>QRDG01000473.1:3693436-4293436 GCA_012064385.1 Puccinellia tenuiflora | reverse complement strand
GTCCTCGTTCTTCTCTCTGGGTAGTTCTTCCACGCATAACTGCCGAGAAGAACCTCCGGCCTCAGCGTTGTTAGCCATGTGTTCTGTGTGTGACAACAAAATGGAACGTGTTAGTTAAAAGAAACAAAAAAAATATGCCGATGTTTTATCGAAATCTTGAATCATTTCCGTTCCGGCAAATTTCCGGCGGCACTCCTAGTGCCAAAAATTAGCAAAGGTCATGCCGGCATGACCTTTGCTAATTTTTGGCCATAGGAGTGCCGGAAATTTGCCAAAACGGAAATGAATCGACATTTCTGCAAAACATCGGCACTCATCTAAAATCCCTGCAAAGTTCACAACAAAAAACCGACACACAACTCCGGCAGGCAGGATAGAAACATTCATAACAGATAATTAAGTCGGCACATAACTCCGGCAGGATACAAATATTCATCACAGATAATTAAGCCGGCACACAACTCCGGCAGGATACAAACATTCATCACAGATAATTAGGCCGGCACACAACTCCGGCAACAAACATTCCATCACATGCATCCTACCTTGCTTCAACTTAACCAGCAGCAAGCAACAGTAGCACCCCTACCAGCAGCAAGCCACACAACCACCACTACCTGCAAGCAACAGCAAAAACTCAGTTAGGGGAGCAACCTGGCAGCAGCAGTTGTGAATTTTTTTGGCGAACCAAACGAGCTCTGAAAATTCTGAAATTTTTACAAGAGCAAGGTATAACTATTGTTGACATACTTTAAAAAATTTAGGTTAATCAAAGTGGATTTGAATAGTTGAAAATTTGTAGAGCATTTCAGCCAGAATTCTACCGAAATTTGAAAACTGAAATAAAATTTGATAAATTTTTAATTTTGCATTTTACATTCCATTTTTAATTTATATCTAACCCTAACACACTGATTTTGCAAACTTTCTATCCAACCCTAACACACTGATTTTGCATTTTTTATTTTGCATTGTGCTAAACCCTAACCCTATTTCGTTTTGCCTTTCATGTTAACTAACCCTAAATTTCAATTTAAATTCTATTGCATTTCTGTCCAAAAATCTAAATCTAAATTTCTAGAATAGTTAAAATTAGAGAGGAGAAGGAAGAGGGGGCCGGCTCACCTTGATCCGACGAGAAGCACAGCAGCGGCCACCGGCGCCCACCGGTGCGCGGGGACGAGGAGGGCTCGGGGAGGGCAGAGCTGCGGCCACAGCCTGGGGGGAGACGGCGGTGCACGGCTACGGAAGGAAGGAGGGGGGCTCGGGGAGGGGCTTGTGGAGGAGGAGGGCTCTGGGAGGGGCCCGGGGAGGAGGAGGGCAGAGCGGCAGCCACAGCGGCCTGGAGGGGGAGGCGACGGCAGGGAGGAGGAGAGGATTGATACGTCTCCAACGTATCTATAATTTCTTATGATCCATGCTTGTTTTCATACCATTTGCTACATGTTTTGTTTACATCTTATAGCATTTTTATGCATTTTCTGGAACTAACCTATTAACAAGATGCCACAGTGCTAGTTCCTGTTTTCTGCTGTTTTCCCGTTTCAGAAAAGTACTTAAGGAAATATTCTCGGAATTGGACGGGACAAAAAGCAGCAGTCTTATAATTCAATGGACTACACGGAGCCCGAAGGAGAGGACCTGGAGGGCCGTGGGCCAGCCACACCATAGGGTGGCGCGGGACCCATGCCTGCCGCGCCACCAGGTGGTGTGGGGCTCACGAGAGCCCTCCGACGCCGCCCTTTCGCCTATATATTGCCCCCGACGCATAAAACCTAGACGGACCCCGTCATATTCCAAAAAAACATCTGCAGCGCCGCCGCCATCGCCGACAAGTTTCGGGGGACAGAAGTCTCTGTTCCGGCACCCTGCCGGGACGGGGAAGTGCCCCCGGAGCCATCTCCATCGACTCCACCACCATCTTCATCGCCGTTGCTGACTCCCATGATGAGGAGGGATTAGTTCTCCCTCGGGGCTGAGGGCCGTACCGGTAGCCATGTGGTCTAGATCTCTCTCTCCCATGATGTGATCTATATGTGATCATGAGCTTTGCAATCTAGATGTTGTTATGTTACTCAAGTGGGCTTTATTTATGTGATCTCCGGAGACTCCTTGTCCCACGTGTGTAAAGGTGACAGTGTGTGAACCGTGTGGGTCTTTAGGCTATATTTCACAAGATACTTGTTCACTGATTTATTATTTGAGTTGGATGTCTCTATGAAATTGTGGTGTGTTAGTACCTCCTATGAATGCTCATGGTCCAGTGTGGGGTATTCATTAGTACTTGGGAATATATGTTTGAGGCGTGCTTTTGCATTCCTACACAATGAATTAGTGTTCGTTATCCAGCCGGAGAATACTTCGGAGTAGTATATTGAAGTGCTTATATTTATATTCAATTATGATTGCATTGTTGGGAGTGACCACTGGTGAAAGTATGATCCCTAGGCCTTGTTTCTAAGCATTGAAACACCGTTTACAACAAGTTCTGCTACATGTTTGCTTGCTGCCATTTTTATTTCAGATTGCAATTACTACTTATAATCATCCATATTACTTGTATTTCACTATCTCTTCGCCGAACTAGTGCACCTATACATCTGACAAGTGTATTGGGTGTGTTGAGGACACAAGAGACTTTTTGTATTGTGATTGCAGGGTTGCTTGAGAGGGATACCTTTGACCTCTACCTCCCTGAGTTCGATAAACCTTGGGTGATTCACTTAAGGGAAACTTGCTGCTGTTCTACAAACCTCTGCTCTTGGAGGCCCAACACTGTCTACAAGAATAGAAGCGTGTGTAGAGATCAAGCTATTTTCTGGCGCCGTTGCCGGGGAGGTAAGGTAAAAGGTACTCACATCATCTGGCTACTAAGCTATTTTCTGGCGCCGTTGCCGGGGAGGTAAGGTAAAAGGTACTCACATCATCTGGCTACTAAGCTATTTTCTAGTACTGTTGCTGTTGTGTGAGTGCTCGAAGTTATTTCCTTTAGATTCTGCAATTATATCTTTTTGTTTCTTGTTTTTAATTTCACTAGTTAGGCTTAATGGAAAACAACAAAAAAATTAGTATTAGTTCTTTGGAAATCATTTTTGCTAATGCTATGGAAAAGTCTAAGCTTGGGGAAGCTAGTTTTTATGAAAATGATCTTTTTTAGGTCCCCAGCTTTAGAGGAGAAAATTTGCTCTGATAATACTTTGTCTCCCATATGTGATAATTCGAATCATGCTTGTGATATTCTAAATCCACCTACTGAAAGTATTCCTTTTAAAATACCTATGAAAATTGTTGAAAAGGTTATGGATGAATGTTATGCAGGGGATGGAACAATCCGTCCAAGTGGTCACTTGTTGAAACTTACAGAACTTTGTGAGTTGTTTAAGATTGCAGGTTTATCAAGAGAAAATGTCATGAAGAAATTATTTCCATTGTCACTTAAGGACAAAGCAAGGGAGTGGTATGATCTACTTGATGATCCTCATCATTTGGAGTGGAAGGAGCTTGCAAATCTCTTTTACTCTAAATTTTATCCTCCTTATGAAATGCATTTGGATAGGAATTACATTTTTAATTTTTGGCCTCATGATGGAGAAAGCATTGCTCAAGCTTGGGGAAGGCTGAAAACATTAATACTTAAATGTCCTAACCATGAGCTTCCTAAGAAAATAATTGTTACTAATTTTTATGCAAGGCTTTCAGGTGATTGCAAGAATTATCTAGATGCCTGTTCAGGGGGTTCTTTCACAAGTAAGAAGGTTGAAACTAGATGGGATCTTCTTGAGAAAATTCAAGACAATACTGAAGGTTGGGAGAATGACAAAGGTTATGTGGAGAAGCTTCCTTTCAAGGCTCTCCCTCCTAAGAAGGGAAAGAAGAAGAAGAAGAAGAAGATGAAGAGTAAAAGGAGAGAGGAAACGGTACCTTTCCCTAAACATGTTGCTCCTATTATAGTTGTTGCTGATGAGTATGAATTCGATGATTTTGAATTAGATGATGTTCCTATGCCTGTTACCTATATTAGTGATCATGATTGGGAAAAGCATAGTACTTTTGATATTGAAAACCTCTTGGGTACTAATTCTGAAAATGATGATGCTAATGATTGCAACACTATTAGTACTATCCATATTCTTTCCAATGATGATATGATAAGCTCTAAGCTTGGGGATGAGGTGTTTGAAAATCCTTTTGCTACTAATGATTACATGTTTGATACATCTCCTTCTAGTAAAAATGATGATATGTTTACAGATGAACACACTTTGGAAGATAAATATTCTATTCCTTATGATGATACTATGCCCCCAGTTTTTGATAATTATTATAAAGAATATTATGACATGGGTTATAATTACAATCATCCTCATGAAACTTGTCATAATTATGGAGGGATCACCCAAAACCATCCCTTTAATATACAACCTGTTTATCATGTTCAAGTTCTTTATGATGATCCTGCTCCAGTTGTTATTAATGAGAAGAACTTTGTTTATGTGGAAAATGATGACACTTTTATGCATATGGATCATGATAAGAATTTTACATGTGATGGTTATATTTTGGATTTTATCAATGATGCTACTGAAAGTTTTTATGAAAAAGGGAGACATGGCTTCATATATCACAATAACATTGAATCTCCTCTCCTTTTGTTGAAACTTTTTGAAGTTGCACCTATTTTGTCTTCCTATGCTAGTCAATTTATGCTTCATGGATTTATTTACTTACAAGATTCCAATGCATAGGAAGTGGGTTAGACTTAAATGAGTTTTATAGTTGCTTCTTGATGCTCCCTTATTGTGCTCCAACTCTCATTTTTATGTGAGCATCATCAAAATTACCATGCCTAGCTAAAAGGCTTTAAAGAAAAGCGCTTATGGGAGACAACCCATCATTTTATTTTCAGTATCTTTTCTTTTATTTGAGTCAAGAAGTTTGTTTACTTCTGTAGCAACTTCTTTGTATCTTTATTTTCTTGCAATGTTGTGCCAAGTAAGGTCTCTAGTAGAAAGTTTTTGCTATATTTGGATTTCTGCACAGGAAACAGATTTCTGTCTGTCACCGTTAAATTCGTTATTTATTCCAGAAGCGACGAAATGCTTTGAGATTTTGTGTGCTGAATCTTCATATATGTATGAAACTTTTTCTAGTTCAGTGATTTTCGATTTGAGCAACTCTAGTACCTCGAAAAAAATTTGTCTTTACAGACTGTTCAGATTTTGACAGATTCTGCCTTTTATTGTGCATTGCTTCTTTTGCGATGTTTATTTGGATCTTTTTGATTCTTTGAGCATCAGTGGCTGTAGCTAATGTTATTATGCATTAAGATGTGCTTGTGTCACAGTAGAACTTGTGAATTTTTGGTTTATGCACTAACCCTCTAATGAGAATTACTTTGAGTTTGATGTGGTGGAAGTTTTCAAGTAAGCAAAAGGGACGATATGATGAGATCAAGAAGAGTGAAAAGCCTAAGCTTGGGGATGCCCCGGTGGGTCATCCCCAACAAATTCAAGAAGACTCAAGCATCTAAGCTTGGGGATGCCCAAGGCATCCCCTTCTTCATCGACAAAACTATCAGGTCATCTCTAGTGATACTATATTTTTATTCCGCTACATCTTATGTATTTTGCTTGGAGCGTCTGTTTTTATTTTGAGTGTGTGTTTTAGTTTGCTTAATAAGTTGTATCCTAGCATTCTTGTGTGGGAGAGAGACACGCTTCGCTTTTTCATATGAATACTCTTGTGCTTCGCTTATATTCGTTGAGTATTCTTAGCTACTGTTTGTTTTCTAGTAAGCTCTCGCTTTTAGCATGTTATCTTGTTTAGGGCTGCTAGTTCTTTGTGTTAAGCTCTCTTGTGTTTCACTCTTATTTGTTAGAGAGTTGTTTTAGTTGCTTGGTTGATGTGTTAGATTGGAAAATGCTATGCTTGTGATAGTGGTATGAAATAGAGAAAAGCTGCATAGTCTTGTAGACCTTTGTGTAGATAACTTGCTCCTCTTCAATTGTTTTGAGGTATTAAAATAACTAATGGTTAAAATATGTTGGTTAATGTTGTTAAGAGCTGATTAGTGAAGATGTGTTAGTAGAGCGTGGAGCCGTACTTTTCTGAACTAAAAACAACTTAAGTCAATAGTGCTTTAGTGTCGTGATTTCCTCTTAGTTGAAAAGAAGTTTCTAATGGTATAGTTACTGCAACGGTCGGGGAAGCCAACGGGGCACTTGTGTCGCCGCCACGATCCCTCTCGGGGTGTCTCTAACCATTTGTAAAACTCTGATACTGTTAGTTGTTTGCAATATACGACATGCTATGTGAGTTTTTGGTTTTTGGCACTTCCACCTCCATATTTTGCTAGCCTCTTCGATACTTTGCATTGCCCTTTTTCACATTGAGATTGGTGCATACTTCGCAAGTACATCCAACCCTGTGGGAGATCTTCATCTTGTTCTCCTACACATAAGCCAACTATCTTCCTCAAAACAGCCACCATATCTACCTATCACAGCATTTCCATAGCTGTTCCGAGATACATTGCCATGCAACATCCATCATTTACATTACATGACTTTATGTCATTTTTACTTCATTACCATATAGTATTGCTTGACCATTTGAGTTAGTGTGATGCGTGGTTTTCCACATGTTTTACATCTTTTCCACACTACGCTCGATCATGCATATCCACCATACACCATGTATTAGTCTTTGAGTTTTGAGTACACCAAAAAAGTGTGATGATCATCTTGTAAAATAGAGTGTTGCCTCTACCTGTGAGCATATTGAAAAGAGTCCAAAGTGGCCAATCAAAAGAGTCCAGAAGAGACCAATGAGAGAAAAATATAAAAGAGCCACAAAGGCCTCAAAAAGCAAAAAGAAAAAAGAGAAAAAGAAAAAAAAGAATATAAAATGAGAGAGGGGGCAACACTACTATCCTTTTATTCCACACTTGTGCTAGTAGCACCTACATCATTGTAGTGAGTTTTCATGCTTCATTAGTATAACTATGTG
This sequence comes from Puccinellia tenuiflora, assembly GCA_012064385.1. Lineage (NCBI taxonomy): Eukaryota > Viridiplantae > Streptophyta > Magnoliopsida > Poales > Poaceae > Puccinellia > Puccinellia tenuiflora. The sequence continues at coordinate 4,286,428 of QRDG01000473.1, read as the reverse complement.
GGGACCAAACATTATAGAACTTGGCTTGTATATTCCAACGATGAGCCTCCTCAAGTGAGCTCTAGGTCTTCACGAGCAAGCAAGTTGGATGCACCCCCACTAGTTCCATTGGAGAGCTTCCATTCATATAGCTCTATGTGCATCCGTTGCATGGCAATCACTACTCCTCATTCAGTGTCTACTATGGGACTTCCTCTTGTCTTGTGGTTACCTCTTCCACTGTTTGAGCCTTTCTTTTTGGCCTTCCAAACCCCCATTATTATTCTCTTTGCCATAACCTCATGGTGCCAAGCCTTCTTCTTGCTCGTATTAGTTGAGTGGACTACATAACAGTTGATAAGTTAAGTGGATGGATTAAGGACACTTGACTTGAGCTTGGCTATTTCTATTATTGACTGAATTTGATGCTTTGAAGATTGATTGACATTTTACATTGGAGACACAATTTACTATCCTTCTTTCTAAACCTTATGTATGGTTCCTTGTCTCCAACACGCTGATTCATGAAAAGTTCTAGCTTCTTTTAGCTAGCATTTGTTAATCATTGTTTGCTTAATGTCAACTATAGACAATTGTTTTGGATCACCTTATTCACATCATGTGCTTTGCATTGCTATGTTGATCTAGATTATGAGTTAGCATGTCTCCTAAGAAATTATTTGTTATCGTTTTACCTACTCGAGGACGAGTAGAACTAAGCTTGGGGATGCTGATACGTCTCCAACGTATCTATAATTTCTTATAATCCATGCTTGTTTTCATACCATTTGCTACATGTTTTGTTTACATCTTATAGCATTTTTATGCATTTTCTGGAACTAACCTATTAACAAGATGCCACAGTGCCAGTTCCTGTTTTCTGTTGTTTTCCCGTTTCAGAAAAGTACTTAAGGAAATATTCTCGGAATTGGACGGGACAAAAATCAGCAGTCTTATAATTCAATGGACTACACGGAGCCCGAAGGATAGGACCTAGAGGGCCGTGGGCCGGCCACACCATAGGGTGGCACGGGACCCATGCCTGCCGCGCCACCAGGTGGTGTGGGGCCCACGGGAGCCCTCCGACGCCGCCCTTTCGCCTATATATTGCCCCCGACGCATAAAACCTAGACGGACCCCATCATATTCCAAAGAAACATCTGCAGCGCCGCCGCCATCGCCGACAAGTTTCGGGGGACAGAAGTCTCTGTTCCGGCACCCTGCCGGGACGGGGAAGTGCCCCCGGAGCCATCTCCATCGACTCCACCACCATATTCATCGCCGTTGCTGACTCCCATGATGAGGAGGGAGTAGTTCTCCCTCGGGGCTGAGGGCCGTACCGGTAGCCATGTGGTCTATATCTCTCTCTCCCATGATGTGATCTATATGTGATCATGAGCTTTGCAATCTACAAGTTGTTATGTTACTCAAGTGGGATTTATTTATGTGATCTCCGGAGAATCCTTGTCCCACGTGTGTAAAGGTGACAGTGTGTGCACCGTGTGGGTCTTTAGGCTATATTTCACAAGATACTTGTTCACTGATTTATTATTTGAGTTGGATGTCTCTATGAAATTGTGGTGTGTTAGTACCTCCTATGAATGCTCATGGTCCAGTGTGGGGTATTCATTAGTACTTGGGAATATATGTTTGAGGCGTGCTTTTGCATTCCTACACAATGAATTAGTGTTCGTTATCCAGCCGGAGAATACTTCGGAGTAGTATATTGAAGTGCTTATATTTATATTCAATTATGATTGCATTGTTGGGAGTGACCACTGGTGAAAGTATGATCCCTAGGCCTTGTTTCTAAGCATTGAAACACCGTTTACAACAAGTTCTGCTACATGTTTGCTTGCTGCCATTTTTATTTCAGATTGCAATTACTACTTATAATCATCCATATTACTTGTATTTCACTATCTCTTCGCCGAACTTCTGCACCTATACATCTAACAAGTGTATTGGGTGTGTTGGGGACACGAGAGACTTTTTGTATTGTGATTGCAGGGTTGCTTGAGAGGGATACCTTTGACCTCTACCTCCCTGAGTTCGATAAACCTTGGGTGATTCACTTAAGGGAAACTTGATGCTGTTCTACAAACCTCTGCTCTTGGAGGCCCAACACTGTCTACAAGAATAGAAGCGTGTGTAGACATCAAGGATGCGGGCAGGGTCGATGGCGGCGACGGCGCGGCGATGAGAGCACGCAGGAAGGAGAGGATGCGGCCGGGAAGGAGAAGGAGTCAATGGGGAACGGTTCGGCCGTGCGCGCGAGATTTAGATCTAGGGCTAGTTAGCCGTGGCGCACGGTTGTTGACCTGCGGCACGAGTACGTAGAATAGCCGTGGCGCAGGGATATTGACCTACGCCACGGGTTACCCGTGGCGCAGGACAATATCCCTGCGCCACGGCTAACTCATTTTTTTATATTTTCTTTCTGCATTTCATTTAATACTTCTTACAATTGCATTTCATTTATAATATTTCTTTTCATTGCATTTCAATTTTTCATTGCATTTCATTTTTTATTCCATTTTAATTTTTCATTGCATTTCAATTTTTCATTGCATTTCATTTTTTTTGAATTTCAATTTCCATTGCATTTCATTTTTCATTGAATTTCGTTTTTTTTAGTGATTGGTGTTTGACATAGCAATCTCCATGGCGACTCCCTCCCACCCCACCTATGGCGATCTCCATGACGACTCCACCAACACCCTCTAGGCGATCTCCACGTCATGGTCATGGCTGGGGTAGAAGATGATCCCTATGCGGATCCCTCCTCCATCGCTCATCTCCTGGATTTCTCCCCGGGTCACGCGATCCGGGCCAAGGTTCGTCACTTGTTTGCCATCTCGGTGAACCCCGTGTCTAGGTCACACTGTTTCTTTCTTGTGGTCTCCTTTGGTCGATCTTCTTTCCGGCTGTCAGATCTGAATGCTTGGATCGCCCTCTCGGCATGTCTGGGGGTTGCACATGATGAGATCGAGATCCTGAATCTAAGAGATCGAGTTTTCAAATTTGCTGTCAGTTGCAATGCTGTGGGTTTCTTTATTCACAATATAAGATCATATTCGTGCCGACATTTTCAATGTTTCTTTCACCTCTGGGGTTTTGGGGGACCTAATTGGATCAGAGAGGAACAGCTTTATTATAAGGAAATTGAGGCTGAGTGGTCATTAGCTGGTAAAAGTCGTGCTACTGGATCTCGATCTGGGAAACAGATGTACCGATCAGCTAACCCTACTGTGCCCATTCATAATGTTTTCAACTCGATTCGGTGCAGTTTTCAGCGTAATTCCATACATGATCCCCCTGTTGTTCTTACCGGTGCTAACACCATGCCCATTGGATCGATAACGGTGCCTTTGCATGCTGCTGGTCCTGCACAAATCAATAGATCTGATCACATCGATCACGAACATGGGATGAGTGGGGATTTTGGTTTTTCGAATCCCAGACCTTCACGGGCCACGCAGTTGATTTCTGGCCCAGCCCATCCTACCTACAATATCACCAACCCGCAACGCACTGAGTCACCTGTTAGGCAGCTAATCACCCGCGCTAATGAAGCGATTTTCTGCCGAAATTGCTTGATAGAGGGTCATTATGCTTCTTCCTGCTCAAGTAAAATCCGCTGCAGAGTTTGTTTTGGGTATGGCCACATCGCACGGCATTGTTTCAACAAGGCAAAGAAATCGCCGATTTATTGGAAAAAAATCTCTGAAACAGGCAATATTTTAACCGGAAGGCAAGGAGACGCGGCTCTTTCCCCAAATCTGCTACAGTACGAGGGCTCCCTCGAGCTCTCCGGCAACTCATCGCCATCTCCTCCGCCTGCATTGCAGATGGCAAATTATCCATGAGATTTCATCCCCCACCTCCCAGTTAGCGCTGGCTTCATCCCACCCAATGGATTGCGGCCGCAGCGTGGTTATGTTACGGTGGGAGGCTCTCTCCCGCTATCTTGCGACGCATGGGTGATCGTCATCCTCGAACCAGAGCCACATCCTGATCAGTTTCAAGGTACCTCCATTCTCATCTGTGACTACCTGGAGCGACAGAGAGAGTTTACTGTCAGAGAGATTTCCCGCAGTGGATTAGGCATTGCTCTTGTTTGATTTGCGGATGTGGTAGAGAGGGACAGTGTTGTGCTATCTAGCCCTTATTTCATTAGTGACACTGTGATGAGGATAGTGGAGAATAACAGAGGTAGAAACCATAGAGCAGCCACTTTTACTCATGATTGCTGGCTCATGTTGATGAATTATCCAATAGATTGCTGGGATCTCAATTCTATTGTCTCGTCTTTAGCTCAGTATGGCAGAGTTTTAATATGGAACAGAGATGACACCAACAAAGCTAGAATCTTGGTTAAGATAAGGGTTTATAATATTGACAACATCCCTTTGAGCATTGTTGTATCTCAATCCACATCCAATGTGGGTACTGGCGATTCATGGTCATGTCCAATAATTATTTTGTCATCTGTGATGCTGGGAGCAGGACCAGGGGATGAGGATCCCTTACCACCTGATGGTCAGAATCCCCACCCTGTACCCATTATTGTGGATGATTTCCACTTTTGGCATGCTGAACATGAGGGGGACGTGCAACATGTTGAAGAAGGAGGTGAAGCAAATGCTGCAGTTCATGCACCTGCAGATGAGGATCCTGTGATTATGACCCCTCCTCAGAGCCCAGCGCATGAAAATGATACAGGTATCCACATGGGAGAAGCAAATATGGAGGGATTTATAGCTGATATGCAGGAACAACCCATGCTGGATGCGCAGCCAGGACATGACGAGTAGGGGGAGCAGGGCATGCAGCATGAAGAAGTGTAGGCGATGCAGGCTGATGCGGTCATTGCACCTGATGGCAATGCACTAGTACATGGTCCAATTGCTGCACCTGAAGCTGTATAGGTGGCACCTCCAGTAGCTTTGCCAGTGACTAGGAAAAGGAAGGGGAAGGCGGCTGTGCCACCCAATGTGGAACTTGTCCGGTGCAGCAACAGAATTGCCGGTTTAGCTGCGGATACAAGGACAAACCACCACCAGCGGAAGAGAGTGGTTGCTCATCCAGAAATTTGTCTACTGAATTTGAGGCTCGTGTGGTGGACACCTCTGCACCAGCTCCGCCTATTCTGCCTATATCCATGCTGCAAGTTATTGGTGGTGAACACTGTCAGATGGCATCTGCGATACTAACTGAAAATGAATTCAACTATGACAGTACCAATAATAGCATTGAAAGCAACTAATGGTGTTGAGACAGCCTACAAATGCCTCTCAGTTATCTTAGTATCTTTCCCCCAGTTCAAGTGTCTGTTCGCTCAGTCTGTTATGATCATATTCAGTGTACATATAGTGACAATATGTACCTGTTTATATAAGCATATAAGTGATTTTGATGTTAATCCTCTGTATATGTCAGTACTCTGCCCTGGGTGTGTGATTTGTGTGATTTATGTTCTCAGTATGTCAGTACTCTGCTGGACTATGAAATATGTGATCGACCAGTGCTACTTTATTTGTTATCCATGTTATGTGTGGGCAGTGTTCTATGAGATTTTTATTTACCATATGAGCTGTTATGCCTGCCTTGATACATATCTTGCTCCCATGCAAAGGTGCCACTTGCTTTCGAAATCTTCTGGGTTATTTATGATTTCCCAGCACACACTTTTCACTGTCATTCTTAATGAATAGATCATGGTATATAGTGGATTGGAAACTAAGGGGAATAAACTCACAGCTCAGATGGAATGAAATCAGAGCTAAAGCAGACGAAAGCAACTGTCACATTATGTGCCTACAAGAAACTAAAAGAGAACATTTCGATCACAATTATATCTGAAATTTCTGCCCAAGAAGGATAAATCAATTTGCATATTGGCCATCTGAAGGTTATTCTGGTGGTATTATCACCCTATGGAATGGGAATATGTTTGATGGAACTGTAATCCAAAATAGCAAATTCCAACTTACAGTGCAACTCATCTGCAAGCTCACAGCCAGAGTCTTCTATGTTACAAATGTTTATGCCCCCACTATGGATGATGAGAGAGAGGTTTTCTTGAACTGGCTGCATGATATTGACACTTCACTGATGGAATACTGGATTATCCTTGGTGATTTTAATCTTATGAGATCACCTGACAATAGAAATAGGCCAGGTGGGGATCTGAATAATATGTTGAGATTTAACTGCATTATACAGCACCTGGATCTTGAGGAGATTCCTTTGAAAGGCAGAGCTTTCACATGGAGTAACATGCAGGATTCACCATTGCTGGAGAAACTGGATTGGATTTTTACCTCTCCTAATTGGATTAGTACATTTCCCAACACCTTAGCTACTCCTATGGTGAATTTGTCCTCAGATCATGTGCCTATCTTGATAGCCATTGGATCGGATGTGCCTAAATCACAGATTTTTCGGTTTGAGGATTACTTGCTCGAATTTGATGGGCTAAGTGATGTGGTCAACACTACATGGCAACAAGCTGGTTACTTATCCAACTCTGCTCAAGATATCACTATACGCCTTAAATCTCTAAGGAATGGGATTAAGAAATGGAGCAAGAACTTATCCCAGCTGACTAAAATTATTTCTTCCTGTAACTATGTACTTGCTTTGTTTGCTGGTATTGAAGAGCAAAGGCCCCTCTCTTTACAGGAAACGAATTTCAGGAAATTACTGAAAGCTCATACAGCAAAGCTGTTGGAAGCCAAGAGAATATTTTGGAGAAATCGTGCAAAAATAAAATGGGCCAAGCTAGGTGGGGAGAACACCAAATTTTTTCGTGAAGTGGCCTCACAGAATTTTAGATGCAACTATATGTCCAGTATTACCACTGAGGATGGCATTATTCTTTTAGATCATGATATTAAGGCAGCCCATATTTGGACTTCCTTTAAGAGCAGAATTGGTGTTTCTGAGAACCCCAATACTACCCATCTAATTGGGCAGTACATCCAGCCAGTATCACATATTGACTTCCCACAGCTTGAAATTCCTTTCACAGCCACTGAGATGGATGAAATTGTTAAGCATATGCCCACTGATAAATCACTTGGTCCAGATGGTTTCAACGGTGCCTTTCTAAAGAAGTACTGGAATATTGTTAAAGGACAATTTTATCAGCTCTGTCGTGATTTTCATGCTGGAAATACCAATATTGAGAGTGTTAACACATCATATATCACATTAATACCAAAGATAAACTCACCTGTTGGTGTGAATGATTACAAACCAATTTCCCTGGTGAGTCTGCCACTTAAATTCTTGACAAAATTATTGGCTAACAGATTACAGTGTGATTATTTCCCTGGTGCACAAGAACCAATATGGCTTCATTAGATCTAGAACAATTCAAGACTGCCTTGCCTGGGCATATGAATACCTCCATTTGTGCCACAAGTCAAAGAAGGAGATTGTGATATTTAAAATAGACTTTGAGATAGCCTTTGATAAAGTCGAATATAGTGCCATCCTGGAAATTATGAGGTGTCTTGGATTTGGAAAGCAGTGGCTTAGCTGGATCAAGTGCATCTTACATACTGCTTCTGCTTCTGTGTTGCTCAATGGGGTTCCTGGGAAGAAAATACACTGCAAAAGAGGAGTCAGCAAGGGGGTCCACTTTCCCCTCAGTTATATGTGCTTGCATCTGAATTGCTACAGTACATGGTTAATAAAGCCTGGAATGATGGTGATATCAGTCTGCCTCTGGATCATTCTTTTGGTTTGGATTTCCCCATTATTCAATATGCAAATGACACCCTAGTTATTTTACCAGCCTGTCCCACTCAGCTTCTGGCCATGAAAAACATTCTGTCAATATTTACCTAGATCACTGGTCTCAAGGTGAACTACAGTGAATCATCTCTTGTGCCTATAAATGTTACCACCGAAAGGTGTGCCGAACTAGCTGAAATTATTAATTGCAAACCAGAGGCTCTTCCCTTCAAATATTTGGGACTGCCAATGGGAACTACTAAGCCAAAGTTGGAGCACTTTATCAGTATACTGGAGAGAATTGATCGAAGGTTATGTGGCATCTCATCTATGCTGTCATAGGATGGAAGACTGACAGTGATCAAATCTATTATCATCTCCATCCCTTTATTTGCTATGTGCACCATTAAAATGCCCTGAGATTTCTTGATCATGTAGAAGGCTCAGCCAGAGGATTCCAATGGGGAGGTAAAGATATCCATAAAAAAGGGCGCTATCTGGTTAAATGGGAACAGGTATGCAAACCTAAAGAGGCAGGTGGATTGGGTGTGATCAATCTAAGAACATAGAACTCTGCCCTGCTCATGAAGCATTTATACAAATTCATGAACATAATGGATTTGCCCTGGGTGAAACTTATTTGGGAGGCACATTATCAGAATAATAAACTTCCAAAAGCTCATGCACCATGTGGATCATTTTGGTGGAAGGATATACTATCACTATGGGATAGCTTCATGGATTTGACATGCTGCAAGCATGAAGATGGTAGGACTATCAGATTTTGGAAAGATAAGTGGAGAGATATTTCCCCTGCTAGAGCTTTCCCTCACCTGTTCTCTTTTGCTCGACAACAGGACATTAACCTGATGCAGTTAGTGGTTATAAATGACAGAAATCTACTTGATCATTTTCATTTGCCATTGTCCATGGTGGCTTTCCAGCAGAGTGAAAATGTCTCTGCTGAGCTGAATGAACTGAACACTTGCTCCTCTAGTGACAGATGGATGCTGAACAATAAGACCAATTTTTCGGTTCAAAAGGTTTATGCTGCACTCACTCCTATCAGACAGGCACCTAGCCCTTTCCTTTGGATATGGAAGTCATGTGTTTAGTTAAAGCACGAATTCTTCTTCTGGCTGTTGCTACAAGATCGTTTAAACACCAGGGACCTGCTTACTAGGAAGACATTTTATGTGGAAGACACATCCTGTGTCCTCTGTAATGATGCTCCCATGGAATACATGCAGCACCTATTTTTCGGATGTGATTTCAGCAAGACTTTTTGGTGGAGACTTAATCAAGAATGGAATTATGATCTGGATCTATATGAGATGCTCTTAGATGGACATGCCAGAACTAATCACTCATGCTTCAAAGAATATCTGATTATTGGTTGCTGGAGCCTCTGGATTCACAGGAACAAGATTATTTTTGAGAATGGACAGTTGAACCTGGATCATTGTATACTTTTGTTTAGAGAGGTGTTTTCTCTTACATTGCATAGAGCTAAACCTTCTCTTAAAGAGGGTATGCAGCAATGGCTTGATGCCATGTAATTTTTGACAGGTTTTTTCATCACTCCGCATGTAATTATCCATTTTTCTAAAAATGAAAAAATGCAGTAGGGGCTTTCCCTACTGTTTTCCTGTCAAAAAGTTTCAATTTCCATTGCATTTCATTTTGCGTTTCATTTAAGACACACATTTCAATATTAAGATTACATATCATATTTTAATTTAATTTTAAGACACATTTCAAATATAAAAAATACTTAATATTAAGATATCTAATATTCCGATGATATTAGGATTAAAATTCTAGGACATTAAATTTATAATATTAATTCCTAGGGTTACAAAATCGGGGCGTCCTATTTCCCACACCAGTTAACTAGCGTTTCACAATCTTCTTTCCCTTCTTGGTGGCGGTTGAATAATTTAGCCCCGGAACATCTCGACTTCTTCTTGCGAACGGAAGACCACCTGACTTGGGTAATGTTGTCCTGCTTCTTCTTGAGGTGTATGTTTCTTCATCATCGTCGTCATCATCTTCCATCTTCGGGTCGCCGTACTGGTCGAAATCTTCCTCGTTGGTGACTCCATATATTCCGATGATGCTCCTTTTTCCTCTTCTCACGACAACACGGCTAGGCATTGTCGGGTCGGTTATGAAGAAGCATTGGTCAAATAGGCTAGCCAGTACCCATGGTTCAGATTTCGCGATGACGCTTGTCAGGGAGATGAACCCCGGATACCCTAAGGATGCTCATTTCTTCAAACTCCTCAAGCCGGCTGCAACGCACCGGCTTCGTCATACCGGCAGCACCCGTCTGGCTGCATCTATCCGGATGCATCCGTCCGGCTGGACTGAAGCCGGATCCACCAACCGACAGTTCCGTACCGAGTGGGCTAGCCCCGCGTAACCGTTGCCTGTGAACAATACTTCCTGTCGGGCGTTTCCTGTACAGCATCATGACAACAAGCTCCAGCCGGACCAGAGCGTAGTTGATGTCATAGGGATAGCCCTGTAAATTCCTTGTAACCCAAAACCCTAGCACATCGCCTATATAAGGCGGGCTAGAGCCCCCTGCGCGGGGCAAGCTTCACAGGTTCCAGGCACACACTCGTCTCACGACGATCACCATCTTCCACCCCCAGCCGGCTTGAACCTCCAGCCGGCTGCCACCTGAAACAGCTCGAGGAGCATATTGTAGCCCGAATTCTGTGATCGAGTAATAGAAATCAGAAGAGCAGGACGTAGGGGTGTTACCTCCACAAGAGGGCCCCGAACCTGGGTACATCGCGTGTCTTTGCGTGCTTGTTACCCAATCCCGAGCGAACACCATCGTTGCATTGCCCCACAATCTTCCCCATCACTGATGGGTATGCCGTGCTATCCACCACGACATTTGGCGCCAACCGTGGGGCTAGCGACGAGCGGAGTCATGTTCTGCGCGGGATCCCATTCCGTTGATGACCGGCGCGTCGTCTCTGGCCTCGTGCTCTCCGTCGGCTCCATCAGCTGCATCATCGACAACACCCAGAGCTTCGCCGACGTGGGCTTCACCAGCGGAGGCATCATCGTCACCTTCGGCGACTTCCCCGTCTACGTCGCCATTGCTGCAAAGGAGTACCCGGAGGAGGTCCTCATGTGTCTGGCTCCATCGGCCTTCGATGCTGGCATGCGTGGCTGCGAGTCCTCCTTCAACCACCTCGACTCCGGCAATGCGGACTGCGATGACACCAAGCTCTGTGTCTACGCCGAGGTGCACACGGTCGAGCATGTGGTCGTAGGAGTCGTCACCGGCAAAACCATCCACGAAGCTGGCGAGCCTTCGCGTTTCCAGCGCAACCTCGAGGCGGAGTTCGAGTTGCTGAGCACTCCCATCACGCCGAGTGCGGACCCATCCAAGGCGGCAGCCGAGCTCGAGAAGATGTGCCAGCAGATGTACGACAAGGCACTCCACTTGGCCTCGACGCAGCGCCGACTCAACGCCACGATGCGCGAGTACAACACCGTCCATGGTTTCGAGCCGGCAAGAGGCAACACGGACAAGCTGGGCGAGATCAGGCGCAAAGGAGTGGACCTCGGCGGAGCATTGAACCGTGCTGGATAGCTGCGCGAGAACTCCGACATCGTCCAACCGGAGTACAGTTGTCTGGCTCAAAACATGAAGGCCGCGAAGGTGGAAGCAGCCGAACTTCCTCATCTCCAAGGCGAAGAGCTACATCAACAAATGCGCCGGGTTCAAGAACTCATCGCCACGGCCAACCGGCAGCAACGCGAAACCGAGCCGGCCGGAAGCTGGGACTTAGCGCTATACGCTCCTCCACCTGGCTATGATGCAGCCAGCAAGTCCAAGCAGGGCTACGAGGCGTCATCGACAAGTCGCGGCAGGCCAAAATACAAGCAACCACGAGCTCATCGCGAGAGGAGCACGAGCTCACATCCCCAAGATCACGGCCGTGATCCAGCTGGACGACCTGAAGACGGCGACAACAACAACCCCCGAGCCAGACGCAGCGTCAAGGAGCGAGTCGACCACAAGGTCACCATCGACCAATGCCTGGGGCCGCTGGGATCGGAAGCTGGCATCGACACTCGACAACGCATCCAGTCGCTCAAGGCGTCAAGCGTCATCGAGGAAGAAGACGTCGCCGCGCATAGCTGTTTCGGACCACGCATCCGGACAGAGCAGTTCCCAAAGGGATTCACGCTTCCGAGGGACACGCCAAAATATAACGGCACTGCCAGGCCGGAGGACTGGCTAGTCGACTATGTCACCGCAGTCCACATCACAGGCGGCAACAAGCGGGTGGCCGTACGCTACGTGCCGCTCATGCTCCAGGGATCGGCTCGGACCTGGCTGAACAGCCTCCCGGCTGAAAGCGTCAACAGCTGGCTGGATTTCGAGGAAGTGTTCAACCGCAACTTCACCGACACTTACCTGCGCCCAGGCAACGCGCAGCTGCTCGCGATGTGCAAGCAGAAGGAGGACAAGTCGGACCGTGCTTATCTAACGCGGTGGACCGGCCTGCGCAACTCCTGCGAGGGAATCCCAGAATTTCAAGCCGTCCAGTACTTCGTCCAAGGCTGTAAAGACCAGACTCTACTCAAGCACAAGCTCCTGAGGAAAAACCCGACGACCATGGCGCACCTCATGGCCATCGCGGATGAGTACGCCACCGCCGACACGGGCATGACCAATCTGATCCGACTCGATGAAGCCGGAAGGATCATCACGGCTGAGCCGGCTACGCGCCGAAGCCGAACGGAAGCGCAAGAAGGAAGATGAACCCGGCGGGACTCTGATGCGTCTAGCAAGCGCAAGTCCACCAATGACCGCGTCGAGTCCAAGGTCGTCGCTACCACAGAAGGGAGGCCGGCTGGCGGCTTCGACAACCGCCGCATGAGAACGAGCAGTGACATGCGCTGGACAAGGGCAAAGAACAATTACGAGTCTCTACTCGACCGGTCGTGCCGGAACCATGGCGATCGACCAGCCAAACACACTATGAGACAGTGGAACCTCGGTCGTCCGAGGCCGCCACTGTACGGACAGCGGGATCCGCCTCCACCTCCGAACGAAGCCGGACGGGATGATCGGAGGCGCGACGACAGGCGGCGCGAAGACAGGAATCGCGATGATCACCAACGCGAGGACCAAAGGAGGGAATGTCTTCCATCTCCACCACCAAGGGATCGCGACGAATACTGGAACCCGGATGCCGCCTACATCGTGTTCGTCAGCGAGCGCGACGACAAGCGAAGCCGGCGAAAACGATTCAAGGAGGTGAACGTTGTGGTTCCACCCGTCCCCCAGTATTTCAACTGGTCGGAAGATGCGATCACCTGGGACCGCAGCGACCACCCGGAGCTGATGCCCAATCCAGGCGGCTACGCTTTAGTTCTGGAGCCCATGATCATCTCCCCCAAGCGCGCATGCACCTTCTCACGCGTCCTCATCGACGTAGGCAGCAGCATCAACATACTCTACCGCGACACGCTGGAGAAGTTGGGCGTCTCCGAGTCCAGCCTGATGCCAAGCCGGACGGTCTTCCACGGCATCGTACCAGGGCGAGCCAGCTCCTCCATGGGGCTCATCCGGCTTGACGTCCTATTCGGCACCAAAGACAACCATCGCCGCGAGACCATCTCCTTCGAGATGGTTGACCACACCAGCGCCTACCACACCATTCTTGGGCGGCCGGCGCTCACCAAGTTCATGGCGGTACCTCACTACGCCTACCTCAAGATGAAACTACCAGGCCCGAGTGGAATCATCACCATCTCCGGCGATTACAAGCACTCCATCGCCTACGCCACCGACAGCGCGAAGGTGGCCGAGACCATGGTCTGCAACAAGGAGATGCAGCAATTCAAGCGCAAAGCCAGCGAGGAGAAGCTGGAGATACCGGAGTCGGCCAAGCCGGATGGCGAGTCGAATTTCCAAGCGGCACGAGATACTAAGAAGATTTACTTCGACGAGGACGACAAGTCCAAGTTCGTCGCTGTGGCGGCGAACCTGGACCCCAAATAGGAAAGCGAGCTCGTCGAATTCCTCCGTGAGAACCGGGACATCTTTGCGTGGTCCCCCAAGTACATGCCTGGTGTGCTGAGGGAATTCACCGAGCACTCTCTTCATGTCCGGCCAGATGCGAAGCCGGTCAAGCAATCCTTACGCCGCTTTGCAGAAGAAAGAAGGAAGATAATAGGAGAAGAGATAACCAGGCTGCTTGCAGCCGGGTTCATCATCGAAGTACAACACACGGAATGGCTGGCTAACCCAGTTCTAGTGCTCGAGAAAAACAAGAAGTGGAGAATGTGTATCGATTACACTCATCTTAACAAGGCCTGCCCCAAGGACCCCTTCGCCTTGCCGCGCATCGATCAAGTGATCGACTCCACAGCCGGTTGCGACCTCCTCTCCCTCCTCGACGCCTACTCCGTCTACCACAAAATACCGCTGAACCCGGACGATCAACTCAAGACCGCCTTCATCACTCCCTACGGACCATTCTGCTACACCACCATGCCGTTCGGCTTGAAGAACGCTGGGGCAACGTACCAGCGATGCATGCAGAAATGCCTGCACGATCAAATCAGTCGCAACGTCCATGCTTACGTCGACGACATCGTCATCAAAACCAAAGAGAAGCACACCCTGCTTGCTGATCTCAAGGAGACATTTGACAATCTGCGACGGTTCCAGATGAAGCTCAATCCGGAGAAATGCGTGTTTGGTGTGCCAGCCTGACAGCTACTCGGCTTCCTCGTGTTGGCACGCGGAATCGAGGCCAACCCGGAGAAGATTGCCGTCATCGAGAACATGCGACGACCGAGAAACATCAAGGACATACAGAAGTTCACCGGATGCCTGGCATCCCTCAGCCGCTTCATCAGCTGGCTCAGCGAAAAGGCCCTCCCACTGTATCACCTGTTGAAGAAAACGGAAAAGTTCATCCAGAGCGAGGCGGCTGATGCCGCCTTCATCGAGCTCAAGCGCGCACTCGCCACCACCCCCGTTCTAGCGCCACCAACCCCGTAGGAGCCCATGCTCCTATACATTGCCGCCTCGAACCGAGTCGTCAGCGTCGTCCTGGTGGTGGAACGAGAAGAAGCCGACAAACAGCAGTTGGTGCAGCAGCCGGTCTACTATCTCAGCGAAGTGCTCTCGCAATCAAAGCAAAATTATCCTCACTACCAGAAGCTCACATACGGCGTATACATGGCGGCCAAGAAATTAAAACACTACTTTCAAGAGCACCCGATCAAAGTGATAAGCGAGGCTCCGCTCGCCGAAATCATATGCAACAAGGACGCAACCGGTAGGATCGCGAAATGGGTGATCAACCTTACGGCGCACAGAGTCGAATACGACAAGAAAACAACGATCAAATCACAAGCGCTCGACGACTTCCTCGTCGACTGGACGGAGACGGAACACATTCTGCCGCCTCCCGATTCCGGCCAACACTGGCTCATGCACTTCGACGACTCCAAAAGGTACTGGGGACTCGGAGCCGGAGTCGTCCTCACCTCTCCCAAGGGGTGCCGGCTCGAGTACGTGCTACAAATCCACTTCACGGCGTCCAACAACATAGCCGAATATGAAGCTCTCGCGCACGGCCTCAAGCTCGCCAAGGCCATGAACATCAAGCGGATCCTCTGCTATGGAGACTCCGACTTGGTGGTCTAGCAAACCACCGGTCATTGGGACGCCAAAGACCCCAACATGGCCGCCTACCGCTTCTACGTCCAACAACTTGCGGGATGCTTTGACGGATGCGAATTCCACCACATCCACCGCTCCACCAATGAGGCGGCCGACACATTGGCAAACATCGGTTCCCTCCGACAAGAAATTCCACCTGGCGTCTCCCTCAAAAAGATATACAAGCCATCCATCACGCCGTGCCCAGGCTCCGACTCCATCCGGATGCCTCAGGGCGCGGAGCCGGATGGGCCGGCTGCTCTCAAGCCGGAAACCGTTGAGGTCCTCGTCATCGAAGAAGCTCCGCCATGGACGCAGCCCTTCCTCGCCTACCTCGCCAACGACGAACTTCCAGCAGACGAGCTCGCCGCCAGGCAAATCAAGTGTTGCGCAAGCGCATACACCATCATCAACAACGAGTTGTACAAGTGCAGCGTCTCAGGCATCTTCCAGCGCTGCGTAAGTCAAGAAGAAGGAATCAAGATACTCTGAGGAATTCACCAAGGCGAATGCGGCCATCACGCGTCGTCAAGGGCTATCATGGCCAAAGCATTCCGGCATGGATTCTACTGGCCAACTGCGCTGGCGGATGCAAACCAGTTAGTCCGGCTTTGCAATGGCTGCCAATGATTCGCAACTCAAAAGCATACGCCGGCTGCAGCACTCAAGACAATCCCCATCACCTGGCCGTTTGCCGTCTGGGGGCTGGACATGGTTGGCCCGTTGAAAAAGGCAAGCGGTGGCATGACGCACCTGCTGGTGGCCGTTGACAAGTTCATGAAATGGATCGAAGCCAAGCCGATCAAGAAGCTAGATGGTCCAACCGCTGTCAAGTTCTTCAAGAGAAACATCTACCGCTTCGGTTACCCCAACAGCATCATCACGGAGAACGGCTCAAACTTCGTCAAGGGCGAATTCGCCAGATTATGCGGCAGAGCCGGCATCCGGCTGGACGTCGCTTATGTCGCGCATCCGCAATCAAATGGGCAAGTCGAGCGGGCAAACGGACTCATCTTGGCCGGCATCAAACCACGGTTGCTCGAGCCGCTTGAACGAGCAGCCGGCGCATGGTTGGAAGAGCTGCCATCCGTTCTCTGGAGCCTAAGGACAACTCCGAATCGCTCAACCGGCTTCACCTCGTTCTTCCTCGTCCACGGAGCCGAAACCGTTGTGCCGACCGACATCGAGCATGATGCACCCCGCATCGTCCTGTTCGCGGAGGCGGAAGCCAAACAAGCCTACAAAGATGGAATGGACCTACTCGAGGAAGCACGCCAACTCGCCGAATCAAGATCAACCATGTACCAGTAGCAGCTGCGCAACTACCACAACCGGAGAGCCCGGCATGTACGCTTCCGCGAAGGCGATCTCGTGCTCCGGTTAATCCAAGACACCAAGAACATGCACAAGCTGTCATCACCCTGGGAGGGACCATTCATCATGAGCAAAGCACTCATCAACGATGCCTACTACCTCATCGACGCCCGCGAGCACAAGAAGGACAAGATGGACAAGGAAGGCGATGAAACGGAAAGTCCATGGAATGCCTCACTCTTACGCCGATTCTACACTTGAATGAGTGCCATGTATGTATCGCCTATGCTATCAATAAAGGAATGAACATGATGAGCACATGAATCAATTTTTCGCGGTTTTCGCTTTTCCCTTTCTTGTCTTCCGGCTGCTCCGGCAGCCGGCAAACTTCCCTCCAGTGGTCGTGTAGCGTGAATAAGCTCCAAACGGCTACCTCTTCGAATCCGGTAAAGCCGGCAAGAGATTAAGCTGGAGGATGCTAAAACATGAAAAACACTCAAAGGAAAGTAGTGCCGGCTGATAAAAACGTCATTCTGCAAACTCGGCCAAGCCGGCAGTTGGCAACTCCTTCTCCTATTACGGACGATTAACTACACGATGCTAAACGGCTACCTCTTCGAATCCGGCAAGGCCGGCAAGAGAATAAGTTGGAGGCGGACTGTATGCGAAAGACGTAAGAACAAGAATTCGTTGCCGATTGAAAAACCCTGGCCTAATAACCCAAAACCTAATGTTATAGTACTGTGTATGATCCCGCTGGACGGTGAAGTGCACACGAACTACGGTAGGAATGGCTACAGGCGAGCGGATAATTAAGATGAACAAAATAAAAAGCAAATTTCACAGCCGGTTGAACAAGCTAACTGCTCCGTCATCTGCTTTGTGTACAAAATGCCGCTTGCCGGCTGCGGAGACCCGGAAACCGGACGCGAGGCATAGCAAGAATCCGAAGCCGGTCTCAAGCACACAGGCACAAGAACAGGATGGATAACGTCATTCGGCTACAAATAACAAGCCGGCCATACAGCAGTAATTTTAAAGCTTACAAGCAAGCGCGAGTCAAGACAAAATACATGAACCAAAAAGAGGAGTCCACAGGCGGACAACCTCACATACAGATGAAGCCGGACACTGGGCAACCTAAACCTAAGACGGGGGAGGCGTCATATCGTCATCACTCTCCTCCCACTCCTTGAGGCAAAGGGAGCCGTCGAAGACCTTGATGTAGAAGACTCCAGTCTGGCGCTTCAGCTGGAAGCGAATGATGAAGGGAGGCGCCAAACGGTAAAATCTGGCGAAGGCCTTCCAGCCGCTGTAGAACTCCGCCCGCCTGCGGACTTCTCCACCTTCATGGCTGACGATGACCCGAGCGAAGACCTCCCAAGGCCCCTGGCGAGCACCAATCCGATGAAGAAGAAACCGGAAGGGACCCTCACCCTCCAACGCCTCAGCAACAGCTCGGGGAAGCCACTGTATGCGCTAGACGGGTTCGTATAGCGTCAGCAAAAACTTCGAGATGGGAAACTCATCCCAGAAGTCACCGACCGGCGAGTCAAAGCGAGCAGGGGAAGGGCTTCTCCCACCCTCACCCGTCGCAACCGCGGCATCACTGCCGGTGCTTCGACCACGACCACGCGCACCGCCACCGCGGCGGCCGCCTCCGCCGCGACCTCGCTTCGGGGGGCGACCCCTCCCATGCTTCGCCGGTGTGGCTGAGGGCTCTCCGATCTCCTTCTTTGGCGTCATGACGAGAGAAGACGAAGGGAGGAAGAGAGGATGAAGTGAAGCGAGTGCATCAGTGCAGCTATTTATGTAGAAGCAAAGGAGCAACCCAACTGTCACTGATGTACTACCAGGCGACACATGGCCAACCAAACGGAGGACACAAGCTGCAGGGGATCCTGGCAGGTCAGCTAGCCACAGAAAATCCGGATGGAGAAGCCGAAGAGGCAATCAGCACCGGCGTAGGAATTTTGTCAGGACAAACCCGACACGTGGCCGCTGCACGTCATCAAGACGGAAACCATTCCCGGGGGCTGCGCAGCCGCCGAGCCGGCTTCGCGCACCCGGACGCATATCAACAACACCCCGAGTCACGGACTCGGGACTGCACGTCATCAAGGCGGAAACCATTCCCGGGGGTTGCGCAGCCGCCAAGCCGGCTCCGCGCACCCAGACGCATCTCTACATCACCCCAAGTCAGGGACTCGGGGGCTGCCACGCCATCAGTCGGCATCAGATCCATTCCCGGGAGCTGCACAGCCGTCAAGCCGGCTCCGTGCACCCGGACGCATCTCTACATCACCCCAAGTCAGAGACTCGAGGGCTGCCACGCCATCAGTCGGCATCAGATCCATTGCCGGGGGCTGCGCAGCCGCCAAGCCGGCTCCGCGCACCGGGACGAAAAACTACGCCACCACGAGATGGACTCGGGGGCTGCTACGTCGTCAGAACGGCATCAAGAAGCATAAAAACAAAAATTTTGACCCGACTTGATACTCCAGTCGGCCCAAAATTCGGGGGCTGGATATGGTGAACGTCATCACCAAGTCAAACACAAGTTCTCACACTAAAAAGCTCAACATTTTCAAAGGAAACACCCACATTACAACAAGTTAACAGTTCAAGCCCGACATCAGTTCAAATCCGCAAGTCCTACAAATACGCTCGGCATCCCGGGGAGAAGGCGAATCATGGAAGTGTAGTGGTAGCGTCGCCGGCTTCAGCGCCTTCAGTTGGCCTCGTTGCCGCAGACGGCTCAGCAGGGACGAGTTGCGTCAGATCAACCGCCTTGGCGATCCGCCTTGAAGCCATGAGGATCTCTGGACGCAAGCTCGCAAGGGACGTCCCAGTACGGAAGCCACCCGTCAGCATATCCATCTTCACATCAGGATACCAAGACTTCACCAGGGCCAACGCCATGTCGGTGCCTCCACGGGCCGCCATTTTTACCTGCTCATCAATGCCAGCCAGCGCTCCGTCAAGCCGGATGGACAAATCATGAAGAGAATCTAGTACGGGAGCATCCGGCCACAGGTTCTCGAGGACGCCGCCAGCTGCGTCCTTCAGTAATCTGAACTCTCGGCCAAATTGGCGAAGACAGGAGACAGCGGACGGCATCGCCCCGGCGGTAGTGCCAGAAGATTCCGGTAGCGTGCGTTCAGAGGCGGCCGCCCTCTGGATTTGCGCGTCCACCTCGGGATAGAAGCCTGCATTCCAAGCCGGTGAGACCGAGAAGAGGATTCCAAACAAGGGTTGAAGAAGAGAAAGATATCACGTACTGAGGATCAGCTCGTTCACTCGCTCAACCTCTGAAATCAGGCTTCCCACCAGCTGCTCATGCTCGAGCTCATGCTCCCTGGCTGCCCGAGCGGTCTGATCATGGGCGTCGATAGATTCCTTCAGCTGACACCTCAGGTCTTCCCTATTCATCCGAAGGGTTTCGACTTCGCCCAGCCTCCACTTCTCGGCTTCCTGCAGCCTCTTCACCTCTTCTGCCAGTCGGACAGCCTCCAGGCGGCGCTCCTCCAACGTCTTCTCTATCGCTTGGAGGTCGGCCACGACCAGCGCATGGGCAGCATCCTTCCTCTTCAACTGGTCGTTATGCACGGTGAGAGAAATTGAAGCCGCCAGTTGCTTCTCCAAGCCAGGACGGGAGGTGGAGTCACCTGACAAAGCAAAACCATCACCAAGTCAAGCAATCAAGCGATCACCAAGTCAAGCAATCAAGGAAAGAACAAGACACCAAGGCGGAAGGATATGGCAGAGAAGAGAAATCAAACCTTTGGCGGCATCGAGCTCCCGCTTGAGCGTCGCAATCTTCTTGGCCGCATCAGAGAGGGCATATTCCACCGAGGAGCGGAGCAGCAAAATGTCAACCAGCTGCTCTTTCGCTCTCTTCTCCACCAATGCGGCGAGGGGGAAGTGCCCCGACGCATCCAGCCGGGGCGGCACCGGCCCAGAGTACGGAGGGCTGCTCACCAAGGTCGATTGATGCGGCCGGGGAGGTGAAGCCGCCACCACCGCCATCGCCAGGTCCTTGGTCGTCTCAGCCATGGACAAAGAAGGAAGAAGAAAGGCGAAGTTTTCGGCCTATGGTTGCGGCCGGGGAGTCACCTCGAAGGCATCAACCCTCACATCGTCGCCACCACCGGCAGCTGAAGGACCAAGATCCACCACGAGGGGAGCTGCATCCGGCAGCACCTGGCCGCCAGATATCACGTCCGTCTCCACCCTCGCGGCTTCTCGAGGCGGAACAGCCGCCTGCGCTTCAGGAGCTTCTTGAGTGGGCTCCGAGGCGGGCCCAACCACCGCGCCGGCGCTGCTCCGCCAATCGCGAGCGGCTCCCTGCACAACGACGAAAGCGTCATGACAAGAAGCATGGATTACGAAGTTTCCTCACCTCAACGCGAGGGTTTACCCGTCACGCGTGCCCAAGTCCTCCGGCTTTCTCCTCCTCGAGCGCTTCGAGGGTGGAGCCGGCGCGTCTCCAGGCGGACGCTTCGCACCTCCAGCGGGCGCTCCCGCGGCCTTCGCGGAGACGGCAGGGTTGTCAACTGGCTGTTTCGTCGAAGCCGGCGTCACCTCAGCCCCAACTCCTGCCTCCGCGGTCTTGCTGGCGTCTACATCCGCCTTCGCCTTCGCCTCAACTTCCCTGGAGGTCACCAGCTGCTCCACAGTCAGACCGGCGTTGAAAGCGTCCTTGGCCAAATCCGCCTGCGCCATACATGCATAAAACTCCCTTTCCAAATCATCCTGACTCAAGTCATAAATGAAGTCACCCCCAGAAGCGCGACCAATCACCTCAGTGCGAGCTCCACCAGCGGGAGCATCCAGCTTCTCCTCCATCCTCGCGGCAACTTCGGCCCTGATGTCGGCCTCAATCACGTTCACTCATGCCTCCACGGCGAGCTTTCCGGCGGGCGTCAAGCCGGCAGTGGTCGGCCGGCTGGACGCCGAAGATAACTTCTTCGCGGGCAGTGCCACCCGCTACATGAAGGACCCCCTCTGCTTGCGGATGACCTCGCCCGCATCAGAATCGGCAGCCGCCTTCGACCGCCTCTCCTTCACAATCTAAGGGGAAGGCATCGCCTGAGCCTCCGAGCGATCCCCTCCAGCACCTTCGTTCTCCGGCTGGACACGGGTGGCTTGGAGGCTAGCACGGAAGAAGAACCCTCAGAGTCCGGATCGGAGCCACTTGAGAGATCGACAACCACGCACACACCGCCACCGCCGGTTTGCCCGGCGACATTGAGCACGGGACACTTACCACAAGAGGGCGGAGCTGGAGGAGCGTCATCGCGGTCGAGGTCCGAGCCCTCGCAGGCGGCCCGGTCGGAACCGGAGTCGGCCGAGGCAGGGCTCGTCACGGCATGACCGCCATCATCATCACCAATGGCACCATCATCGACATCTGCGGCAGATGACTCCGTGGTGTCACCACGTCCGACCGTCCGCTCCCCCGCGTCTGACGCAGTAGGGGAGTCGCCGTCCGCTTCACCTTCCGAGGCGGTCTCTTCATCGTCTGCAGGAACCGTCTGCTCCTCTGGGAGAGGACCCGTTCAGTCCCTCCCGAATACGGCGTCAAGGTCTTCGGTCTTCTGACGCTCACAAATCTGCAGAGAAGTGCCAACCGAATCAACTCTCCAGTCGGCCAGAAAAAACCCGAGATAAAAAATGACGAAGGAGCCAACCTCGGGAGCGTGCACCGCCCGTGAGAACGGCTCGAGTCCAAACCACCACTTCCACTTGATCTTGTCGGTGATCACGGTGGCGGCCCAGCGACGCAACTCGTCCCCGTCCAGAGTCTCCGTGCTAACCCGGGTGGGATCCTGGACGCCCGAGTAGAAACACATCTTGTGTTTCCGGGCCTGCAGCGGGAACACCCGCCAGGACATCCAAGCCAGAGTCAGATCCCTAGAAGTCAATCCGGCTCCAATCAGATCCCGCAGCCGAGCCGTCACGGCCGCCTCCAGAGCTTCATCAACAGGAGTTTTCCGGTTCCAAGACTTTTCGGCCGGTTGTGTGTTCGCGAAGCCTGGAAGCCCAACCCGGTCTTCCGGCGTGAGATTCCGGACATAGAAGTAGGTGCTCTGCCACTTCTTGATGGAATCCGGCAAATGGACCTTGGGGAAGAGGACATTCTTCGTGTATATGGATACACTCACGTAGTCGCATAGTTTCTTGCCGGTGGTCTGTGCCCGGAGGAAGAAGAACATCCTAAACAGCCCCATGCTGGGCCAGAGGCCCAAGTATGCCTCGTAGAGGGTGACGAAGCAGGAAAGCAGCGTGATGCTGTTAGCTCCCAGATGATGAAGCTGCAAGCCGTAGAAGCCCAAAAATTCCCGGAGGAAAGGACTCGCCGGTAGCGCCAACCCCCTCGCTAGATGCGAGGAGAACACCACCGATTCGTTTGCCTCCGGGGCCGGAGAAATCTCTTCATCGTCAGGGACGCGGGTCCCGACCTCCTCCTTCGAGCTAAGGAACCCCCCGCTGCGGAGCCTCCTGAGCTCCGCACCAGTGACACTGGAGCCCATCCAGGCGCCTGTGCCCGCCATTGATGTCCGATTCCCCGTCGGAGGTGGGACGGCGCCGGCAGAAACAAAAGCACCGGAAGAATGCGAAGGAGGACGATGCGCTCGAGAAGAAGACGAAGAAGAAGGAGCAAGCAGGAGAGTGAGGAACGGTATCCCGAACCGTTCCCCCCTTCCTCCTCTTTTGAAGCAGGACACCGCGAAGAAATCGCGTGCCCGCACGCCGCGTGGCGCGCGGTTACTGCCGAAATTTCCGCAAAGGATCCCACTAATAGACAGCTGCCACAGAAGATCCCCACGACGAAGCCGAGGCGCTCTGCCTTCAATCCCGGGAGGGGCCTCCAGTCGGACGGAACGTGGGAACGTGGCTGACGTAGGCCACAAACCGAATCCTCCAGCAACGCCGCCAAGGTCTTCAGTTCCGGCTAGGAGCACCCGGACAAGCCATCTTCAAGACCTCCAAATGCGCCGGCTACCCGCAAGCCGGGCTCTTCATCTTCAACAACGCACAACACAAATCGGGGAAGCTCGCGAAGCCTTCCCAGCAAGCAGACAAGACTCCACGAGCTCGGGGGATAGTGTCGGGGACATGAACCCTGGATACCCTAAGGATGCTCATTTCTTCAAACTCCTCAAGCCGGCTGCAACGCACCGGCTTCGTCATACCGGCAGCACCCGTCCAGCTGCATCTATCCGGTTGCATCCGTCCGGCTGGACTGAAGCCAGATCCACCAACCGACAGTTCCGTACTGACTGGGCCAGTCCCGCGTAACAGTTGCCTGTGAACAGTACTTCCTATCGGGCGTTTCCTGTACAGCATCATGACAACAAGCTCCAGCTGGACCAGAGCGTAGTTGATGTCATAGGGATAGCCCTGTAAATTCCTTGTAACCCAAAACCCTAGCCCGTCGCCTATATAAGGCGGGCTAGAGCCCCCTGCGCGGGGCAAGCTTCACAGGTTCCAGGCACACACTCGTGTCACGATGATCACCATCTTCCACCCCCAGCCGTCTTGAACCTCCAGCCGGCTGCCACCTAAAACAGCTCCAGGAGCATATTTTAGCCCGAATTCTGTGATCGAGTAATAGAAATCAGAAGAGCAGGACATAGGGGTGTTACCTCCACAAGAGGGCCCCGAACCTGGGTACATCACGTGTCCTTGCATGCTTGTTACCCAATCCCGAGTGAACACCATCGTTGCATTGCCCCATAATCTTCCCCATCATTGATGGGTATGCCGTGCTATCCACCACGACAACGCTCGCGGTAGCAGCAGACTTGGAGGCTTCGGGTATAGACATGGTGGTGAAATATCCGTCTTCTTTGTTTGGACTCACGCTCTTAGCCCATCTGACACGGAACATCGGCACCTTGTCTCCAGAGTAGTCCAGCTCCCAGATCTCCTCGATCCTTCCGTAGTACCTTTCTTTGACGTCACTGGTGAAGGATTCCATCATTACCCCTGAGTTCTGATATTCGCTATTCCTGTCTTTTTCCTCCATGTAGAACGTGTAACCATTGATATCGTATGCCTGATATGTCATCAGGTTGGGCGCGGGGCCCTATGACAAGAGGAATATGAGTTTTCCTTCCACGGAGGTCATTGACGGAGGATTATCTATAAGGTGGCGTTTGATCCAACGCGTGAAAGTGGCGTTGTGCTCTTTGATTATTTCGACGTCCGTTCGATGCTGGCCACGGTCACTGTACTTCTTCTCAATAAAGCTTTTGTGCTTTTCCAACCAAGGATCGACCACTTGTATGTGTGGTAGCGCTACAAAGTTTGCACTGTCAAAGTTGGCGCGTCGGCCAGAGTCATCCACTTGCAGTTCCCTCCTGCCTGTTTTGTAACCTACTCCATCGAGCCTGCCAATGTGTTTGTTTTCGGGAAGACCAACAGGGTTCTCGACGTCTAGAAAATTCGTACAGAAAGAGATGCATTCTTCGGTGAGATAGCCCTGGACGATGCTTCCATCTGGACTGGCCCTGTTACGAACGTATCCTTTGATGACACCATTCATCCTTTCGAATGGCATCATGCCGTGCAGGAACATCGACCCGAGCTGGATGATATCATCCACGACATGGATCAGCAAATGCACCATAAAGTCGAAGAATGCGGGAGGGAAGTAAATCTCAAGCTCATTTAGTATCAAAGTGATCTCTTCCTGTAGCCTTACGGCTTTCTTCATGCTGATTGACTTTTGAGAGATGACGTCGAAAAACTTGCATAGGCCAAATAGCATTTGACGGACGTGTGGGTCCATTATCCCTCGGAGTGCAACCGGAAGTATCTGCATCATCCGCACTTGACAGTCATGAGACTTCATCCCGCTGAACTTTTGTTTCGCTGCGTCCAGATATCTGCTTATCTTCCCCGCGTAATCTGAAGGAAATTTCACTCCGAGAAGGCACTTGATAAACTGATCGATCTCCTTCTGGCTTAGAGTGAGGCACGAAGGAGGGCAATAATAGTCATTCTGTTTTGCCTTTTTGCCCTTCCGACGACCTTCCTTCTCCTCCTCGGATGTTGCGCCCCGCATATTTTGCTAGCCGTGGCGCACATAATTTAGGCGCGCCACGCGTACTTCTGCGCAGGCCGACCGGCCAGGGTCCAGCTTAGCCGTGGCCCACGGCTATTTGTCTTACCTATAAGCCTTTTCCTGCTAGTGCTAATTTATATTATTATAGCATGCTTATCTTTCTTGATCCAATATATAGGGTATACCCCACCAAATCCTATCTCGGCTAAGATGTGCATGAAATTCAATTTCATATCAATATGCACATATTTATGTGGAGTATGTCCTATGTATTGTAGTTCATCTAACTACTATGGGACCCAATGAGTTTGGGAACCATTTTGTGCTTGAATTTTGTTTTAGGTACAATGGATATGCATTGGAGGCTTGTCTCGTCCATAAGGAAGGTGTTCTCACCATGTGATTATAAGAGTCAACATATGATGATTGTCAACATCTCATCTTCTTCGTCACCAATGTCATATCGGTAACAAGTATCTACCTCATGCATACTTCTCTAGTTTCCAACCTTGTGTAGGTTTCCTCTTGGCATGAAAGCTCCTATTTGCAATTGTTGTGGTTTTGGCCTATCTCCTTCACTTGGTATATCTTTGTGATATTTCTGATGAAATTGCAAAAACCTTTTTCTTCAATTGTTATTATTTCTTTGTGATACTTGTTGCCTATCTCAAAGCATCTCCACTATCTCTTATTCCCTTAGTGATACGTGGGATGCATTTGATGTGTTTGAAGTTCATTTATATACAATGAGATAAATTTGAGCTATGTGCTATGCTTTTAAGCAATAATCTCTTTTGTATATTCATGACTTCCCTATTGGATACCGTGGTCTCCCCTTCATCGACCATTTCATATGTGCAAGTTTCTTTGTGGATGTATATCATCAATGATTTGTCTACTTAGAAACATATACATATGAGAGAGGTCACCTTTTAGTTGGTATCCTATTTCTTTTGAGCTACCTTGATTTTCATCTATAATTCTTTGGTGGCTCCAAATTTGTTTCATGAGTGCCTATCTTAATTTTATTTGCATCTTTGCACACTCATGTATTTGTTGAGGATCTTTTACCTCATGCTTACCATGGTGAGTATGTTGATTCTTATTGGCTAGGTGCTTTCACAAGCTTTTGGCTTTTTCAATTGGTTTCATTTTCCAATTGGTATCCTTAAGCTTGCGAACATCTCTTCTTTCTAAAGATCTTCTTTTATCTTGGTTGGGCCTATCTTATGATTGAATCTTTGAAAATTGGTATCTCCTTATGGCTCAACCACATCTTTGGTGCAAGTGCTTTGTTTTGCTTTAGTTTTTACACCCTTGCACTTGTTGAGTGTTCTAGATGATTTTGGGGGAGTGAGGATTCCATATTTGTGCACTCCTCAATAGTGCATGAACATTGGGGAGCTTCTCCATTATTTATTTAGAACTTTCGGTTTGGATCTTCTCGATTGCTTTTCTCCTTTGGTGGAGACGTTTAGAATGGCTTCATCTTATTTGCAATTTTTGGATCCTCAATATAGTTTTGACTTTCTTCAAATATTCTTCGTTGGATATGTGCATTTGATTTCACTCATATCTTGAGAAATGCACACTTTATGGAGGAACTCTTATTATATTGGCCTTCTAAATTTTTCTTCCCATTTCGGCAATCGATGCCAATGGGGGAGAAGTTTAGAGGGTTTAAGGGAATTTGGGCTTTATGCTTTTGTTTCATTTGCCTTTAATTCACTTGCATCCTTGCTTGTTTGTCTTGCAAGGATGCTTTATTCATTATATAAACCCTCTTAAAAGGGATTGTCATCAATCACCAAAATGGGGGAGATTGAAAGTGCAGGGTTGCCCCCATGTGTGGTTTTGGTAATTAATGACAATCTCTATGGACTAATGTTTGTATTGAGCTACTTGTAGGTGTGTCCATATGCAGTGCTTGATCTCCATTTGTTGGAATCAAGGCTAAGGGAAGAAGAGTATTTGTTGATCAAGGCTAAGTGCGAGTTGATCAACACTCAAGGCCATGTGAAGATATGTCGAAGAGTGCCTCTCCCATATTGGTGTATGGGGGAGCAATATGCGAGTCTTCACCATGCGAAGTGCAAGTGGATTATGCGCAAGGCAAAGGTATGATCTTGATAGGGTTTCTATTTTACCGGGCTCATGATGTTAGTTGAGAGACTGGGTTATAGGATAGATAAACGTACTATCAAGAGGGGCTCTCGACCGAATATCTTGATCATATTGTTCGTGGAGAGCTCAAAACTTTGCATCCTTGCAATCATCTTTATTGGTTCTTATGTGGCTCTTATCATGGTGTGGTCTTGGTGCTTGTCGTGCTCGTCATGACAAGACCAAGTTCACCGAAAACGGATTTCGTATGCGTCTTCTATTGCATGTTCAGTTTTGGAGATTTTGTCGGTTCATCCTTATGGAAGGGTTCACTCTTCCATTTTTTAGAAAAATCTCTCTTGCTTGGTTTCAATATTTTCATAGAGTAGCTTTTGTCGTCCTCTTTCCAACAAAATTGGATTCACTCGATTCGGCCTTCATTTGCAAAAGTTATGGCGTTTCTGGTCTGCAGCTTTCTGAGGACCCGGTAGTACCGGGCTATGGCCGGTAGTACCGGGCTATGGCCGGTAGTACCGGCCGGCCGGTAGTTCCGTACTAGTTCCGGGCTACCTCCAAAAAAGCCCTCTGTTTGAGGTTCGGAAGTCGGCTGGCAGTAGGCTGGTAGTACAGGGACTCCGGTACTACCGCCTTACTACCAGGCCACTACCACTATTCCACCAAACCAAATCTCCTCTAAGTGAGGAGAACCCGTTGGATCTAGATCTTGGGAGTTGTTTTGTGTTTCTCCTTGTTCTTCCTCTCAAATCCCTCTCTGGCATTAGTTGCTTTGGTTGGATTTGGGAGTGAAGGAATTGACCACCTTGTGTGGTCTTGCCTTTTGCATTAGTTGTATCGGATTGTGCTCTCCATGAAGATTCGTGGGATTGAAGTTCAAGAAGCTTGTTACTCTTGGGTGCATTGTGTTCCCAAGAGCTTGTGCCTCTTGGATGCATTGTGTACCCTAGACGGTTGGTGGTGTCATGAAGGCTTCGAGTTGTGAAGCTTAGGGCAAGGTTTGGGAGCCCCCGATTGAGTTGTGGGTGTGTGCCCCAAGATCATTGTAAAGGCTCCGGTTTCCCCCTTGAAGGATCCCGATAGTGGAAGGTGAACCTAACCCTTGGGGTAAGGTTCATCGGAGAATAGGGTGAGGCCTTTTGAGGCATCTTGAGTAGGCCTTTATGGCGAGCTCACACCCCTCCAACGAGACGTACTCCCTTAACAAGGAGGAACTCGGGAATACATCCCTGTCTCCGCGTGCCTCGGTTATTTCTATACCCCGAGATCTTTAATTGTGCAATTTACATTGTGATAGCCTTCGTGCTTGAAGTTTTATATCTTGCTATCACCTTGTTGTTTGTCTTTCTTAGCATAAGTTGTTGGTTGTAATGTCCCGGGGTTTTCCCCCAAATTAGATTTTGTTTGTTTTTCCTTTTTGCATCATCATGACATCAGCATCATCACATCGCATATTTTTGGCAACAAAAACTATTTTTATTAAACCCTATTTTATTTTGCAAAAGTTATCGGAAAAAAATTTACCGAGACAGTCGTCTCCGTTTTAAAAAAAAATTAATTGGCAAATTTACTTTGCAAAATAAAATGTTTTGAGACGCGAGAGAGTAGCCCAAAACCTGGCCCAAGCCTACCTAGCCTCCAAAACCCTAATTCCTGCCCTGGCTCTTTTCCTCCTACCCCCTTGCACCTTGCAGCCACCCTCTCCCTCTTTCCTCTTTTTGCAATCGTGCCCCTCCACCTTACAAATCGGTCCTTTTTCCTTTTTTAGGTCCCTACTCTATCCTCTTTCTCTCTCCTCTTTCCTTTTCCTCTTTTTCTTCCCATCTCCTTCCCCGTACCAGCACGCATGGCTCTCTCCTCTCCCTGCACGTGCTCCACTCCCTTCCTCCCGGCCGGCTGCCGTGCCCCCACGACCTCCGGCCACCCGCACCCGCGCCTGCTCTCTCCTTCCTCTCTTCCCCGACGCCTCCCCGCACGTGACCCGCCCCGGCTCGATCCCCTCCCGGTTGTGGCCAACCTTCTCCGGCTCCCTCTCTTCCTTTTCCTCTGCGCCTCCCTCCTCCACCTCTGGCCGGCTCCTCTCCTCCGCGTCCTTCCCCAAGCCGTGGCCGTCCCCTTCGGCTCCAGTTCCGCCGCCGCCGTGCTCCGGCCTCCTCCCGCCGGCCCGCGCCCTACCGCCCCTCCACCTCGACTCCGCCGTGCTCCTCCGTCCCAAGCGCGCCTCCGGCCCGTCCTCGACCTCGCCGCGCTAGTCCGGCCTCCTCCCGGCCATCCCCGTCGACCACCTCTGCCTCGGCCGCTCCATTCTCTGCCTCGGCCGTCGGCCTCCGCCGTCCTCTGGTGCTTTCGTGACCTCCACGAGTTGCCCCCGTGCTGCTCATCCCCGTCTCCTCTGGCTCCAACCTCCGTTCCAGCACCTCCGTTGCTGTCGTTGCCTTCTGTTGACCATGTTCGTGCTCCTACCCGATGTCCCCTGCTGCTGCTGACCCTGTCCCGGTGCTGTGTCCGTGACTCCGTGTCCCCGGTGACGGTTCCCGTCAAGTTCCCCGTTCTCCCGGAGCCAGCATGTTCCCGTTCCCGTTGTTCCCGTCGTGCTGTGTTCCTCGTGGACGCCTCCGTTGATGTCTCCGTGTTCATCCCCGGCCCGTCTCCGTTTGCCACCTCCGTGTTGTTTTCCCCTATTCCGTTCCCACCTCCGTAGTTTCGCTTCCCGTCGTCCTCGTGCCGTGAAGCTTCCCCGACGGCCGTTTCCCCGATGGTTCTGTGTCCATGAGCCGAGTTCTCCGTTCCCCATCGTGAAGCGTCGTGAAGGCCGACCCGACAAGTCCGACCCGATGACCCGCCGTGAACCACGACGACCGTGTGGATATGACAAGATCTTCCCCAACCAGAACCCGACAAGTTCTTCGTGCGCGCCGTGAACCCCATCGACCCCGAAGCCCGAAACGACAAGGTCCACCACCACGACGACCCGAGTATGACTACTTCCACGACATCGACTACTTCACTACTTTGACTCCGGATGAACGACTACTTCAACTACTTCGGCTACTTCGACGACTTCGACTACTTCTCTCCGAATCCGAAGATCCCACGATCCAATGTGTGACCCCAACCCTAGCCCTATCTACCATATATGCGTATCTTATAAAATCATGCATCATTAATTAACCTCACGCCTTTATCAATCTAGTCGAATTAAATCAATTTAATTGGGGTTTGTCCGATGCATCTATATTTCGCACCGATCCCATTTAAAATGCTTTGCCATGTGTTAGGGAATAAAATTGGATCGCATTTAATTTTGTCATGCATCATGTCATCAACATGCCGCTTCTTTGGACGTAGAGTAAAATGCATCTTTTTCCGTTGTCCAGAGTTCGTTCCTTCTTAGGGAATAGGGCGTTGAGTTGATGTGAGTAACGACAGGTTCTGCTACCTCTACCGGATTGCAGGCAAGTGATACTCCCTTGCTATCTTAGTTTGTTTTCTGTCTCTCACTCGTCCTATCTTTTGTTCCTTGCTAGCCTTATGTTACGATGCTTGTGTCCCGATCCTATTTGCATGTTTACCTAGCAGCCATGATATAGCCACACCCCCACATCCTATTACCATGTTGCTTGTTTACCTTGTTAGCCTTGCGAGTCGTAGTGCATGCTTAGGTGTTTTGCTTGAGTCATGTTATCTCTTTATCTAGTCTTGTTGTTAACATTATAGCTAGGCTCAACCTAAAATGGTATTCTTTACTTTTCTGTTGCGATGGGAATAACTTAATAAAGATAAGGCACCGGCGGAAGGCCAACGTGGTGATTTGTTCTGCTAGTGTCGCCTAGGACCCGAGTTCTTTTCCGCTGATCCAAGACTGAGCGCACTAACCACATGTAGGAGTTCTATGGGCCTTCCCGCAATCTATTACCGGATCCTCAAACCTATCCAGGATGCCACAAGTAGTTCGGGTGTTTCTACGGTTACAAGCGCGGATGATATGGTAAGATGGATACGTGGTTACTTACGGTAGGGCTTGCGGTATGATGCGAAGTGACCATTCTCATGGTAGTTTGTGTCACCTAGCACGTAGACGCAAACGGTAAGGCCCACCTCGAAGCTTCGGCCGGACTCTCAAGGTGGATCAGACCTAGCTAGGTGGCTCCCTGGACTTGTTTGTAGAGAAGGGAAGTATTGCGTCGAATGCTCCACCAGTACACCTCTAAGCGAGTGTTTCGATGCGTGTGGGTTCATTGGTGCATCCCTGCAGGGTGAAATCTTTTCGAAAAGCCGTGTCCGCGGTTATGGACGACTTGGTGAAATGCACTGGCTAAAAAGATCATAGACAACTTGCACCTAATGATTATAACTTGACTAGTAAGATAGATTACTTGAATAATAATCCATAAACTTGTCCACCGTGTGAGTTGCCCTGATTGCTTCCTCGCGGGTGGTTGATCGAGGGAGTAATACGTGGGCGGGTTTTTGATGTGGTGAGTAGTATAGTTGGTTTCTTATGCGCTCTCTTACCTTGTCTCTTTTAGACGAAAGTTGTAGCGTGTCTCTATAAGTTGTTAGTGCTGCTTGCCGCCTCAATCGCTAACCCTCTTCCCCGAATTCCAGCTTTGATATCTTGTGAGTATTACTTGCCAGTAATTCTACTAGTACTGACCCCTTCGGGGCTGCTATTCCAATGTAGCCGACAGGTTTGAAGTCTGACGACGTTAGCTTGGGAATCCCTCCGGCTTGGCCTGGGCAGGGATATGGTGCCTTCGTTTATCTTCAGGACTCTTAGTCCAATTGGTTTCTTGTCCGTAGCCGGACGCTACCTGCTTCCGTTGTTATTTTGGATCTTTGTATTGTATCTTTGCTCTTGACTCGGTGAGTCGTTGTTGTATATATGTTCTTTTGTGGATTCCATCGAGAACTGTTATAATGTTATCACAATTCCACCCGCATAACGTGTGTGTTGCGACATGCACGTTATGCCTGGTGGGCGTCCTTTAGGATCGTTATTATGTGGATTTGGCTGGAACGCTAATATCTGCATAGTACCGATCTTGGTCCGTTACAAAGTGGTATCAGAGCCATGGTTCTTCGATACCCCGCGGGTCCAGTCTGCCTGTAGGATACCCTAGCTAATGGTCGTTGTTTGTAGAGTGTCCAAACTATTTTACTAAAGTTATTTGAAAAGATCTCAATAAGAATTCTTGTTTACTCCTTACCTCTAATTTCTTGCCCCTCTTACCTTATATGATTTAAATCTTCTCTCTTATCTATTTTCCGAGTTATAGCATCTTCGTGGGTGGACGATCTCTTGCCTTTTACCTAATAGGTTCGATCTTTGGAAGCATCCCCGACAGACGAACATCATCATCGACATGAGCAAGAACCTCTTGTTAGTGGTGTCGAGAAGATCAACCAGGTGTGACAAGATTCGATACTTTACCTTGCTCTTCTTATCCCCGATGGTAGCGTGGATCTCGGGGCGAGATCCCTTGTTAGTGGTGTTGGTTGTAATGTCCCGGGGTTTTCCCCCAAATTAGATTTTGTTTGTTTTTCCTTTTTGCATCATCATGACCTCAGCATCATCGCATCGCATATTTTTAGCAACAAAAACAATTTTTATTAAACCCTATTTTATTTTGCAAAAGTTATCTGAAAAGTTTTTACCGAGACAGTCATCTCCGTTTAAAAAAAAAATTAATTGGCAAATTTATTTTGCAAAATAAAATGTTTTGAGACGCGAGAGAGTAGCCCAAAACCTAGCCCAAGCCCACCTAGCCTCCGAAACCCTAATTCCTGCCCTGGCTCTTTTCCTCCTACCCCCTTGCACCTTGCAGCCACCCTCTCCCTCTTTCCTCTTTTTGCAATCGTGCCCCTCCACCTTACAAATCAGTCCTTTTTCCTTTTTTTAGGTCCCTACTCTATCCTCTTTCTCTCTCCTCTTTCCTTTTCCTCTTTTTCTTTTTCTTCCCATCTCCTTCCCCGCACCAGCACGCATGGCTCTCTCCTCTCCCTGCGCGTGCTCCTCTCCCTTTCTCCCGGCCGGCCGCCGTGCCCCCACCACCTCCGGCCACCCGCACCCGCGCCTGCTCTCTCCTTCCTCTCTTCCCCGACGCCTCCCCGCACGCGACCCGCCCCGGCTCGATCCCCTATCGGTTGTGGCCAACCTTCTCCGGCTCCCTCTCTTCCTTTTCCTCTGCGCCTCCCTCCTCCACCTCCGGCCGACTCCTCTCCTCCGCGTCCTTCCCCAAGCCGCGGCCGTCCCCTTCGGCTCCAGTTCTGCCGCCGCCGTGCTCCGGCCTCCTCCCGCCGGCCCGCGCCCTGCCGCCCCTCCACCTCGACTCCGCCGTGCTCCTCCGTCCCAAGCGCGCCTCCGGCCCGTCCTCGACCTCGCCGCGCTAGGCCGGCCTCCTCCCGGCCGTCCCCGTCGACCACCTCTCCCTCGGCCGCTCCCTCCTCTGCCTCGGCCGTCGGCCTCCGCCCTCCTCTGGTGCTTTCGTGACCTCCACGAATTGCGCCCGTGCTGCTCATCCCCGTCTCCTCTGGCTCAAACCTCCGTTCCAGCGCCTCCGTTGCTGTCGTTGCCTTCTGTTGACCATGTTCGTGCTCCTACCCGACGTCCCCTGCTGCTGCTGACCCTGTCCCGGTGTTGTGTCCGTGACTCCGTGTCCCCGGTGATGGTTCCCGTCAAGTTCCCTGTTCTCCCGGAGCCAGCATGTTCTCGTTCCCGTTGTTCCCGTCGTGCTGTGTTCCTCGTGGACGCCTCCGTTGATGTCTCTGTGTTCGTCCCCGGCCCGTCTCCGTTTGCCACCTTCGTGTTGTTTTCCCTTATTCCGTTCCCGCCTCCGTAGTTTCGCTTCCCGTCGTCCTCGTGCCGTGAAGCTTCCCCGACAGCCGTTTCCCCGATGGTTCTGTGTCCATGAGCCGAGTTCTCCATTCCCCATCGTGAAGCGTCGTGAAGGCCGACCCGACAAGTCCGACCCGATGACCCGTCGTGAACCACGACGACCGTGTGGATACGACAAGATCTTCCCCGACCGGAACCCAACAAGTTCTTCGTGTCCGTTTGTGCCGGCCGCCTTCGTGCGCGCCGTGAACCCCGTCGACCCTGAAGCTCGGAACGACAAGGTCCGCCACGACGACGACTCGAGTATGACTACTTCCACGACGTCGACTACCTCGACTACTCCGACTCCGGGTGAACGACTACTTCGACTACTTCGGCTACTTCGACGACTTCGACTACTTATCTCTGAATCCGAAGATCCCGATCCAATGTGTGACCCCAACCCTAGCCCTATCTACTATATATGTGTATCTTATAAAATCGTGCATCATTAATTAACCTCACACCTTTATCAATCTAGTCGAATTAAATCAATTTAATTGGGGTTTGTCCGATGCATCTATATTTCGCACCGATCCCATTTAAAATGCTTTGCCATGTGTTAGGGAATAAAATTGGATCGCATTTAATTTTGTCATGCATCATATCATCAACATGCCGCTTCTTTTGCCGTAGAGTAAAATGCATCTTTTCCGTTGTCCAGAGTTCGTTGCTTCTTTGGGAATAGGACATTGAGTTGATGTGAGTAACGACAGCTTCTGCTACCTCTATCGGATTGCAGGCAAGTGATACTCCCTTGCTATCTTAGCTTGTTTTCTGTCTCTCACTCGTCCTATCTTTTGTTCCTTGCTAGCCTTATGTTACGATGCTTGTGTCCCGATCCTATTTGCATGTTTACCTGGCAGCCATGATATAGCCACACCCCCACATCCTATTACCATGTTGCTTGTTTACCTTGTTAGCCTTGCGAGTCGTAGTGCATGCTTAGGTGTTTTGCTTGAGTCCTGTTATCTCTTTATCTAGTCTTGTTGTTAACATTATAGCTAGGCTCAACCTAAAATGGTAATCTTTACTTTTCTGTTGCGATGGGAATAACTTAATAAAGATAAGGCACCGGCGGAAGGCCAATCGTGGTGATTTGTTCTGCTAGTGTCGCCTAGGACCCGAGTTCTTTTCCGCTGATCCAAGACTGAGCGCACTAACCACATGTGGGAGTTCTATGGGACTCCCCGCAATCTATTACCGGATCCTCAAACCTGTCCAGGATGCCACAAGTAGTTCGGGTGTTTCTACTATTACAAGCGCGGATGATATGGTAAGATGGATACGTGGTTACTTAAGGTAGGGCTTGCGGTATGATGCGAAGTGACCATTCTCATGGTAGTTTGTGTCACCTAGCACGTAGACGCAAACGGTTAGGCCCACCTCGAAGCTTCGGCCGGACTCTCAAGGTGGATCAGACCTAGCTAGGTGGCTCCCTGGACTTGTTTGTAGAGAAGGGAAGTATTGCGTCGAACGCTCCACCGGTACACCTCTAAGCGAGTGTTTCGATGTGTGTGGGTTCATTGGTGCATCCCTGCAGGGTGAAATCTTTTCGAAAAGCCGTGTCCGCGGTTATGGACGACTTGGTGAAATGCGCTGGCTAAAAAGATCATAGACAACTTGCACCTAATGATTATAACTTGACTAGTAAGATAGATTACTTGAATAATAATCCATAAACTTGTCCACCGTGTGAGTTGCCCTGATTGCTTCCTCGCGGGTGGTTGATCGAGGGAGTAATACGTGGGCGGGTTTTTGATGTGGTGAGTAGTATAGTTGGTTCCTTATGCGCTCTCTTACCTTGTCTCTTTTAGACGAAAGTTGTAGCGTGTCTCTATAAGTTGTTAGTGCTGCTTGCCGCCTCAATCGCTAACCCTCTTCCCCGGAATTCCAGCTTTGATATCTTGTGAGTATTACTTGCCAGTACTTCTACTAGTACTGACCCCTTCGGGGCTGCCATTCCAATGCAGCCGACAGGTTTGAAGTCTGACGACATTAGCTTGGGAATCCCTCCGGCTTGGCCTGGGCAGGGATACGGTGCCTTCGTTTATCTTCAGGACTCTTAGTCTAATTGGTTTCTTGTCCGTAGCCGGACGCTACCCGCTTCCGTTGTTATTTTGGATCTTTGTATTGTATCTTTGCTCTTGACTCGGTGAGTCGTTGTTGCATATATGTTCTTTTGTGGGTTCCATCGAGAACTGTTGTAATGTTATCACAATTCCACCCGCATAACGTGTGTGTTGTGATGTGCACGTTATGCCTGGTGGGCGTCCTTTAGGATCGTTATTATGCGGATTTGGCTGGAACGCTAAAATCTGCATAGTACCGATCTTGGGGCGTTACATTGGTGCACATAGGTGAGCCTAGTTTATTTAGGTTGTTGGCTTGTTAATTTAAACAACTAGTTTTATTCCGCAATTGTCAAGCCTTAAACCGGAAAAGTTTTAATCGCCTATTCACCCCCCCCCCCCTCCAGGCGACATCGTTTGTTCTTTCACAAGTGTAATATGGTGATATTTTTCTTTGATCAGCTTGAGGATTTGCGTGACCTGAGTATACCTGAATTTAATTTACCTTTCTTTGGATACCAAGATTCTGCAACAACTTTTTTAGGAATATTGTCAAAGCTCACCTAAAAAAGTTGTTGCAGAATCTTGGTATCCAAAGAAAGGTCCTCTGATTACTGGAGACAAAGGTGTACAATCAGGTGGGTTCAGCTGGGAGGAGAGAATACCAAGTTCTTTCATGCTAAGGCCACTGAAAGATATAGGCATAATTCCATTTCTTCTATTTTGGATGATGCTGGTAATTCTTTAGAGGATCGTTGATACGTCTCAAACGTATCTATAATTTTTGAGTCATCCATACTAGTTTTGTGATATTGTCACATGTTTTTACTATTGTTTATATCATTTTTATGCATTTTGTCGGGCTAACCTATTGACAAGATGCCCAGTGTCAGTTCCCTGTTTGTGCTGTCTTTTTGTTTCAGAAATTTACTTACGAAAATATTCTCGGAATTGGACGAAAATTTACGGGGATTATTTTTACGCCAAGACGAAGACGGAGTTCGAAGGGCAGCCTCAGAGGCGTCCCACAGGGCGCACGCAGGTACCAGCCTCGGCCTGGGGGGACCCGCAGGTGGGCCCGCTCCTGCCCTGTGGGCACCTCCTCGGCCCCCTCCGACTCCTATAAAATCACAATTAACCTAAAAATGTCAAGGCGGAGATTATTTTCCAGAAACTCGACCCCGACGCACCGTCACCGAAAACCCTAGTTTGGGGTCCAATCTGAAGCTGATCCCGGCACTCTGCCGGAGGGGAGATCGATCCCGGAGGGCTCTTCATCGACATGCCTTCCTTCGGGATGATTTGTGAGTAGTCTCACCTTGGACTACGGGTCCATGGCAGTAGCTAGTTGGTAGTCTCTCTCTCTTGTTCTTCATGTCTTATGATCTTGTGAGCTGCCTAACATGATCAAGATCGATTATTGTAATGCTATGTGATGTGTTTGCTGGGATCCGATGGATTATGAATTTATGTTCAGATTGTGCATGATTCTTATATGAGTAATTTATGTTCTTGCATGCTTTCCAATGTGCGTAGTTACTTTGGCCAAGTGATTGTGTGTAACTCCATGAGAGGGTATTTATGCTAGACAGTGGGTTCATGCCCCCTTTTGTTCCTGGGCACGAGTGACAGAAACGTCTAAGGGCGAGGGTGTGCTGTTGCTGCTAAGAGTAAAACAGCGGTGTTAATGTCTATTTTGATATTAGTATTGCTTACTTCATGCACTTTACTTAATGCAATTGTCTGTTGCTTGCAACTTAATACCGTTTGGTGACAGGCTGGATAGCGATCCCACGGTGGACTATTTAGACAAAGACGCAGTTGGACTCAACGGTCTTTGTTCCTTGTCGTGATGCCTCCATAAATATTATCATGTCCTTTTTGTCATAGCTAAATTGGGTTTGTGTCATGATCTTGTCAATTGCCTAGCTGTAATTCGTTCACCCATCACATGCATATTTTATCTACTTGAGAGACTCCACTAGTGAACCCATGGCCCCCGGTCCATCTTTTTACATTGTTTTCAACCTCATTTACTTGCTTTTAATCATCATTACTCCTCTGGTCACTTTTCATATTTTATCTATTTCATCATACAATTAACCACTTTGTGTTCTGCGAGACCGGAGAGATTGACAACCTCTCCGCCGTTGGGGGCAAAGTATTTTTGTTGAGTGTGTGCAGGTCCACGTCTGTTGAAGGTTAAGCGCCAGGGATCTTCAACATTCACCTCGTTGTTGATTTCAAAGTCCTATTGGTTCGATAAACCTCGGTTCTTTAATTGAGGGAAAACTTCTACTATCTACAATTCTGCCTTCGCTTGGGGCACCACCCAACATATCAATATCCACCATCAAGCAGTTTTCTGGCGCCGTTGCCGGGGACTTTGGAGCTACAGCAAGGGGAGTCTCATACTCTCAATCTCTTTACTTTTTTTGTCTTGTTTGCTTTATATCTCGTTTAGTTTATTTTCCTGTTTCAAAATTTTAAAACCCAAAAAAATTAGTGTAATCTTTATTTCAGTTTTGTTTATCTTTTATCTAGTAGCTATGTTCCCTTCTAGTTTTGGTTTGAAAGATGTTAAGGTAGGAAGTGGGGATGTCGTTGGAAAAGATAATATTGAAGAATTCCTCACTTTTGTTAGCAAACTCTATACTCATGATAAAAGATCAATA
This sequence comes from Puccinellia tenuiflora, assembly GCA_012064385.1. Classification (NCBI taxonomy): domain Eukaryota; kingdom Viridiplantae; phylum Streptophyta; class Magnoliopsida; order Poales; family Poaceae; genus Puccinellia; species Puccinellia tenuiflora. The sequence continues at coordinate 4,246,854 of QRDG01000473.1, read as the reverse complement.
GTTGAGCTAACTAATAGTTATGATTCCGCCATATCTTGTTTGGTAGCTCGTCTAGAGAAGAGGTTTGTTAATTTAAATCCTATACTACAGCAAATGTTTCTTAAGCTTGATAGTATGGAGAGAGGAGAGGAAAAAGATTTTGTATTAGAAACTCTTCTCCATGAATTTGATGATATAGTTAAAGAAGCTAGGAAAATATTTGCTCGTTATGGTGCTCTTGGTTCATATCCTAATATTCACTATTCTTTGGATGTTAGGGATGAAAATGGAAGGAAGTACACTTGAAACACAGAGGTAAAGGAGAAAGTTGAAATTTCTGTACCATTTAAGCTCCTTGGGATGGCCGATGCGTTGGAAGACAATTTTGGTTGGATTGCTCCCCAAAACCAATTTGATGAGAGCAGTCAACCAAAGAGAAAGGAGAATGGTGATTCTCAGCCCTATATTGGCAATATCCAATGCATCTATGTTAAATTTGCTGGTATTTGCTGGAAAGATGATAATGCCTTTGATCCCCAAAAAACTTGATATTTGGCATTGCGCCTAGCTAAAAGGCGTTAAAGAAAAGTGCTTGTTGGGAGGCAACCAATCTTTTACTTTCAGTTTTCTTTTTGTTTTTCTTGAGTCATGAAGTTATTACCTGTAGCAACTTCATTGTATCTTTTTCTTTTAGTTTTTTGTGCCAAGTTTAGCCTCTAATGCATTGAAAGTGCTAGGTATTGTGTTGCTGTGCAAAAACAGATTCTGTGCGCCTGTTGCACGAAACTCCTAAAATCGCCAGAATTTTATATTTTTCTGATAATTTTTTACAGAAAGCCTGATTCTTTTATCTATCTTTCGTTAGTTTTAAGTTTTTTTATTTGAGCTGCAGAAGTGACTCGAAAAATTCGATCTTTACAGACTGTTCAGATTTTAACAGATTCTGCTTTTATTTTGCATTTGTCTCTTTACCATCGTCATATGTGATACTCTAGGGGCGGAGTGCCACATTGAGGCTTAGTAAACTGTAGCTAATGTCTAATAAAGTTGGTTTGCAATTTGTCATGTGTTGAACACATGTGTGTTTTAATTTATGAGCACTAACCCTCTAATCGAATTATGAGAAGTTTTGTGTGAAGCGAGTTTTTAAGTTCCAAAGGAGAGGAATATGAAGAAATCGAGGATGGATCAAAGCGCAAGCTTGGGGATGCCCCCATGGCACCCCCTCTGAATATCAAGAACTATCAAGAGTCAAAGCTTGCGGATGCCCAAGCCATCCCCTCATCTTCATCGACTATCATAAGGTCGTCTTCGTTGAACTTCGTTTTTATCACTTTACATATTACGTGCTATGCTTGGAGCGTCTTTTTACTTTCAGTTTTATTTGTTTGTTTGCTGGTCATATCTTTGTTGGATCCTAGCTTTATTTGTGTGGGAGAGAGACACGCTCCGCTTTTTCGTTTGAATACTCCTTTGCTTCGCTTATATCTTTTTGAGTATTCTTAGCTACTGTCTGTTTTCTAGTAAGCTCTCGCTTTTAGCTTTTTTTTTATAGCTGCTAGTTGTTAAGTTAAACTCTCTTGTTCTTCACTTATATTTGTTGGAGAGTTGTTTTGGTTGCTTGGTTAATGTGTTAGATCGGAAAAATACTATGCATGTGGCAGTAGTATGAAATAGAAAAAACCTGCATAGTCTTGTAGATCACTATGTGGATAATTTGATACTCTTCAATTGTTTTGAGGCACTAAAATAACTGATGGTTAAAATGTGTTGGTTAATGATGTTAGAGCTGATTAGTGGAGAGGTGTTATTAAAGTATGGAGTTGTACTTTTCTGAACTAAACAACCTAAGTCAACAATGCTAATGTGTCATGAATTCTACTAAGTTGAAAACAAGTCCCTACTGGGTAGTTACTGCAACAGTTGGGGAAGCCAACGGGGCACTTGTGTCGCCGCCACGATCCCTCTCGGGGTGTCTCTAACCTTTTGTGGAACATTGAAACTACTAGTTGTTTGCAATATACGAAATGCATTGTGAGCTTTGGTTTTTGGCACTTCCACTTCCATATTTTGATAGCCTCTTCGGTGCTGCGCAATGCCCTCTCTCACATTGAGATTGGTGCATACTTCGCGAGTACATCCAACTCCGTGGGAGAACTTCATCCTGTTCTCCTACACATAAGCCAACTATCTTCCTCAAAACAGCCACCATACCTACCTACCACGGCATTTCCATAGCCGTTCTGAGGTACATTGCCATGCAACATCCATCATTACATTATGACTTGATGTCGTTCTTCATTACCATATAGTTTGCTTGATCATTTGAGTTAGTGTGCAGCGTGGCTTGCCACATGTTCTACATTTTTTCCACACTACGCTCGATCATGAATATCTTCTTTTATACATCATGTATTAGTCTTATGAGTTATGAGTACCAAAAGTGTGATGATCATCTTGTAAAAATAGAGTGTTGCCCCTACCTGTGAACATATTGAAAAGAGTCCAAAGTGGCCACATAAAAGAGTCCAAAAGAGACCAATGAGAGAAAATTTAAAAGAGCCACGGAGGCCACAATTAAAAAAAAGGAAGAGAAATATAAAAGAGAGAGGGGGCAGCACTACTATCCTTTATTCCACACTTGTGCTAGTAGCACCTACACTTCATTATAGAGAGTTTTCATATTTTCAATTGTATAACTATGTGGGGAATTAACGTTATAGAACTTGGCTTGTATATTCCAAGGATGAGCCTCATCAAGTGAGCTCTAGGTCTTCATGAGCAAGCAAGTTGGATGCACCCTCACTAGTTCCATTGGAGAGCTTTCATACACTTATAGCACTATGTGCATCCATTGCATGGCAATCACTACTCCTCATACAGTGTCAACTATGGGACTTCCTTCTGTCTTGTGGTTACCTTCTCCACTGTTTGAGCATTTCTTTTTGACCTTCCAAACCTCCATTATTGTTCTCTTTGCCATAACATCATGGTGCCAAAGCCACTTCTTACTTGCACTAGTTGAGTAGACTTCGAAACAGTTGATTTATGAAGTAGATGGATTAGGACACCTGACTTGAGCTTGGCTATTTTCATGAATGACTAATTAGATGCTTTGAAGAATGATTGATACTTTACATTGGAGACATAATTCGCAATTCTTCTTTCTAAACCTTATGTATGGTTCCATGTCTCCAACACACTTATTCATGAAAAGTTTCTAGCATTTGTTAGCTAGTGTTTGTTAATCATTGTTTGCTTAATGTCAACTATAGACAATTGTTTTGGATCACCTTATTCACTTCATGTGCTTTGCATTAGTATCTTGATCAAGATTGTGTTGGTAGCATGACTCATAAAAAATTATTTGTTATCACTTACCTACTCGAGGACGAGTAGGAGTTAAGCTTGGGGATGCTGATACATCTCAAACGTATCTATAATTTTTGAGTGATCCATGCTAGTTTTGTGATATTGTCACATATTTTTACTGTTATTTATATCATTTTTATGCATTTTGTCGGACTAACCTATTGACAAGATGCCCAGTGCCAGTTCCCTGTTTTTGCTGTCTTTTTGTTTCAGAAATTTACTTCTGGAAATATTCTCGGAATTGGACGAAAATTTACGGGGATTATTTTTACGCCAAGACGAAGACGGAGTCTGAAGGGCAGCCTCAGAGGCGTCCCACAGGACGCACGTGGGTACCAGCCGCGGCCTGGGGGGACCCGCGGGTGGGGCCCGCCCCTGCCCTGTGGACACCTCCTCGGACCCCTCCGACTCCTATAAAATCACAATTAACCTAAAAACGTCAAGGCGGCGATTATTTTCCAGAAACTCGACCCCGACGCGCCGTCACCGAAAACCCTAGTTCGAGGTCCAATCTGAAGCTAATCCCGTCACTCTGCCGGAGGGGAGCTCGATCCCGGAGGGCTCTTCATCGACATGCCTTCCTCCAGGATGATTTGTGAGTAGTCTCACCTTGGACTACGGGTCCATGGCAGTAGCTAGTTGGTAGTCTCTCTCTCTTGCGCTTCATGTATTATGATCTTGTGAGCTGCCTAACATGATCAAGATCGATTATTGTAATGCTATGTGATGTGTTTGCTGGGATCCGATGGATTATGAATTTATGTTCAGATTGTGCATGATTCTTATATGAGTAATTTATGTTCTTGCATGCTCTCCGATGTGCATAGTTACTTTGGCCAAGTGATTGTGTGTATCTCCAAGAGAGGGTATTTATGCTAGATAGTGGGTTCATGCCCCCTTTTGTTCCTGGGCACAAGTGACAGAAACGTCTAAGGGCGAGGATGTGTTGTTGCTACTAAGGGTAAAACAGCGGTGTTAATGTGTATTTTGATATTAGTATTACTTACTTCATGCACTTTACTTAATGAAATTTTCTGTTGCTTGCAACTTAATACCGTTGGGTGATAGGCTGGATAGCGATCCCACGGTGGACTATTTAGACAAAGACGCAGTTGGACTCAACAGTCTTTGTTCCTTGTCGTGATGCCTCCATAAATATTATCATGTCCTTTTTGTCATATCTAAATTTGGTTTGTGTCATGATCTTGTCAATTGCCTAGCTGTAATTCGTTCACCCATCACATGCATATTTTATCTACTTGAGAGACTCCACTAGTGAACCCATGGCCCCCGGTCCATCTTTTTACATTGTTTTCAACCTCATTTACTTGCTTTTAATCATCATTACTCCTCTGGTCACTTTTCATATTTTATCTATTTCATCATACAATTAACCGCTTTGTGTTCTACGAGACCGGAGAGATTGACAACCTCTCCGCCGTTGGGGGCAAAGTATTTTGGTTGAGTGTGTGCAGGTCCACGTCTGTTGAAGGTTAAGAGCCAGAGATCTTCAACATTCACCTCGTTGTTGATTTCAAAGTCCTACTGGTTCGATAAACCTCGGTTCTTTAATTGAGGGAAAACTGCTACTAGCTACAATTCCGCCTTCGCTTGGGGCACCACCCAACTTATCAATATCCACCATCAATCATCAGGATAAAGTTACAGCATTCTGGCATTGCTTTAAAGGGACCAATGATCAAGTGGACCATAAAATATTTTTACCAACTGTGCCTGGTTTTGATCACCTTGCTGATGTCTTCTCTGGGAAGAAATTGAGGGGATAGTCAGACACCTAAAGCCTGACAAAGCACCTGCACCTGATGGGTTTACTGGTTTATTTATCAAAAAAAGTTGCCCTGTCATTCAGAATGACTTTAAGCAATTGTGTACTGATTTTCATAATGGTGCGGCTTCTTTGGAAAATATCAATGGCTCCTTTATTACTCTGGTCCCCAAGAAACTATCACCTGAGACTGTTAATGATTTCAGGCCAATCTCTTTAGCAAATACCTCTTTGAAATTTCTCACAAAGCTGGTGGCAAACAGGTTCCAGTCTAGTATTTCCAAATGCATTCATGACAATCAATATGGGTTCATAAAATCAAGGACTATCCAAGATTGTTTGGCCTGGTGTTTTGAATATTTATTCCAGTGTAAACAATCAAGGAGGAAGGTTGTGGCTGTCAAAATAGATTTTGAAAAGACCTTTGATACCACTGAGCACAAGGCAATCTTGCAGATTATGGAGTGCAAGGGCTTCCCCCTCTAGTGATTGCTTGGGTCAAGGAAATTCTGAGTTCTGCTTCTTCTCAGTCCTGCTAAATGGTATGCCTGGGAATAAATTTCACTGTAAGAGAGGGGTCAGGCAGGGGACCCTCTTTCTCCAATTTTATATGTGCTAGGTGGAGATTTATTACAGAGCATTGTCTATACCTGCTTGGGTCACTGTAAGGAAGATTGAAATTGCCTATACCTGCCGAGGGCAAATATCCTGTGGTGCAATATGCAGATGATACAATTGCTATTCTGCCTGCAGAACCTGACCAGTTACACATTTTTAAAGAGTTTCTTGATCTCTTTGCTTCCATCACTGGTTTAAAGTTGAATTATCATAAGTCCTCAATGATTCCTATTAATCTATCATCTGATGAGGCTGCATCTCTCGCTAATATTTTGGGTTGTCAAATTGCTGCTATGCCTTTCACTTACTTGGGCCTCCCAATGGGTACAACCAGACCAACCATGAAGGATTTTGCACCTCTGATTGATAGAGTGGAAAGGAGTTATCTGCTACTGCCTCTTTTTTATCTTATGGGGACAGTCTGGTGTTGGTCAACTCTGTGTTATAATCACTCCCCACTTATTATATGTGCTCTTTGGTAATTCCAAAAGGAGTGATAGATGTGATCTTTAAGGCCAGGAGGAGATGTCTTTGGAGGAAGGACAAGAATAAGGAACATGTTAATTCTCTGGCTGCCTGGGATATGGTTTGTAAACCCAAAAAGAAGGGAAGTTTGGGTATTATTAACCTGCATGTACAAAATAAGGCCCTGCTCATGAAACATTTGGATAAATTTTATAACAATGCAGATTTGCCCTGGGTAAAGCTGGTCAGGAATTCATACTATTATGATTTGGTGCCTCATGCAGTAACTCTAAGTGGTTCTTTCTGGTGGAGGGGAATCCTCAGCTTTGTAGATGAATGGAGATAAATCACACAATGCAAGTTGGGGGATGGTAGTTCTATTCTGTTCTAGGAGGATTTATGGCAGGCCAGACTCTTTTCCCAGCAATTCCCCAGGCTTTTCTCCTATGTGAAAGATAAGTTGATTTCAGTAAAGGAGTATTTGATACTCACGGACTAGACTGATGCTTATCATCTTCCCTTTTCTGCCGAGGCTTACCATGAGTTTAATGATATGTCCCAAATTCTGCAAGGCATTGCCCCTAGTGCATCAAATGATCTCTGGCTCTGTTGCTTTGCAAAAGGGGTATACACTTCCAGTAGTTTCTATCAGTTCTTTTATGCTGGCATCAATAATCATACAACTTCTTGTTGGATTTGGAAATCAAAGTGTATGTCCAAGCTCAAATTCTTTGCTTGGCTTGTTCTGCATGACAGGATAAATATCAAAGATATGTTAATTCGCAGGAATTGGAAAGTCACTAACAATCACAATTGTGTGTTGTGTAGACAGCATCTTCATGAGGATTGGGTTCATCTGTTTTTCCAATGCCCCTTCAGCACAAGAGTTTGGAACTACCTATAGATTTATTGGTCCAATGCTTCTATTATGGATAATTTGTTGAGTGCAATAAAGGGTTTTGATGGGGCTTGCTTCACTGAGATTGTTATTTTGGCTTGTTGGAATATTTGGAAGCAAAGGAATGGCCATATTTTTAAGGGGATAATTCCAACTTTCAGAGGCTGGAAAGCTGGTTTCTTCCTGGACATCACCTTGCTTGGGCATAAGGTGAAGGATTCTGTAAAACCTCTTCTGTCATCATGGCGTGACAACCATTCTTAGCTTTGTTTGTAAATATTCCCTTGTACATATTTTTTGATCAATAAAGGTCTGTGGGGGCCTCCCCTATAGTAAATAGTTCAAAAAAAGAGCTATTGTTTTTTATTTTCCACCCGAGTAACCACCTCGTCTACCATTTTGATCTTCATAGCCTTCAAAAGCTTTTTGATGGCTTCTAGAGTGAGAGGGGCTTATACCACGAGGTTAGGATCTTTATTTTTATTAGCCTCCTCCCCTTGCGTCATCCTCCTCTTTAGGCGGTAAAGCCTTTAATAAAGAGACATTGCTCTGATACCAACGGAAAGGATTGAGTAGGTGACTAGAGGGGGGGGGGATGAATAGGAACTACAATTTCTTTTTCTTTTTAACAAATCAAGCTTTGCTCAAATATAAGTTCTCTAGATTATACAACTAGGTGAACAACCTCTATGATGAGCAAGATACAAGCTTGTAAAAGATACTAAAAATATATATACTAGCAACAAGTAAGTAAAGGTAGGTTAAGAGATAACCACACAATGACGCGGAGATTTTATCCCGAAGTTCATTTCAGAATGAAGCTAGTCTCCATTGGAGCAATGCAGAGTCACAAAGTGATCCCGAATAGCCGTTATATGGAACACCGTATTCTCTTTCGTACCCCCAACAAGTGGAATGCCACGAGCCAATATATGTTGCCCTTGAGGTCGACAACCAAACCTTTATAAGGACGAGGCACACTCCACAACTTGACTGGAGGCTCCCACCAAATCCCGCGAGCCACCAAAACTCTGGGTTCTTCACAAGGTTGAGGCACGCATCCACAACTCAATTGGAGGCTCCCAACAAATCCCTGCAACTCTTTAAGCCACAAAGATGACCACTTCCGTCTAGGGTTCCAAAGAACCCAAGAGGCAACAAGGTCCTCACTGAATGAAGGTGGAAATCAAATTCCTTTGGTGAAAGTGTAGATCTAGGTTGCTGATGCATCTAAAATGCATACATGAACTTTGCACTATAATAGTCATATTCCAATCATATTTGCATCATATAAGGGGTATATTACTGTTATTTAATGATTTTTGGTAATTTATGATGATATCCCCTTTTTATGGAATTAATCCTGCGCAGGCAGAAAACCCCTATTTCTTTCCTTATTTGTTTCAGGACCTTAACGACGTCATAATGAGCTATAAATTTACGGGGGTCATTATTTTGGAAGGAGAAGATTTAGTAGCGAAAGAAATCAACGAACGAAGGCCGGAAGACCAAAAGGGGGGGTCCCACGCGGCCAGGTACTGTAGCCGCGTGGGCCTATCCCAATTGGCCCTCGTGGCCCCGTTTGCGTCGATCCTTCGCCTAGAAGCTTCCTCGTGACCTAAAAACGCCTATATAAAGAGCCCCCCGACATTCTCCAAAGAGAGAGCCGCCACACGAGAGAAACAAGAAACAGAGACCAGGAGGCTGCAGATTGGAGGGGGGAAACTCCGGCGGAGCCCTGCCGGAGAGGTCTCCTTCTTCTCCATTGACATCTCCACCGTCTCCATGATGAAGAGGGAGTAGTCCACCTCTGGACTATGGGTTTGTGGCAGTAGCATATGTATCTCTCTCTCTCTCTTGAGCTTCACTAATTAGCACCGTATGAGCTGTTGAACATGATTACGGTCACCATTGTATTACCATTGTGGTGGATCTTTCTATGAGTTAATATATGTTGAGATTGCAATGTTATATTTCAGTTATGAAAGTAGATGCATATTATGTACCCCGTTCTTGTATCCTTGTTATGATCAAGCATGTTTATGAGAGCGTGTGTGGGGGAACGTGTGCATTAGTTGGAGTAACGGGGGTGGTGAAGTGATAAGCTGACAACTTAATATCATGATCCATTGGGTGTTTACCTTACTTCGTCACCTCACTAGGGATAAACCAAAATACCATGTTGTAGGGTAGGAGGAGTGACATGCCTCTACCTAAGACTAGATCCATCATGTGTTTATTTACACTTTATGTCATTAATCTTAAAGCTATACTCTGATGTTATCTTAATTACTAAGGTGCATGATTTAGTTCACATCTTGGTGGAGTATAAGTGAGACTAATAATCAAAAGGTCTCTATGTTAGGACGTGATGCCCATATAATTAGTAACATGTCATTAACCTTGTTTTCAATCTCATATGTTAAATCTATGTCTACTCATTTGCCACACTATATTAAAGAGAGAGTGCATGTGTGAAACCATGAACCCCGGTCCATTTTTAATCATAAGAAACACCTTTCCAACCACTTTTAAGCATCTTTTACATCCAGCCATTTTAAAATCAGAAAATACAAAAACACTTTTACTTCTTGCATTCGCATATAAAAACCCCAAAAATACCATCCATCGTCATTACTATCATCCTTGCATACTTATTTACCACCATTGCATATTTATTTACTGTCTTGCATTCATTATCATCTTAATATCATTCTCACACCTTGTGCTTGACAACCACTTGGTGAGGTTGAGGACACAAAGCAATCTATTTTGTTTGCAGGAAATCTAGAGAAGGACAAGAAGATAAAACCCACACTACTGATTCCCCGAGAGTTCGATATTAAACCCTCGAGTCACCTTCTTGGGGAAAAACTACCACTTCTACATACTCTGCACTTGGAGGCTCAACCTATCCCTAATATATTATCTTCCTTTCAGGGTATCAAGAGTACTTGTTGGCGTTGTTGAGGGAGAAGAACACTCTCATCAATCCCGTCATCAGTTGCCTCTACCAAATCCTTGAAGGGCAAGGTGTTTGAGTGGGTAGGTATAGAGATCTAGTGAATTTGAGCTTTGGAACAATGGTGGATTTGAGCTGAAAGTTGTGGTACCTCTTGGAGAAGAAGAGGTACCCTTTTATAGGTCCACCGAAAACTTGCCATTTCAGCCAGATTTTAGCCATCCAGAATGGATTCGAAGTTTTTCGAATTCATTCCGGACAATCGGAATAGATTCGGAATTTTCCGGACATTCTGAACTGTCCGAAAATTTGCTGACCATTCCGGATCGATTCTGAAACCCCTACCGAAGGGATTTTGGCTCACCTCAGAATCAAACCGGAATCAGTCCGGAAAATTCTGGCCATCCGGAATTTGTCCGGAATATTTTGGACCACTCGGAATTACGTAGAAACAGAAGATTTTCTTTGATGTTTTTGAAAAATCTTTTTGGATTTCTTCGGTAAAAGTAGTAGGAAGGCTATGGGGGTGAGATATAGGCTTTAGTGAATGTGATGGATTTCCCAAACATTCCATTGAGCAACTCCTCTTAATAGTACGGATGTCCTATGACTCAATGAAAACTATTAAAGTCTACGGGCTCCGTCTTCACTCGTTTTATCCCTTTTGAGGGTTCAACCGTTGTCTTGTGCATGTCATCAAATGTACCTATCATACTTAGCATACGATAAGATGTCACTCATGTTGTTAACAAACACAAAAAAACTTACTTAGGCATGGAATGCCCTTTCAGGCACCCCGATGTAGCTAACTCTCGGTGTACTCTTTAAGGAGATGCTACTTCTCACGCTCTTGCAGATTGACTCTTTGGCGATGACCACATACTGCAATGGGTCGTCCTCCTTGCACATATTTTCGTCACTCTCGCTAGACTACTCAACACTCCCGACATCATCGGAATCATTGTTGTTATATTTCATAAGACAATGCTGATCCGGGGTTGTGGTCCTTCCATAGAAAAATAAAGCATTTCACCTCCGCTTAGATGAAACTTGGCGATGAGTTGTGCCAATCCTTCCCAGTGGAAGCGAGTCTTGTTTCTTTCTTTCTTCACTCTAATCTTGTATATGGTCCCCTGACCATAAAATGGGATGATGTTGCCGACTAACTCGTTGAACTCAACCAAAGATTGCATGGTACAACTATGCAAAAAAAATGAAAAACACGTTAGCTAGATAGTAAAATGAAAACACAAGTTATAAGTGTATGAAAACAAGAATTGATTGTTAATTACCAAGAAATCAAGATGACCCTTGTGCAGCTCAATAATGAACAAGGACTCATTGAACTATCCATCTACACACTTGGAGTTGCATACTTCACACGACATATCCTATTATGTTAAAATGTTGCATTTATATACACCTTAACATCACGCTAACCATCCATACTAATCATGAAACAATCTAAATTAATTATAATTAACATAAAAACTACAAGAACTTTGCTATATGTTGGACATATCGAATGCCTGCATTTACCGGAACGGAAATTAATCGATATTCCGACAAAGCATAGGCAACTCATGGAAATTCAACTAAAATTCCTCTTCATTTCAAATTCATCTAAAATTCAACTACAGTGGCAGCAATGGGGGTTAGTTGGGGTTTCTGCTGATCTGCCATGGGGGCGGATTCAGAGAGAGAGGGCAATCTGCGACGAAGGGCGAGGTTGAGGATGGCGAGGTCGAGGTCGAGGACAACGAGGTCGAGGCATCAGAGAGGGGTGGCGAGGTCGTGGCGAGGTTGAGGATGGCGAGTTCGAGGTTGGGGAGGTCGAGGTCGAGGACGACGATGTCAAGGTCGATGAGGTCGCGGCACCGGAGAGGGGCGGCGATGTCGGAGAAGGGCGGGGCATCGGAGGGGAGATGGTGAGACCGACTCGATTTGTGGAAATGTCGATTGTGGCGTGGCTCAATGTGAACGGTTAATAAGGCGGTAGTACTTGTTGGGGGAATACTTTACAAATAGGCCAACAGAGCCTAAAGCTGGACCTGCTAGGCTGGAAGGCCCATGTCAGGTTAGCACGAAGGCTACATGGGCCGGGTTATACTTGAGGCCGGCGAGCCCGGTGAGGATCCGACCATAGAAGGAAGGACCCGACCAAAGCTCGGTGTCCATGTACAAGGCGGAGTCCCGAACTTGGGAAGCTCGAAGGACGTAGAAGGACCTAGAGTAGGACTCTGACCACCGGATAACTCGGTGGTAACTTGTACTCCTAGGGACCCGACCACCTATATAAGGGGTCCTTGGGTCGTAGATCAATAAGATTTAAGCAACCTAGTTCTCGATACCCGAGTAGAGAAATCGAACCTTGTAATCGAGATCATCAATATCAATAAAGCAAGAAGTAGGCCTTTACCTCATTTGGAGGGGCTTAACTTGGGTAAATCATTCGTTCCCGTGAGATCTAGAAAATCTTCTGAACACCGGATCGCTATGTCCCGAAAATCAAGTCGCCGCCAGGAGACATCTGCCGTGAAAACACCACGACAGTACTAGCAGCATGGCTGCCCTACGACGCACTGCCCAGGGTGAAGTCAGTGGAAAGTGTGCCATATGTGCCGTGCACTGCTACTGGTTTGCACTGAGGGCCGCGGGTGGGCCATGTTTATTAGCACCATGCGCCTCCCGGTTGTACGCTGATAATAAGGGCTTATTAGCAGCGCCCTGACCGTACACGCTGCCACTAAGTAGTGGCAGCGTGTTCTATACTGGGTCCGGTGCTAATAGGTATATGTCTATACGCGTTTTCCAGGCCCGTTTCCTTCATCACTGTCCATCCTCTGCCCGACCCTAACCCTAGTCCCTAGACCGCAGGCAGGACCAAAACGGTGAGGGGGAACGGCTGCTGCCGCCGACGGGGAAGCCGGCGCTGGCCACCTCCGCATCTCCCCAAGCCGACGTTGGCCTGTTGCTTGTGCTGCAACTGCGACTGCGCAAGTGGTACACGAGGCACCGGCAGCCACCATTTGCCATCATAGCAGTGGAAAGCAGCCAGGAACGTTGCTGATTTTTTCCTTTAAGATTGACATATGGTCTAGCTTGCAAAGTGCTGGCAGATTGATGTATAAATCAGATATTGTCCTGCTTGTTAGGATCTGTAATACTGTATGCAAGTTGTCACTAGGAGGTGAAGGCTGAATCTATAATATCTATAATGCCATGCTTTCCTTATTCAGATTATTTTAATGTATACTATTTTGTGAAAAGTAATATATAAACATTCTAATAGACACACAATTTGTTTTTATACATGTAGACAATTCAATTCCACAGTTTATACCAAACAAGAATTGAAATTAGATGTCACCCTTTGATTCCAACAGCAAATTCCATGCGCTTCTAAACAACAACTTTGGAATTGAAGGCCAATTCAATACCCACCCAGATTTGGTATTCATAATCCAAATCAATTCAATGCTCCCAAACAAAGCATTAATAAAGAAAGGGTAGCGATCCAAATATGCGCGGACAGTGCATTCGGTCCACGCAGACTTCATGAATTCTCCTTGCTCTGTCTCATGTTCTGTCTCATGTTCGTTCTCCTCCTTCCCCACATGGATTTTGTTATGGGTCGAAATACCGCGGTTACGGCTCGGTAATTGAAATTCTCGCCCCCCCCCAACCCCCAAATGAGTTTATCGGTCGAAAAATCTCTGTCAGTTCGAATTTGAGTCGAATTCTTCTTCCTAAAACCTAATTTTGATATTTTTTATATATTTAAATTTTATTTTAAATCTCGACCGGTTCAACTGGTTACCAGAAATCCCGTTGACCGCAAGATTTTTTTCAATTTGCTAACTAAATCCTTGCTTCCCCGCCTCCGCTATCCACTCGGCTTAAACCCATGCTGCTCCCCTTCTCCTCCTAACCCCCACCCGCACGCCATATCCATGGCCACCCCCATCCCTCGTGCTCCGCCACCCAATCCGCACCACCATCACCTCCTCCACCGACCACCGACCTTAACCCCCCTGCTCCGCCTACGCCTCCCGGTTCGCCGCCTCCGCCTCGCCTCCGCTGTCGCGGCCACCGCCACGGCGACGGCCGCCGTGGCCCCCGACGACATCTCCCAGCTCAACTACCGCCTACGCGCGCTCGTCCGCCGCCGTGATGTCGCTTCCGCTGCCTCATCCGCCTCATCCCCCATTGACCCCGCCCAGGCGGAGGCCTACCTCCACATGATCCGCGAGCAGCAGCGCCTCGGCCTCCGCCAGCTCCGCCGGGATGCGGCCGAACCTAAAGAGGATATATACGGCGGAAGCGACAGGGATGATGATGAAGAGGGCGGCGGAAGGAGGAAGGGGATGTCGTCCGGGAGCTCGTTGGGGCACCGGGTGGACCCGCGGGAGCTGGAGACCGGGGAGTACGTCGTGCACAAGAAGGTTGGCGTCGGCAAGTTCGTCTGCATCAGCGGAGAGGATGGCGAGGACTATGTGTTCATCCAATACGCTGACGGCATGGCCAAGCTCGCCGTCGACCAGGCCGCGCGCATGCTCTACCGATACAACCTGTATTCCCCCGCGGTTAACCGGCCCACCTTTATCCGCCTCCTGTTTGATTCGTTTTTTTCGAAATGCCTGTTTGATTCGTAGCTATGACTATGTTATGCATCTCTTCTAATTACAACTTATGACTGGGATTATGAGAGCAGATTGCTTGCTCGGACGCCTAGAACAAATGCTACTTAAGTCGTAGGATGGCATTGCCACATTTGGAAGTGATGTTGGTTAGTCCAGTTTTCTAGTTTGATGGCAATTTGAAGAATTTCTGTTCTGAGTGATTGTAACTTCTCAACACCAGACAAGTCCACTCAGCACACTAGGAAAATATACTTGCGCAAGCACTGTAGTTTCACCTCTTCTTTAGCTGGTAATTGTGCGTACATTTGGTTTGCATCTTATGTAGTGGTTTGGTCTCTCGAGTTTGATGGAAATTAAAAATTCACTTTGACCATTTATCCAGTTTGATGTTGTGTGCAGTCCTCATGAAAAGAAGAAGCCACGGAATCTAAGCAAGCTGAATGATCCTGCTACGTGGGAGAAGAGGAGGCTGAAAGGAAAGCTTGCTGTTCAGAAGATGGTTGTCAACTTGATGGAATTGTATTTACAAAGGATGAGGCAGAGAAGACCGCCGTACCGAAAGCCCGCGGCAATGGATCAGTTTGCTGCTGAATTTCCTTATGAGCCCACACCAGACCAGAACCAGGCCTGCTCTCAACTAAAAGCCATTCTTCTTATTTTTTCTCAAAAAGAAAAGTTGTTGTTCTTTCATGTATACAAATGAAAGACTATCTGATTGCAAGGCAATAATGGTTTGATTGCTTGCCAGCTTAGGAACACCGACAACATTAGTTTGCATCACTTCAGTTGGAAGCCTAGTTCAATCTTGCTTCAGAAATTTGAATTTTCTTATTTTATTTCCTTTATATGATACGTGTTGCGAGTTACTTGTTTGGGAATGACAGATTTCCATTATATCATGGAGTGTGGACAACATTTAGGATGTCAGATGTCACATAATAAACGTTAGGTTGTAAACTGACCCTGGTTTACTTGCGTAGAATACTAGAAATCCATCAGATATATATAGGCATGCTGTTTGCTATTTATTTTCTGTCATGGCAATTTCTCTAATTGCTTCTCACCTTATAAAAAAATTAAACCTCTTTGCAATGCTTTGGTTTTCTTTTCTTATCTACTTATCCTGTATTGATGAACTTTATCATAATAAACTCAATAAGCATCATAGAGCTGTTATTAAACGGTGTCCATTCCGATGACAGGCTTTCGTGGATATTGAGAATGATCTTACTGAAAGGGAAACACCAATGGACAGATTGATCTGTGGAGATGTTGGATTTGGTAAAACGGAAGTTGCAATGCGTGCTATATTCATTGTTGTATCTGCAGGATATCAAGCTATGGTTCTCGCACCAACTGTAATACTAGCCAATCAACACTATGATGTAATGTCTGAGCGTTTCTCTAACTATCCTGATATAAAGGTTGCCATATTTAGTGGCGCTCAGGTAGGCAATGATACTAACCGGGTTTAACACACAATACAACCCATTGCATAAAATTATCTTTCTTTGTATCTGTCTCTGAATAATATTTCTATTTCTAGTAATTACTTAAGAAGCATGTGTAATTTATCATGACCCTAGAAAGTGTTTCACCTAGTTTTATCATTTTTAATATTCTAGTTTGTTTTGGTGCATAAAATATGCACATATATCTGGATTTTGTTGTAGCTATAACAAAATATGCTCATAAATTTATATGTTATGTGATCTGTGGCAGCACTATCCTGTTTCCATCTTTTCATATTATAGAATTGCTGCACTAGCCATCTAGACCAAAAGTCCGAACTGATGGAAAGGGCTAGGCAATATATTTATATTCAACACTCCCCCTCACGTCTAGGCTATTTTAGTCCTTAGCGTGGGATAGGAGCAGGCCGCAGGATCTTTTTTCTTTCTTTCTTTAATCCGCGTGAGCGGGGTCTCGAACTCGAGATCTCTTGGCTCTGATACCATATAGAATTGCTGCACTAGCCATCTAGACCAAAAGTCCGAACTGATGGAAAGGGGCTAGGCAATATATTTATATTCAACACATATTTCTGAATTTTCTAAATTATGTTGGAAAACTTTTTTGAAGAATCCTCTCATTCTTTTCGGCTAACAACATAGGGAACTCAAATCATGTTCAGTAATTTTGGTGACAACTGTTATACATTTTTATGTACATTTTTTATGTACATTTCTTTGCTTGGGGGACTGACTATCATTTGCATGGCTTGGTATGTGTCTTCTCCGCAGAGCAAGGAAGAAAAGGATGAGCTGATAACACAGGTTAAGAATGGGCATTTGCAAATAATTGTTGGGACTCATGCTCTTCTTACAGAACGGATGGACTATAACAATCTTGGTCTCCTAGTAGTGGATGAGGAACAGGTATTGTTTATGTATCGCCGTGCCTTTCTTACGTTGATAGCATATGTTTGTCATGTCTTCATTTGATGTCATTTGTTTGGTTGCTATTCTAGTCTGTTGACGATATGCATTTGGATACACATATTTACTAATTCTTTCTTTCTTCAACAGAAATTTGGTGTCCAACAAAAGGAGAAGATTGCATCATACAAGGCTTCTGTTGATGTTCTCACCCTCTCTGCAACTCCCATTCCACGGACTTTGTATCTTGCTTTAACTGGTTTTCGCGATGCAAGGTAAGGTTTTATTGCAGTGGTTACCATCTTTTACCTTTTGATTTCAGTTGTGAGGAATATATACTCTTTATTAAACAGAGACAGTTTATTACATGGCACAATGGTACCACTTTTTGTAAAGATAAATCACAGAGACTGATGATTATGGTTAGTAATCAACCAGAAATTTAGGTGCTTGGAGATTATTTGCTGATAGTTCTACTGTTGTTTCCTTGTGACTATCTGCTGCTATTTCTGGAGTTACTGAAAGTTAAGATGCAATGAATTTTTCGTCATTTATTGAACTTTTGTTTGATTAGTAAAAGGAGGGACATTTCCCTTGTACCGAGTGTTCCATGTAATGGTCGTGATGGTGCGATGATCTTTATAGTACTACCATCTATTTGTGAAAAAGGGACGTTTGCTATCCCTGCTACCTATCAATTGGTGCTTGGGTTAGTGCAGACTCCCTTCTACAGTCAATAGATGAATGGACTTACAGAGATTTGAAATACAATCTGTCAATACAAATGTAATGCGAGTGCCTGTATTTTTATTCATCCTAGCTTTAGTACTTTAGTTACATTCAACTTCTGAACTTCCTTTTCTGGTTTTTGTAACAGAAGTATATATTTTTTGTTTTCAGTTTAATGTCTACACCACCTCCAGAAAGAGTTGCTGTCAAGACTTATGTGTCAGCATTTAGTAGAGAAAGAGCACTATCAGCTATCAAGTTGGAGTTGAAGCGTGGTGGTCAAGTTTTCTATGTTGTTCCCCGAATAAAAGGTAACACTTTGTTATCTTCAAATTCAGATGATATTTTGTGTACAATATAGTCATGTACCTTCATGATGCATGAATCTGAAGATTTTTTCGTGAAAACCCAAAAGTTTTGCATTTCGATGCATCGATAGAAAAGAGAGAGTTATTTACAAGCTCAGGGATGAGCCAACACCGCACCATACAACGCAACCCACTAGAGCTAAGTGGCCGGGGGCAGCCCAATATCGAGCCTCGGATGGAATAGTGTCGAGGAGGCTACTTGTGTTAGGTAGACATGTTGTCGAAGATGATCGCGTTGCGATGCTTCCAAATCCACCATGTAGTGAGCATGATCAATGTAGATGTGCCTTTGCTCAAAGTACGGGTTGTAGACCGGGTAGCCCTCGACCACCACTCCACGAAGTCAGTCTTCCACAACAGGTGGCCTAGCCGTGGATCAGATCCAGGACAGCACCGTACTAAATCGTCCATGAAAAGGAACATCTTATAATTTAGAACGGAGGGAGTAACACATTCATTGCTGAAAAGGAAGTATGGCGACAATAAATTCTATTGCTGGAAAGGAAGGGCTTATCCTTGTTGATAATGCTCACAGGAAGCAGCGAAACACGGTTATCTTTGGCAGGGTGAATCCTGCTGGACACTATCCATGCTTCCACATGGTTGTGGGCTTTGGCAAGGCGGCAGATCTCCAAACGACACTATCGGTGGAGCCGAGTGCTTAGGGGTGTGGCGTATTGGAGTGATACCTGGACTACTTGTAGGCACACAAGTAACTTTTCTATCTATCGATGGCTTGATGCACTGAGACGCAAAGCTTCTGTTATAAACTCACATATCATAACTAGCTGGGTGTAATTGGTATCTTCGCAATATTAATATATTCCCTTTATAAAAAAAATATCATAACTGTAGCCGCTTCTATAATTGACCTGTCAAGCTTCCAGCGGAAGTTTGTAATAAGCATGAATATGAGATAAATGCTCCAGCACAAAGCTGGCTTGGTCAGTTTTTTTTAGATAAAAGGCCAAGGCCCGGCGATAAATTAATAGCGCCAAACGGCGAAACAGATACACGGTGCTGAACCCAGCAATACAAGGCAGAAATGCCAACTCACACACGAACAGGCCTAGCCAAGGCACTACAACCGAGAACGCGAGACCGCCGGCGACCAATATAGTAACCTACACAAGGTAGGAGCAAACGCAAGGACGGATTGCATGTCGGACCGGCACTCTCCCGAAGGGAGCCGACAGCGACCAATCGAGCTAGCTCCTCCGACGTAGGGAACGCCACCAGAGACCGGTCACCTCCAGGAATCAGCCAACGCCTCACCACCGAGGAGCAGCGCCAGAGATCAGCCAGACGAAACGAGACGGCAGAACACGAAGCAAGCCTTCCCGAGGAGAGTGGGGTGGAACCACCCAACCATCGGAGAGCCGCGCGCCGTGGGACTCCAAGGCGGCATCTTCAAGAAGATCACGACGCAGAAGCGCCGCTACCGCCCGATCCGAGGATCTTTGGTTTTCACCCGGAGCACGTAGACACACCGAGCACCGCCACATCGACGCCTTCAAGAAGGGGACGACGTCCACGGACGCCGCCGTCGAGGCCCAAGGGCAGGGGTTACCCCGGCAATGGCGCTCAGCAGTCCACACCCCACGCCACGCGGCTCACCGGCACCACGTCGTCCCTATGACCATGGAGACCGGCCAGCACCAGAGCCCTTGGCATGCCCGCCAACCACAAGACTCACCACCGTCCGGGGCCTTCGCCCCGGGATCCAAGCAAAGAGCACCGAAGACAAGAGAAGAGCACCGGGAGTCATCGTCGCGAGGTCCCCGGAGACCGGAGAGACGACGAGACAAGGGATCCCCTTCCAAATCAGCGACCTTCGGCCCCCATGGCCGTCGGCGCCGTGGATCTGGGGCAGCAGGAAGGAGTCGACTGGATCTGGAGCCCCTGCTCCGGACCTGTCGCGGCAGCACGCCGACCGGCCACCCACCCACTGCCAGGAGCCAGCCGAAGCCGCCGACTAACGCCAGAGGCGGGGTCACGCGCGCCCCGCACCAGATCGCACCCGGGATCTTCAAGTCGAGGCAGATCTTGCTCGCGCCGCCCGCCGCCGACGTCGTTGCCACCGTCGCCTTGGACGCGCCCAGCACGTCGAGCCGCCACACCGCCGTCGAAGCCGCCGCGCCGCCGCGCCCCCGACCAGCGACGCGCCCTCGCTGGCCGTAGAGGCCCGCGCCACCACCACCACGCAAGAGGGAGGGAGGGTCCCGCCGCCGTCGGCGCCTCCGGGCTTCGCCCGGCGACACCCTCTGGCGGCGGCAGGGGAGGGGAAGGCGGGGAGGAGCTGGCGGCGGGAAATTTAGGGTTCCGCCCTACCGCTCGCGGGAGCGGGCAGGGGGAACAGAGGGGAACCGCTGGCTTGGTCAGTTGGTACTTAGATTGCTTAAACTCAACACCTTTATATGCGGTTCACCAATCACCATGTGAACTGGTCTTTATGGCTTTATCAAACTCTTATTCAACTTCTTTCAGTTAAACAGATCAGGCCAAGGTTATAGTTATGCATGTGTCGTGAAGCTTGAAGATCTACAATAGGAAAATTACCATGTTGAAGATAGCCACGTTAGGCTCCAGGGGTAGTAGGCATCCTGGCTTGAGATGAGAGAATAATGGCAGATAATAGATTGATCTTGGTTGACACATGATGTAGGGCTAGGCCCGATCTTCACGGATTTGAGTGGAAAAGGGGATGAACACGAAGAACACGGAGGGGTAGCGAGGGAGATTCGTGGGCAAAACACAAGGATAACTAGCAAATCCTGCTGAGAACTCCACCCAACAACAAACCCTCAAAAAGGTAGCCTTTGGATCGAAGAATCAAAGCCAAACTTACTCTTGTTGAAACCGATTGCTCTTACCGGCCGGTCCACCGATTCAATAGAATCACCGCAGTGAAAGATTGGTTTGCACTACTAGAGACACCGCAGTGAAAGAGTAGCAACAACAAGATCTACCTCAATAAGGCACCCTAGCTATGAGGGAGGAGGAGCATGGCTCACACAAGTTTCAAATTCAGTCTGCCCTCGAATGGGGAAAGGGGAAAGCTATTTATAGTCTTAGTACAAAACAAGGCAGGAAGGTGGGGAACCGGCCTGGGGGCCGGCCTAGGCCGGCCTGGAGGCCGGCCGGCACAGGTGGAGGTCCGGCCTGGAAACCGGCCTGGAGGCCGGCTGCGTCGGGTGGAGGTCCGGCCTGGGGGCCGGCCTAGGCCTGCCTGGAGGCCGGCCGGCTCGGGTGGGGGTCCGGCCTGGGGGCCGGCCCAGGCCGGCCTGGAGGCCGGCTGGCTCCGCCTTGAGTTTTTGCCTCCTTCTTCCTCTTCTTGCCCATCTTCTTGGATTTCCTCTTGGCCATCTTCTTGACTCCATTGTGGGTCATCATCCGGGTGGATCCTGAGTATACACAAGGTACCGGCATGAAGTAGCAAACCATTCAAAGGGAGGTCGAGATCACACATCGAGAGGAGCGAGTCACCTTTTCATGAAGAGCCTTGACTCTTGATCTTGTCATTGGGCCATTTGGCGTGGTGTCCATGGTGTTGTCCACATGTGGGGCTACATCATCTCCTCCCCCCTTGGGAAAGAGTCGTCTTCGACTCGGCATCCTCTTGAACGCTTGCATCTCCGTGGAAAGGTGATAGGTCGGCGACGTTGAACGTGTCGTGCACCAAGTACTTGGAGGTTGGGATGTCGATCTTGTAGGCGTTGTCGTTGATGCGCTTGAGCACTTTGAAAGGCCCGTCACCACGAGGAGCAAGTTTGGATTTTCTTTCATCCGGGAAACGGTCCTTACGGAGGTGTAGCCACACAAGATCTCCTTCTTCGAATATCATGGGCTTCTTCAACTTGTTGATCTTGGTAGCTTGGCGCTTGGTGTGCTCCTCTAGGGTTGCTCGAGTTGACTCATGTAATGTCTTCAAGTAGTCGGCTCTTTTGTCGACGTCCATGTCGGTGCGCTCGTGTAGAGGAAGTGGTAGAATGTCTAGGGCGGTGTTGGGGTTGAACCCATAGACAACCTCAAACGGGCTTCGCTTGGTCGCCCGGTGTGATGCACGGTTGTAGGCGAACTTGGCGTGCGGGATGCATTCTTCCCAACCTTTGAGGTTTGGCTTGATTAATGCGCGAAGGAGAGTTGATAAGCTTCGATTCACCACCTCAGTTTGGCCATCGGTTTGTGGGTGGTAAGCGGTGGAGAAGAGGAGCTTGACTCCTAGCTTTGCCATCAATGCCTTCCAAAAGTAGCTTGTGAACTTGACATCTCGGTCCGAAACAATGGTCTTCGGCACTCCATGTAGACGAACAATTTCCCTGAAGAACAAAGTTGCAATGTGTGAAGCATCGTTGGTCTTATTGCAAGGAATAAAGTGTGCCATTTTAGAGAAGCGATCGACAACAACAAATATTAAATCTTTGCCATTTTTCGTTCGAGGTAATCCTAAGACGAAATCCATGCTAATGTCGCACCAAGGTGTGTGTGGTATTGGTAAAGGCATATAAAGACCATGAGAGTTCAACGTGGACTTAGCTTTGAGGCAAGTTGGGCAACGGCGCACCAAGCGCTCCACATCACGCGTCATCCGTGGCCAAAAGTAGTGTGTAGATAGCATGGAGAGTGTCTTGTCACGGCCAAAGTGTCCCATGAGGCCCCCACTATGTGATTCCTGTAAAAGCAACAAACGGAGCGAGGACTCGGGAATGCATAGTTTGTTAGCCTTAAACAAGAAACCCTTGTGCAAGTAGAAATCATCGCATCCTTTGTCAATTGTGCACTTTGTAAAGATAGGACCAAAGAAAGGATCGGAAGCATAGAGGTCTTTAAGGTCATCAAGGCCCAAAACGTTGATTTCAAGTTGGGTGAGTAAAATCATCTTGCGGGAAAGAGCATCCGCGACTATATTCTCCTTGCCTTTCTTGTACTTCACCACATAGGGAAAAGACTCGATGAACTCAACCCATTTGGCATGCCTTTTGTTCAAATTGGCTTGGGTTTTCAAATATTTCAAAGATTCATGATCGGAATGGATAACAAACTCTTTTGGCCAAAGGTAGAGTTGCCATACTTCCAAAACACGGACTAAGGCATAGAGTTCCTTGTCGTAGATTGGGTAGTTTAGGCGAGCACCATCAAGTTTTTCGCTATAATAGGCAACGGGACGGCCACATTGCATGAGGACGCCACCGATGCCAAGGCCACTAGCGTCACACTCAGGTTCGAAAGTTTTGGAGAAATCCGGCAAAGCAAGTAAAGGAGCTTCGGTCAATCTCTTGAGTTCATTGAAAGCCGATTCTTGAGCATTGCCCCAAATGAAGGGTACATTCTTTTTGGTAAGCTCATTCAAGGGGCAAGCAATTGTGCTAAAGTTTTTCACAAAGCGACGGTAAAACCCAAACAAACCAAGAGCGCTACGAAGTTGAGCAAGGTTAGTTGGCGGTGGCCAATTTGTGATTGCCTGAATCTTAGAGGTGTCAACTTCAATCCCTTTGGAAGAAACTACATAACCCAAAAACACAAGCTTGTCGGTGCAAAAGGTGCATTTCTTGAGGTTGGCAAAAAGCGAAGCATTACGAAGGGCCAACAAAACTTGCTTCACATGGTCGACATGTTCATGCAAAGATTTGCTATAAACAAGGATGTCATCAAAGTAGACAACCACAAACTTGCCAATGAAAGCGCGCAAGACGTGATTCATAAGACGCATAAATGTTGAAGGAGCATTGGAAAGACCAAAGGGCATGACAAGCCACTCATAAAGACCAAGTTTTGTTTTAAATGCGGTTTTCCATTCATCTCCTTCATGCATACGGATTTGGTGATAGCCACTTTTCAAATCAATTTTGGAGAAGATAGTGGCACCACTAAGCTCATCTAGCATGTCATCAAGTCGTGGGATAGGATGTCGATACCTCACCGTGATATTGTTGATGGGACGGCAATCCATGCACATTCGGAGTGTGTCGTCTTGCTTGGGGACGAGGATGACCGGAACGGCGCACGGACTCAAGCTTTCACGAACATGTCCCTTGGCGAGGAGTTCTTGAATTTGGCGCTCGATCTCCTTTGTCTCCTCGGGATTGGTGCGGTATGGCGCTCTATTGGGTAGAGGGGCGCCGGGAATGAGGTCGATGCGATGCTCGATTCCACGGAGGGGAGGAAGTCCTTGAGGTAGCTCATCCGGAAAGACATCTTTGAATTCCTGCAAAATAGACAACATAGACGGAGGAACTTGGGTTAAGTCGTTAGTGTCTTTGCCATCTCCTTTGCATAAAAGCACGAAGTGGAAAGTGGATGGGTTTGCTCTCACTTCTCTCATCTCACTTTTGGTGGCTAACAAGACTACACCGTGACTCACTCTTTTCCCCGTCTCACTCATATTTGGCTTGTGGCTCTCACTCACGTGAATGTGGTTCGCTCTCTCACCACTCAACTCACTAGGGGATTGTTTTTCTTGCGCTCTTACAATTGTCTTGGCATTGTCAGCGATAATTTGGCTTGGAGCCATTGGGCGGAGCACTAGGATCTTATTGTTCCACTTGAAGCTATAGTAGTTGGTGCGCCCATCATGAGTAGCGGCCTTGTCAAATTGGCAAGAGCGGCCAAGAAGTAAGTGGCAAACCGACATTGGTACCACATCACAATCCACCGTGTCCTCGTAAGAGCCAATCTTGAAGGATACTTGAACCGTGTGTTGGATCTTCACGGTGCCGGAGTCACTAAGCCATTGCACATGGTAAGGATTGGGGTGCTTCTTGTACGTTAAGTTGAGTTTCTCACATAGCTCCTTGCTTGCCAAGTTGTGACAACTCCCACCATCAATGATTACCTTGATTGATTTGCCGTTGATGTCGGCCTTGGTTTGGAACAAGTTGCATCTTTGAGCGTCATCACCTTGGTTGATTGTAGTCAAGACTCGAGTGACAACTAGAGTGGGGTTGGGGTCACCATCACAATAGATGTAGTCATCGGCGTCATCCAAGCTTTGCATCGTGGCCACCTTGTTCAATGCATGGTACTCATCTTCACTCATAGACTCATAGTCTCCATTTTCATTGACGATCATCACCTTCTTGTTGGTGCACTCAAATGACTTGTGCCCTTGACCTCCACACTTGTAGCAAGTGATATATGACTTGGTGGCTTGGGGTGAGGGCGACGTCTTCTTGGAGGTTGTAGTGGGTTGCGGTGTAGGACTTTTGATATTGCCTTGAGCTTGGACTTGAGTGATGGGTTGTGTTGATGAAGAAGCTCTAGTGGTGAAGAAGGACTTGGCCTTGACATACTTGAGTTCTTCGGCGACTTGGCGCTCGGCCTTCATGGCTTGATGAACTAGCTCAACAAGG
Source organism: Puccinellia tenuiflora (assembly GCA_012064385.1). NCBI lineage: Eukaryota > Viridiplantae > Streptophyta > Magnoliopsida > Poales > Poaceae > Puccinellia > Puccinellia tenuiflora. The sequence goes on along the minus strand of QRDG01000473.1, from coordinate 4,221,307 downwards.
TTCTCATAAGGTTGGAATTCCACTATCTTCTTTATTGGGTACGTGAGGCCGTTCAAGAAACGTGCCATTGATTGTTCCTCGGACTCAACAATGTGTGCGCGGGAGAGAGTTGACTCCATCTCCTTGTAGTACTCGTCGACCGTCTTGAGGCCTTGTTTGAGCTCTTGTAGCTTCTTGTATAAATCTCGCGCATAATGATGTGGCACAAAGCGCTTGTGCATTTCCTTCTTCATGTCATTCCATGTGTCGATTGGGTCTTCAAAGGAGGCTTGGAGTTGTTCCCACCATAGTTGCGCATAGCCTTCGAACTCGAGGGATGCGAGGTCAACTCGTTTGTCTTGCGGCACCTTGTAGACTCGAAATAGCTTGGAGACCTTGGATTCCCATGCCATGTAGTCCTCCGGGTCGTTGGTGCCATGGAACTTAGGAATGACGAGCTTGGGAGGATTGAAGCGGTTTTTGTGATCATCCTCATCATCATCATCATGGTGGCGATGGCGGTCTCGGTGCCGATGCCTTGGGTGGTAGTGTGGAACATAATCCTCGTCATCTTCAATATCAACATTATTGTCGGCCAATGGCACTCGGCGGGCTCGATGTGGAGGTAGATCATGACGATGATGTCGATTGTCCTCATGGCGGTGTGGGGGATCCAAGTTAACATTTGGAATTGGAATTTCTTGTCGATGGCGATCTTGATGTTGTTGATGGTGTACGATCGCTTGGGGGTGCGGCTCTTTTTGACGATGTTGGTCTTGGTGTTGTTGAGGATCCATGTTCACTTGTTGATGAGGTATCTCTTGATGATGGCGGCCGTTTTGTGGACCTTGACCAACGTCGCTTGGAACTTTGCTTCTTGCGTCGGAACGGTGTGAAGACCTTGAGCTTGGTCTTGAGGAGTGCCGGTGTCGTCTTTCGAGAAGCAGCTCCTCGAGACGAATGGAACGCTCGTTGCTCTCGCGTTGGGCGTCTTGTAGTTGAGCGAAACGCTCAACGTTTTCACGTTGCGCGGCATGATGGCGCTCCTCATAGCGGCGTAAGTTGTCGTCGATGTACCTCCTAAGGGACTCCGCTTGTTTGCCGAAGTCGGCGTCTTGTTCTTCCCTAGCCATGATAAGCAAACACAAGTGATATGTGGAATATGTGGTGGCTAACAACCGCTCTTACCTTGGTTGATAGTATTGGACCAATGGGCCTGCCTTCCGAGACAAAGGTGTCACAAGAGTAAGAGTTGGTTGATTAGTGATCCAAAAGCGACTCACACACACACTTATGAGGAGCTTAGGTATGGTAAAGTGGCAAGAAATCGAAACGAAACCAACGAAAAGGCTATTGCAAGGAGTGGAGGATAACCACAAAGATCAAGGAACAAAAGAGACTAACCACACAATCCGAGAAACAAAGGAGACTCACACGTGGAGACAAACGTGGATGGTGCGACTATAGGGAGGAGCAACTTGGACCTAACGAAGACTATGCTCATGCCGCACCACCTCTCGAAGGACAACTAGCTCAAGTGTATGGGAAGGAGCACCCGATTTGCACAAGTGTACCCATTTCTCTATTGGTTATTGGAGCTTGAGGATGACTAGGATCACGGCTCGGCTTTTCTCTTTTTTTTTTTCTGAATCTTTTCTATTTCTCTTTTGCTTTATGCTTTTGCCCGAGCCGAGTCCGCTACAACTAGATGCTCACAAGATTATGATATGGTCACTTGGTGTCACACTAGTGCAATGCTCACACTATGAAGAGCTAGCTCCTAAGAAAAAGTTTCGCGAAATGGAAAGGGATGTGTCGGAAGCTATACCTTTGATGCCGTCGAGGTAGCGATGAAGCGACACGAAGATGAAGTCGGTGAAAAGTCGTGCGGCGGTAGCACCGGCCGAACGGGCGGTAGGACCGATTGCGGGCGGTAGTACTGGCCGTTTGGACGGTAGTACCGCCGGCGACGAATTGCGCGGCCCGCTTGGACTTGGAGTGGAAAAGGCCTCCGGAGAACACCAACGGAAAGTGGGGAAAAGGTCTTAAGCACGAGATCCGTGGATCAAAACCACAAATCGCTCACCAAATCGAAAGATCAAACGAAATCCATATGGGCTATATATTTTTTTTTTGAATTTTCGAAATTGGTATGGGAAAGAAAAATTTTGGTGGAAAAATGGCTAATAAGAGGTGGAAACACGATCCAAATCCGTGGAAACCCTTGCTCTGATACCAAATGATGTAGGGCTAGGCCCGATCTTCACGGATTTGAGTGGAAAAGGGGATGAACACGAAGAACACGGAGGGGTAGCGAGGGAGATTCGTGGGCAAAACACAAGGATAACTAGCAAATCCTGCTGAGAACTCCACCCAACAACAAACCCTCAAAAAGGTAGCCTTTGGATCGAAGAATCAAAGCCAAACTTACTCTTGTTGAAACCGATTGCTCTTACCGGCCGGTCCACCGATCCAATAGAATCACCGCAGTGAAAGATTGGTTTGCACTACTAGAGACACCGCAGTGAAAGAGTAGCAACAACAAGATCTACCGCAACGAGCCACCCTAGCTACGAGGGAGGAGGAGCATGGCTCACACAAGTTTCAAATTCAGTCTGCCCTCGAATGGGGAAAGGGGAAAGCTATTTATAGTCTTAGTACAAAACAAGGCAGGAAGGTGGGGAACCGGCCTGGGGGCCGGCCTAGGCCGGCCTGGAGGCCGGCCGGCACAGGTGGAGGTCCGGCCTGGAAACCGGCCTAGGCCGGCCTGGAGGCCGGCTGCGTCGGGTGGAGGGCCGGCCTGGAAACCGGCCTAGGCCGGCCTGGAGGCCGGCTGCGTCGGGTGGAGGTCCGGCCTGGAAACCGGCCTGGAGGCCGGCTGCGTCAGGTGGAGGTCCGGCCTGGGGGCCGGCCCAGGCCGGCCTGGAGGCCGGCTGGCTCTGCCTTGAGTTTTTGCCTCCTTCTTCCTCTTCTTGCCCATCTTCTTGGATTTCCTCTTGGCCATCTTCTTGACTCCATTGTGGGTCATCATCCGGGTGGATTCTGAGTATACACAAGGTACCGGCATGAAGTAGCAAACCATTCAAAGGGAGGTCGAGATCACACATCGAGAGGAGCGAGGTCACCTTTTCATGAAGAGCCTTGACTCTTGATCTTGTCATTGGGCCATTTGGCGTGGTGTCCATGGTGTTGTCCACATGTGGGGCTACATCAACTCAAAAGCAGACACACCTTATATAATGATTTTTTTGGGGGGTTCTTGACCTCCTAGTACGATTGGACCTAGTAGACCTTTTCAAATACAATTGGACTCTTCCATATTCATATGCATTCCTAACCAACTATGCTAGCTATTCTTCTCCCGTGATCTTCTCCCATGCTGCTGCTCCTGCCTTGATAAAGTGGACACACGTGCACACCAATATGGTATAACTTCTGTATATGTAGAGTAGTGAATTATTGATGCACCAGATCTAATCTGATACGAGATGCATTCATGTGTAACTTCTTGGTATAACAATGCACTGAGGCCTTTTAAAATGTCTATGCAGTAACCATGTTTCATTTCATTTTTTAACAGCCATAGACGATGTATTGCAATTTCTCAAGGACTCTCTTCCAGATGTACCAATGGCTGTTGCTCATGGAAAGGTTGGTTAACTAAGTTGATTTAGACTGCACCAACAGTGCTATTTGATCTGTAAATCTGTGTGCACTGCGGTGTATTAAAAGCCAAAGTGCAAAATGAAATTTTCCTAAAAGTGTAACTTTAGGTTATCTTATTGTGGTGTAATATCCTTGTGTAGTTGGTTACTAACAGCAGGAGACTTTCAGGGACTCAGGGAGAGCCTTGTTTTACCGTTCATATTCATTTTGATCAACAATTGCTATTGTTTTGATTCAGTTTATGTAAGCTTAATCTGCTGCTTTATTCAAGTCCATATCTTAAATTGCTAGTCATTCCAGGGACTTAGCTATGGGATATCACCTACATTTGCTGTGAGAAGTTTGATAACAGCTTATGTTCTTGTTGCATAGATGAATGGTCCTTTGGCTTCAGTGACCAATTTCTTGCTAATATTTTCCTACAGAAAGTGTCGAAGAATATACAACTTGCTATGGAAAAGTTTTCTTGTGGGGAAATAAAGGTTCTTGTATGCACACATATCATTGAAAGTGGAATAGATATTCCAAATGCCAACACAATGATAGTTCAGTATGCAGAACTATTTGGGCTCGCCCAGCTGTATCAGGTGCTTTAATTCATCTATGTTTTCGTTTGATTTTTTCGGAAAAATATTGGAAGATCAGGCAGAGAGGTCTGAACCACAAGTTCACTGCTTTTCTTTTCCTTCACAGTTACGAGGAAGAGTAGGAAGATCAGGCAGAGAGGGTTTCACATACCTCTTTTATACTGACAAATCTTTGCTCTCCAGAATAGCTATGGTGAGCTCCGCGGCAGTGCCTTATTCTTATTTTTATTCAGTATTTATGCTCATAGCATTCTATGTACCTGATGCTTTTAGGGCATTATTGAATATTTAGCTGTCCCTATTCTTACTGAACATCAATATAAATGTTATACCCAATTAACCATGGTCTCCAGCTTCTCCTTGCTTTGCTGCAGCTTTAGGACAATATTCCCAGCTCTTACTGAACTCTGCATTGGTCATTAGTTCATTGTCCATGCAATTTTCTTTAAGTGGGTTACTTTTTTTTTATGGTGAAACAGTATTCCTCCCACTTTCATTATAGAAAGTTAGAATCAAATGTCTCACATGACAGATTACGCATATCAGCTATAAAAGCATGGCCAATCAGTACTGACATACAAACAAGCGACCTAATCTTTGTTGTTACAGTAACATAATCACCTTATTTCCCCGAACAAAAAACATAATCATCTTATTTAAGGACAAAAAAATCATAATTATAAACATTATAGATTTTATAGTTGGTAAAGATGCTTCGTCATCTCCTGTATCTCTCTCTATACTTTTTTTCGAAATGGAGGTTGAGATCCCCGGCCTCTGCATCGAAACGATGCACACAACCTTTTTTATTAATTATTCAACAATGCCTTACAAAGTAATACATCAATAAGTCCGAAGGCACCTTCCTGGCAACAACTGTCGCTAGACCACGCTTGATCAATTGGGTGGACCGATCGGAGCCGTATGCTCTGACCTCACACAAAACCGCCGCCGCCATCTTCCGCCAACCCGTCTTAATGACCTTGTCAGGCCTGCCCTTGACGTCTCCACGACGCCAGACAACACAACCGTATTGCCCGCGTCCATCACACGTCTATCACCGAGACTCCGCCGCGCCACCGAGACCCACCGTCCTTGACGCGGTAGATGCCATGCCAGGTCACCTCCTGACCCTCCCAGCCAGCCCTGCTCCAAAACGATGCCTCAGGAGGAAAAACGGCACAGGGCGTCGTCATCGTCCAATCCGGGAGACCCCCCCCCCCAGCAGTCCAAGCGAAGGGCGAGAGCTGCAATGATGGTGCCTTTGACAAGGTAACGCCGCATATACGGTGCCATCATCCGCCATGACCGTAGTCGGCTCGGTTTTCACCGGTAGTCCCACCACACTGAACACCGAACTCATAGCTGACTTGAGCCGTGCAATGGAGGTGCACGCAGCTGCTGGAACACCGGCAGAGGCCCTCCAGCAGCCCTTCACCGGCCCTCTACGTGCTGCCGGCCGGCCAAAAGCCACACCGGTGACATATGTGGGCGCGGATCAGATCCACGGCCCACCACCACCAACCACAGCCAGAACAGTGGCCGGAGAGCCTCAGCTCCCCCGCTCATGCCGTCGGCTATGGTGAAGACGGCCGCCGCAGCACGGCCAAGGGACGCCGCCCTGACCGCCGCACACGTGCATCTCCGCGGGCACCGCCCCAACCGCACCCGAGAGCCGCTGCCGCAAACCTCCCGCCCGTGTGCCTTCGGCACCGGGCCCACCGCCACCGCGGCAAATGCCAGCGGCAGCGGCGGAAGGGGATCCGCCGTCTTCAAGTACCTTAGGCCGGGCTATGGTTTCGCCCCTGGAGCGATGCTAGGGGATGGGTCAATTCTAGGTTTTAACCTACGTACGGACAAAACTAAGTAGCACGCAGTATGCAAATATGCAATTAGCAAAACAAGGCCAATGAAGTACTGCCTATGCTCATCTTGCTTAGCCCTATTGCCCATGAAGTACTTCGTTGAGGCCTGCATGCCCCAGTTTGATAACATGCACTGATTCTTCCACTTCTTTTTTGTCGAACGTCATTTTGTACTATAAAAATGCTGAAAATGTGCTAAGACTTACAACTTACCAAAATAACCGTGATCAAAACCCAAACAAACAAAATTACAGCAAATCAAATTGCAGTAGCCTATCTAAAATACAGAAAGGAAAGAGAAGGAAGGGGAAAAAATAGAAAACTAGCTTGGCACAAAGTTCTTGGGCGTGACCGTCCGGCTACAATTCAACCTGAACTGCACCCAAGGCTACAATTCCTGCTGCAAATTCTAGGGTTTTGGGGCAAGAAAAATCTTACACATCCATTATTCTTCTTGAAAAGGGGTCCCATGTAAAATAGTAAGTTTCCGAAACCTTCCTTTTTGAAGGTAGCACTGCAGCAGACATATCCAAAATATAGCTAATGCTCTTCCAAAACTATGTGCCTCTCCCTGCAATCCAGTAGATCTTTTCATATCTTCATTTGTAACTCAATGTTTCCATGTACAGGATAGACTTGGAGCTATTGAAGAGCATTCGGATCTTGGTCAAGGTTTCCATGTTGCAGAGAAGGATATGGGTATTAGGGGATTCGGAAGCATGTTTGGCGAGCAGCAATCGGGAGACGTTGCAAACGTTGGCATCGATCTGTTCTTCGATATGCTTTTTGATAGCTTGTCAAAGGTATTGTCATCTTAACTCACAGACACATTCACTAATATGTCTCTTCTGTTCAAAATTACTTCCTTGTTTAGGTGTGCAACAGAGCCTGCTCGTCTGTCACTTTACATCTAATCACAATGTTACTACATATATCATTCTAATCTTCCATGTTATATCATTCACTAATATGACTCCTCTATTATTATTTTTACTTCTTTAGGTGTGCAACAGAGCCTGTTCGTCTGCCATCTCACATCTAATTGTCATGTTACTACTTATCTTATACTCCCTCTGATCCATAAAAAGTGTCGTCCACTTAGTACAAAGTTTGTACTAACTTAGTACAAAATGAGCGACACTTTTTATGGATCGAAGGGAATATCATTCTAGGCCTTAAGCATTTAGAACTTCTTGGTAGGGAACACTTGCAATATGAATAACTTTATTATTGCATTATGCTGGTGCAAATGAAAACCCACAATTTATAATTGAGCTTCTCCATAAAAGGCAGAAACACTGACCAGACCTGCAACTGCCTTTAATTAATGCACAATTTGTTGATACTCTTACAACCAACACTGAAACCGTAGCATTTCCTTACAGAAACCATTTGGCTCATACTTTGATTAATGCACAATTTGGTGATACTCTTACAGCCAACACTGAAACCGTAGCATTTCCTTGCATCATTTACCATCCCTGTCCTACCTCATTTTATAAACCCTAGTCAGCTATGTAAAGGCCACTCTTAGTGCAAGCTATTATTCTAATTCCCGTATATGCATTTTGCATGTTTGCATCAGGGGTACTAGAATTCTACTTTACCTGTTGCTCTGTTACGATGCCTATTTCCTTGCCAAGAAATGAACTCTGTTTGCAACTATTTGTGCTTATTTTGTCTTCCTGGTGTAGCTGTCACATGTTTGTGTATTCCCCTTCCCGGCTCTCTTGTAGTGCATTAAATATGCCCCCATTCTTTTGTTATTAGAGAGTATCATTCATGGAGTCTATACCAGTGTCATTTTAGTCTTGCTGTTACTCATGGGAGGACATCCATAATGTAATTTATTTCTTTGCCCTTGTGAATCGTTTAATGTATTGGTGAAAGTTGTATGAGCCAAATGTCCTTCTGAAAGTTTACCTCATGGCGGGATTCTTGGTGTCATTATTCTGGAGTCTTGACATTTTTTTTTTCTATTTTTAGGTTGATCAATTTTGTCTTAACCCTGTTCCTTACAAAGATGTTCAGGTGAACCTAAAATTCTCATCTCTTGGGTTATATAGCTTTACATAATCATGAATCATTTCATTCAATAAATTTTCACTTCTCATTAAATTCGTGAACATTGTTTCTGAGTTCTATTCTTTGCACAGCTGGATATAAACATATCTCCACATCTCTCCTCTGAATACATAAGTTATCTTGAAAATCCTGTTGAATTGCTGAATGAAGCAGCTAAGGCTGCTGAAAAGGATATATGGACCTTAATGCAATTCACAGAAGATCTTCGTCGGCGATATGGGAAGGAGCCCCGTGATATGGAGGTCCACTGTTGCTTATATTTCATACCATACGAAGTGTTCATGATGTTACATTTTTGTCGTTTAATGCCCTTTCTTTTCATGCAGTTGCTATTGAAAAAGCTTTATGTAAGGCGGATGGCGGCAGATCTTGGTATCAGTCGGATATATCCATCTGGAAAAATGATCATCATGAAAACGAACATGAACAAGAAAGTTTTTAGGCTCATGGCAGAAGCAATGGCTTCTGAGACACATCGGAATTCTCTATCATTAACTGGAAAGGAAATTAAGGTAAATGTCAACATATCCCCATTTAGTTTCCTTGAGCATGTTACAAAATCCCCAGAAAAGATCCACGTGAAAAGTATTGGTGTGCCACGAACAATGGTATGTAGTCCTACATGGCATCTGCATGCCCAAATTCTCAAAGTCAAGGACTCAAGTCAACAAAAGCCATCAAGCCATTGTCAACAAGTCAGAAAGAAATAAGATAAAAAGATGGAGGCCCAAGTGAAAGAAGCCCAAATTGGTGGAGGGATAGGTGGGCTATGCACCACCCCCTCATCCATATTCCACCATGGACTAGTGGACCAGCAATGATCACAACAACTCCTACCTACCACCTTCCTTGTGGTCATTTGGCAAGCCCCCAAGCCTGTAAATACACCACCATGTCCCCCCCCCCCCCCCCCCCCCCCTTCAAGTCGTACATGTACTCTCATCCACTTTCACTAGAAGCAAAGAAGGAGAGGGGCTAGAGGTTCAAGACACGATGGGGGAGCTTTGTCATCGGATCCGTGGAGTCCCGAACGACTCAAGCTGGCATTGAGGAAGGGAAGTTTGGAGTCAACCTTGGGAAGTCCCGCATGGCACTAAGTTGACAATCAAGCCTCCCTCATGTCTTTCGTAACATAGGACTAGGCCGCGCTTTGTTGAGGCGACTCAACCTATTAAAAAATATCGAACTGTCATTTTGTGGAGTGTACGACGACCTCCGCTATAAGGCCGTTGCGCACCCCTCCCCCGCCCTCTATAACCTCCTGTTACCTCGATGACGACAACTAGTATGTAAATCCCTCAAAGAGTTAGTGTGAAACTTTAGGCGTGCTAGGTGCAACGGTGCTTTTATTAGCAAACCTTTCGTTTGTTTTTACATGATGAACTAGAATCAAGAATGCTTAATGTTTGTAGTACACGAGTATGCTTTTATATTAGCAAAACTGTCGTTTGCTCTTACGTAATGGAATTAAGAATGCTTAATGGTATTTCTATGTCCAATAACCATTGAATGGTTGTACCGAATAAGCTCATCTAGGGATTGCTAATCTAGAGTTGGAATTCATTAGACGACTTCTAATTTCTCTATCCAAAAGATAAATTTATTGGCAGTGATGAACGTCATCCTTCTATTAACCAAGAGGAGTGACTAATTTTTCTGAATGAAAGAGATAAGACCAGAATGACCCTACTCCTCTTTAGGTTGTAAGCGAGATATAAGCCCATTTGCCGACAAGGCATAATAAAATTGAACATTTGAAATTTTCTATATTGTACTTAGGACTCGTGACCATTGTAAAAAGCCTTAATTTTCCAAAAAAAAGGGAACCCCATTGATTAACACCGTAATGATGTTACGTGCAAGATCTCTTAGGTAGTAATTGTGGTGGGTTTCAGGATGAGGGGTTTCAGGATGAGGGCAGTTCCATGAGGCAGCTTAGTTTTGGAGCCTAATCTTCTTTAGATTTATTACTAAACTGATGATGATTAGGTAGCCTCTCATTGTATAGAAGGGAGCCATTATGCTCATTTTGTGAGTTGGTTCGCTGATAATAGCTCATAGTATGGATAGAAAGTTCCATTGTTGACTGACCTCATGGAGGTTTGTTATCACAAAGGTAGCAAGGCAGAAATTTCTTTATAATAAAGTCGGAGGACTTGAATTTATCCTTTTTTAACTGCTACTAGTTTGAGCAATCTATTTCTATGTATCTTTTACCTTATTAACAAGTTTGCTCTTTCTCCTAGGCTGAACTTCTTGTCAATCTGCCAGACACATTACTTCTGAACTGGCTCTTTCACTGCTTAGCAGATTGCTATGCAGTAATGCCAGCCCTTGTGAAGTACTAGATTCTTCCATTAAATTGAAGGCTTTGACAATTGCTTAAACCTTGAACAAACTATTCATGCTCGACAAAATAGTAAAGCATGCTCGTCTATTCGATTAATGGGCTATGGAGGTGGCGGTCCCTTCTTGTGGTGGCATTTCAGGCAAATGTGTGCCAATCATATACAGCATTCTTTAAGAAAACTTATAAAAGTGTAGCGTGACAGATTACACCGATACAGAAATTGGTACTATCTTAAACCTCTTGACTTTCTCCTTCCCCAAGTTTTTTAACAACTATTTTATTTATGGGCATCTTATATCCGACTTCCTTGGGAATTTTGCAGGATGCTCAAAGGAAAGGCGTGAACTGCATTTCTGCATCCACTGACAGTTGTGTTTACTAGCAGTGGCTGATGGGGCGCACAGTTACTAACCGGTAATGCTGTTCTCATTGGCGTTACAGAGCTCAGGTTGAGATTATTCCTTACGGAGAAGATCTCCAAGATTCTTCTTGGCCCTTCTGAGGGAGGAACTCACGGTGTTCCTTGACTTAATGGTACATAGTGTTATTCGTTAACCCATTTACCATACACCATGGTGCTCGACAGAAGGAAGGGCCGGCCAATTAATGTATATGACTCATATCTGTCCAAGCTGGCAGGCCACAGTCGGGCAGTAGTTTCATTCAACGAAGTTGTAGAAAACATTTCAGGTTAGGACTGCGCCTCTGATTCAATTTTGTTGAGCATGAACGGATTGAAGATCCATATAAAACATCTTGTATATCTGCACCATAGGTCCCAAACCTGCAGGCATGGCTCGATTTGTTTACTAAGCGTGTCCAAAAGCGGCTTTGACTAACTAATGCTGACGTGGCACACAAGTGACGCTCAATATTTTCCATATGCTTAATTTTTGGTTGTGTATGCAATTTTTCATGGTATCAACACTGGAAGGTTTTGAGCTTAAGTAATTTAAATAAAACTAGCAAATATGTCAGTGTGTTGCTACGGGTTAGTTTTTATTGAAAAGCAGATGCAATTTCAAGAGCTTAGTATGATAATTGTTGCCAGAAATGCTTTTAGCGGTACACAAAAGAAAGACCATATGTGCTTCCAAACAATCTATCTTCAATTTTTTTTTTGAATGTTAGCAGAAGAGCTGCTAAATTCATTGATTAGAAATTTTTTGCTTTACAAAGAGTGTCGGGTGAAAAATAAGGCAAGGCCCAATGTCACCCAGAAAAGAAAGGAACCATAAGTGTTCGTAAAAAGGAGAGACGGTTGGCATCTCCCCTGACAGGGACGGGAACGGTCTTCGGACTTTCCTCTAGCACATTGCGGTTAAGGCCACCCGCTTCGGCGGATCTTACCCAAACTTTTCAAAAAAAAAAAAAAGAAAGGAACCATAAAAAACTCAACCCGGGTAAAAGGTAATTGAAGCCCCTGCTACATTCCACATGGCGCCTCGTCATGAATCCTATCAACTAGGGCATCAACAAAAAGTTCTTCTCGATGAAAAATCCTTCGGTTCCTTTCGCGCCAGATTTCCCATGCTGCCAACAAAATCAAGGACTGGGCACCTTTCCTTTTATCACAGGCCGTTTGCAGGTGACATGATCTTAGCCAACTCGAGATCGAGGTCTTGCCTTCTCTTGTTAAACTTTACACCTCACGATCTTAGCCAACTCACGAATCTATCTTCAATTTGACCGGTAGTAGTTGAGATCATAGGTTCTGATTTGAGAGCTTTCTCTAGTAAATTACAACCGCGTTGCTCTGTCTGGGGCGACACGGGCGGCAGCCCAATCCCGCCCTGCCGCGTGTTGTAGCCCAACCTAACGACATCATCATGTCACGCATCCCAACAAATGCCAAATCAACATGGGCGTCAAAGGTGAACTCAATTCTCTCTACGAACCCCAATACGTCATCTTTGGATGGTATACTACCTAAGCGTCTACCCTTGTACATTACTAGGTGTCACACGATGAGTACGGACGCCAAGGGAGACGCCGAGGGAGCCCAAGAGTCCAAGCCATCCAAGGCGTACGCATGAAAGCGGAAGAAGAAGAAGCGGAGACAAGACAAAGTTGAAAAAGGAGGCGGAGCCAGTCTGGCCGGCCTCCAGCCCGGCCTAGGCCGGCTCCCAGGCCGGCCTTCCAGCCGAAGCAGCCGGCCTCCCAGCCGGCCTAGGCCGGCTCCCAATCCGACCTCTCGTGTCCTACACCTCCCTTTTGTACTAAGGCTAAATAGGCACCTACCCCTTCAGATCTAGAACAATGTTAGAGTTGAGATAGAATAGAGCTAGTGCCCCGCCCCTCCCCTTGTGGGATTCAAGGCCTCCTCTTGTGGAGAAGATCCCCATGGGATTCAAGACCTCTCCTTGTATGCGTATCTTGGAGTGACTCAAGGCCCCTCTTTGCGCGGAGTCTCTCTCGTGTGTGATTCTACTTCACCGTCTCTCACTCACGGGATTCTAACTCGCGCTCACCGATCTTTCACATAGGGATTCTATGTAACGCCCCGACCCCGGAATTATACAGAGAGGCTATGTAGTCAACACAACCCTCAATGTATAAAACAAAGATCGAGACTTGTGGAACAGAACTGGCACAAAGCATGACTCTACGACACAAAACATTTATATAGCAACTCATATAACGAGAAGAATACAAATATTACAAACAAAAGGATCACAGATCCAACAATTCAACAAGCGGAAGCGGGTAGTGTTGTCTAACAACAAGAAGCAAATATATGGCCTAAGAGGCCTACAATAAACATCACCCAAGCCAGCTTGTTCCACGGTCCCAAGCTGCCACCTGGGAACCCCAGTCTAGTAGTCGACGTCAACGAAGAACCCACCTATTTGCTCGGTGTCGTCCTCCTCTGAAATACAAAATCATAGAGGCAGCAAAGAGAGACTAAGTACGATGTACTCGCAAGTTTAGTAGGGCGATATAGGCCCAATGACTGACGGAGGCTCTAAAGCTTTATATGTAGTTCTTTTGCATAAAGCTAACTTTCATAAACCGAAACATAAAGACACTTGGCATTCGTCTACTCAGAGTATTTTTATAAAGGGGATAAGAGAGTAACATTTGTCATCATAGGTTCTCATCGAACCCTTTTGTCACCAACCACACTCATCTCCACCAAGGCACCCCCTCGAAATCACCCTCGAGGAAGTGAACCTTTATCACACGTTGATTATGCAACCTTTAGCTGCCATATCAATTAGGTTAAGATTATCTATGAGCTAATGCGCCTTTCCCAAGAGTTTGTCCATAACCGTGGACACGGCTTTTCGAAAAGATTTACCCTGCAGGGGTGTACTACTTTACCCATTGGTACCGTCCGACTCACCTAATTGACCCTCTTCCGAGGAAGGCCGGCAAGCAGGCGCGGTTAGACCTTTACAAAGCATGAGACTTACTCAAGGGCCATCAGTGGCGGAAGGACAGGTTCAGCGCTCCCAGCGCCCTGCCCCACCGTCACATCCTACACACCACCATCATCGTTTCCTTTTTCCACCAACACCACACACGCGCAAATGGAAATAGCAAACTAGAGGACCCTTGACAAGCCCCTCACAGATTATTCGGTCAAAGGGGGTTCCATATGCCCCCACCTCCGGGAGCACGCTCGTTTTCTTGGTTCCAGCTAAAAGCACGTTCAGCCTAGGCGGCAAGAATGAGACAAACCACCCTCCCCGAGGGCAACTCATCCAAGCCTTCTTAGCATTTTAATTAAGCATCTCCATTATCCACCATGACCGAAATATTCCATCAATAACAACAATTATGGAATTAATAACGGACATAAAGCATCTATTAAGCATGGCCAATCATAGCTGAGCATATGAGTACATCAATATAACTTTATCTCGGCCAACACTTCAACCCTAGGGTTCATAGGTAGGGATACATGTGATTGGCTCGGGGAAAAACATGCAATCATAGGATTCTCTATATTATACCAAAAGACATTTGAACCGCATGCAATATTATGGTGGATAAAATAATTTGATAAAAGCATAGGATGCTAGATGCCAAGAAGGTTAGGTTATCTCTTGCCTTGCTGCCCGGTCGTGAAGTACTGCTCGTCGGGGTAGTTATCGGTAACCTCGACTCCGGAATCTATCGTTACCCAAAAGAAATAAAAGGCACACATAAATCACATGAACACAAAGTGCAATGCTCAATCACATGATGACATGTCCAATTGATGCAAGGATATTATTACATAAATTAAATAGCAACATTAAATGGGGAGCCAAATAATTTGTGCAATTATTTGGAATCCACCCCATATTTATCTTAGTGACCACAAATCTTTATAAATTATCAAATTATTAGAGAGGTGGCTCAAATATGCATGAACATGACATGAATGGATAGGGTTCGTCATTCCGATCATTTCGGTAATTTATTTGCAATTTTCGGAGTACCGATGAATAAATAGCAAAATAATTAAATAATTGAATGTAATTAATTTAAACAATTTATGAATAACATCAAATAAAAGTTTGTGATCATGATGTGATAAGTGCCTGGGTTGATAGCATTTGACATGTTGATCACTTTGATATTTAATTCATAATTTTTGGGCAATTATTTAAAAAGTTATGAATTTCCCAATTTTGGGTATTAAACAACCCATTTTAAGAATTCTTAACTACCCAAAGGAAAATAACTCCAAAAGAAGATTACAATGATTCCAAACAGTAGAGCTTGTTTTTTTTGATCAACATGGTATTACATTTGCTAAATTTGAACCAAAAGCTGAAAAGTTATGAATTATTTAAAATTCAAAAGCATTTTCTAAAATGCAGGATTTACTGTACGGGCCGGCCTCTAAACCGGCCCAGACCGGGGTGCAGGCCGGGGAGGTGCCAGAAGCCTCCGGCCTCTGGACCGGCCCATGCCGGGAGTTAGGCCGGGCCCATGCCCGAAGGAACCGGCCTCGTGGCCGGCCCAAGCCGGGTTGAGGGCCGGGGATGCTTCGGAAGCCTCCGGCCTGTTGACCGGTTTCGGCCGACGCCCAGGCCGGGCATGCGAGCGACGACGACGGCGGGAAAACGACGGCGACGGCGACCAAATCAGCGGCGAAAGCAAGGGAGAAAGGGCGCGCAAGAAAACCACAGCGGAGATGCACTCACCCTGGGCAAAGCTAGTAGTCTGCGCGGCGAGGGGCGGCGGAATCGCCGGGGAAAAGCGGGCGGCGGCCACACGGCCGGAACGGGGTGGTCGAGGACGATCTCGTCGATCCGGGCCACCCCGGCTCAATTCTTCGCTACGGAAGGGGGAGGAAGAGGAGGCGAAATGGGTGGCGGCCTTCGATCGGCGAGGGGCGGCTCCGTTCGGCCGTGACGCGGCGGATTGCGGCGGCGGTCGGCGTTGGTCACGGGGACAAGCTCCTCGCCCTAACGATCCAGGAACCAGGGGGGGAAAGGAGGGAGGCAAGTGGGGGAGCAGTGCGTCCTCGACATGGTCCTTGACCACCAGGGGGCAGCGGCCGGGCGGCATGGGCATCGCCGACGCGGCGGCATGGCGCCAGTGGAGCTGGCCACCGTGGAGGAGAGAGGGAAAAGAAATTACAAGAAGGCCCCTGGAATGTTTGAAAAGCTTGCAAACAAGCCCAGCAGCAGCCTTCAAACATTTAAACAAATTACCAGGACATTTTCTAAAATCCCAGAAAAATTCATAGAGACTAGAATTACCTGCTAGAACCACCACAAAATTGGTGAGGTCAAATAAATTATATTGCCCAAAATTTGTTCATAGCCTTTAGTTAGGGTAAATTTGGGCAATTTCCAAAATGTCTTTATTTGGGGCTTTTTAACAATTCCAAAAATCATGAAAATTTTCATGGAGGCTCTCACAACCATATGGAGACTCCCCATGAATTTAGTTTGAATTTTTGGAAGTTCTAACTTGGTTCCAAAAATAGGAATTGAATTCAGCCAATTCTCAACTCTCATGTCATTTCTTATTTGGCAAAATCTGAAAAGTGAGAAATGGTTATACAACCAAGTTGGGAACTTCCTAAACAATTTGGAAGTTCATTTAGATGGTTTCCAAGGATGGCATTGCCTTTGGTTGTAGGTTTTGGGGAAGGTTGGCTCCCCATTTCAAATGTTTTCCAAATGCAACTTTAAAATGACAAAATGCATATGGATGCTACGATGCAAACATGGACACAAAAGTGGAAAAATTCTTCGTATTTTTCGTTACCAAGTTTGGGCTGTTACAACTCTACCCCCCTTACAGGAATCTCGGCCTGAGATTCTAGGCTTGAGTGAAGAAGGCGGGGTATTCCTGACGAAGACTAGTTTCTCGCTCCCATGTGGCTTCTTCCTCGGAATGGTTGGACCATTGAACTTTGAGGAACTTGATGGACTTGTTGCGGGTTTTCCTCTCCGCTTCATCCAAGATGCGGATAGGATGCTCGCGGTAGGTCAAATCATCTTGAATGTCCAATGCCTCATGATCAACCCCACGGATTGGATCCTTGAAGCAGCGACGGAGTTGGGAAACATGGAACACATCATGCACATCCGGGAAATTGGAGGGTAGCTCAAGTTGATAGGAGAGATCTCCTCGCTTGGCTAGGATGGTGAAAGGGCCAACAAAGCGAGGGGCCAATTTGCCCTTGATTCCAAAGCGACGAACGCCTCGGAGAGGAGAAACTCGAAGATAGGCCTTGTCACCAATTTCATAGTGGACCTCTTGGTGGCGCTTGTCATAATAGCTTTTCTGACGGGATTGAGCGGCCTTGAGATTTTCTCGAATAACACGGACCTTCTCTTCGGCTTCATTGATCACATCGGGACCGAAGAGTGGCCTCTCTCCGGTTTCAGACCAATTGAGAGGAGTCCGGCATTTTCTCCCATAAAGGACCTCGAAAGGAGCCATTTGCAAACTGGCTTGATAGCTATTGTTGTAGGAGAACTCGGCGAGAGGGAGGTACTTTTCCCAACCCTTGCCGAAGGAGATGACACAAGCCCGAAGCATGTCTTCAAGAACTTGATTTACTCTTTCAGTTTGACCGTCAGTTTGAGGATGATACGCGGTGCTGAAATTGATACGGGTTCCAAGAGCCTTTTGGAAACTCTGCCAAAACTTGGACGTGAATAAGCTTCCACGGTCGGAGATGATCCGCAACGGAACCCCATGCAGTGGAACAATCCGGGCCATATATAGCTCCGCCAACCTAACGGAGGTGGTATCCTCTCGAACCGGAAGAAAATGTGCGACTTTGGATAGACGGTCAATGACGACCCAGATGGCATTGTTACCCTTTTGTGACTTTGAAAGCCGGTGATGAAATCCATACCAACTTCATCCCATTTCCACTCGGGAACGGCTATGGGGCGAAGGGTACCCGCTGGCCTCTGATGTTCAGCCTTCACCCGGCGACAGACGTCGCATTCGGCAACATATTTGGCAATCTCCCGCTTCATGCGGGTCCACCAGAACTTGGGACGGAGGTCTTGGTACATCTTGGTGCTACCGGGATGGATGGATATGGGAGACTCATGTGCCTCTTGGAGAATTAACCCCTTGGTATCTCCACTCTTGGGCACCACAAGACGGCCTTCGAAGTAGACAACCCCGGAGTCATCGATAGAGAAACACTTGGCCTTTCCACTTGCGACATTCTCCTTGATCTTGCGGATGCCAGCATCATTTTGCTGGGCGGCCTTGATTTCATCCTCCAGAGTGGATTTGATCTCGAGGTTAGCTAGAAAACCGGAAGGAACAATTTCCAGGTTCAACCTAGCAAACTCCTCATGAAGAGCAGGTTGGGCCTTTTCAACCATCACGGTGTTGCAATAGGCTTTGCGGCTCAGAGCATCCGCCACGACATTTGCCTTGCCGGGCTGATAGTTGAGGGTCACATCATAGTCCTTTATCAATTCCAGCCATCTCCTCTGCCTCAGGTTCAGATCCGGCTGGGTGAATAGATACTTCAGACTTTGATGGTCGGAGTAGATCTCGCAACGGTTGCCCAAGAGGTAGGGCCTCCATTGCTTCAGAGCATGTACCACGGCGGCAAGCTCTAGATCATGTGTTGGATAGTTTTGCTCGTGTGGCTTGAGTTGACGGGAAGCATAGGCGACCACATGGCCCTCTTGCATCAAGACACATCCCAAGCCTTGGAGAGATGCATCGCAATAGACGACAAAGTCCTTGGCGGTATCGGGAAGGACCAGCACCGGAGTGGTAGTGAGCTTGACCTTGAGGGTTTGGAAACTCTCTTCGGCCTTGTCTGACCACACAAATTGTTTGCCCTTCTTGAGTAGCTCAGTCAGCGCTTTGGCTATTTTAGAAAAGCCCTCGATAAATCGGCGGTAATAACCCGCCAATCCAAGGAAGCTTCGGATATCTTTGACGGATTTGGGAGTTGGCCAATCCAGGATGGCCTGAATCTTGTCTGGTATCACCGCTACTCCGGCAGCTGACACCACATGTCCGAGAAAGATGAGCTCCTTCAGCCAAAACTCACATTTAGAGAACTTGGCATATAGGCGGTGATCACGGAGCTTGGTCAAAACGAGTCGAAGATGCTCAGCATGTTCGTCTTCGGTCTTGGAGTACACAAGGATGTCATCGATGTAGATGATGACGAACTTGTCGAGGTACTCGTGGAAGATGGAGTTCATTAGCCTCATGAATGTAGCCGGAGCATTAGTGAGGCCGAAGGACATGACGGTGTACTCATATAATCCGTAGCGGGTAGTGAAGGCCGTCTTCGGAATATCCTCCTTTCGGATTTGTATTTGATGGTATCCTGACCTCAGATCCATCTTGGAGAACACCGTGGCTCCAGCTAATTGATCGAACAAGTCGGTTATTCGAGGAATGGGATACTTGTTCTTGATGGTCACCGCATTGAGAGGGCGGTAGTCAACGACCAGTCGAGGAACATTTGTATCCCTCTTCTTGACAAAGATAACCGGGCAGCCCCAAGGTGAGCTACTCGGCCGGATGAATTCTTTCTCCAGCAGTTCATCAAGTTGTTTCTTCAATTCAGCTAGCTCTTCCGTTGGCATACGGTAGGGCGTCTTGGAAACTGGGGCGGTTCCCGGAACCAGCTCAATCACAAACTCCACGCTGCGATCAGGTGGCATGCCGGGCAATTCCTCCGGAAACACATCGGGGAAATCACACACCACCTCCACTTCATACATTTCAGGCAGGGTGATTCCTTCCAGGAAATATAGACTGATCTCCGGTGAAAGAGGAGTAGCTGCGGAAGGAATTGCAGAAGTTGGGGACCAATAACGCACTTCCCCATAACTTGGGTGGAACACTGTGACAGTCTTGGCGGCACAATCCAGGTTAGCCTGATATTTCACTAGCCAATCCATGCCCAGGATAACATCAATACCCTCTGACCTCAGGGCTATCAATGAGAACGGAAAAGGGACTGACCCTACGGCTATTTGAACATCGGGAGATATCCAATTTGTACGCCAACTAGAGCCCGGGGTCTTGACCACTAACGGGGGATCCATCATCACAAACGGTATTTGATGATTGTGTGCATATGATATTGATATGAACGAATGCGAAGCTCCAGAATCAAATAGCACTGAAGCTGGATAAGTATTGATTTGAAGCGTACCCATAAGAACTCCGGGGTCCTCCTCCACGCCTTCAGCCGAGACGTGGTTCAGGCGGCCACGGCTGACGGTGGTAGCCTTGGCGGCTGGAGTAGAGGGTGCTGGTGCAGGTGCTGAGGTAGCCGGTGCCTTCTGGGGACACTCTCTGGAGTAGTGCCCCGGCTGGCCACAAGCGAAGCAAGTGACTCCCGGTGGTGCAGGCAGTCGAGGTCGAAAACCGCCTCCAGCCGCACCCAAAGTCGAAGTAGCGGGGCGAGGCGGAGGTGGCAGGTACCCGGTGGGTTTCGGCGCGAAGGGCGCCTTTGGCACGGCGCTGAAAGGCACGAAAACCTTGCGCTTCTTGCCCCCCGATGAGGAGGAGCTCTGGTGGTCGGTGGAGGCGGGCCTCTTAGAAGCCTCTAGCTCCTTCCTACCTTGCTCCATGGTGAGAGCCTGATTGTAGAGCTCTTGGTAGGAGGTGAACTTGAAGGGTAGGAGCTCGTATCGGAGACGAGGTGCGAGCCCCTTGCGGAAGAGGTATTGCTTGTCTTCGTCATTCGTCACGTCCCGAGGGGCGTAACGGGAGAGGTGGTTGAACTCCCGTCCATAGGATTGGACGTCCATGCGTCCCTGGGTTAGGTCCAGGAACTCCCGCCTCTTGAGCTCGAGGATGGGCTTGGGGATGTACGCCGCACGGAAGGCGGTGCGGAACTCCTCCCAAGTGACAACATGGCCCGCGGCGACCATTGCCACGTGGCTCTCCCACCAGGAGCCGGCGGCTCCTTCCAGAAGGTAGGTGGCAAAGTTGACATGTTCTGCCGCCGGAACGTGAAGAGCGGCGAACTTGCGCTCGATAGCCCGAAGCCAATCATCCGCATCAAGCGGCTCCTTAGCCTCGGAGAAAGTGGGAGGTTGGGACCGCAAGAACTGGTTGAGAGTGGTGCAGTCCGTGTTCCTCCTGGCCCCTTGCTGGACCAGCTGCTCGAGCAACCGCTCATTGCGCAGACGGTTTTGCTCGATAGCCATCATCACCTCCGCCATTGAGGGTGGCGGCGGTGGATCAGGGCTGCTATGTTCCCCACGACGGGTAGGAGCCATTCTGAAGAATTGGAATAACGACAAGTTAGTAACCAATTCTAACAGTTAAGATAGATCATTGGTTGCTCCTAGATATAGATATTTAAGAAACAATAAACACCAAAGATAGATTTCGGCAACCACGGTGACATCACGTCCTCGTGGCGATAACAAGGGGATATAACGGACTCGAGGTACAACTGGACGGTAAGAACCCAAACCCCGAGGACCTAAACATCGACACCAAGCACAAAACAAATAGAGGTAAGAATCAGAGTAGAGCGAGTTGGATGAGGAGTAAAAGAATCCTAAGAAGGTTTTCACAACTCATTTTTAGGTTAAAAATAATTTTCACTAGACTCGACATCGACCAAAAGAAAGGGTTTCCTACAGGCAGTCCTGCTCTGATACCAACTTGTAACGCCCCGACCCCGGAATTATACAGAGAGGCTATGTAGTCAACACAACCCTCAATGTATAAAACAAAGATCGAGACTTGTGGAACAGAACTGGCACAAAGCATGACTCTACGACACAAAACATTTATATAGCAACTCATATAACGAGAAGAATACAAATATTACAAACAAAAGGATCACAGATCCAACAATTCAACAAGCGGAAGCGGGTAGTGTTGTCTAACAACAAGAAGCAAATATATGGCCTAAGAGGCCTACAATAAACATCACCCAAGCCAGCTTGTTCCACGGTCCCAAGCTGCCACCTGGGAACCCCAGTCTAGTAGTCGACGTCAACGAAGAACCCACCTATTTGCTCGGTGTCGTCCTCCTCTGAAATACAAAATCATAGAGGCAGCAAAGAGAGACTGAGTACGATGTACTCGCAAGTTTAGTAGGGCGATATAGGCCCAATGACTGACGGAGGCTCTAAAGCTTTATATGTAGTTCTTTTGCATAAAGCTAACTTTCATAAACCGAAACATAAAGACACTTGGCATTCGTCTACTCAGAGTATTTTTATAAAGGGGATAAGAGAGTAACATTTGTCATCATAGGTTCTCATCGAACCCTTTTGTCACCAACCACACTCATCTCCACCAAGGCACCCCCTCGAAATCACCCTCGAGGAAGTGAACCTTTATCACACGTTGATTATGCAACCTTTAGCTGCCATATCAATTAGGTTAAGATTATCTATGAGCTAATGCGCCTTTCCCAAGAGTTTGTCCATAACCGTGGACACGGCTTTTCGAAAAGATTTACCCTGCAGGGGTGTACTACTTTACCCATTGGTACCGTCCGACTCACCTAATTGACCCTCTTCCGAGGAAGGCCGGCAAGCAGGCGCGGTTAGACCTTTACAAAGCATGAGACTTACTCAAGGGCCATCAGTGGCGGAAGGACAGGTTCAGCGCTCCCAGCGCCCTGCCCCACCGTCACATCCTACACACCACCATCATCATTTCCTTTTTCCACCAACACCACACACGCGCAAATGGAAATAGCAAACTAGAGGACCCTTGACAAGCCCCTCACAGATTATTCGGTCAAAGGGGGTTCCATATGCCCCCACCTCCGGGAGCACGCTCGTTTTCTTGGTTCCAGCTAAAAGCACGTTCAGCCTAGGCGGCAAGAATGAGACAAACCACCCTCCCCGAGGGCAACTCATCCACGCCTTCTTAGCATTTTAATTAAGCATCTCCATTATCCACCATGACCGAAATGTTCCATCAATAACAACAATTATGGAATTAATAACGGACATAAAGCATCTATTAAGCATGGCTAATCATAGCTGAGCATATGAGTACATCAATATAGCTTTATCTCGGCCAACACTTCAACCCTAGGGTTCATAGGTAGGGATACATGTGATTGGCTCGGGGAAAAACATGCAATCATAGGATTCTCTATATTATACCAAAAGACATTTGAACCGCATGCAATATTATGGTGGATAAAATAATTTGATAAAAGCATAGGATGCTAGATGCCAAGAAGGTTAGGTTATCTCTTGCCTTGCTGCCCGGTCGTGAAGTACTGCTCGTCGGGGTAGTTATCGGTAACCTCGACTCCGGAATCTATCGTTACCCAAAAGAAATAAAAGGCACACATAAATCACATGAACACAAAGTGCAATGCTCAATCACATGATGACATGTCCAATTGATGCAAGGATATTATTACATAAATTAAATAGCAACATTAAATGGGGAGCCAAATAATTTGTGCAATTATTTGGAATCCACCCCATATTTATCTTAGTGACCACAAATCTTTATAAATTATCAAATTATTAGATAAGTGGTTCAATTATGCATGAACATGACATGAAATATAGGGTTGGTCATTCCGATCATTTCGGTAATTTATTTGCAATTTTCGGAGTACCGATGAATAAATAGCAAAATAATTAAATAATTGAATTTAATTAATTTAAACAATTTATGAATAACATCAAATAAAAGTTTGTGATCATGATGTGATAAGTGCATGGGTTGATAGCATTTGACATGTTGATCACTTTGATATTTAATTCATAATTTTTGGGCAATTATTTAAAAAGTTATGAATTTCCCAATTTTGGGTATTAAACAACCCATTTTAAGAATTCTTAAATACCCAAAGAAAATAACTCCAAAAGAAGATTACAAGATTCCAAACAGTAGAGCTTGTTTTTTTTTGATCAACATGGTATTACATTTGCTAAATTTGAACCAAAAGCTGAAAAGTTATGAATTATTTAAAATTCAAAAGCATTTTCTAAAATGCAGGATTTACTGTACGGGCCGGCCTCTAAACCGGCCCAGACCGGGGTGCAGGCCGGGGAGGTGCCAGAAGCCTCCGGCCTCTGGACCGGCCCATGCCGGGAGTTAGGCCGGGCCCATGCCCGAAGGAACCGGCCTCGTGGCCGGCCCAAGCCGGGTTGGGGGCCGGGGATGCTTCGGAAGCCTCCGGCCTGTTGACCGGTTTCGGCCGATGCCCAGGCCGGGCATGCGAGCGACGACGACGGCGGGAAAACGACGGCGACGGCGACCAAATCAGCGGCGAAAGCAAGGGAGAAAGGGCGCGCAAGAAAACCACAGCGGAGATGCACTCACCCTGGGCAAAGCTAGTAGTCTGCGCGGCGAGGGGCGGCGGAATCGCCGGGGAAAAGCGGGCGGCGGCCACACGGCCGGAACGGGGTGGTCGAGGACGATCTCGTCGATCCGGGCCACCCCGGCTCAATTCTTCGCTACGGAAGGGGGAGGAAGAGGAGGCGAAATGGGTGGCGGCCTTCGATCGGCGAGGGGCGGCTCCGTTCGGCCGTGACGCGACGGATTGCGGCGGCGGTCGGCGTTGGTCACGGGGACAAGCTCCTCGCCCTAACGATCCAGGAACCAGGGGGGGGGAAGGAGGGAGGCAAGTGGGGGAGCAGTGCGTCCTCGACATGGTCCTTGACCACCAGGGGGCAGCGGCCGGGCGGCATGGGCATCGCCGACGCGGCGGCATGGCGCCAGTGGAGCTGGCCACCGTGGAGGAGAGAGGGAAAAGAAATTACAAGAAGGCCCCTGGAATTTTTGAAAAGCTTGCAAACAAGCCCAGCAGCAGCCTTCAAACATTTAAACAAATTACCAGGACATTTTCTAAAATCCCAGAAAAATTCATAGAGACTAGAATTACCTGCTAGAACCACCACAAAAATTGGTGAGGTCAAATAAATTGGTTTGCCCAAAATTTGTTCATAGCCTTTAGTTAGGGTAAATTTGGGCAATTTCCAAAATGTCTTTATTTGGGGCTTTTTAACAATTCCAAAAATCATGAAAATTTTCATGGAGGCTCTCACAACCATATGGAGACTCCCCATGAATTTAGTTTGAATTTTTGGAAGTTCTAACTTGGTTCCAAAAATAGGAATTGAATTCAGCCAATTCTCAACTCTCATGTCATTTCTTATTTGGCAAAATCTGAAAAGTGAGAAATTGTTATACAACCAAGTTGGGAACTTCCTAAACAATTTGGAAGTTCATTTAGATGGTTTCCAAGAATGGCATTGCCTTTGGTTGTAGGTTTTGGGGAAGGTTGGCTCCCCATTTCAAATGTTTTCCAAATGCAACTTTAAAATGACAAAATGCATATGGATGCTACGATGCAAACATGGACACAAAAGTGGAAAAATTCTTCGTATTTTTCGTTACCAAGTTTGGGCTGTTATATTCTACCTCGCGGTCTCTCCCTTGTGTGATTCTTTTGGGCCGGGTGGACCGACTGGTGAGGGCAACGCGTCAATTGTATCGGGTTTGTGTTCTTCGTGTTCTTCGTGTTCTTGCGTGCGTTCGTCCCTCTCATTCGTCAATCCGTGAAGATCGGGCCACCCTAGAGGGCTCAGCCCGCATCATATGGTATCAGAGCTTTAGGTTGCCACGGATTTGACTTGTGTTTCCACCAATTCCCCCAAATTTTTCTTTGATTTTGCCAATTTCGAAGATTCCACAAAAAATAGCCTCAAATTGCTTTTGGTTCGATCTGAGATTCTTTTGAGTTTTGGCAGGTTTTGATCCGTGGATCCATTGCTATACTTGTTGATCTACCTCCCTTTGCGTTCCCATGGCCAAATTCCTTTGATTTCCCCTCCGATTTGGTGTTTTTCGGGCCGTTTTTCCGCCCAAAATCACCCATTTTCGCGTCACGGGAAGGTCAGCGCCCGGCCTAGGCCGGCCTCCCACCCGACGCGCCCGGCCTCCAGCCCGGCCTAGGCCGGCTCCCAGGCCGACCTCTTTGCAAATTTGTTTTGGCCATAACTTTTCACTCTGGACTCCGTTTTTGGTGATTTTCGTATCTAATCAAAGCTACGGACAAGCTCTACGTCACAAACACGGTTGAGCCATCTTCTATCGCCACCATATTTCGTGATAAAGGAAGAGGCATTCCACTCCAAGGGTGAAGAACGTCGACAAAAGGTATAACATCCCCAATTCTTCTACCACCTTGCATCACTTGTTAGCCAAGCCATTTGTGCCTATCTATCCTATTGAAACTTGCTCATCTATGATTGCTTGGGTTTTGCACACTTGATACCTCGTAGTGTTCCGAGCAAACTTGTATGCGCTAGTTGATATAGTTCTTGTTGGCAAGTAAGTAGGAGGCAAAAGAGAAATAGTGAAAAGAGAAAGAGGAAAAGAATCAAAAGAGAGAAAATAAAAAGAAAAGAGCCTCATTGCCTAATCTCTTATAGTAGACGCGCAAGCTCGATGAAAATTTTGTAGGTGTGGTATCTTTGTGCATATCTTGTAGCCCACCAATAAATTGCAATCGAGTTGGTTTCTCTTATACTTGTGCAACTTGAACTTTAGTCTTCGCTAGGTCCATCACTAGCTCATTTTTTGTTGCACGAGTCCCAATTTTCAAAGCGTGTGTTTGTATGAGCTCCACTCATATCCTTTGTGATCGACTTGTATTTGCTTTGTGTTCATCGTGGTTCTCTACTTGGCATTACAATATCTTGGTTTCCGGTTGTTCCATTTGCTTTCCACAATCCATACCTATCCACTCAAAGCCGTATGTGTTTTGGAGTTTGCGTTTGGACATTTGAACACAAGCCTCGTTACTTTGTGCGTTGTTGCCCTTGGTCGTCCACGACGTCCAATACTATCAACAAGGTGAGATTGTGTTCTAGTTTCCTTCCACTTCATATATACACTTGTCTTGTGAGTGATCATGTCTAGTGAGAGCGGAGCATACTATGGAGGCCATGATGATGAAGATACGATGAGCTACAACGACCACGGCGCAACAAGCATAGAAGACATGGGGAACGGCTACTACACCGATGATGAACCCCATGACATGATGGAGCACTACACCGACCCCGACTCCACGAGCTTCCATGACAAGATGGAGCACTACACCGACCCCGACTCCATGAGCATCAACAACATGAGCACTCCTACGACTACAACTCCGACGTCTTGATGGAGCACTACATCGACAACACCTCCACGAGCATGCATGAATCTTCCAAGGTCTACTACCCCAAGCTTGCAAGAGGTGCCACATACGACCCATCAAGCCCAAGACGGAGTAACATGAGGACCACCATGGGGTCATGCTATCAAGCTCCATCACCATCACGACGACGCCCCAAGGAGGACATCACCAAAATCGCCAAGGTCGTCACTCCCTATACATATGACGACCCAAGAAGAATTCCAAGATGGCTCCCAACTATGCCAAGCTTGAAGCCGAGATCGACACACTCGCCAATCTTCGCCATACTTCTCCAAGCCCAAGACGGAGCCGCAAGTCAAGGTCGCCAAGGCACCCAAAGGACTTTCGACGACACCCCTCCCCACAAGAACGTCATCGACGACACATGGAGGAATCAAGACCGTCACATCATAGGGTGTCCCCTCTTCATGCCACCACCAAATTGGCGACCAAGAGAAGATCAAACTCCAAGAAGGACAATCAAGCCCCCATTCACATGGCGCCCAAGCTCAAGTCAAGGTTGACGAAGGATGACCCTCATCATACGGTGTCTCCTCCTCGCGCCAATCCCACAAGAGCGCCCCTTCACCATCATGAAGATCACAAGTGTGTCAAGTGCCAAGATTCTAAACACTATTGGTTGGCGTGCCACAACTTTGAGTGCTTCAAGTGCCTAGGCCTTCGGTGCAAGCATGCCACGAACGAGAAGAAAGAGGCTTCTACACTTGAAGATGGAGGAAGACAAGGCCCCATATATGATGATGATGCCGGATTGAGCCTACTTCCCCCTCTACACCAAGATGAATACATCCTATGCCCTATGTGCAATCGCCTCGGTCACATCATGTGGGATTGCCCCAAGAGCCAAGACACGATGGATCAAGATGGCGAGAAGATGATCGAGCATGGGATTTTACCTTTGACCAAGGAGGCAAGCATGGAGTATGCGACCACCATGGACGTCGAGTCAAGTGGAGATGCAGAGCATGGGATGTTCCCTTCGGCAAAGGAGTCGAGTGATGATGCCCATCCTATGGCATTCATCTTTGGAGGTGACAAGGTTGAGGAGGTTGAGCATGGGAGCTTCCCTTCAACCAAGGTGGCGAATAGAGTTGAGAATATCGAGCCTATCCCTATGAGCTTAAATGATGAGATGGTACCAATCCCATGTGAGCATGAGAGCCACCTAGCCCACTTGAATGAGAGTGCAAGTGAGTTGAGTGCCCCCACCATATGCGAGATTGAGTGCTTCCACTTTGAGGGCATGAGTGATACACCGCTTGAGTTGCGAGAGGTAGTTGATAGGTCAAGTGACGCCATTTTGATTTCTAACAACTTACCCTCTACCTCTAGTGTGTTCTCTCATGTTTTGCTAGGTTCCATGGATGAAGATACGCCAAGCCTCGACATGATGGTGCCTCCACTTGAGAAGATGTACATGGAGGATGAAGGCGATGCCACCCCATGTCTACATGATGAACAAGTCGGCCACATGGATGCCACTACCTCTACCACAACACCTACATCTCATGAGCGGGACTACAACGGTATGTATATGGGCGTTGATGATGCCATGATCCCACTCGTGGACATGATGACTTGTGATTACTTGCATGATGTGGATGATTCTTTCGATGTCACCTATGATTCTTTCGTATTCCCATGTGATACCTTGTTTAAAACCAATGTTGATCATTTGGAATTTCCTATGTGTGATAATCTTGCCACATGCATGCCTTGTTATGAATCCTTCCTCTTTTCTCCCATTGTTGCATGCAATATGTCGAAAAATTTCTCTTTCATATGTGTTGCTTGCAATAATGATGAAATTCTTGATAATGACTTTGCACCCATAGCATTCTCAATTTTTGAAGATGGTTCCTTTTGCTATGTTGAGAATTTTCCTTCCTTCACTTTGCATGTTCCTCAATTTTGAATTTGGTGTGTTTGGTGATGTGCAAATGAAGAGACGCATCATGATGGATGATGTGTTCATGTACCATGCACACAATTTCTTTATGTGGAATTTCATGTGTAATGGTCCCCGCATGCTAATGTCACCTTCAATTGAGCATGAGTTGACAAAACGAGCTCTTGAGAGCATCATACTTGTGAGTTTCTGTTTGAACCTGGCTCTAATACCTTCCGCATGTTTTGCTTCCAACAAATTGAACAATTTCTCTTTCCTTTGGTTGGTTTGCAAACATGTGAGTGATTTTGGTTACCTTTGTGACATGCATGTTTCCGTGAGCTTTTATCTAGATGATTTATGTGTTGCCACAAACTTGATGAGCAATTTCTCTTTCCTTATGTCTGTTGGCCACCATAATGATATTTTGAGCATGCTTTGTCACATTGATGATGATGTTTTCGACATCCCTCTTTGTGTGTTTTGGCCAAAATCTCCTCTTATTGCAACAAAGATATTGACCAATTTCTCTTTCCGATGCTTTGCTTGCAATAGTGCTCATATGTTTCAAAATGAGATAGCTATCATGGTTGTTTCAAATTTTCTGGGAGATTTTGTGTTTTCACATCTTGAGAATGTTTCGATAAGTTGCTTGCACTTTGACCTTGCATTTGCTATGCTTTCCATATATTTGTGTTGTGCTAATGGTGTAATGCTCAAAATCGGACATGTCATGGATGATGTGCTCCACTATCATGCACACACATTGTTTGCTTGGTCTTTTATGCATGTAGGTAATGATGGTGACATGGTGACATCCGCTTCATCGGCAAACCATCTACCTCCTTCACATGTTGATGACGTGCAAGCGTCGAGGACGATGCTTTTTGAAGGAGGGGGAGATGATGTAGCCCAATCCAACGACATCACCATGTCACGCATCCCAACAAATGCCAAATCAACATGGGCGTCAAAGGTGAACTCAATCCTCTATACGAACACCAATACGTCACCTTTGGATTGTATACTACCTAAGCGTCTACCCTTGTACATTACTAGGTGTCACACGATGAGTACGGACGCCAAGGGAGACGCCGAGGGAGCCCAAGAGTCGAAGCCATCCAAGGCATACGCATGGAAGCGGAGGAGGAAGAAGCGGAGACAAGACAGAGTTGAAGAAGGAGGTGGAGCCAGTCTGGCCGGCCTCTAGTCCGGCCTAGGCCGGCTCCCAGGCCGGCCACATGCCATAGACAGCCGGCCTCCAACCCGGCCTAGGCCGGCTCCCAAGCCAGCCACATGCGAGATACCGCCGACCCCCAGGCCGGCCTTCCAGCCGAAGCAGCCGGCCTCCCAGCCGGCCTAGGCCGGCTCCCAGGCCGACCTCTCGTGTCCTGCACCTCCCTTTTGTACTAAGGCTGTAAATAGGCACCTACCCCTTCAGATCTAGAACAATGTTAGTGTTGAGATAGAATAGAGCTAGTGCTCCCCCTCCCCTTGTGGGATTCAAGGCCTCCTCTTGTGGAAAAGATCCCCATGGGATTCAAGACCTCTCCTTGCATGCGTATCTTGGAGTGATTCAAGGCCCCTCTTTGCGCGGAGTCTCTCTCGTGTGTGATTCTACTTCACCGCCTCTCACTCACGGGATTCTACCTCGCGCTCACCGATCTTTCACATAGGGATTCTACCTCGCGGTCTCTCCCTTGTGTGATTCTATTGGGCCGGTTGGACCGACCGGTGAGGGCAACGCGTCAATTGTATCGGTTTTGTGTTCTTCGTGTTCTTGCATGCGTTCGTCCCTCTCGTTCGTCAATCCGTGAAGATCGGGCCGCCCTAGAGGGCTCAGCCCGCATCACATTACTATCTTGATCATGATTGTTTTGGTTGCATGTCTCATCAAAAATTATTTTGTTATCACTTACCTAGTCGAGGACGAGTAGGAGTTAAGCTTGGGGATGCTGATACATGTCAAACATATCTATAATTTTTGATTGATCCATGCTAGTTTTGTGATGTTGTCACATGTTTCTACTATCATATTACGTCATTTTTATGCATTTTGTTGAACTAACCTATTGACAAGATGCCTAGTGCCAGTTCCCTGTTTTTGTCATGTTTTTGTTGCAGAAAGTTACTTCTGAAAATATTCTCGGAATTGGACGAAACTTTAGGGAGATTTTTTATTGAGGAAATAAGGAACGGAGCCAGAAGGGCGACCCCGGGAGGGACCTACAGGCTAGGGGCGGGTCCCACCCGCGGGTCTAAGGGGGGCCTCGGCCGGGGGTGGTCCCTGCCCCTCGGAGACCCCCTCACGACGCCCTTTGGCCTATAAATCTTCCCCTACGAAAAAACCCTACCCCTCGAAGGATTTTCCCAAATACGATACAGAGCTCCGCCGCCATCGCCGACAAGTTTTGGGGGTTCAGAAAGTCCTGTTCCGGCACCCTGTCGGGACGGGGATCGACCACCGGAGCCATCTCCATCAACACCATTACTTCCCATGATGAGGAGGGAGTAGTCCCTCACCGGGGCTGAGGCTTATACAAGTAGCTATGTGGTTATCTCTCTCCCATGATGTGATCTTCGTTGTGATTATGAGCTTTATTAGTATAGTTGAATACATGATGTTTCCCTATGTGTAATGGATATGATGTTTCTCAAGTGGTGTTATCTAGTATAATTTGCGGAGTCACCATTGTGATCACGGTACCACGGTGACAGTGAGGGTGCCGTGTGTGGCTCTATGCATCAAGATTAGAGGGATCTTCATCATGAGTTTGTTCTTTATTATTGTTGGATTGAATAGATCATGATGTTTTTTTGATGCTTGTGTTATTGAAGTAAGAGACTATTCAAGAAATAGGTTGTGGTGTTTGTTAGTACTATCTTTGGATCCGAATAGTGACAGCATGAAGTGTCCATAGATGTGGAATATGAACTTCAAGGTGTGCTTTTCGTAGCCCTACGCAATTCTCATCCTATTTGATCCACGAAAGAATGATCTCCGAGTAACGTCTACCATGCATGTGTTTTTGTGGGAACTATCATGTGTTTAATTATGTTAATGATGTTGAGAGTAGTCACTAGTGAAAGTATGAAGCCTAGGCCTTGTTTCCAAGCATTGATACACCGTTTTTAGTCACTTTTGTCACTTGTTTGCTTGCAGCCATTTTTATTACAGAATTACAAAATCACCTTTTACTATCCATATCACTTGCATTTTACTATCTCTTCGCCGAACTAGTGCACCTATACAATTAGCCATTGTATTAGGTGTGTTGGGGACACAAGAGACTTCTTGTATCTTAATTGCAGGGTTGCTTGAGAGAGGATACACTCACCTTAAACCTCCCTGAGATCGATAAACCTTGGGTTACTCACTTAAGGGAAATTTGCTGCTGTCCTACAAACCTCTGCGCTTGGAGGCCCAACAAGTCTACAAGAATAGAAGCGTGTAGTAGACATCATCCTCCTCTGCCATCGTGATCTGGTGATACCCGGAGAAGGCATCCAAGAAACACAGCAGCTCGCACCCAGCCGTGGAGTCCACGATCGAGTCGATGCGCGGCAGAGGGAAAGGGTCCTTGGGACATGCCTTGTTTAGGTCTGTGAAGTCGATGCAGAGCCGCAACTTGAAGGTCATGGGTTTTGGCACCACCACGGGGTTGGCCACCCAAGTTGGGTCGGGAACCGCCGTGATGACGTCGGCTTCTATCAACTTGTCAATTTCAGCGACTATGAATTCCAGCTTTTCCTTGCTCTACTTCCGTAGAACTTGCTTCACGGGGCGGGCATCCGCGCTTATCGCCAGTTTGTGCTCAATCACCTTCCTTGGTACGCCAGGTAAACCTAAAGCTTCCCATGCGAAGACATCAGAGTTTTCCCGAAGGAAGGCGATGAGCGCACTTTCCTATTTGTCAGCGAGGTGGGCACCGATGGTGACGGTGCAGACCCCATCGCTCGTCAGTGCCACCTTCTTGGTCATCTGTGGGTCGCTGTGGAATGGCGCCTTCTTGGAGGAAGTTGACGCCGAGCCCCTGGGGCACCCTTCGTCCCCGGAGAATGCACCGACATCAGCTTCTTGTATGCCTTGATGGACGCTTGCTGTCGCCGCCACCATCTGGTTCAGCTTCTAGACGCAGTAGATGGCATCGCCGACGTCGCCCTTGACCTTGATCACGCCCCACGTTGCCGGGATCTTCATCATGTTGTAGGCGAAGTGGGAGACGGCCATGAACTTGGCCAGGGCAGGCCGACCGAGGATGCCGTTGTACGGAAGCGGAGTGTCGGCGATGTCGAAGACGATCTCCTCGGTACGGAAGTTGCTAGGATCACTGAAGGTGACCGGGAGAGTGATCTTCCCCAGGGCTCGAGTCACACTCCCGTTCACGCCTTGGAACACGCCGGTGTCTTGCAGGTGGGAGAAAGGGAGTTGCAGAGTGGCCAAGACCTTGGCCGTCAGCAGATTGAGGCTGGATCCTCCGTCCACCACCATCTTGGTAACCTTGTAGTTGTGGATGATAGGCGACACGAGCAGAGGCAGGGTCCCTACCCCGGTGACGTTATCGGGGTGATCTTCCGGGTCAAAGGTGATGACCTGGTTAGACCAGTCCAGGGGCTTTGGCGGGGCAGGAACGACCGCATTCAGCTCCCGGACAAGCCTCTTGCACGCGCCGTTGGAGGGAGGCAGGGAGGCTCCTCCATGGATGCACCCGACAACTCCATTGACTTCCTGGAACTGTCCATTGTTGCCGCCCTGAGGAGCCGGATCCCCTTCGTCATTGTCGTGGGCGGCTTCTTGGTTGCTACGCCCGCGATCGCCGTGATCGCCACGTCCGCCTCCGCGGCCCCCACGGCCACCGCTGCGTCCCCACCCGCGGCCGCCTCCACCTTAGCGACCCGTGGGACAGTCTCGAGCGATGTGCCCATCGAGGCCACAGTTCTGTTCTCGTATGGCGAGGTTCTTCATCAGGCGGTAGTCCTTGAGCAGGTGGTTACCATCAGGGTGAAGGTGACACCACGGATCTTCTTTCCCCTCCGGAGTAGAGGCTTGCTTGGCCTTATTAGGGACAGGCTCAGTGACGAAGACGCGCTTGTCGGGTGCAGGGTCCCGCTTCTTGCTTTTGGCGGGCGCGACCTTGTCTTCGGGCTCATCCTCCCCGGGGAACTTGACCCCTTCTTCTGTGCGGGCGCAGCGGTCCGCAAGTTCCCAGAGCTCGCGGGCGGTTTCGACGTGATGGGTGCTCAGCTTCTCGTGCATCCGGGTGTTCCGGACATTCGCGTGGAAGGACTGGATCACCATCTCCTCCTTGATGCAGGGTATCGTATTCATCTTCTAGGTGAAGCGTTGGATGAACTTGCGGAGAGTATCACTCGCTGGGAACTCCCGGATGCTGATACCCGCCTTGAAAAGCCCCCAGGAATTGTTCCTTCAGCGCCCGCCAGGAGCAAATGGAGATCTTGGGAAGGTTGAGAAGCCACGTCTGGGCGTCTCCCTTCAGGGCCAGCGGGAACTTGTTGGCCATCATGATCTTGTTGGCCCCGGCAACCACCGCGGCGAGGGAGTAAAGCTGCAGGAAGTCCCAGTGGTTGGTGGTGCCATCGTAGCGAAGGACGTCAATCTTGAACTTCTTGGGCCAGGCATCCTGGCAGAACTCGGGAGAGAGGGCGAGGAAGCCCTTGGTGATGTCATCATCCCGATCCTCCCGGTGATGACGTTCTCGGCGGCGCTCGATGCGGGTGCGCATATCCTCATACAGGCGGTTGTTGAGGTCATCGTGCGGATCTCGGTTGCGCGTGGTGGACAACCCGACGGAAATGGCCTTGCCACGGTCGCGGTTCAACCGGTCAGCCATCAGGGGACCCACGCACAGAGGTACCAGTTTTTTCTTGGCACTCGTCCCGGGGTCGGCTCCGGGGTTCGCGCGTCTTGTCTCCTCCTGCTCTGAGGCCGTTGCGGCGGGTGCGTGAGTGGGTTCGCCCCCGGGACCACCGTCGGCAAAGTCGAGGAGCCCCTCCACGCGGGCCCTTCACTCCTGGTAGACCTTGGGATCGCCAGTGCTCGGGGGAAACTGCATCAGAGCTTTGTCGGCGACGAGGGCATCGTGGCGAGCTTGTACGTCCGGTGACGGAGACGCGGAGGACTTGCTCTTGGCGCCTTGTGGACCCCCTCCAGCGCGGGTGCCATTGCTCTTCTCCCCAGCAGTGGCCCCCATGCCGGCGTTGTTGCCGATGCTTTTTTATCCCTCCGAGTGCGAAGGAGGAAGCTTGGTAGAGTTCCCTTGAGTAGCAGCGCCTTCGGGCTCACCGCTCTTGTTGTTGCCGCCTGCTCCACCCAGTACCACCTCATCCGTAGGTGGTGGGGGCAGAGGTACGTTCTGGTTCGCTGCAGCGGCGCGACATCCAGCGGAAACCTGAGTGTGTGTGGGCGAGGCCGGCTTGGAAACCGAAGGGCCAGCTTCTTCTTCGGCGGCATGTGAGGCGACCGCGGAGACAGAGTTATACATAAGTGTTATGTGATCTTAGACATGATAGCCGAGAATTACTAGGTACCAATCCCAGGCAGCATTTCACTGCAGGCGTGTCGGGAACACCGGTCATACAAAACCCCTCGGAAGACTACCACGCTAACCATAACCACGAATGCATAACAAAGAATCCTAGGATCATGTTAAGCTGCCGGACTCGGCCTCAGAGTTATACAGTAATGCTATGTGTCACTGGTCATGCTACGTAACCGAGGGTTACTGGGGTTAGCACTCCCAGGCCGAGTAAACATCGGCAGGCGTGCTCGGAATGGATCATCGGCACCACAACCCCTCGGCTAAGCCATAAGACGGGCATAGCCAAAACTGCATAACAATGAGCCCAAGAACCTTCGCTCTCAACCGTGTAGTTTATATCCATCCACGCATCATGCACGAGAGAGGTTGGAACAACCGGTACAGGGCAGTGACTCTACGACAAGAAAGCAATTATACAACTCTTATTAGAGCAAGATAGCAAAATACACGGAGAGGTCACATGACACAACATTACATCATATAGCGGAAAGCAGATATGTTGCTAATCAACAAGTTTAACAAAAGGCCTAAGAGGCCAGAAATAAGCAACGGTGACGTCCCACACTACAGATTCCGGGCTGCTACCTGGGAGCCCCAAACTACTTGTCGATGTCCACGTTGAAACCTCCATCGATGGTATCACCTGGCTCTGAAACAAAAGTAGCGGCAGGCCTGAGTACAGAGCTCAGCAAGACTTTAACCCGTTACGGTAATGCATAAGTTAGAAAGCGGTCTGTGGGCTAATTTTGCATAAAGCTAACTTTTCAATAGAGGGAGACGCAGTAGAAAATTCGTCTACTCAGAAGTTTTGTAAAAGGGATAAAAGAACACTTTTATCTCCTTGATCATTTGAAACCACCAGAATCTTCAACAGTTGAACCTGCTCTAGTAGGATCATCCCCTCAACTCACCCTCGAGGAAAAAAACCTACACTCGTTGTTATCAAGTTTTACGAATATGTTCAAATTGTCATCTATGATCAAACCACGAGACCCAAGATGTCCTTAACCGTGGACACAACGGATATTCGAATAGATTTAACCCTGCAAGGGTGTACAATTTGGTCCACACGTGCCAACCGACTCTTTAATGCCAGATCATTAGCACACTTCCTTGGTGTGCCGGCAGACGGGGGTTGACCATGACTCTTAGCTTGCATATGCCCATGAGCCAACCCAAATAGGGATACTGCCGCCTTTACTTGGAGATGGCCACCTCTGGGCGGACCCTATTTTTGTGTGTGGGGACCAAGATCAGTGTTCGTCCTTCACTTGTCCCCAGACACGACCTATATTTTCTCCAAAACATTTTCCAACTTTCTGCAAATGGAACATGGCAAACTACGTGTCCCACAGGCATACCTAAATAGGAAACAGTCGAGCGGGCTTCACCTAGGCCCGCGTGTGACGTACTCTCAGTTTTGGGTCAAGAGGAGGGAACAAGAGGTCCTAGGGCGGCAAGAACAAGACAATCCACCACATCCCACCGTGGCCTCATTGTCCAAGCCTTTTAGTCAAATTAACATGTTCTCACAACTTTTCTCGTTAACCTGTCATGCTAGATTCATCCGCAACTCTAATACATCAACAAGATGGATCAGACCATAAGCTAAGCATGTAAATATGTATAGGCTCTGGCGACACACAAGCAAACCTAGTCATGCTAGGTTAGATAACAGGTACAAGGAGACAAGGGAACATGCAAGATAGGCTGACTCTTCCTATCGACCAAAAGCGTTGGAACCGATATGATGCTTATCAGAAAACAATATTTGAAAATATGGGATCCGATAGAAAAAAGGGGTTGTGCTTGCCTTATTGAGCGATAAATAGAAATAACGCTTGGGGAAAACAGGGTGATTGACTTGTCGTCCATGATCAGGTGTCGGTCAACAGTGTTGTCGATCTTCACTTCGGATTCGTCCTCGATCTCGGACTCGTTCTACCGGGAAGAAACGAAACACTGGAAAAATAGAAACGACAAACATTCAACATGGCATAATGCAATGCGCACAAATGTATGAATGACAAATTGCATGGATTTAAATTAAACCTTAAAGCACGTGTAGCATTTTAAATGAGGTCGAAATATAATATTTGGGAAAACCCCCATAGTTAAGGAAAGTGGCATTTTTCTGATTCTAAACAACCTTTAATTTAAATTGTTCAATCATGCATGATTTTGATATAAATAGACAGATCTCATTTTTTCTGAGAACTTTGGTATATTATACATATTTTTCTGATAAACAGAATAAAAGATATTGAATTTACAGGTTTATCACATTTTCTGGAAAACATTAAAAAGAACAGCTGACGTCAGCATGACGTCATCACTGCATGCAGCGGGGATGTTGAGCACGCACCGCTCGATTCCGAACGAGCCGAATGGATGCGTGCTGGATGCGCGCGACAAAGGCAGACCGAGGGGTGGCGGCGCCGCTCCTTTTGGGTCACCGGAGCGTGACCGGCGACGACCACCCGCGGAGGCGCACGGAGACTCGTGGCGGCAGGGCGACGGGGAGAGGGAAATAGGGCGTGGGAGAAAGCCCAGCTCACCAGGAGCACGTAGAGGTGGTCGGCGACGACAGGGGAGGTCAAGGTCGTCGGAATCGAGCTCGGCGGTGGTGGTCCGGGTCGGGGAAGATGCGCTCGATTTGGTCGTTTCCGAGCGTCCCATCACGTGATACTCGGCGAGGAGGGTTAGGAGGTTGAGGCGGAGCTCGCAGTGCAGCCGGTTCATCCCGGGGTGGTCGGAGATGACAACAAACGCGACGGTGGCGACGGCCGGCGTACGGGACGCCGATCGCGTTTCCGCGGTTTAGGCCGTCTCAGCATGAGCGGCTTGCACTAGGAAGGAGAGGAGCGCGAGGTGGAGCTATTAGACCAAAAGAAAGAGCTCGGCGTGGCGTCGTATGGCGGCGATGCGAGGGGGATGATGATGGTCGTACGGAGCTAGGGTTTGAGTTTCCTCTCGATTTATTCTGGAATGACGGGAGAGAGAGAGGAGGGAGAGGCGAGTTGAAGGAGGGTGAGATGCGGTCGTCTCCTCGGTGGTTCTTAGAGCATGTCTAGTAGAACCCTCAAACCCTCAAACCCTTAAAGCAGTTTTAAGGGTTGAGAAGTGCCAGTTTTTGGCACTTTTAAGGGTTGAAAAACTGGGGCAAAGACTAGAACCCTCAAACCCAACCCTTAAACTGCTTTAAGGGTTGGATTTGAGGGTTCTATTCTTTGCCTCAACCCCAAACTTTAAAACTATCATTTGACATCTCACAATTTATGACTACAAGAACACAATCAACCTCCAAACAAACTACCAAATGACAATCATTGATGCATGGTTTAATAGTTTACATCACAAAATCATCATCAAGTTCCTCTCATCGGCACCATCACCAAAAAGTTGCAACTCGGCGCCATCTCCTACACCACATGCGGGCTCCATCAAGCATCACCATAGGTGCCGGTGGAGTCGTCCACACCGCCATCGCCACAACTACTCATCGGAGTGTCACCTCGAAAAGTAGAGGACGCACCACGGAACATCATCTTCCTCTCCGCGATGTCCTCCTTGTAGTCCTTCCACCATTGCAATTGGTCTTCATCCATGTCCTTCTTGGACATCATCATGTGCTCCTTCTCTTCCACCATGAGTTCTTTCCATACCTTTGCCTCTTTGAGCTTGATCATCCTCTCCTCCAAGTCGGCCTTCCGCTTTGCTTCTTCATGCTTTGCTTCAACTTGTGCAAGCTTGACCTCTTTCTTCTTCTCGGTGATAAGAAGCTTTGTCTCCAATGTCTTCGTTGTCAATTCCTCTCTTGCCTTCATCATGTGCTCCATCTTCTCCCTTAGGCTTGACGCCTCTCCTTCCATCTTCACCCTTAGCTTGGCCTTCTTGGTTCCCTCGGGCTTGTTCAAGTTCCTCTCCGGCTCCTCCGGATCATCCATGTCATACATATCCTTCTTCTTCGGTGCGGTTTCTTGATCCCTCAACTTCCACTTGTCATATGTTTGAAGAATTGACCAAACATGCTTGAATGGGAAAGGTTTGCCCTTGGAAGCGGCCATCTCCTTGTACCGCAAGCCGGTGATGGTCTCCTACAAACCAAACAACACACATGAGAAACCAATTGAAACACACATGAGAAACAAATTGAAAGTAAGGTTTGCAAACTTACATAGTCACTCTCCACGGTGCCACTAGGCGGCGCATCCATCACTTGATCCATGGCCGCACTCCAACGCGAACAAGCCGGCTTCATCAAGTCCCACCGGCCTTGAAGCGACCAGAATGAGCGAGAGGCGGCGCATCCATCACTCGATGCGCTGCCAATACCGCCTTGCGGTTTGGTCGTTACCGGTGCCCGCATCCATCCCCACCGACACCCATGCTCGAACCAAGAGCACATCTTCCGCTTCGGTGTAGTTCGACGAGCGGACGACGGGGCGAGCAACGGCGGCGAACGCCTCCTCCTCTATCTCGGTGATATCCTCCTCCTCATCATCATCCTCCCCTTCCTCCTCCGCATCATCTCCTCCCTCTAGATCATCATCAACCCTGTAGGGATCGACCGGTGGAGGCCAATGTTCACCTCCGCTTCATTGAGCATGTCCATGAACGATGTGGACGGGGTGTCCATTTCATCGAGCACCTCCAGGGCGGCGGCGACGGGCGCGGCGGCGGCGGCCACATCCTTCTTCTTCGGTGCCCTACGCTTTGGTTGCGCCTTCCTCGCGGCCGGGGAGGACGCCTTCACCTTCGCCGCTGCAGCACGCGGCCCACCCGAGGCCACCTTGGCCCGGGCCCGAGGTGCGGCCGCGACGGCCGGGGCGGGCGGTGCGGGCGGAGGCTGGGCGGCCGGGGCGAGGGCGGCGGCCGCGACGCGACGAGGTGCGTCCCCGCGCGCCTCCGCTTGGCGCCGACGAGGTGTGTCGCCGCCACCATGGCCGCGACGGAAGGGGAGGCGGAGGCGGACGGGGCGGCCATGGCGGGAGCGGCCGGGGTCAGGGACGGGGCGGGGGTCGGGGACGGGGCGGGAGGGGCCGGGGCGGCCGCGGCCTCGCCGGGGACGGCGGCCATGGAGGGCGGTGGCGGGAGACGCGCAAGGCGGCAGCAGTTGGGATTTTTCCCTCCCGCGCGTGGGGAGAGGATGGATCCGGGTTGGCAAGGGTTGACCCCTCCAACCTGTGTTTCTACAGGCCAGCAGGAGGTTCCCAGGTTCGCCCTGTAATTTTTTTTAGCGTTTTACAGTTTTAGGAGTTCTATTCTTTGTGTTTTTTTCGTTTCAGCCCGTAAAAAAACGGTTAAATTTCCAGGTTTAGGGATTTAAGGGCTCTACTAGAGATGCTCTTATCTTCGAACGAGAGCAGGCAAGCAGGAGGTGGCAATGACATCGGTGTCGTCCGTCCTTCTGGCTGAAGGAGGAAGAAAAGGAAAAGAAAGGGAATTTTTCAGTTAACCCCCTGGGATTTTGGAATTTCACAAACCTTTAACACAGAAAGTTGCAGGAATTATTTGAAGCACTTAAATATCTCCAAAAATAATTTTAAAATTTTCGGAGGCTCATAATATTATAGGAAGACCCCACAAATGTTTATTTTGAATTTTTGGAAACCTTTTGAATACATTTAGAAAATAGAGAATCATTTGGAATTATTAGGGTTTCTCTTAAATTCTTAAATGCAAAATTTTCTTAGGTTCAAAAATAATGCATGTCATGATCATGATTAACTATTTTACACATAATTACAAACTTGGGTTGTTACAATTTACCCCCCTTACAAGAATCTCGTCCCGAGATTCCAAGCGTAGAAAGAGAGAATGAAGGGGTTACACCGGTCTTCAACCATCTTCGTGAAGAAATTGGTTGGTGTCATCATTACTTCGAGATCTTCATCCAGCGGCTCGAAAGGAAAGAGGGTACACTCTAGAAAGATGGATCTTCAGAAATATCGAGTATCCCATGGTCAACTCGTGAAAGGAGGTTTCATAACATCCATTGAGCTGACGAACACGAAACACGTCAATGTAACAGAAAAAACGGGAAGTTTCAATCTTGGTAGGCAATTGTTCCATGCTTGAGTAGATAAGAAACGACAAAGGTAGGGAGGAGTGGTATTGCCTTGATACCGTAACGAGGCACAATATTGGAGATGGTGTCTCGTAGATGAAAGGTAAATCACCCTTTTGGCATAACAATAGGTTTGCCACATAATTAAAGTCTGGAGCCTTAGATGCCTGATGAATTCACACAAGGTGTGAGTTGATTAGAACTTCAAGTTCAAACAAAAGGAAGGGAAAGATCACCGGTCAGCGAACTGCTGGGAATCACTTATGAAGTGGGGATCCACTTGAAGGAGTTATTACCACAAACGAAGGGTAGAGAGGACCGATCGAGAGACATTTAGCGACTCTGCTCAAATGTTCTCCTTGATGTTTTAGATATCAATATCAAGCTTTTGACTAGCTTTCAATCGATCATCAAGTGAAGGTCGGACTTCGAGATTGCGAGAAGATCATAAGGAGCAATTTCTAGAATCATTCACACAAGATCCTCATGGAGAGTGGTTGTTTATTATAAAATCAAGAGATTATGACAACAGACCTGCCAGCTAAGTATGTCAACCACACCATCAATCTTGCCGGAATTACAAAGAGGCCTAGGCCATACTCTTGAAGAACAACAACCATCGTTTCTGCTTGAGATTCAGATCAGGTTAGGTGTGTATACACTGCAGACGCAACATGTCTTAATAAACGAGTTTGCAATAGATACAAGAAAGGTAAGGTCACTTGATTCTCAAGAGATGGACTTAAGTGTCAAGCTCCAAAACACGAGCTAGATTGCGATATCCATGTGGTTACGACCGCAAAGAGGCAATCGAACCATCATGAACTTCTTGCAATGAAACACAACTGAGTCCTGGTTGGGAAACATTGACAAGATGGTAAAGTGTGAGCACTTCTCATCTTTGAGCAAATCAGTCAGTGGCTTGGTGTGTATAGAAGATCCGACAGGAGGTAATAACCTACCATTGCAAAAATACTTCACACATGCATGACCAACTTGAGATTATTCTCGAGGAATCAAAGAGAACTTCACTCTGATTCACGGCGACATCTTTCAACAAATGCACGTGAACGAGAGAAAGTCACTTCCAGCATCCAGAACGCATACTTTGCAATGACACAAAGTTTGCTCTAACAAGTTTCCAACACTAGCGCCAAATGTCCAATATGAATCTCTTCAAACATGGAGGATATAAGAACGTCATCGATGGGCTCAGTGACAACCTTATCATGACTAGTAAACGTGCACGTGTAATACACGTTTAATAATAGTGAATACAATATTAATAACTCACATAACTAATGATTTTAATTATTAAAGTGAATAAAAAAAATATAACAGAATCCATATGTCGACATGATAAATGAAACAACAATATTAATTAATCAATCGAAGTAAAACAAACTTGTATCTATTAATTATTAAAAGAAAATAACAACCAGAGAAAATAAAACTTTGTTCCACATATATGATGACTTAATAGAAAACTCAGTGCTAAAAATGGAGATCGACCACTCTACTTTCTATTTATTGGAGTATTATTTTCGACTTGCGTAGCTAATCTTGCAGATCCATCGTTGCTCGCTTCGTACCCTTGATCAGGTAACCAAACAAATGTTTCACCGAGGAAGTCTTCGATGGGGGTTCTTCGGTAGGGTCGACGTCGCCCTCGTACATATGTCTCCTTAATAACACCAACCTTTTGACATGCTCTCGTATCGACATGTCAACATGTACACAGACCTTGACATCTAAGTCATAAGAAAAAACACAGACCTTGACATCTAAGTCATAAAAAAAAAACATGAGCGATATAACATAAAAACAAATCAGAAAATAATATATATATATATATTTTTTA
The DNA here is from genome assembly GCA_012064385.1 of Puccinellia tenuiflora. Taxonomy (NCBI): domain Eukaryota; kingdom Viridiplantae; phylum Streptophyta; class Magnoliopsida; order Poales; family Poaceae; genus Puccinellia; species Puccinellia tenuiflora. Next base: position 4,177,781 of record QRDG01000473.1, on the reverse strand, counting down.
TTCTTCACCTTGTGGAAGATAATACTGATGGGATGTTGAGTATGTCACAAATGTCAGAATAGTGTGATTCGCGCTATCGAGGGACCCTGCAAAATCATCCTAAATTTAATATATATGAATTTAATATTTAGATAGATAAATAAGAAATAAGTCTTACTTGATGCATGATCAACTTAAATATTATGGGCCATGAGAATAGTATTATTTGATTCGGCTAACAATAATTGGCTACAAAATCAGGTACTTGATTGTTGTTGGGGCATTCTCAGCTTCTTCTGAACATGCATGCGCAAAGGCATAATGGGTGTTCAAGAAAAGGACAACAGTTTATCGCTATTTTTTGTATTTTGACATCTAGAACTAAGGATTTAAGGCTGAGAAGCGTGTGTTCATGATGCTGCCATCAATCTTCTCTGATCCATAATTCACCAGCTATATGTGATATTTTCTACTCCCTCCGATCCATAAAAGGTCGCCCACTTAGTACAAAGTTTGTACTAACTTAGTATAAAATGAGTGACACTTTTTATAGATCGGAGGGAGTACAATCTTAAAGGATACAAATATTATGCAGAATTATTTGCTTGCATCTCTCAATATGATTATTTATTGAACTGGGAAATACCTACGCATTCCTAACGTTGTTGAAATCGCAGCTTCAGAGAAACCTCCGCCACTTGTCACCAGTAACCACGACTGTGTTGTTCGTGGTGAAAGGATTTTCATGGAATTGCCATTGGCTATATGCGTGTCTTAAAAGAAAATATGGACACTTCGGCCTAGCAATCTCAGCAATGACCTCTGTTGTCAACGGCTTTGTCCAATAAAAACACTTGGATCTCACATTTTATGGGAAGAGTGGAACTGGTTATTTAGGGTTTAGGGCATTACACAATTAGTAAAGCATATTTTTCAGACGAAAAAAATCTAACTTTCTATTCTCTTCTTTTATCCTGCAGGTGTTACCTCATTTCAATACTCAATCAATCACAAAGGAAACTAATATCACATCCATCTAACTTGTTTAAAACCATCAATATAGGGAAGCAGAGGTAGGAACAATAATGGTCTTATATATCTCCCATTCTCTGCTTATAGCTGGAACCCAATCCAATAACTTGGTTACACAAAGCTTTATTAAAGTGCTGAATCAACTCAAAGGGCAAAAAATGGCTAATGAATGACCTGTAAATGTGGCGGATGTGTAGCTACAGACCCAATTAGCTGATCCACTCAAATTTCCTCTTTCTCTAAGCTCAATAAAACCAAACCGTGCATAGCCAATCTTTCCATGGGCTGTAGCATCTGTAAACAAAACAAGTCATCTTCAACCGGTAGGGATCTGCATAAGTTCTCTTTCCCATCGGTAATGGATCATGTGAGTTAGCTTGATTTACTGAATGGACAATAATGTTTAATACCAAGAGAACAATCCTTTAGAACCAAGCTTAAGAGTCCCTAATGTGCAGGCCAAAATGTGCTCACGCATCAACATTAAGTTTGGTCGAGCTCCGGCATGAATATGCATCAGTCGGCATGGTAGTGAAGATCAAACAAAATGCCAAATAGCAAGAAAAATAACAGAAGTGAAACTTTGACAAATGCAAGTATGAAAAAGCTGAAGTACATAATAAGTACCTCCAAGTCTATAGATTTACCGTACTTACTCCAAATTAGCAATAGTATAGTGTATAAGTAGAAAAGTAAAAATGGACAACACATATGTACAGTTTTTTTTCTTTTTCGAAACACGAGGCAAAAGATTTGCCCGTTCCATTAATTAAGAAGAGCCACATGGATAACTATTAGGACGAAGATCATATGAGGCACATTTGGCACATGACCGTGCACGCCGTTGTAGCCGTCAGCCCTAATGACGCCATTGACCTGGTCTGTAGGTTCCAGCTACTCGGCCAACGCCAACCTGACCAAGTTGGCGGTGACATTCACGGCCTGTCCTGCCGCAACCTCCACTCTAGAAGCATCGAAGAATGTTGTTGTTTCATACAATAACCGCTAATCAATCAACCATCAGTCAAAATAACCTAAAGGAATTAGTGAACTCAGATTACGGCGCACCTGACTACCTGAGGAGGTGATCTCCTACCATGCTAATAATAGGAGGATCATACAATCTCTTGAGCTAGTAATGGTGCACGTGCACGTGTTGAATAACACAATATTTCCCATAAAAATAACACAATTTAATTTATATTAAAGAATCAAAGTCATAACTTAATCCGTAGGATTATTAATATTCTTCTTATTGTTGTTGTTATTTGAAAAATTGAGTACGTAAAATTTATTGATGCTTGAGAAAATCAAGTGCATGGTGCAACTATTTGTGGGAAGTCAGGGCAGATGCAGCTATCAAGGAACACAATGATTAGGACCATCGGCTGAACAAATGAATGGACACCTATACTAATTTCAACCTAAATTAGACAGATATATGTGCTAACAAAACTCGTGAGTGTACGTAACAATAGCAGCGGGACATACGAAAAATGGGCAGCACAATTATTAAGTTTCAACATTCATAAAAAGAAAATGACAAAAATAACAGTGCTTATTGTGCCATTGATGAAAATTCAGATCAAGACATCACATATGTACTTTGTTTAGTTGGGACAAATGTATGATCATATATAGGTGTTTAATCAGATGAGCATAATACACATCCATGTATGGATCATTAGAATAATATATCTTACTCAAATAGTCTATAAATAGTGGAGTTTTTTTTAGTGTACATGACTTTGTCCTCAACGACCACTGACTTAGCTCCTGGATTAGTTGCACACGTCTCTCTAATCTGCTGGTTATGTACTGCATACACAGTCAAGATGGTTAATACACTCCGTGCTGAAAGCATCTATTCAACTCAAACATTGGATCGTCAGTCCAGAAAAAGATCAATAAAACAACAAACCATGGGTATTTCACCGGCAGGGGAAAAAGATAAATAAAATTACCTACAACTACTGAAACCATCAGCTCTCACTTGCTCGCCTCTGGAGCCTATAAATGCTTCTAAATCCACACATATGTGATTATATGTTGAGCTCTGATGCCCACGGAACATCAGATGCATGAAGATGCGCTTGACTGGACTTGAATGCTTGCAAGTAAATAACAATATAGGCTTGTCAATTGTTAGTCATCATCTATGAATTTATTGGACTCCTAACAGACAATCTTCTTAAGAAGCATGAGACCTGGCTGAGCAGTGAGCTACCGGTCGTATACACAGAAATTGTGGCTTACTTCAAGACAACGTCCATTATCGAAATCTAAATAAGTCAGTTGCAAATAGCTATTTTAAAAACATAATATAGTGCAACAAGTCACATCTTAAGAGGGGTAAATGCGCTAGAAACCAAACCAATATAACCGTCCAAGAATACCAACGTGTACTAACTGTGTGATTAGTATATTGTTCCACCGATTGTTTGATGAGATGATCTCTTCATAGATAAAACATGTCCCAAACTGAGCACATGATATAAGAATTAAATCATGTAAACATAGCCAGATATAGAAGAATATCAAGAAGTACATTAGCATCCAGACTACAAGCTTTTCAATTAAGAATTTCGATTATTTTATGCTGCAATCTAGTATGGAAAAGTAAGCAAGTGGTTGTTCCTGCCTCCGTAGTGTCAAAAAGCTGATCTGTAAGACATCCAAAAATCATCATTGGTGCCTCAAGAGAAAGATTAGGAACAGAGTAATGTAGATATAAACGAAGTCTAAACGGTGGAGTCATGTTTCCTACTAATGGAACTCACCATTGGTGCCACTGCTGATTCTTGTGCTCGCTTGTAGCGTTAGAGCTCTTCTTGTTCCAAAAGTCTGCACCAAGCTGGCAGTTTCGCAACCAAGCAACCGTGCATCGATTTTGTAGTTTGTATGAAATACATCATATGCTTATTACCCTTCACCATGCTTGAGCCTTATTTGCAGGAATATGAACTCCGTGTAGTTTGGATTCATTCAATTATCTCTCCCCTTTTTGGAGTACCCAAGACCTGTAAGGGACTATGACTAAACATGTCATTGTAAAGAATAAATGTCGAAGGAGAAAACAATTTAAGGTGTAAGATAAGATTTCACCATGATAAGCTCAACCAGCTGCTCAACTCCCGTCCAATCAGCACATGATAGTACCGATGTAAGGCAACGTCAACTGGCGACACCACGTCTACCATCTTGGTCGCTGAGGCTCGTGACGACAATCCAGCGACTGGCTGGGCATATACAGTTCCCCGTCCGCCCGCGACCACCATCGTGCTCCTGCACACGGCCAAGATCAGTACAATATTAATCAATACTTGTAAACAAATCAGTGCCATAAGCATATGTAATCAAATTATTGCAAAATAATTACTATTAACCATATCCGTACATTTTAGAAGCTAGAGACAATCTGCATGTATAACAAAATTCATGCAGAAATAAACTGACCAGGGATACCAGTAATTGATGCTATGTCAGACCAAGTTAGAAATCTACTAAACAGAAGCGCGTACACACAAATCCTTTCCTTTGGTAGTACGGAATTGTGGAGAAGAAGGCTGGCGGCGGCGTGGAGGTTCAGCGGGCAGGCGGCTGTAGGGCGGTGGGCGGGCTCTCACGCCAGAAGGAGGCGGGCGCGGCGGCGGCGTGGATGCTCGGCGGGCAGGCGGCTGTAGGGTGCTGGGCGGGGCTCTGACGCAAGATGGAAGCATCGTCGCAGGGGAGGCCGGAGCCGACGAATCTAGCTTGTGCCATGGCTTCCGCGAGCTATGGCCGCTTCCTCACCGACGAATTTAATGGGGTGCTCCGCTGGGTGCGCGCGATGCAAGGATGGGGCGCTCGGCCGCGCGGGCGCGCGCGACTCAGGGGGTGGGGAGCTTTGCCGCCTGTGGCTCTAGGATCTCAGGGGCGCGCGACGATGGGGAGCACGCGGCGGGGCTCGGTGGCGCGTGACGGCGGAGCTCGGGGCGCACCGACGGGAGGGCGCAGTGCCGGAGATCGATGGGGAGCAGGGCTGGGCCGGCCAAGCGGAGTTGGGGGGGGGGGGATTGGGATCGACGGGGAAATGATGCGCGTCTCTGATCTGTTGGGCGGGTGCAGGTCATTTTTTTTTTTGCCGTGGGAGTGAATATGATGAGGTGCTCATCATTGGGAGGTTGTGGGTCGTTGGATTGTGATTGAAGGGTCCAGATCGTTTGGATCATACCCCCTCTCTCTTTTTTTATTAGTAGAGATATTCCAAGAATATAGACTCATATGTCATGAGAACAAGGCTGAAGTATTGGTCAGACCAAAGGACATGCAGGTCTACTCAAGTGAAGCACTAGAGTAAAACACACCATCAAGATAGTCCCTGGTTCTAAGATTGATTTGACGATAGCCCAAGCTCAAATCAAAAGTAGGGGGAGATAGTAGGTCCATGAAGGAGACACTATCTTGCTTCATCACTCACAAAACTAGATATCCCTTTGAGAATGAACTAAGTCGGATAGAGCTTTTGTCTTTCAACTCTCCAAGTTGTTGTTTAAGCTCAACAAACTAGTCCAAAGGTATCCAAGATGATTTACTTGGAGAAAGAAGCGGCTCAGAGAACCAGCTTACTCACGAAATTGACATCACTATCAGGTGACAACCTGGCGATACTTCTAGAAAGACAACTGGAATATCACGAACCACCCTATGTCAGTGAGTTCGAAAAGTGTCTTGCTTTTCAAGGCAAAACGATTTGATCTTGGGAGTTTCGGCATGAACCTAACTCTTTGATCGAAGATGTGCGCCTGAACGATTAGACTTGGCAGCACTGTCAAACTCAGCTTAATGATCAAATTAACAATCATGCTAGCAATGACACAAATGTCCTTGGATTCCAAAACAAGGAGAATTGCCAAGGATATCCGATCACAACATCAATATGAACACCCGACATTCTCAAGCACGAGTAGCTCGAAAGAAAGGTGGATAAGATGTGTAAGAGCATCACTTCATAAAGTACGTCATGAGACTTAGGATGACCTCTTGATATGTAAGAGTGTGACACTCTAAGGTAGAACAATACAAAAGCTGACGAAGCCTCTCAATTATGCGGATTACAACACTTTGACCTGGTCCTGGAAATGGACGAGGTACTGGAGTTTGTTTCTCCGTACATCCCATAGTGGAATGGTTTGACAGACCACAAGAAGCATTGTGGAATGGAATAATCCAATACACAGCTGCAACATGGCTACCAACTAATAGACAAAGGTCAGAAAGCAACTGAAGAAGATGAACACGCTCAAGAAATTCCTGAGATCATGGTGGATGCACAGGGTAATACTCTTCCGTAGAACAAATGCTGAAAAGGAAAGGTGTGGCAGAGTCACGAGCATAGATGAGACTCACAAAGAGAACTCTTGTTGTGATCCATTTGGTTCGAAGACAGAACCTATGCCAATAGCTAGTGGAAGGGGAAGACCTTAGTTGTCGCAACTCAGTCACAACAACTACCACAAACTTGAGGCTAGAACCAAAGTTACCAGCCATCCTGAGGTGGGGTAAATAGTCAAACCTTAACTCAGGGTTCAAAGAAATGGATCTTGGGTTAAAGGTCAGCATCATGTACTGAGATTCACACAAATAGCATGATCACCACATGGTTGAGAAATCACATGATAGAACACACTAGAATCTAGCACAATCCGGGACCTTCGGTTCAAGTCCAAGGGTTAAAACAAGAGAAAGGAGTAACTACTATTTCAGTGACGCAGAGGACACCATAAAGTAGCAATCATGTGGCAACCTCCAGAAACCATCACAGCTTCTGAAGTACCCAAGCAAATAAAAAAAGGAGGCATCCAAGGTGAAAGGAAACCTCGGAGCCTAGAACAGAATGATGTAGAACCACAAACCTGAGAGATCATGATGGAATGAAATCTCTCAGTACAAACAACAGGAAGAGGGAACTCAGAACACACTCTGTCGTGTCTTGGATCACAGACACCGGGAGCAAAGGATACCCCCTTTTTAGGTTCGGCACGGGGCGCGAAGGAGGCTGGGAGATGCCAACTTCCGGGAGAACCTCGCCAAGATCTCCGATCTACGTACTAGCAAGCAACACAGAGACACAAGGAGTTTACCCAGGTTCAGGCCGCCTGGAGGCTAAAAGCCCTACTCATGCATGTCTGGATTGAGTGGATCATCATGATGTGGCTTATAGAGGTGGTGGCGAGTGAGAACCCGGGAGGTGTTGGCTAGAGGTTGAAGACGAGCAGATCCTTTCCTGGAGGAGATCACCTCTCTCCTAAGCTATTCCTCACTGGTGCACTACCTAGCCTAGCCTCCAACTCTTCGGAATTCCGTCCCTCTGGCCTGCCCCTCCTTCAGTGCCTTGGTCCTCCTTTTATAGGCTAAGGGGATCCCACAAGGGAACCTTTGGGGGCAGAGGGATTTTTGGCAGGAAAACCCCTCCGGGTTCTTCTTATGGGGCGATGTGGCCTCTTCTCGTCCAAGTATTCTTCTGAGGGGGGTAGGTGCGGCCGCCCACCTTTTGGAGAGCGGGCAGACAAAGGCTGACACCTTTACTGACCATGTCCCCACGCGGCGCCTCCATCTTCTTGGCGCCCAAGTCTTCTAGGAGCTTCCAGCAGGAGCTGGCATGCTTATCATCTTCGCCTGTACGGAGGCTAGAGCCCGAGGGTGAGCCTGGCCTCCTGCCGGGCGTCCGGGTCCCCGGGACCTCCGCGTCGTCTGCCAGGTTGAGGGTGACCGCAGAAGGCCACCCGGTCCTTAGTCATGATTGTCGATGTCGTCCTTGTCCGATTGTCGTGGGGCAGATGGGGGGCCCATCTGCCGGTCTTGAATCCTTGCCTTGTTCGCCTTCTTGGTGGGCCCACTGGTGGTGGACCCACTTTGACCCCATCAGGTGAACCCCGTGTTCCACTGTTGCGACAGTAGCCCCCGGGAATAGTCCCGGCGGGCACGTCCTTCTGCTGCCGGGGCTATGACCAGAAAAGTCAAAGTGGGTCCCCGGCATCTTGTCTTGAATGTCCCGTCCCATCCGTCAGGGAGTGGGTGCTTGGAGTTATCCGCTTGGGGGAGTAACTGCGCCTGCCTCCTCGATTCTTTGAAACGGATAAGGCGAGGTGACCGTCGTCGAAGGCGCAGCCAAGCCTTCTTAATGGCGGGGGTGCCCTTCCCGAATCTTCAATTGTCTTCCTTCTTCTTCCAACTCCACACTCTAGCAGAGCCGAGCGCGTCGATGGTGAGAGCCAGGAGAGGATCTGGACGCACCCGTTCTTCCTCAGCGGTGGCGGAAGTGGCCGCCAGTAGCCGTGGTCGCTGAAGTCGTGGGGCTGGAGGCTTTCTAGATCCTCCTCCTCGGAGTACGACCCACTCCGGCTTCCCTTCGTTCAAGTTCATCGTAGATCTAGACAGCAGGCTTTGTAGCCGGCTCCATCTGCCGGACTCCTTCGTGGCGGCAGTGGACTCAGACAATGGCAGGCCCACCGGCTTCTGGATGCAGGTGGACGGCTGCTCTAACGGCCCCTCCTGGGTCGAAGTGGACTACACCGTCGACGACTTTATGCTCCTGGTCCGAGGATGGAAGGCGTTCGCACGCTCCCGCCGCCTGACCCGGGGGCAGTACTTGACGTTCGAGTATGATGGAGACGTGACACTCTCTGTGAAGATCTTCCGCACCGAGGGAGAACATGTGGACTGCTGCGTGGAGAGTGACAGCAGCAGCCGTGGCAGCGGTTTTGGCGACGAGGACGAGGATGAAGATGAAGAAAGCTCCTTCCACGTCGATGCCGAGGAGAGCTCGTCTTCCTGAGGATGCGTGGGGCGGTTCCGAGGTAGCGGCCCCGAAGATGTCCTTGACCTCCTTCTTGGTAGCCTCGTCGACGTACTTTTGCAAGTAGCGCCTTCCGTTATGCGGCGGTGCTCCCTGCTCGCTTAGGAGCCAACCTTTTCTGCAAAAAGTAGGTCCTTTGTAGCTCTTGAAATGACGGAGAACTTGTATCCTTGATGTCGCTTGGCCTTCAGGTTGAATTGGTGTGAATGAGAATGGGTTTTTTGCAAAACGCACCCCAATTACTGCACTAGTCGTACCACCTAGGGGAACGTGGGGGGGTGAAAGTCCTATAAAAAAGGCTCTCCAGCCCCCAAGCTCCTCAGCACCTCCTAACTCCTTTCTCTTCCTTGCTTCTCACTCTCCCCGCCCCTCCACTGATCGCAAAGCAATGTCTGGGGAGGCAGAGATGTCCTTTTCTGGGATGTCGACGGTGGTGTTCGTGTGTCCGTGCGCGGCGGAGGCGCCCAGGGAAGCCGGGGCTCGTGCTGCTGGATAGGAAGAAGAGGTGGCGTCTCGCTCCTCCCTCGCCAAGGGCATTTCGCGCCTGGTGGCCATCTCTGGTCCTGCGGCTCAGGAGGAGGCCCGGGTGCGCGCCCTCCGGAGGGCTCAACTTGAAGCGGCCTTGAGGGAGAAGACCGCGGGGATCCCGGGGCGTCCGCGCTCTGGTCCGAGCTCGAAGCCATCGAGCAGGTAAGCGCCGCGGGTCCTTTGACCTTTTGCACCCTTGGGGGCCGGTCTAGATCTTGACCAAGTTCGTTCCTTGCCACAGGTGGATGACGACGCCATGAGCGAGGTGGCGGTCGAGATGCTCTTCCTGTCTCGCTGCTTGGCGCCTGGGCGTGCGGGGAGGCCATGAGACGCCTAAAAGTCCTGTTGCGTTCCCTCATTTTTCCTAGGCGTCCCCGGGAATCGATAGTTCTCCCGTCAGGCACGAAGAAAACAAGAACGCACAACTAGGAGATTTAGCTTCGAGCTGGCCTTAGCAGCATAGACTTAAGCAGTTGCAGGACCGAATGTAAATCCAGAATTGTAATTCAGAATGTAAATTTGGATGAATGCAACCCTATGCTCAACTCCCGGGGTCATTTCCCGAATCTTCCTTTGCACTAACGCGCCGTCAAGTTTTCAGAGGAGGCCTCTTAGGTAGCCAAGCACTCAAGCTGCGCGAATCCCAAATGTGTTGCTAAGATGCTAACGCAGCAGACATACCCCTATGGAAGACTATACCTTCCGAGAGCCTTCTCCACTGTCCTCGGGTACTAGGCCAGAGGGAACGGACCGTTCGTCGGGGTGGACGCATACCCCCGCAAAGGCTCTCATCAAATGTCAAGCATGTGCAGGTCGATAGTATATTGACTCCGAGTGAGATATTATGCCTAAGTGCAGGATGCAGATGCAACGACTTAGCTGATTTTCTGCCGCGTCCTTGATCCGCCCTGTCCTTCCCGGGTATTCAACTCCTTAGCCGTTTTCTGCCGCCAGATCCTGTCCCGAGAAGGAGCTGCACACAGCAAACTTTCAGTAGGAAAAGAATGGACCCTCCTTTCAACCTTGTTAGCGTGTTATCCGAAGCAATCCGCAAGCACAGTTGATTGTGCATTTTTATGATGAATTTCATCTGACCACAGCACTGCTCGATTTCTCCTTTCCGCGGTAGTATGGCATGATCGGGCGGCAGTGCCTATCCACGAGGATACTCGCGCTTCAACCCGTCAGCCACCGGCACATATCAGCACCCTCCTTACAGGTTGCTATGGATAACACACTTGCATGCAAGAATTGAGGCTCACGGAATTGAAATTACTTATCTTTTATTCCCTTGGCGACGATTCTTACACCCTATTACAGAACACTAGCCCCCAGGGCGTGCTTCAACGGATTCGACGTTGGGCGATTCATGTTCGTAATTAGGGGTAGAATTTGCGAAGATTCTCGATGTTCCAGGCATTGCCCTCCGGCCTGCCTTTCTCGTCCTCCAGGTATACCGCTCCGGGTTTCAGGGTATGAGTGACCCGGTAGGGCCCTTCCCACTTGGATGACATCTTGTTCGTGCCTTCCATTTTTTGCTTTTTGCGGAGTACCAGGTCTCCGGGTTGCAGCTCCCGCGAGCGGACATGCGACTGTGGTACCGACGGAGTCCTTGCTGGTACCGAGCTGACCGTAAGGAAGCTCGTCACCTACTCTCTTCCAGCAAGTTTATGTCATCGATCCTTCACTCAACTTGCGTGTCTTCGTCATAGGCGAGCACCCGGGGGATCCATGCTTTAGCTCCGTTGGCAGGACAGCTTCAGCTCCATAGACAAGGAAGAAGGGTGTTTCTCCTGTGGCTCTGCTTGGTGTTGTTCTGAGGGACCACAGTACGCTCGGCAGGTGATCAATCCAATTTTTCCCTTTATCCTCTAGCTTGTTAAAGGCTTTTGTCTTCAACCCCTTGAGTACCTCTACGTTGGCTCGCTCTACTTGTCTGTTGCTTCTTTGATAGGACACCGAGGCGAAACACACCTTGATGCCCATTTCTTCGCAGAAGTTGAGGAAGGCTCGACTGGTGAACTGAGTGCCGTTATCCGTGATGATTCTGTTTGGAACTCCGAAGCGGTAGATGATTCCTTCGATGAACTTGATGGCGGCCTGAGCCGTCTGGCGTGGTACTGGCATCACCTCTACCCATTTTGTGAACTTGTCGATGGCCACGAACAGGTATTCATGTCCTCCGACAGACTTTGGCATCTTGCCGACAATGTCCAGCCCCCAGACCACGAACGGCCAGGAGATTGGTATTGGCTGCAGCGCTTGAGACGGCTGGTGTGTGTTCTTCGCGTAGTACTGGCAGGCTTCGCAGGTCTTGAATAGCTTCTCCGCATCGTGAAGTACTGTTTGCCAGTAGAACCCTTGGCGGAAGAGCTCCCCCACCAGTGAGACCTTGATGTGACGTGACTCGAGCACGTGCCTTCGTGTATATCTTTCAACAGTTCTTGGCCTTGTTCTTGTGGTATGCATCGCAGCTTGACTCCGTTATCGCGTCGCCGGTAGAGCTTGCCTTCAATTAAGACGTACATCTTAGCTTGGCGAGCCACCCGCTCAGTCTCGTGGTCGTCTTCCGGGAGGATGTGCTCCACCTTGTACTTGACGATGCCTTGGGCCCAGGGTGGGTGGGTTCGTTCCAGCAACACCACTTGGGCAGAAGGAAGCAAAGCTTCTTCCGTCGCGGGCAATGTCGGGTCTTGATCTTTCAGGCTGGCTACCCATGTTGTCGGTGTAGAAGGGTCGCCAGCCCCCGATGTCGATGCAGACCTTGACTTGAGCCTCTCGACAGAGATTGAAGGCTGCCAGAGCACCTCGATGTAGATCCCGAGAGGTACTGGCTCCCTCTTGGACGCCAGTTGTGACAGCTCATCCGCGGACATGTTCTCCTCCTGCGGGACGTAAACAACTCTGAAGCTGCTGAAGAGCCACTAGAGTTTCCACACTTCCTCGACGTATGGCGCCATCTGAGGGCAAGCGTACCCATTGTTGACTTGCTTGATGACTAGCTGAGAGTCACCCTTGACGACGAGCTTGTCGATGCCGAGACCAATGGCGGCACGAAGTCCCACGAGTAGGCCTTCGTACTCCGTCATGTTGTTTGAGATGTTTCCTTGGTAATGGATCTGGACGACGTACTTTAGGCGGTCGCCAGTTGGCGAGGTTAGGACAACTCCAGTGCCTCCTTGCCCCTTGGTGTAGGAGCCATCGAAGTGCATGGTCCAGGCGTTGGGATCCTCCTTCCCGGGGAGGCTTGTTTCCTCTTCCGGGTTGTCGAATGCCGTCTCGGTCCACTCAGCTGTGAATTCAGCCAGTGCTTGGCTCTTGATGTTATCTGTGTGCTCGAATTTAAGACCGAAGCCTTGAAGTTTCATGGCCCACGCTGAGATGCATCCAGTGGCTAGCGGGTTCTCCAAGGGGCTTCTTAGATTGTACTTGGACACCACCGTGATCATGTGCCCCTCGAAGTACGGCCTAATCTTGCGGGAAGCAATAAGGATTGCTAGCAAACGCTTCTGCATCATGGGATATCGCTCTCGGGCAACGCACAACACCGAGCTGATGAAGTAGACCGGATGCTGCACCTTGCGGGTCGCTGGTTCTTTGGCGGTCTCAGCGTCCTCCACGTCCTCGGCGCCCCAGGGTGTTGTTGAAGTAGCCCCCGGCAAAGCCGCCTCGAAGTGGATCCCTTCGTCTCCCGCGATGTTGGGTTCGATGTTGACAGGAGGGGTCGGGGTGCTGGGATCTTCGAACCCTTGGTCGCTCGACTGCCTCTTCTTGCTTGATTGCCCCGGGAACGGATCCTCGGGATGCTTGCCCTTGCTCGACTTCTTCGGAGGAGCGTCGCGTTCTGCTACCAGCACATCGCTAACCACCTGGTTGCTGGCTGTGATGTACAGCAGCAAAGGCTCCTTCTCTGCCGAGGCCACGAGGACTAGCGGTGAGGCGAGGTAGCGCTTGAGGGACTGGAGTGCTTCCTCGGCCTCGGGTGTCCACTCCATGGGGCCCGATTTCTTGAGTAACTTGAAGAACGGTAAGGCCCGCTCTCCAAGCCTTGATATGAAGCGCCCGAGTGCAGTGATGCACCCGTTGAGGCGCTACACGTCCTTGACCTGCCGGGGCACCTCCATTCGCTCGATGGTCTTGATCTTGTCGGGGTTCGCCTCAATCCCCCAGTGGGAGATTAGGAAACCCAGCAGCTTGCCTGATGGGACCCCGAACACACACTTGTCGGGGTTGAGCTTGAAGTTGACCCGGCGGAGGTTGTTGAAGGTCTCGTGTAGGTCCTGGACAAGGGAATCCTTGTACCAGGTCTTGATCATGATGTCATCGATGTACGCTTCAATGTTGCGGCCCAGCTGAGGCCCGAGGCACGCCTGCATCATGCGCTGGAATGTAGAGCCGGCGTTCTGGAGGCCGAATGGCATCCGAGTGTAGCAGTAGCAGCCCTTGGGGGTGATGAAGGCCGTATTTTCCTGGTCCTCGACTGCCATCATGATCTGGTGATACCTGGAGAAGGCATCCAGGAAGCACAGCAACTCGCAGCCGGCCGTGGAATCCACGATCTGGTCGATGCGCGGCAGAGGGAACGGGTCCTTGGGGCAGGCCTTGTTCAGGTCTGTGAAGTCGATGCAGAGTCGCAGCTTGGAGGTCATCGGTTTTGGCACCACCACGGGGTTGGCCACCCAAGTGGGGTGAGGAACCGCCATGATGACGCCGGCTTCCAGTAGCTTGTCGGTTTCGGTGACGATGAACTCCAACTTCTCCTTGCACTGCTTCCGCAGAACTTGCTTCACGGGGCGGGCATCCGTGCTTACCGCTAGTCTGTGCTCAATCACCTTCCTTGGTACGCCGTGTAAACCTGATGCCTCCCATGCCAAGACGTCAGAGTTCTCCCGAAGAAAGGCAACAAGCACGCTTTCCTATTTGTCAGTGAGGTGGGCACTGATGGTGATGGTGCGGGAACCGTCGCTCGTTAGTGCCACATTCTTGGTCATCTTCGGGCCGCCGTGGAATGGCGCCTTCTTGGAGGAAGTGGATCCCGAGTCCCCGGGGTACCCTCCGTCCCCGGAGAATGCACCGGCACCAACCTCCTGCACATCTTGACGGGTGTCTGCCGTCGTCGCAACCGTTTGGTTCACCTTTTGAACGTAGTAGATGGAGTCGTCGATGTCGGCCTTGACCTTGATCATGCCCCATGCCGCCGGGATTTTCATTATGTTGTAGGCGAAGTGGGAGACGGCCATGAACTTGGCCAGCACAAGTCGGCCTAGGATGCCGTTGTACGGGAGAGGCGTGTCGCCGATGTCGAAGACGATTTCCTCGGTATGGAAGTTCTCAGGGTCACCGAAAGTGACCGGAAGAGTGATCTTCCCCAGAGGCCGTGTGACATTCCCGTTTACACCTTGGAACACGCCGGTGTTTTGCAAACGGGAAAGGGGGATTTGCAGGGTAGCCAAGACCTTTGCCGTCAGCAGGTTGAGGCTAGAGCCTCCGTCGACCAGCATCTTGGTGAACTTGTAGTTGTGGATGATGGGTGACACGATCAGGGGCAGGGTCCCTACCCCGGCGACGTTGTCGGGGTGATCTTCCGGGTCGAAGGTGATGACCTGATTAGACCATTCCAGAGGCTTTGGCGGTGCCGAAGCGACCGCGTTCAGCTCCCGAGCAAGTCTCTTGCACGCACCATTGGAAGGAGGCAGGGAGGCTCCTCCGTGGATGCACCTGACAACTCCGTTGATCTCTTGAAATTGTCCATTGCCGCCGCCCTGAGGAGCCGGAGCATCCCCATTGTTGTCGTGGGCGAACTCTGGGTTGTTCGGTCCGTGTCCGCCTTGGCCTCCGCCACATCCCCACCCCCGGCCGCCATCGCCTTGGTGACCCGTGGGGCAGTCTCGAGAGTAGTGTCCGGTGGGTCCGCAGCTGTAGCAGGCGCCTGGGCCGACCCCGTCAGCCTGACGTTGTGCACGCACGATGAGGCCCTTCACTTTGCGGCAGTCCTTGAGCAGGTGGTTGCCGTCAGGGTGGACGTGGCACCATGGATCTTTTCCCTCGGAGGTTGAGCCGGCTTGGCTTTCTTGGGGAGAGGCTCGGTGACCAAGACACGCTTGTCGGGTCCAGGGTCCCGTTTCTTGTTCTTGGCGGTGGTGACCTTGTCCTCGGGTTCATCCTCCCCGGGGAATCTGACCCCTTCCTCTGCGCGTGCGCAGCGGTCCGCAAGCTCCCAGAGCTCGTGGGTGGTCTTGATGCGATGTGTGCTCAACTTATCGCGCATCCGGGTGTGCCGAACGTTGGCGCGGAAGGACTGGATCACCAACTCTTCTTTGATGCAGGGGATGGTGTTCATCTTCTGGGTGAAACGTTGGATGAACTTGCGGAGAGTCTCACCCGAAAGCTGCTTGAAGTCGTCGAGCTCGCTGGGAACTCCCGGGCGCTAGTACCCACCTAGGAAAGCCCCCAGAAACTGCTCCTTCAGCGCCCGCCAGGACCGAATGGAGCACTTGGGAAGGTTGAGAAGCCACGACTGGGCGTCTCCCTTCAGGCCCAATGGGAACCAGTTGGTCATCATGATCTCGTCGGCCCCGGCTACCACCGCAGCGAGCGAGTAGAGCTGTAGGAAGTCCCGGGGGTTGGTGGTGCCATCGTAGCGGAGGACGTCGATCTTGAATTTCTTGGGCCAGGCGGTCTGGCGAAACTCGGGAGAGAGGGCGAGGCAGCCCTCGTTGATGTCGTCGTCCCGATCCTCCCGACGATGGCGTTCTCGGTGGTGCTCGAGGCGGGTGTGCATGTCCTCGTGCTGGCGGTTGTTGAGGTAGTTGTGCAGATCTCGGTTGCGTGTAGAAGACGACCCGACAGAGATAACCGGGTCAATGTCGTGGTTCGCCCGACCGGCCGTAGGAGGATTTTCTCGTGGAGGTACCGTCTCGCCTTGGCGCTCGCCCCGGGGATGATTCCGGGGTTCACGCGTCTCATCCCCCTCTGCTCCGGGACCGTCGACGGTGGGAGCGTGAGTGGGCTCGCACCTGGGACCGCCGTCGGTGAAGTTGAGGAGCACCTCCATGCGGATCCGCCACTCCTGGTAGACCTTGGGGTTGTCGGTGCTTGGAGGAAACTGCATCAGGGCCTTGGCAGTAACGAGGGCGTCGTGACGAGCTTGTGCGTCTGCAGAGAGGAGCGTGCAGGACTTTCTTCTGGCGCCTTGCTGACCCTTCTGGCGCGGGCGGCATTGCTCTTCTCCCCAGCAGTGGGATCCTTGCTGATGTTGCCGTCGGCGCTCTTCTCCCCTCTTGAGCGAGAGTGGCGAGGCCTGGTGGGGTTCCCTTGTGCCGTCGCGCCCTCACCGCTCCAGATGTTGCCGCCCACTCCATCCGGCACCACCTTCTCCGGAGTTGGTGGAGGTAGAGGAACGTTCTGGTTCGCCGCAGCAGCGCGTCGCTCACCAGAAGCCTAAGTGCACGTAGGGGAGAACGGCTTGGAGGTAGCGGCATCGGCCTTCTTCTTCGGCGGCATGGTTGGCGAAGAACTTGAGATAGATCTCGACGAAGATCACGAAATTGATGAAGACGAATCCAGCGCTTGCACCCCCTACCTGGTGTGCCAGATGTCGTGTCTGGGATCACAAACACCGGGAGTAAAGGATACCCCCTTTTTAGGTTCGGCACGGGGCGCGAAGGAGGCTGGGAGATGCCAACTTCCGGGAGAACCTCGCCAAGATCTCCGATCTACGTACTAGGAAGCAACACAGAGACACAAGGAGTTTACCCAGGTTCAGGCCGCCCGGAGGCTAAAAGCCCTACTCCTGCATGTCTGGATTGAGTGGATCATCATGGTGTGGCTTACAGAGGTGCTGGCGGGTGAGAACCCGGGAGGTGTTGGCTAGAGGTTGAAGACGAGTAGATCCTTTCCCGGAGGAGATCACCTCCTGCCTAAGCTATTCCTCACTGGTGCGCTACGTAGCCTAGCATCCGACTCTTTGGAATTCCGTCCCTCTGGCCTACCTCTCCTCCGGTGCCTCAGTCCTCCTTTTATAGGCTAAGGGGATCCCACAAGGCCACCTTTGGGGGTGGAGGGGTTTTTGGTGGGAAAACCCCTCCGGGTTCTTATGGGGCGACGTGGCCTCTTCTTGTCAAAGTATTCTTCTGAGGGGGGGGGGGTAGGTGCGGTCGGCCACCTTTTGGAGGGCGGGCGGACAAAGGCTGACACCTTTACCGACCGTGTCCCCACGCGCCGCCTCCATCTTCTTGGCGCCCAAGTCTTCTAGGAGCTTCTAGCAGGAGTTGGCAAGCTTATCATCTTCGCATGTACGGAGGCTGGAGCCCGGGGGTGAGCCTGGCCTCCTGTCGGGCGTCCGGGTCCACGGGACCTCCGCGTCATCTGCCGGGTTGAGGGTTACCCCGAAAGGCCACCCGGTCCTTAGTCGTGATTGTCGATGCCGTCCTTGTCCGGTTGCCGTGGGGCAGATGGGGGGGCCATCTGCCGGTCTTGAATCCTTGCCTTGTTCGCCTCCTTGGTGGGCCCACTGGTAGTGGACCCACTTTGACCGCATCAGGGGAACCCCGTGTCCCACTGTTGCGACACACACCAGACTCTTGAGAAATCCACACTAGGTCAACTGGTTAAGAAACGTCATGTGCTTGAAACACCTATGTTTTGATTAACGAGAAGAGATAGAAAAACCTTTTCAAATCAAAACAAGGTAAGATGACTCTGAATTAGAGTGATACCAGGTAAGGAGTAAAAAGAACTTAAGCAGATTTCCACAACTCATTTAAAGGTTCAAAATAATTTTCACAATTACTACACTCAACATCGACCAGCAGTAAGGGTTTCCAACAGGCAGCTCTCATACCAAAACCTGAGGCGACCCCGGAGACAGAGTTATACATAAGTGTTATGTGCTCTTAGACATGATAGCCGAGAGTTACTGGGGTTCCAATCCCAGCAGCATTTCACTGCAGGCGTGCCGGGAACACCGGTCACACAAAACCCCTTGGAAGACTACCACGCTAATCATAACCACGGATGCATAACAAAGAATCCTAGGATCTTGTTAAGCTGTCGGAATCAACCTTAGAGTTATGCAGTAACGCTACGTGTCACTGGTCATGCTACGTAACCGAGGGTTACTGGGGTTACCACTCCCAGGCCGAGTAAACATCGGTAGGCGTGCTCGGAATGGATCATCGGCACCAAAACCCCTCGGCTAAGCCATAACACGGGCATAGCCAAAACTGCATAACAATGAGCCCAAGAACCCTCCCTCTTAACCATGCACTTTATATCCATACACGCATCATGCACGAGAGAGGTTGGAACAACCGGTACAGGGCAGTGACTCTACGACAAGAAAGCAATTATACAACTCTTATTAGAGCAAGATAGCAAATACACGCAGAGGTCACATGACCCAACATTACATCATACAGCGGAAAGCAGATTATGTTGCTAATCAACAAGTTTAACAAAAGGCCTAAGAGGCCAGAAATAAGCAACAGTGACGTCCCACACTATAGATTCCGGGCTGCTACCTGGGAACCCCAAATTACTCGTCGATGTCCACGTAGAAACCTCCATCGATGGTATCATCGGGCTCTGAAACAAAAGTAGCGGCAGGCCTGAGTACAGAGCTCAGCAAGACTTTAACCCGTTACGGTAATGCATAAGTTAGAAAGCAGTTTGTGGGCTAATTTTCCATAAAGCCAACTTTTCAATAGAGGGAGAAAACCTGAGGCGACCCCGGAGACAGAGTTATACATAAGTGTTATGTCCTCTTAGACATGATAGCCGAGAGTTACTGGGGTACTAATCACAGGCATCATTTCACTACAGGCATGCCGGGAACATCAATCACACAAAACCCCTCGGAAGACTACCACGCTAATCATAACCACGAATGCATAACAAAGAATCCTTGGATCTTGTTAAGCTGTCGGACTCGGCTTCAGAGTTATACAGTAATGCTATGTGTCACTAGTTATGCTACGTAACCGAAGGTTACTGGGGTTACCACTCCCAGGCCGAGTAAACACCGGCAGGTGTGCTCAGAATGGATCATCGGCACCACAACCCCTCGGCTAAGCCATAACACGGGCATAGCCAAAACTGCATAAGAATGAGCCCAAGAACCTTCCCTCTCAAACGTGCATTTTATATCCATACACGCATCATGCACGAGAGAGCTTGGAACAACCGGTACAGGGCAGTGACTCTACGACAAGAAAGCAATTATACAACTTTTTTTTAGAGCAAGATAGCAAAATACAAGCAGAGGTCACATGACCCAACAATACATCATACAACGGAAAGCAGATTATGTTGCTAATCAACAAGTTTAACAAAAGGCCTAAGAGAAACTCCAGCAGTCGCCCAAAAATCCGGCGCGCTAAAACTGCGTTGCAGCACGCGCGATACGTGTTTACCGCGCCGCGCCCGAATCTCCTCCACCAGATGCGCTAAAACGCCACGCGCTAAAAAGTGGAAAAAAAGCCCCCAGCAGACGCGGTAAAATCCAGTGCACGCAAACACCTTTTTGACAAGAAACTGGCATTCACAAGATCTAGAAATTAGGCTAAAATATATTACATAGAACACTAAAAAGACTAGACATAGTTCATATTGCAGAAAATACAAGAAGCTACTAGAAAATACTACTAGGGAACTAGTCGCTATCCAAGTTAAAGTCCTCGTCCGATGTTGCCGGTGTCATGTCGGACACCGGCGACGATGACCACAGGTCCATCAAACGGTCGTCGTTGTCGGAGATCATTTGCGGGCCGGCCTGCTGTGCCTCGATGAACGCACAGCACTCCGCCTTGCTGGCACGGCACCGGACACGGTCGTCGTGCTTGGAGGCCCTCACCACCGCCTTGGTCGCCACGCGCACGGCGTCGTGCTGCGCCTGCGCCTCGATATCCTGGGGGAAGCGGTGTTTCCACTCCTCCAGCGCACGCTCGTTGCACTCCGCGATGAGGAGGCGCCTCTCGGTTTCCACCCGGCGGTGGCGCTCCTCTTCGGTGATGAGATGCGGCGGTGGCGCGAGCTCCTCAGCTTGCTGGCGCATCCGCACGTTGTGGAAGTTCATCTGGCTGCGCGGGCGCCCGAGCCGCCACGCCACGGCATCGTAGGCGCGCGCCGCCTCTTGCGCCGTCTTGAACGTGCCGAAGCCGATGCGCTCAACGCCGGTCCATATCTCGGCGTAGAACATCCCATTTGGGCATGCGCGAACGCCGCGGTAGCCAGAGGAGGAGCGGCACGGCGGCATGGCGTGGTGCGGTGGCGTGGCGCGGTGCGGTGGCGTGGGCTGCGCTGGCGCGGTGAAAGCTATGGAGGAAGAGGATTAGATGGCGTGGCGTGAGGGAAGCGGTGGCGGATGGCCTTTAGCGCACGCACGCGTTTTATGCCGCGCGCGCTCATCGATGCGGCAAAGAAAGGACGCATAGGTGCACGCGCGGCAAAGTTTTTCCTGCGCGCGGGAGGATCGCGCGCCTGCTGGAGCTCGCCGCACGGGACTTGGCGCTGTAAACGGGCCGTTTTTTTAGCGCGCGGCCCGTTTCCAGCGTTTGTTGGAGTTGCTCTAAGAGGCCAGAAATAAGCAACGGTGATGTCCCACACTACAGATTCCGGGCTGCTACCTGGGAACCCCAAACTACTCATCGATGTCCACATAGAAACCTCCATCAGTGGTATCATCTGGCTCTGAAACAAAATTAGCGGCAGGCCTGAGTACAGAGCTCAGCAAGACTTTAACCCGTTACGGTAATGCATAAGTTAGAAAGCGGTCTGTGGGCTAATTTTGCATAAAGCCAACTTTTCAATAGAGGGAGACGAAGTACAAAGTTCGTGTACTCAGAAGTTTTGTAAAAGGGATAAGAGTACACTTTTATCTCCTTGTTCATTTGAAACCAACAGAATCTTCAATAGCTGAACCTGCTCTACTAGGATCATTCCCTCGACTCACCCTCGAGGAAACAACCCTGCACTCATTGTTATCAAGTTTTACGAATATGTACAAATTGTCATCTATGATCAAACCACGAGACCCAAGATGTCCTTAACCGTGGACACAACGGCTATTCGAATAGATTTAACCCTGCAGGGGTGTACAATTTGGTCCGCACGTGCCAACCGACTCTTTAATGCCAGATCATTAGCACACTTCCTTGGTGTGCCGGCAGACGGGGGTTGACCACGACTCTTAGCTTGCCTAGATATGCCCATGAGCCAACCAAAATAGGGATACAACCGCCTTTACCTGGAGATGGCCACCTCCGGGCGGACCCTATTTCTGTGCGTGGGGACCAAGATCAGTGTTCGTCCTTCACTTGTCCCCAGACACGATGTGGGGACCCCGAACTAGCCGTCCGAAATACCCTTGTGCCTACAATAGCGATCCCATGATCAGTGTGTCGCTGAGGACAATCAACTGGTAATCAAAGAACATCCATAAATACCGAAGGAATTTACTTACTTGATTGAAGTCATAATCTTCAATAGGTACTTGCAGCGGAAATCACCAAACAACGTGGACCGCAAGTCATTCGCCTTAACCCTACGGGCAACTGACTGGGAAGCTCCCAAGTTCGCAGTGACGTCATTTCCGTCTCCTTCTTCAAGCTGCTCTTCTTTAAAATCTGGCTAAGACAATAGCCAGGGACGAAACCAATATGAGTACATTTGATTGTACTCACAAACTACCCCCGAATGAGCATGCACTACACTTTTTATAGTTTGAGTAAAACTTTGTTTGCTTTGAAAACCCTATAACTTTCGTTGAAGAAAAATAAGGAGAATTTTATAACTTTTCATAACCCTTGTATATTTTTCGGAAACATCTATAGCCTTTGTTAAAAGAAAAGAAGGCTTTTAGATCTTTTTCCCATAAATCGGTCTTTGTAAGAAAGCTCTTTTAAAACGTTTTCCCGAAAGTAGATGTTTGTTGAAAAAGGTAAGAAGTCCCTTTTAAAAACATTTTTCCCGGAAAATCACCATTTTGTTTATTTCTCCAAAACTCCTCCTTTTTCCCGACCATGTCTCATCATGGTCCATTTATTTCCAACAACTCATGCTGGCTCATTGGCATAGTTGCATAAAACATCCTCCACTTCGTTTTATCTTTCAAATCTCAAATCTTTTCCAAAACTTGCACATGGCCTAGGACAGCCTCCCAACTGTCCATATCCGAGGACTCGGCTATTCGAATAGTTTTACCCTCTACAGAGGTAGCATGCTTTTCCCCCATCCATCCGGTAACTCATCGTGTCTGCCACGTCCCGCCATACAAGGTGTATGCGAAGTTGAGCCACCGACCATAGCCTGTCCTTTTCTCATGCTAGTATAGGACCCTACCGCTATGAATTCACCATTCCTTCGACACCTAGTATAGGATCCCCCGTCGAGGAACCTAGATGTGAGGACTCGTAGTTCTGCACGGCGAGCGAACCCTTCTATCCCCCGTCCATCAGACACCGGGACCCAGGTCAGGGGGTAGGTCGCCATGACCATCCCCTCATGGAATGAGGACATCCTCGTTGTCGCACATGTTATTGGCTGGTCGTCATAGTACTAGGACACAATGTGCATTTTTCATAAACACAACCATTCAATCTTTCTCCATTTCAACACCGATCTCACGGCATTCCACATTTATCCAAGTACTTCCAAAGGAGTTTTGAGTAAACAATATTTTTCTTTTCCCATCCTATAGTTTAAAAAAAGAAGAATTTTCCATCCAATACCTCTATATAGGGTGTCAAAATAATATACTTGTATTTTGGAAAAGGGTTTTCAAAATCATAGCTTTAGTGGCAAAAACCACTTAAGTCATTTATGCTCTTTATAGCGTTTATATCTAGCGTCGCAAAAAGGAAAGAACGCAATTCAACATACAGAAGGACACTCCAACAACAAACATCAAGCAATTACTAGCAAACAACAATCATGATGGAAAACTATTATTTAACAAACAAGTTTGGCAATCACCACACTACTCATGTTTTTATAAAAATATGATTAGAGTTGTGATTAAGCATCTTTATTTAAACAGGAAATACTTCAGACAAAAGCTAAGCCACTTATTATTCTCCATAATTCTAAATATCTTACCAAGCTAAGGTAGAGATATTTCTAGATACTCAAGCTAGTACTCAACTTAAAGACCACCAAGTTTAGCAAGCAAGGCAATTATATTAATCACACAAAAATAATCTAATCATTAAAATTAAACAAGCAATACATACCATTACTAAACTACTAAATCAAGCATCACAACAACTCTCAAGCATCACACATAGCTACTGCACTCACAAAGCAACACAATTTGATTTCAATTTAATTGAATTAACTATTATTTAATTAGGTCTTAAATATGGCAGAAACTAGCGGTGCATGTTTAATTGCCTAACTTAAGTTCTGTTGATCACAAAAATATGAACTAAATTTCTAAAGGTAGCTCCTGATGGGTGGAAG
The DNA here is from genome assembly GCA_012064385.1 of Puccinellia tenuiflora. Taxonomy (NCBI): domain Eukaryota; kingdom Viridiplantae; phylum Streptophyta; class Magnoliopsida; order Poales; family Poaceae; genus Puccinellia; species Puccinellia tenuiflora. Next base: position 4,153,948 of record QRDG01000473.1, on the reverse strand, counting down.
ACAACCCAATTGGATTTGCTTTATTTGGATAAATAGGTTTAAAGTTATGAATTTTCTAAGTCTTGATGAATTTCTAGCAGAAAATTCACCCAAATAGCCCTACTTAAGTTTAACAACTATCTGACTTGATATTTTCATACTAACTTAACCACAACACCAAATGGAATCAAACCAGGGGTATTGTGAATATTAGCTGAAGTACTTTTGATACACTTTTAGTTTGGAATATTTGGATAAACCAAACTCTAGGAAACATTCCCCAAAGGTGCTATCAATTTAAATAACTTAATAAGAGAGTTTATAGGTTTACAGAATAGCAATTTGTTATTTTTATCCTACTCAAGCCAAAGATCCAATTTGATCAGGGCTTGCACTGATGCAAAGTACTAAATGTTTAATTTCTATAGGATTTTAGTTTACTATTTTTAACGCTATGGGTCACTGGGAATCTTCGTTGAACTAGAGCTAACCTCATTATTTTATGTTACAGAAACATTGGTTAGCTATGTTCCCTAGATGATCTCCACCAAACAAAAATTATTTTTGAAATACCACTATTGGGTTTTGAGATTAGTCATGCTATTCTAACTAATTCGGAAATAATTAATCACAAATAAAATTTGGGGTGATGACAATGATCCAGTGAAAACAGCATGTTTATAACATCTCCAGAGAAAATCTGAATACAGCACTGACATAGCTACTTTGCCTAATTAAACTAGCATGCTATGCTGTTCTATTTGGAAAACAGACTATGTGCTGAGAAACTACATACTGCCGTCTTTCTAACAAGCCTAAGTTCGCTAAATTTGGTTAAGTAGATTGTCCAGAATTTGCATGAAAAGGGGCTAGTCAACACAGATCTCAGACTTAGCAGATTTTCAGATTTTTCCAAATCTGGGCGGGAACGCACTGTGGCCGTTGATCCTGAGATCGACGGCGCACAGCCGTCCTGTACCTCCCGACGGAGGGAGAAGCAGTGGTGAAGGGGAGCTGCCGGGGAGGCTACCTGCCGGCGGCGATCGTCGGCGGCGGGGGTGGCAAACGACTGCGGCGGCTTGGGGGTGCGGCTTGGTGGAGTTGTACGGCTCGAGGTCGTCCAATGCGTCGGCGGTGAGCAGCACGGCCACGAGGCCGTCGTCGTCAACCTCGGACACGGGCTGAGCGAGAATGTGCACGGCACGGCCGTGGACTGACATGTGCACGTCTCGGTTTATAAAGAAGATCGGCCGGCGCACGGTGGTCGTGGTGCAGGAAGTGTGGCGACGCGGTGTCCAGGAGGTTGCGGAGACAGTGGTGAGTGGCTGGGCGGCGCGTGCTGGCGAGGGGTGCCGTGGTGGTCGAGTGGTCGCTGCCGACCACGCGCGCCCACCGCGCACGGGTGCGCGCGGGTGCGAGCAAGGTCGCGTGCGCGCGGGGAGCTCCGGGGTGTTCTGTGGTGGTCTGGTCGCATCCAGCAGGAGCAGAGGGGCGCGAGGACAGGGTCGGGCGAGGCAATGGCTAGGTGGGCGGCTACGTGGTCTCCTCCACAGTGAGGACACCACGGCATGGCGACAGGAGCTTCTGCTCCCTGGCTGGCGATGATTAATCCGATGAATTGGCACAGTCCCGTGATGCTCTAGTGTGCTAGGGAGATCAGCGAGGTGGGGAGGAGTGGAGTGGTGCAGGGAATCGACGAGTTAACCTCCCAATCGATCGAATCGATCTGATGATCATCGGTTTGGGGAAGAACCTGGGCACTGCCCTCTAGGTGTTCGACGAAATGTGTCAACCAAATTTAAATTTGAAATTTTGTAATTTGTTTCCACAATTTGCATCTTATATAATAATAGAGATTTTTGGTGCTTTGATGATATTTATTTGATAAGTGCAACATAGCACATTTGATGATTTAGAGGAGTAAAGAAAGAAATGGAAATTTATATTTGCATTCTTGAAAATAATATTTGAGAGAGGAAAGTGGTAGAATAAATTGGGAGGGAAATGTATCTATTAAGATCATTCCTTTATCATGATCTTAATTTCCTTTTTGGTGGATGAGTGATATGGAGTTGAGATGATTATTATTTCATCTCATTCCTAGAATAAGGAAAAGATAATTGTTTTTATAAAATAGAGGAATAGATAGAGAGGAAATCTAAATAAGATTATTTCCCTTAATTTAGGATTTCAACTTAGGCGTGAATAATTATAGAGGGTTTGTTTTTATTCAAGAAACCCTCCAAATTTGTTGTCAAGTGGGTGTTATTTAAGTATTAAGCACAACTGAGGAATTATCCTCACAAGCAACAATACAACAATGTCAACATCAAAATCAAGACCACACAAATCAAACCACATGAATTAATCATACCACCATTTCCATAATTAACAATACTATCTTGTAAAAATGATCACACTCAATTATGACACGATGATGTTTAAGGAATCTCTCAACTCATAACTTAATAGTTTCCAAAAGGTTTGATAAAGAGAAATAAGTGGGGTCATATATTTCCCACGAGTGTTATTTTCAAATGGAGGGGAAATCAGAGTTTATGAAATGGGAGTTGCATTCACATGCAAAATATCAAGGTGGATAGTTAGATAGGAGATAACATATAGGTCTCCATATTTTTGGGAACATATAATTTTGGAAATACTTTTACTTTCTCAACTAAAGGGTATTTTATTTGTTGCTGAAATCAAACATCATTGAAATAGACTTTGGCCAAAATAAGATTGGAAAAGATAAATGGAATCTACTCTTGTCATCACATGAGCACCAAGTTTAATATATTTTTACTTGGGTTGGGTTCTGGGATTAATATTTACTAGTCAAACAAGCATAAATATCAAGTCCACTACAACACAACAGACATGTAGAGACGCTAAGTTTAAACGCTAGAGACATAAAATTTCATCTCTAGAGGGTTGTATAGCCGCTTTCGTAAAGCGTCATAGGATCGTCTTCTTATGCACCGTCTTAAGTAATAGAAGGACGTTTGGTGAGCGTATCTAGGTACATAAAGACGCTATCATTATGACGCTCAAAAGCATGTCCATCTACCTAGAGACATTTAAATAAACACGCCAAGTTTGCGTCTCAAATATATTTTAGAGATGTTTTTGTTTTAGAGATGTTCTTTTTAGTCAATACACAATTTTAGAGATGTTTTGTTTTAGAGATGTTCTTTTTAGTCAATACACATTAAGTCTACACAGGATACGCATCTTGTACACATTATGTATATACGTGCATATATTATTTGCTAGTATTTTAGATATAGCGTCTCAAAATTGATATGTGCTGGCATATTCTTTTCCGGAAATTCATGTAAAAAAGAGTCTTTTTCTTTCATGTCTAGGTTCACATATAGGGCAGGGCCATTGTAACCAACGATATAGATTCATTAATATTAAAATAAATTTGAAACTGAATAGAATATACATATTGACAATTCACATATACAATGGGAAAGATCATGAACTGGAAAATCATAAAAATCCTATATTACAATTATCTCTAAAAAATAATAGTAAATATCCCACAATAGATTTATTGATGTGGAAACTAATGCCTTGCCCCTCTCCATCTTCTTTCATTTCAGTCCTACTTCGCTCCAGATTTAACCTGAAAAGCAAGTCATGGACCCGTGGAAAAAGTTAGTAGAAGGCCAGATGACAAGTTCAATTGATTAAATACAATAAATGGATCTAAGACAAATCATGCATGAAAAGATTTGCTATTCTCAGCTAAAATTTGCATCCTTTTGCCTGCTGGATCAAATGTATAGAAACTGATGTTGCCTTATGTGCATTGGCAATATCTTCATAATCATAAGATGTATTTAAAGATGTCCTATGTACACGTGTTGCCAGGTTAGGAATACCATGCTCAACTCCTGAATTGAACTAGGGCTATCAAATATCAACCCCGCTCGCTGAATCTGTGTGACATCAGTTCTGTGCATTCTTCCAAGACGAAGTTCCATAGAAACCATACCGGAGTACTCAACAGGCTGACCACTTGACTGTTGGTTTTGCTCACATATACATGGGATGGACAACGGTACCAATAATTACAAATGAAAGAGGCACGGTAAAATACCAAGCGGAGGAGCAAGAAAGGTACTAGTAAATTTTCCTATTAGAAACATTTGATATATGTAAAGTACAAGTTTTGCAAAATTACTCAAACAATTGGGTATCTAGCCATAACATAGCTGGATGCAACTATTAAAACCAAATCTTTGCGAATTTCCTTAGTCTTCCGTTATTAAGAAAAATCAGAAGAACGTAACATACCTGGTAATTATTTGTCTATCTTGAGCTCGATTTCTTCTTTTTGAACTACAATGCACAAAGTTTATAAATAAATAATTAAGCACGGATCAAAACTAACAAGGGAATGTAACGCGTGTACAGATTAAAATGTACTTACATATATAGAACCTAGGCCAAGCGATAACATGACCCAAAGCATCTCCTCACAGTTTGAATACCTCTATATGGTCTAGGCAAAATTTCATCTGCAGTCAGTGTGGGACCGTTAATGAGAACTGAACAATATTTATCTCCAAGCATGTTTCCTCCAACCACATACGCTTTATCTTAAGTAATCAAAGATCCTATCGCTGCATCTTTATTTTAGTTTCTCAGGATTGTGAAAACAAATAGACTTCAAACTTATCCTATAACTTGAAGAAATAAAACATTTAAGAAATGGCACTATTACTTGTATGACACAACAAAACCACGTTGGTTTAGATAGTTTGTTAGAATATACCGTATTAGTAGGTTGATTATGTGGGAAAATGATACATCAAAACCTTGGTCTGCTTCAGTAGAGTTTTCATTACTTGCTTTCTGCATCAAAAGATCATATGAGATATACATCAAGAATTAAAACTTAGATAAGGCCTGATAAACAAAGTGAAATTTCTTTTGCACCATAGCAGTTATGCGCCGATGTCCTAAAGATTAATTGTCATAACTCTGTCTGCTACTATTTTCAGGGCGTGGTTGTTGTAACTGTGAATGAACAAACATAATCAGTAATAATACTTGTAGAAAAAAATACAACCACGCTGATTCCAAATGCAAATCCACAGTAGCATATACCTGCTTACTAACCTGTTCACATGGTACACAACCCTGATGTTCTTTAGCATAATTGTTTTGGGTGTGCTTCCTACAGTTGAAACCCATTTCAGTTCATGTTAAGCAAGTAGGTGCAGTGTCGTAACTCAGTAAAAGCCATGAAATACCTTAGTAATCTTGTCTTCATGTGGAAATGATGAATTCGCATATGTGCTGGAAAAAAAATGAATTAATACGTTTGTGGTTATGAAACTGCAGACATAAGTACACTTGAATTTGGTATTGCTATGCATTACATATCACATACCAAAACTGACCAATACGTTAAACAGATTTGTATATTATAAGCAAACAATTATCAATTATGCTTGGATCTGTCTAGAAAAGAACAAGGCAGCGCGTGGCCTGGAAAGTATGGCCTGGAAAATAATACTAGCACCTAAACTGACCAGTAGCGACGCATGGATAGAACCTTGTGATGAGAAAAGAAAAATTCAGAATATACTAGTACGGTAGTACCTAAATTCATCTAATTGCTATGGCCGCGTAATGTAAAAGAGTAGTAGCCCCTAAATTTTCCGCTTATTACGCCATATTTTCCTATCACTATAAGAAGTAGAAAACATGAGCAGCAGATGCTGCACAAAGATCAATCTCAGTATAAGCGGATTGACTGCGGATTGGAGGTTGCTGGGGTTCTACACGAGATGGATCCATGGGAATCCTGCACCCAGTACCACACCCATTGCACAAGCACACACGCACCACATCTAACCGCAGGCCGCAGCAACTCCTACCAATTCGCCATCGACCATGACGGCACCGACGCCGCCGTCTTCACCGGCTGACCCTAGTTGTATAACATGTAAATGAGATGGATTTGATGAGGCAAGAACCTGGGAGGAGGTAGAGCCACGGATCCAATCTGAGGAGCAGGGTATCCTCGCGGTGGCGGCTGTAGAGATGCATGCGAGGGATCCCTACGGCTAAGGAAAAGATGTAGGCGAGAAGGGGATATATTACGGATTTTTTTCTCAAAATATAAGATGGAGTGTTTTCTTAAGGACAGTGCTGAGCGTCCCGGTGGATAAAACCTTCCGATCCCCCGGGTCCTCCTGATGACACGTGTTCCCATTTTTTTTCTAAAATCCCGCTTTTGCTAACGGTAGCAAATAATAATTCCGTTTTTTGCTACAGATAGCAAAAAACGGTTCGTCCACAAAATAGAAAATGAAAAGACTGACTTCGCCGGAGACCTCTCCGGAGTTTTTACAGTAACAAAAATGTGCTACTGCAGCAAAATCGACTTCGCCGGAGAATCTCGCCGGAGACATCAACGAAGACCTCGTCGGAGACATCATAGCCAAATCTTTATACTATTGTAGCAACACCACATAACTATAATAGCAAAAAAATTGGTATATTGAAGCATCGTAGCAAAAAAAAACGAGGTCCTCTGATTAGACTTATGATGCAAAAACAACAGAACAAATTGTAGCAAAAAAATTATTGTAGCAAAACCGACCTCGATGAAGACCTCGTCGTTGATATCGTAGCAAAAAACTTATTATATTGTAGCAAAACCACATAACAATTGTAGCAAAAAAATCTTATATTGAAGCATCGTTGAAAAAAAAAATCCGCCGCTGTGAGCATCCTCTGCTGCCCTAGGAGCACCGCCTCCCGCCGCTGGGAGCAACCCCTTGAGTTGCAGGTAGCACCCCTCCCGCCGTCGGGAGCATCACCTCGAGTTGCAGGCAGTAGCACCTCCGTCTCTGGGAGCATCACCTCTGCTCCATTGGGAGCATCCTCTCCCGCCACCGGGAGCATCACCTCGAGTCGTAGGCAGCACCACCTCCCGCCGCTGAGCATCCCCTCTCGTTGCAAGCAGCACCACCGCGTCACCGTAGCTCTGCCGGTAGCATACGCGACGCCGCTGCTGGTGGCGCCGCCGCCGACCACCAGCACTTCGAGGGGCTCCGCGGACTCGAGGGTCGCGGGGCTGCCGCGTAGACTCGAGGGCCGTGGGGCTGCCGCGCAGACTCGAGGGCCACGGGGAGGAGTCTGAGGCGGATGCCGAGGATAGCCAGGTCAACGCGGCCACGACGAGCGTGGAGGAGGCGGCGAGGGCGGTGCCGGCGCCGCGGAGGCGCCGAGCGGCCATGGCGGGCGGCGTTCGGTCGCGGGGGAGAAGACGGAGGCGGACGCCGAGAACGGACAGGCCGACGCGGTGAGGTCGACGCCTCCATCTCCGGCGGCAGCAGGATGCCTTCGTCGTGGCCTCCATCTCCGACGACAGGAGCGAAATCGGGGAACGGAGCAGCAGCAGCCAAACCGGGCACGCTTGAGAGGAACTTGGAAGGGAGCAGCAGCGGAATCGGGCGTGGTCCAAAGGTTGACGATGGGGAAAAGTTGTGTGGTCAGAAAACGATGGGAAAAGGATAAGAGAGGAGGGAAGCGGTCGTGTGGGCCCAATAGAGACATGCGTCACATGGTGGAGGCGGAGGACGGGAGTCGCTCGATCCCCCGGGGGACTACTAGGCTTTTCCTTTTCTTAAGCGGTAAAACAACCAAAATTAGCGCCACAACGAAAAATAATCTCGAATATTTTTTAATCTTAAGCGGTAAAATAACAGCAATTAGCGTTAGAACGAATAATCAGCCGGAATATTTTTTTATCTTAAGAAGTAAAACTGACAAAGTGCCTGAAGGAAAAAAAAGGTTTAATTATTTCGTTTCTAAGTGGAAAATAAAAATTTGAAATAATTATAAAAAAACACGTTTTATAATATACTTTCAAATAAGACATGAGACAATAAATTGGAATTAGGCAGAAAGGCCGCCAACCCAAATCCACTCCAATTTTGTTTGGGTGGATATATCATCTATAGAAATTTTCCAATATATGGCAGATGAAAACGGTTATTTTTGTCAAAAATAGAAAAGTTGGACGAGTTGGGATATATATGCCTTCATATTTGCACAAGGTCACGAAACGTGTTGGGTTACTTATCAAGGAGGATCGCGTGAAACAAAATTGCGGTTAACAGTTCGAATTTAGCTTCAGCTAAAATTTTGTGTTGAGAGTATTTACCATGGGCTTATTTTTTCTTCATAGCATTTTTTCCCATCGAGTCCGTATTTTATACACGAAATGTCCATCTGGTAGTGATCTTTGCCCGGCACAAAATTAATTTCTCCACTCTCACAAGGTTAATTGTATGGACGCATTCCAAAACGTCTTAGAATTTGTCCCTATATACTCACAAATTAGCCAATCTATTTATTTCGCTTGTCAATAAATATAAATTTTGAGACGTTATGTGCAGCGTCTAAATAACCGTCCCTACGTTGAGCTGCCCCCCTATCCTAAGGACGAAAATAAAAGCGTCTCATATTTAACGTCTCTACGTGATGAATTTCTTGTAGTGGTCACACAAGGTCAAACAGAACAATATAAAGAGAAACACAATCATTAGTGAAGTAATTTCAAAAAGTTTTTGTTGGTTCTGAATTTTGGGTTGTTAATTCTTATTATAAATTTGGGATGTTACAAATCCTTCCCCCCTTAAAATAAATCTCGTCCCGAGATTTGCCCGGGGGTACAGGGGAGTACGAGGGCACGGGTTTTGGGCTGGCTATACTTCCGAGGTCGTTGCTTCTTCAGTGAGGTCGCCAGGTGAGGTCTTGACAAATTGATGTTGCGAGGTCGTTCCTTGTCGATAATTTTCTCTGATGGGTTCAGATCCTGGATGATAGGGTTGACTTGACGATCGATGTTGATGGATAGTCTTGGTTGGCTGTTTCCAGTTTCTACGAGGCTAAGGCGCATGGAGCTAATTATTACTACGTTCTTGTATGCCTATTGCAGGTCTTCCCCCCTTAAAAAGGGGTTTTTAATCAGTCTTGCTGAAGTTTGCAGCTGGAGTTGACTTGGAGGCATTGTTCTTCTTGGCAATCTTCGTCTCGGTTGTCACTCCTTGGTGCTTGGGGTCGGTGCAGATATCACTTCGTACTATTTTCTCCTTACGAGGGTCGCAGATGGGGACGCGTGATTATCAGGATGCGTCGAGTCTGCGTAGTCAACTCTCTCCGGTTTCTAATTAGAAAAAGGATGTTATAAATGTCTAAGTTTGTCCGGACTTGCTTGGTGGTTGATGTTGTCCCCAGCAGGTGCTTACGTCGTTTGATTCTTCTGAGTATTCCATTGGTTATTTGTCTTCATGCTTGTGCTTCTTCCGCTGAGTAAAGGAGGAACTTCATTGCTGACTTCCTTGGTTCTTGAGCTTCATGAAGCGTTGGTAAGAATCTGAAGAAGTACAGTCTAGATTATCGAGCTTCCAGAGGAATCTAAAAGTCAGTGCAAGGACCCTAAAGGTGAGTGGTTTGGTCTGGTGTTCGACGAGGGTACAAGGGTTGCGTTCTCATTTAGCCTTAATAAGTTCGAAAAAGGGCTTCATGTCAGCTGTCGATGTTCGTGCTTTCTTGAATCCTCCTTCGGTGTGATTGATCAAGGCCAGTTGATCAGGATGGTTGCTCGATAGGTAGCGTCGATGGTGCTTGCTTCCTGGTTCAATTCTGCGCAGATGGTCTTCAGTGTTGATCGACTTCGGCCTTGATGATGGCGATCTTCTCACTACCAACTATATGTGGTTCTTTCTATATCACCTCTCTTTTTGTCAAAACTTGTGGTTAGATAAGGCCAGTTAGTACCATCACAAACTGGGGTTAGATGTTAATCTAGAATTTGGTAAGTGGGTTTCAAAAAGTCACGGCTTAATGGACTTTAGAAAAAAGTTAGTGAAGAATCTTCACACCAGTTGTTTTCGAAACAGGTACCTTTGTCCTTCTTGTTTCGACTAGTTGAGCCATGTTGAACTAAGATTTTTGTTCGGCAGATGACGTCGGTGGCGTCCTTTTTCCTGGGGTAACTTCATGTTGACGATCTTTAAAGTTGGTTTCCTTTGGGTTGGTTGGTGGCGATCTCCCTTGGATGATTCTTGTGCTTGAGGCTTCATATAATCTTTAGAAAATCAGCGGCAGGCTCGGGTTCTCATCCATCCTTCCCAAGTGTGCGGTGATAGGTAGGAGTTAGTCGAGGTTTTTCTTTGGTTTTATTTCACGGGACAAATTTGGGTGGGTCAAACCTAGCAAGGTTAGCGCAAGGGATTAAGGTGCCACTAACTGCTCGTCAAGCGGGTAGGTACATGATCCTCTTTGAAACCCCATCATTATCGTCGGTCTCTGAGCTCGAATCTTCATAGCAACTCTTATGCACTCCTTGAGTTCCTCTAGTTACCAATTCTAAATGAGTCTCCTTATGTCCTTGTTTCATGTCTAGGTTTGTGGTCCTAGAAGATTAGTTGGTACTATCATGGACTTGAGTCAGTTTTTAACCTAAAGTTAGATACGATAAGTTGGTGTGGTATTCTCGTAATTTCACAAGTAAATTTTTGCGAAGTGAGTCTCGTGTCTTCACGAGGTTGGCGTACAATTGCAGTTTCCTTCAAGATCTTGACGCACTTGCTCCAGATGGTGCATGAAGTCCATTGTCTGGCTTGCCGGTTAGGTTACAAAAATTTCCGGCTATTTGGTTAAGGATTGGGGGTCTTTTGTATCTTGCAAAACTATCAGATATTAACGGGAGATGGTTTAGATGAGAAGGAAAATATTTTAGAAAGATTTTCCTTGGCGGGTTTACATCTGCAACAAGGCACAACTAGGGCGAAGAGGCAAAAATTAGTTTAAGGAAACTAAACTTTTCTTTTTATAAAACTCCTTTTCCCATCTCACAAACAACACACAAGCATATTACACACAAGCAAGGTGCACACAAGGTACGTCTAGTACCAATGGACGCCTACTACTCGTGGTAGTCGGGGTAACAAAAGTTCCTATCATAAGTTTCCTATGGGTCGTTCTTAAACATGGTTGGTGAAGTCTTCATTTTATCACCTTAGTCTTCTGCTGGAGAAATTGAGATCGTCGAACTTGCAACTTGAGTAGAATTGTTGATGCTGAGCTGAGGTCTTCGGAGGTCTCTTGCTTTGTTGACATTGATGATCTTGGCATTTCCAAATCAACCACCCTGAGGTTGAATGTGGAGTATTTGTGATGGAAGCTTCTTCTTGTGGGTGCTAACTAAACTGGTCGACGAAATGTGTCAACCAAATTTAAATTTGAAATTTTGTAATTTGTTTCAACAATTTGCTTCTTATATAATAATAGAGATTTTTGGTGTTTTGATGATATTTATTTGATAAGTGCAACATAGCACATTTGATGATTTAGAGGAGTAAAGAAAGAAATGGAAATTTATATTTGCATTCTTGAAAATAATATTTGAGAGAGGAAAGTGGTAGAATAAATTGGGAGGGAAATGAATCTATTAAGATCATTCCTTTATCATGATGTTAATTTCCTTGTTGGTGGATGAGTGATATGGAGTTGAGATGATTATAATTTCATCTCATTCCTAGAATAAGGAAAAGATAATTGTTTTTATAAAATAGAGGAATAGATAGAGAGGGAATCTAAATAAGATTATTTCTCTTAATTAAGGATTTCAACTTAGGTGTGAATAATTTTAGAGGGTTTGTTTTTATTCAAGTCACCCTCCAAATTTGTTGTCAAGTGGGTGTTATTTAAGTATTAAGCACAACTGAGGAATTATCCTCACAAGCAACAATACAACAATGTCAACATCAAAATCAAGACCACACAAATCAAACCACATGAATTAATCATACCACCATTTCCATAATTAACAATACTATCTTGTAAAAATGATCACACTCAATTATGACACGATGATGTTTAAGGAATCTCTCAACTCATAACTTAATAGCTTCCAAAAGGTTTGATAAAGAGAAATAAGTGGGGTCATATATTTCCCACGAGTGTTATTTTCAAATGGAGTGGAAATCAGAGTTTATGAAATGGGAGTTGCATTCACATGCAAAATATCAAGGTTGATAGTTAGATAGGAGATAACATATAGGTCTCCATATTTTTGGGAACACATAATTTTGGAAATACTTTTACTTTCTCAACTAAAGGGTATTTTATTTGTTGCTGAAATCAAACATCATTGAAATAGACTTTGGCCAAAATAAGATTGGAAAAGATAAATGGAATCTACTCTTGTCATCACATGAGCACCAAGTTTAATATATTTTTACTTGGGTTGGGTTCTGGGATTAATATTTACTAGTCAAACAAGCATAAATATCAAGTCACACAAGGTCAAACAGAACAATATAAAGAGAAACACAATCATTAGTGAAGTAATTTCAAAAAGTTTTTGTTGGTTCTGAATTTTGGGTGGTGTTAATTCTTATTATAAATTTGGGATGTTACACACGACCTATCTTTCTCCAAAACATTTTCCAACTTTCTGCAAATGGAACACGGCAAACTATGTGTCCCACGGGCATACCTAAACAAGAAACAGTCGAGCGGGCTTCAGCTAGGCCCGCGTGTGTCGTACCTTCAGTCTTGGTTCAAGAGGAGGGAACAAGAGGTCCTAGGGCGGCAAGAACAAGACAACCCACCACATCCCACCGTGGCCTCATTGTCCAAGCCTTTTAACAAATTAACATGTTCTGACAACTTTTCTCATTAACCTGTCATGCTAGATTCATTCGCAACTCGGATACATCAACAAGACGGATCAGACCATAAGCTAAGCATGGTTATGCATGTAAACATGTATAGGCTCTGGCGACACGCAAGGAAACCTAGTCATGCTAGGATAGATAACAGGTACTAGGCGACAAGGGAACATGCAAGATAGGCTGACTCTACCTATCGACCAAAAGCGTTGGAACTGATATGATGCTTATCAGAAAACAATATTTAAAAATATGGGATCAGATAGAAAAACGGGTTGTGCTTGCCTTATTGAGCGATAAATAGAAATAACGCTTGGGGAAAACAGGGTGATTGACTTGTCGTCCACGATCAGGTGTCGTCCAACGGTGTTGTCGATCTTCACTTCGGATTCGTCCTCGATCTCGGACTCGTTCTACCGGGAACAAACGAATCACCCGAAAAATATAAACGACAAACATTCAACATGGCGTAATGCAATGCGCACAAATGTATGAATGACAAATTGCATGGATTTAAATTAAACCCTAAAGCACGTGTAGCATTTTAAATGAGGTCCAAATATAATATTTGGGAAAAACCCCATAGTTAAGGAAAGTGGCATTTTTGTGATTCTAAACAACCTTTAATTTAAATTGTTCAATCATGCATGATTTTGATATAAATAGATAGATCTCATTTTTCTGAGAATTTTAGTATATTATACATATTTTTCTGATAAGCAGAATAAAATATATTGAATTTACAGGTTTATCACATTTTCTGGAAAACATTAAAAAAGAACAGCTGACGTCAACATGATGTCATCACTACCAGCAGCGGGGATGTTGAGCACGCACCGCTCGATTCCGAGCGAGCCGAATGGCGCGGAGGTGCGCGCTGGATGCGCGTGATAGAGGCAGACCGAGGGGTGGCGGCGCCGCTCCTTTTGGGTCACCGGAGCGTGACTGGCGACGACCACCCGCGGCGGCGCACGGAGGCTCGTGGCGGCAGGCCGCTGCAGGGTGACGGGGAGAGGGAAAAAGGGCGTGGGAGAAAGCCCAGCTCACCAGGAGCATGTAGAGGTGGTCGGCGAGATAGGGGAGGTCGAGGTCGTCGGAATCGAACTCGGCGGTGGCGGTCCGGGTCGGGGAAGACGCGCTCGATTTGCTCGTTTCCGAGCGTCCCAGCACGTGATACTCGGCGAGGAGGGTTAGGAGGTTGAGGCAGAGCTCGTAGTGCATCCGATTCGTCCCGGGGTGGTCGGAAATGACAACAAGCGCGACGGTGGCGACGGACGGCGTTCGGGACACCGATCGCGTTTCCGCGTTTTTGGCCATCGCAGCATGAGCGACTTGCACTAGGTAGGAGAGGAGCGCGAGGCGGAGCTATTAGACAAGGAGAAAGAGCTCGGCGCGGCGTCGTATGGCGGCGATGCGAGGGGGACGATGACGGTCGTACGGAGCTAGGGTTTGAATTTCCTCTCGATTTCTTGTGCGATGACGAGAGAGAGAGGAGGGAGAGGCAAGTTGAAGGAGGGTGAGATGCGGTCGTCTCCTCGGGGGTTCTTATCTTCGAACGGGAGCAGGCAAGCAGGAGGTGGGAAGGACGGACCATTTTACCGAAACGCTTCGTCCTCGTCTCTCGTCGTCCCCGTGGGCGACTGAGGCGAGCACCCAGCTCCTTCATCCCCAACTCTCCCCTCCTCCTCCCTCCCCGGCGCCGCCGGTGAGTGTCGCCGGGTGTGGCCTGCGCGGTGCCGGCGGCGGTGGGCCTTCTTGTCCCCGCGCGCAAAGGAGGTCTCGCGGTAGTCCTTGCCATGGCGATGGCGCTCCTAGGGAGGCGTGGTCCGGCGTGGCCGGGTGGTGCAGGTTGCGATGCCGAGGCGCGGTGGAGCCTCTCGACCGTGGTGGCTGCCGGTGGCTGCTTGGCCCGGGTCTGGCCGCCTCGTCCCCAGATGGGCTTGGGCGGGCCCATATGGGCTTTAGCGGGCTCTCTGGAGGCAGAGGCAATGACCAGGCGGGATGCGGGGATGACGGCGTAGCAGCTAGCCTATTGCAGCGGGGCGGCCGGAGCTTTAAGGGCCCAGATGGGCCCGGCCGGCCAGAAAGGGCCTGGTGTGCTCTAGCTGCTCTATCCGGTCGATGACTGCCTCGCGGCGGTGGAGGTAGGTTCCTCCCGCGTGGCTGTGAGGCTGCTGTGCCCCGTCCCGTAGATGTCGTGTACCTCCATTGTTTAGGCCGCATGCCAGTACCACGAAACGACCGATGAGGGTGACTACAAGATCGTGGTGGTGCAGGCTGGTGGGCGGCGAAGCTAGGTGGTGGTGCTCGTTTGTGCCAGGGTTTTTTGTGGACGTGGGCGGGAGAAATCCCTATCAGCTGGTCTGATCCTGACGCGGTGCCGCCTTCGAGTGGCACCATTCCTTCCTGGAGGGCGTCGTGGGAATCCCATATCCACTATACTCTACATACCGGGGGAAACCCTAGGACCGATCTGGTCTAGGCAGCAGCGTCGTGTCGACGGCGTTTCCCTTCTTGAAGGTGCTGCTTGGTACGAGGGTGCTTCGGAGTGCTTGGATCGTGGTGGGATTGAGACGGAGGGTGCAACGGTTGCGGGTCATCATCGTTTAGTCGCTTTGCCTTTGCTTTCATTTCTTATCTTTTGGGCTTGTGTGTGTGCTGATGCCCCAGCATGTGGTGTTGAGTTTGTATCGATGCTTGTATGGTGGTCGTTGATTTATTTATAAAGTTGGCGAAAGCCTATTTCGTGGGGGGGGGGGGGGGAGGTGGGAAGGACGTCATTGTCATCCGTCCTTCTGGCTGAAATAGGAAGAAAAGGAAAAGAAAGGGAAGTTTTCAGATAAACCCCTGGGATTTTGGAATTTCACAAACCTTTAAAACAGAAAGTTGCAGGAATTATTTGAAACACTTAAATATCTCCAAAAATAATGTTAAAAATTCTGGAGGCTCATAATATTATAGGAAGACCCCACATATTTTTATTTTGAATTTTTGGAAACCTTTTGAATACATTCAGAAAACAGAGAATCATTTGGAATTATTATGGTTTCTCTTCAATTCTTAAATGCAAAATTTTCTTAGGTTCAAAAATAATGCATGCCATGATCACGATTAACTATTTTACACATTATTACAAACTTGGGTTGTTACAATCTACCCCCCTTACAAGAATCTCGTCCCGAGATTCCAAGCGTAGAAAGTGAGAATGAAGGGGTTACACCGGTCTTCAACCATCTTCATGAAGAAATTGGTTGGTGGCATCATGACTTCGAGATCTTCATCTAGCGGCTCGAAAGGAAAGAGGGAACACTCTGGAAAGATGGATCTTCAGAAAGATCAAGTATCCCATGGTCAACTCATGAAAGGAGGTTTCATAACATCCATTGAGCTGACAAACACGAAACACGTCAAGGTAGCAGAAGAAACGGGAAGCTTCAATCTTGGTAGGCAATTGTTCCATGCTTGAGTAGATAAGAAACGACAAAGGTAGCGAGGAGTGGGATTGCCTTGATACCGTAACGAGGCATAATATTGGAGAGGGTGTCTCATAGATGAAAGCTAAATCACCCTTTTGGCATAACAACAGGTTTGCCACATGATTAAAGTCTGGAGCCTTAGATGCCTGATGAATTCACACAAGGTGTGAGTTGATTAGAACTTCAAGTTCAAAAAAAAGGAAGGGAAAGATCATTGGTCAGCGAACTGATGGGAATCACTTCTGAAGTGTGGATCCACTTGAAGGAGTTATTACCACAAACGAAGGGTAGAGAGGATCGATCGAGAGACATTTAGCGACTCCGCTCAAATGTTCTCCTTGATGTTTTAGATACCAATATCAAGCTTTTGACTAGCTTTCAATCGATCATGAATTGAAAGTCGGACTTTGAGATTACGATAAGATCATAAGGAGCTACTTCTAGAATCAGTCGCACAAGATCCTCATGGAGAGTGGTTGTTTATTATAAAATCAAGAGATTATGACAGCAAACCTGCCAGCTAAGTATGTCAACCACACCATCAATCTTCAAGAACACCAACCATTGTTTCTTCTTGAGATTCAGATCAGGTTAGGTGTGTATATGTTACAGATGCAACATGTCTTGATAAAGGAGTTTGCAACAGATACAAGAGAGGTAAGGTCTCTTGATTCTCAAGAGATGGACTTAAGTGTCAAGCTCCAAAACACGAGCTAGATTGCGATATCCATGTGGTCACGACCGCATGCTTGGCGAAGAGCTTGAAGCAGATCCTAGCGCAGAAGAGGAGCTCGCCGCAGACCTTGAACGCAACCTCGACGCGGATCTTGAAGAAGAATTCGATGCAGATCTTGGCGACGGGCTCGATGCAGATCTCGATGAAGAACTTGAGGTTGATGAAGATGAATCTAGTGATTGCTCCCCCTACCTGGAGTGCCAGATGTCGTGTCTTGGATCACGGACACCGGGAGTAAAGGATACCCCCTTTTTAGGTTCGGCAAGGGGCGCGAAGGAGGCCGGAAGACACCTTCCCCGGGAGTACCTCGCCAAGTCCTTCCGCCCTATGTGCAAGCAAGAAACACAGGGACGCAGAGAGTTTACCCAGGTTCAGGCCGCCCGGAGGCTAAAAGCCCTACTCCTGCATGTCTAGATTGAGTGGTTTATCATGGTGGGGGTTACAAGGGAGATCTCGGGTGATAACCCAGAAGGTGGTGGCTAGAGGTAGACGACGAGCAGATCCTTACCCGGAGGAGATCACCTCTCGCTCTACCCTCACTACTAAAAATCTGGAGATCAGCGACGTTTCTGAGGGCGACGTTTCAATACCGTCGTGTCATTCCGTCGTGGATGATTGGAAAGTCGATTTTGCTCTTGACGTTTTGGTTTTTTCACTCAAGGGCCGGTTCCGCGCGACGTTTCGCTCATTTTACGTCGCGGATTTTCGTCCCGGCCCATAAGGCCCAGTTTGAGCCCAGTTTCTTTCGACGAAACTTTCTTGGTCACGTAGAACGTCGCAAATTTTCGTCGCACGACACTTTTTGTGCGGTTATATTCGTTTGACTGGGAACGACCGCGCCGCTGGTGTCGGGGCCCACCTTAATGCCATGTGCACCGTTATGTTCCGTTTGTGGTAGAAATGAAACATGCGACCTCGCCCAATGGCACTGCCAACGCCATGTGTAAACTAGTACTCCGTCCGTTCAGGATTAATTGTAGGGGAGATATTTTTAATATATTTCAAAATCATATTTTTCCTGTGTTAATTAATTTTGATAGACCAATGCATGTGAGCCTCCTTGGCTCTTGTAAGTGGCCACAATTTTTTTCTCACCCTAGATAATTTCGGTAGACCAATGCATGCAACACGTACACACAAAATAAGGAATTTATTCTTTCTTAATCCATGCAAATTGTTCATCCATACCGTCTAGCCGTTGACATACATGAAACAAATAGAAGAAAATCGCACACCCAAAAAAAGAAACTCCAGAAAATCAGTTCAAAAAGAGCATGCACACAAATGCATATATTTTTTGCATCATAATATAATGTGTTTTAGCTATTTGCATACAGACTACGACATAGCTATTTGCATGCAGTCTACATGGGGAGCAAAATTAGTGAATCTTAACAGTAATTGCATCTAGATACATCCGTATGTCGTAGTCCGTATGCAAATAGCTAAAATATCTTATATCTAGAAACGTTGAGTAAAAAGCTAAACCCTAAACCTAAACCTCTTTAGTTCTACACCCTTGCTTTCCATGGAGTAGCGCCAGACTCCGAGGCTTTCCCAATGCATTGCTTGAGCTACTCCTAACATATGTCTTTGGCGGAGGAGGCCGGCGACAAGCTCACCGGCCGTCCACGCCATGCACTGCTGGAGCTGCTTCTCAAAGATGAATATATCTCTTGTAAAGGAGGAAATTTTTGGGAAATCAAGGGGCCGTGTTTCAGGCTACGTTGATATCAATGACTGACGTAGCCAGTGGAGAAAGCTTTCCTTGACCTGAATCCTGAAAGCTCTTGTTCTCGCAGGAAATCGATATCAATGACCAGCGTAGGTTGGTGGCGGAAGAGGTTCCTCCTCATCGGACACATGCTCGAGCGGCTCGTGTTCGGTGCCGGTGGTGGAGAAGCTCGTAGTCGGTGCCGGGCTACCGCAATCTAGAGCCCCTGGACGCGGCGTATCTCGTTGCGGCGTTGGCAGCACAGCAAGGAAGCTGCGTCAAGGCGGCAGCATTGCTCGAGGTCCTCCTCCGTCAGCTGGACACCAGGTCTGCGACGGTGCATCGTGTCTGTGCGAGTGGAAGGGGAGAGGGCCGGTGGTGGAGTGTGTGAGACGAGAGGGCCGGTGGTAGCATTTTAAATCCGGTCGCGAAGGAGCAAGGCCTGGCTTCGTCATTAAAGCCAGGACTTACGACATGCATGCCACCGCGTAGGCTCTGCGGCGCTGCTACGAGGCGACGCTTCACTGCGCCGCCCACCTAGCCACTGAAACGATGCGCCGCCTGACAGCCCGTGCAATGACGCGATGACTCGCCACTGAAACGATGCGGCGCCTACATCGCTGAATCACTGTCGGGGTGCCTGCGCATCGACGCGTCGCTTCATGTGTATGCCGGGCGGGCCAGACAGTGTCCGACACCGCGAAGCCGGCCCCTAAAGTTGGAGGCATCGCTTTTGACAGGTGGGTCATACCTAATAACTTCAACACCAGCATGCACATAGCACATGGACATCGGTTTTCAACACAACCAAGCAAAGTTCAACACTACCATGCACATAGTGCATGGACATCGTCAGTTCAACAGATACATCAGTTCAACACGAACATCAGTTCAACACCAACCTGCACAAAGCGCATGGACATCGTCAGTTCAACACAAACATCAGTTCAACACATACATCAGTTCAACACCAACATGCACAAAGCGCATGGACATCAGCTCAAGACAAATCATGCAACACTAGTCTACATCGCTATCATCTGCTGGTGCTTCATGCTTGTCACTGTCATACTCCCCTAATGTGTCGTCTACTTCATTGTCATTTTCTTCTACTTCATCTTCGTCCTGCTGTAATCTGGAAACTATTAATTTTCCCAAACTATCTAGAGACACATTTTTTCGTTTCCCGATTAAATCCCAAAGTTCTTCTATAGAGACCACGAGGGGAGTGCTGTTAGGAAGGTCCAGAGTAGGCGGAGGCGGAGCATGAGGTACCAGGTCAGCAGGTTCATCCTCATTGTCATAGACTGTTACATCTTGATGTGCTATACCACTAGGCCCATCCTCCTTATCAAGGTCCTGCTCGTTCTTATCATGTTCGGACACGTTAAAGGTCCGCCTATGTTCAAATCTTTGAACTATCTGCCAATCTGGTCCCAGTTTTGTTTCTGGGGCACAAAACACTTTTCTTGCCTGGGTTGACAAGATATAATTATCATCCTTGTACCATAAACTGGAAATGTTGATGCTCCTGAACCGTTTATCATACGTTTCCAGCCGAATAGAACAAATGTCCATTTATGTTTCTCCTCAGAGTTATAAGTCAGCTGTTTGATTTCCTTCAGGACACGATAAAATGCTCTCTCCACCCCCTCGTGATCTCCGTCAGTCATGACTCCACTGTTTTTCGTTTTCTTTCCCTTTTCACGGTCAGCGGTGACAAACCGAACACAGTTCACAGCACAGACTGAAAAAGTATGAACTTTGCTATGTGGGCCACATGCCAATGCAAAGAGCTCTTGATCCAAATCTTTTGGTTCCTCCCGTGCCTTGCGCATCATCTGCGTACCACAGGAAAAAAGAAAAATAATATGGTCAAAATCTTGTAATGAAATGCTATATATATAAGGACAGAGAGAAATGCAAAAGCAAACTTACATGCTCCTTGAACCATCTTGGAAATTCCTGCTGAATCCTAACTTCGACATCGTCGGGCACCCCATCTCTCTCCAGCAGTGATCTGAAGTCACTGCAAACCAGAGAGTGCAATTCTGTCACACAGCTACAGTGGGTACGGTATCATAAAATTCAGAAGTAGGGAAGTGAGAACATACTCGATATATGGACTAGCCTCATCGCAATTGTTTTGGACATACCAAGCCATGCTGCGAAGGTCTGTTCTTAGGGCCTCATTTCCATCATGATGGGTCATAGTGAGCTCCAAATAGACGCACACCATGACCAAACACAGCACAAGATGACGCATGTTCTTCAACTTCATATCTCCATGGCAGGTTATGCCTTGTCTCAATATCATGAAGGTATCTAGAGAAAAATGTCAAGCACTCAGAGGCAATGTAAGCCTCTGCAACTGAACCTTCTGGATCTGCCATGTTCCTCACATATCTCTTCAAAGTACACAACAGCCTCTGAATTGGATACATCCACCCATAGTTCACAGGGCCTCGGAGCATCGCCTCCTTGGGTAAATGCACTGCCAGGTGCATCATAACATCAAAGAACGCTGGCGGGAAGATGTTTTCAAGCCTGCACAGAATTATTGGGATTTCATCTTCTAGCCAGAGCAGAACATCACGTTCCAAAGTTTTACTGCACAAGGACTTGAAAATTTTCCCTAGGTCAGCAATCGCCTCATAGATATCAGAGCCCACAAGTTCTCGCAGGCCAGCAGGTAATGTCCTCTACAACAGGACGTGGCAGTCATGCGTTTTAAGTCCCGAGATTTTCTGTGTTTGTAAGTTCACACATTTGGACATGCTGGCACAAAAACCATCTGGATATGTACAGTCAGATAGATATTGGCATAACTGTTTCTTGCCATCTTTTGTCAAACAATACCGTGCATGTGCACACGTATAGTTTTTTGTTTCCTTGTCCAGCTTCATGTGCAAACTTTTTCTAATACCTATTTTTTTCCAAATCAAACCTGCTTTGGAAGGTGTCCTTATTCCTCCCGTCGAGTTCAAGGAGTGTGCCAAGGATGCTGTCTCTTTTTGATGTCCATCACATCCAGATTATGCCGAAGTTTCAACTTTCGCCAGTAAGGTAAGTCCCAGAAACCATACCTATGCTGCCAGACCGGTGTAGGATTTCTTCGCTTCCTCTTTTTGATATGAGAAATACCTTCAATTCCTGGTTTTATATGTCTAACCTTCTCCAGCTCAGCTTCTAACTCAGCTGGAGTAAACGATTTTGGCTGATGCTACTTTTCTTTATGAACGTTGCGAAGGTCTGACTTGGTCCGCCAGAGGTGGTCCGGGGGTAGGAAACAATGGTGCCCAATGTAGCACAATTTGTGCTTTATGGAATAGGACAGAGGATCTTTGTCACAATGCAGGCATGCAACATAGCCTTGAGTGGTACGCCCAGACATAGTGCTACAAGCTGGGTAGTCATGTATGCACCAAAGTATCGCATCACGAAGATCAAACGTTCTGTTTTCAAATGCATCAAACGCCCGCACGCCCTTCCAAAGCTCATGCAAATCATCAAGCAACGGCTCAATGAAAAGATCAAAGTCCTTTCCAGGACTTGATTTGCCAGGGATTATCAAGCAAAGCATGTATTATGATGGATCCATGCACTCCCGTGGTGAATGGTTGTACGACACGGCAAACACAGGCCACATACTATAGGTTGTGGCCATGGCTCCATAGGGATTGAAGCTATCAGAGGCAAGGCCGAGCCTTATATTTCTACGATCACTTGCAAAATCTAGCCAATCTTCGCCGAAAGCCTGCT
The DNA here is from genome assembly GCA_012064385.1 of Puccinellia tenuiflora. NCBI lineage: Eukaryota > Viridiplantae > Streptophyta > Magnoliopsida > Poales > Poaceae > Puccinellia > Puccinellia tenuiflora. The sequence goes on along the minus strand of QRDG01000473.1, from coordinate 4,131,565 downwards.
ACGCCCCATCATTAGCCGGATGACACAGTACGCCCTCTTTGGGCTCCTCTTTAACTTGTGCCACCACATGTTCTCCGCTATTTCCTTGAAGAGAACAATCTCTGCAACCTGGGTGCCAAAGGAAAATGCCGCAACACTTTCAGAGGAGATGACTTTTTATCCGGATACTTCCACCTTGACGCTCCACACTTGCTGCAGTTTTCTAGCTTGGCATAGTCCTTTCTGAATAGTATGCAGTTGTTTGGGCACACGTGTATGGTGTCATATGAAAGAACTAGCTCCTTCAGATAAGCTCTTTCTTCTCTATATGACGTGGGCAGTGTATTGCCGTCCGGAAGTGCTTCGGCAAAAATCTTCAACCAAGCATGTCGGGGGGCAGCCCCCGAGTAGGGTCAGTATGGTGAAATAAGCATGGACTCAGAGTTGACCGAGACAATGATAATCCGACATACACATGGGCTTACCCGGGGTCAACCGGGTACGGGCCTACCGACATAGCCCTATGTAGGATCATGTATATTATATGTCGGAATCTTCTTTATTGTTCTTATGTGCAGGAAAGGAGAAACCGAGTTAGAAAATATCTGGCATGCCTATGCCGGATCGGGAAGAATGAAGCTCTATCTCGGCTTTGGTCAAGGCTCACATCTTGTCCCTACAATCACGGGGCAGGCGTCCTGCCACTGGCAGGACAAGACGCGCTGCCTACTCCTTGACTCGGTGGTGGCGGCATGGGCAGTCAGACCTCCATGCTTCTGACCTATGCAGTACGGGGAGCAGTACACAGGAGTTGACGGATTGGACATGCCACGCGGGGGTGACGGAAGCAGTCAGAGACCCAGGCGTGGCCACAGTGCTGCCTACGCCAGCATCAACGTCAGCCCTAACTCTGTACCCTGGGCTTCCCTATATAAGGAGCACTAGGGGCTCCTCTTACGATGACGATTGGACGATTCCCGCACGTTGGATACACGCTCGATACAAACACTTGGTCATTTCCTTGAGAGCTAGCAGGAGAGCCACATAGCCATTCCGAGACTCGGTAGAGAGTTCCGAGACTCGGTAGAGAGCCCAAAGCTCTTAGTTCTTCTTATACAGCTCAAGGAGCAGCTTGTAACTCAGTTGTATTCCACATATATAGATCAGACAGGCAGGAGTAGGGGTGTTATTTCCTCACGAGAGCCCCGAACCTGGGTAAAACCGTGTGTGTGTGTGTGTGTGTGTGGGTGTGTTCGTGTGTGTACGTCTTCACGTGCAAGCCCTCCCCGGTACCTCCAGCGTCCATCGGCCCCACCTTAAGCCTATCTATGGCATCTGTCCGTGCACCACCACGACAGTTGGCGCCCACCGTGGGGCCAGCAGTGGCGCTGGCTGGTGTGTTCATCCGGACGGGCTCCTTCATCGGGTCGGGTGAGCGTGTTCTCTGTGGCCTTGTCCACAGGTTCGGCTCGCTCAATGTCGTCAGCGACAACGCCGGCTGTTTCGGCAGCAGGCCGTTACCTCGGAATGGGTGCCTCATCGAGTTCGGTTCCCTCACCATCTACGTCGCCACCGAGATTCCCTGCCGGTTTCCCGAAAGGGTGCAGGTTGCTGCGGATCCTCCCGCTGTTTGCGCAGCTCGCGGCCGACGTATCGCCCGCCCCGCTAGCTGTGCAGAGGTCATGATGACCGCCCCGGTTGCTGGTGCCGGGGTGGCCGAGTTCAGCACCAGGTCGGCTAGGACGGCGCGCCCGCCGCTGGAGAGGCCGGAGAACCGTCAGGAGCAGGCCGGCACTTCTGCTGTGCCGGTGGCATCGAGTCCTCTTCAGGACGTGATCGAGAAGCTGGCAACCCAGTGGCTCCGAGCGCAGATGCTGCTCTAACTCAGTCGGAGTTGGAACAGCAGCGCAAGGAGATACTCCAGGAGGCCCAGGAGGTGGCCCGATTCAGACAGGAGTTTGACATATCTTCCGTGAGTACAACATCGCTCATGGTTTTACGCCGGTAGCCAACCCGGTTAGTCGCATAAATGAGGTACGTGCCAGAGGTAGAGACCTCAATGCTGAGATAGCTAGAGATGGTAGAACCAGATCTAGTAGAACTGCTAGTCATGTGTCGGCGGGCCGGCCGAAATACAGTACCCCTGGCAAGAACCTCAGAGCTGCTGAGGCTGCCATAGCAGAGTTACCTAATTTGTCCGGTGAAGCTCGTAGTAGGCAGCAGGACCGAGTGAACGAGTTGGTAGCTGTAGCCAACCGCCAGAATGAGGCATTCCGGAAGGCAAACCCGGATGCAGGTGGATCTCGTTACCTCTACTCAAATGGTGGTGCCGGAGGAGTGTCCAAGGGACAGGCCTCTTCGCCACATGTCGGCGGAAGCCGTGGCCAGAGTGTGAACTCTGGTAAGAACAAACAGATGCAGGCATATGATCCGGTGTATGCCGGAAAGCAGATTGCTGGCCAAGGCCAACCCGGTCAGGGAGCCCCAGGACCCGTTCAGGGCAGACATGAAGCCAACCAGATCAACCCGGCAAATCCGGGTCAGCCACCTCGGTATCCGGTACCCAATCCACCTCGGCAGCAACCGGGTGCCGGGTATGCCGAGCAGGCCGCTGACCGGTATGACGATGGTTACTCGGCCATGGAGCATGCCGGGTACACAAGATTAAGAGATCTGGCGACCGAGGGTGCACTCGGTGCTAGGCTGGGAGCTCGCCAGCTGCCAGCTCATGATGTCCGCAACAAGCTTGACAGAATCTATCTGTCTGAACTGCTGGAGGAGCAAGGCCCACTGGGTCCTGTGTGTTTTGGACCCCGGATCATGAAGCAGCCACCGGTGCCGAACTTCCAGCTCCCCCGAGGTGCCAAGACCTATGATGGCAACACCAAGCCGGAGGACTGGCTGACAGATTACGTCACAGTGGTGCACATCGCTGGTGGCAGTCGACGATGGGCTGTGCGGTATGTACCGCAAATGCTAGAGGGGCCAGCCCGAATCTGGCTGAACAACTTGGAGGAGAACAGCATTGATTGCTGGCTCGACTTCTCCGATGCTTTCGTCAGCAACTTCTCCAGCACCTACAAGAGGCCGAATCGCCCTCAGCAGCTGTCCATGTGTCGGCAGAGAGAAGAAGAGACGGACCGGGAGTACCTTACCCGGTGGAGCACGATCCGGAACTCCTGTGAAGGAGTGATTGAGTCACAAGCCATTGCATGGTTTGCGCAGGGATGCCGACATGGCTCCATGCTTTGGCAGAGACTCCAGAGGGAGATGCCGGCCACCTTAGCCGAAACAATGGCAATAGCAGACAGCTATGCACTCGGTGATCCGACTCAGCCTTTGCTGACCCAGGTCGACTCGGGCAGGAGGTACCCTGCTCAGGACCGGGACAGGTTAGGCCGGCGTAGCGATCGCCCGGATAATTGCAACAAGAGAAGAGAAGACAGGCCGGATTATCGGTATGGTTCGGATCAAGTCGCAGCTGTCGACCAAGATCAAGTTGATGCCAGCAGCAGCCAGCGTCAGAAAAATGATGGTCCCTCTTGGGGCCAGAACTCGGAAGGGAAGAGGCCGTGGAACGGCGAGAAAAAGCCGTGGAACGGCGAGAGGAAGCCGTGGAACGGTGAAAAGAAACCATGGAATGGCAACAAGAAGCAGTGGGATGACCAGGAGAGGTACACCTATGAGAAAATGCTGGATGGCCCCTGCTGCTATCACACCAGGCACCCCAGCAGACCGGCTCAACATTCGACCCGGGACTGCGATTGGCACAAACACAAGCCAGTAACTGCTGGTCCGACATCCAGACCTGCACCTCTCACTGGTGCAAACACTGAGCCTCTGAACACTCAGCCGAGGCAGGAAAATGTCAACCAAGTGGCAAACAACAACAACAACTACTACAACCGCAACAACAACGCCGGCCCGAGTCGGCAGAACGAGTACAGAGAGCCCCATCAGAGTTACATGGTCTTTGTGACCGAGCCGACGGACAAGCAGAGCCAACATCGGCGCGCAATGGAGGTAAACGCGGTTATGCCGGCCGTGCCCAAGTTGATGTACTGGTCCGAGGATCAGATCATTTGGAGTATCAAGGACCATCCCAAGGTCATGCCGAATCCTGGAGGTTATGCTCTAGTGTTGGATCCGACATTCGTCGGGCCCAGCATCAATGTCAGGTTTACCCGGGTCCTTGTTGACAACGGGAGCAGCATCAACATCATGTATCGGGACACTATGGTCAAACTTGGGATAACCGAGAACATGATGCAGCCAAGCAGGACCACCTTCCATGGTATCGTGCCGGGTGTGTCGCATGCACCCATGGGCACAGTCTGGGTAGATGTCGCATTTGGCGACAAAGGCAATTGCCGAACTGAGAGTCTGCTGTTCGAGGTCGTGGACCTCGAAAGCCCGTATCATGCCTTACTCGGTAGGCCAGCACTCGCCAAGTTCATGGCGTCCACTCATGTGGCCTACCTGAAGATGAAGCTTCCGGGACCAAATGGTGTCATCACCATCTCGGGAGACTACAAGCGTTCTATGGAGTGTGCTTCTACCGGGTCCTGTCTGGCCGAGTCTTTGGTGATTGCTGCGGAGAAGAAGATAATTCTTGAAGTGGTGGCTCTGGCCCAGTCTGCTCAACTCGGCATGCCGAGTCCGGCCAACCCGCAGCAGACTGCAACCTTCCAAGCAGTGAAGGAGTCCAAGAAAGTCGGAGTTGATGAGTCTAACCCGGACCACACCGTCATCATCGGCGCCGGGTTGGACAGCAAATAGGAAAGCGATCTCATCCACTTCCTCCGTGAGAATCGGGATATCTTTGCATGGTCCAGTCAGGACTTGCCGGGTGTTCCGAGGGAGTTGGCTGAGCACTCTCTACATGTCAGGCCAGATGCTAGGCCAGTGAAGCAACCGACTCGGCGTCTTGCCGAAGGAAGAAGAAAGGCTGTGGGCGACGAGTTAGCCAAATTACTCGCAGCAAATGCTATCGTAGAAGTGAAGTACCCGGACTGGTTGGCTAACCCGGTCCTGGTAGAAAAGAAAAAAGATGATCCGAATGCTGCCACTGTCTGGCGCATGTGTGTTGACTACACACACCTGAACAAGGCATGTCCTAAAGATCCATTCCCGCTGCCCCGGATCAATCAGGTGATCGACTCCACGGCCGGGTGTGAACTACTCTCGTTTGTAGATGCGTATTCTGGTTTTCACCAGATACCGCTGAACCCTGATGATCAAATAAAGACTGCCTTTATCACCCCATACGGGGCTTATTGCTATCGTGTTATGTGTTTCGGTTTGAGGAATGCTGGCGCTACTTATCAGCGTTGTATGCAAAAATGTCTGCATGACCAGATAGGCAAAAATGTGCAGGTGTATGTCAACGACATAGTCATTAAAACTAAGGAAAAACACACACTGCTGGATGACCATAGGGAGACATTCGCAAACCTGCGGAAATTCAGACTTAAGCTTAATCCGGATAAATGTACATTCGGTGTACCAGCAGGAAAGTTACTCGGTTTCCTCGTGTCTAGCCGAGGTATCGAGGCAAACCCGACTAAGATCCGGGCGATAGAAAATATGAGATTGCCGAGATGCCTCCGAGATGTCCAGAAATTTACCGGGTGTTTGGCTTCTCTGAGTCGTTTCCTAGGTCGGTTGGGAGAAAAGGCCTTGTCCTTATACCAATTGATGAAAAAATCGGACAGGTTTAGCTGGACTCCGCAAGCGGATGCGACGTTTCATGAGTTGAAAGTGATATTGGCTACTGCGCCGATACTGGCTTCGCCATTACCGAGAGAGCCCATGTTGCTCTACATTGCGGCCACTAACCGGGTCGTTAGCGTCGTAGTAGTGGTGGAGCGAGAAGAAGAAGGAGCTGCCGTGCAGAGGCCGGTGTATTATTTGAGTGAGGTCCTCTCCGCATCAAAACAAAATTACCCTCACTATCAGAAAATGACTTATGGTGTCTACATGGCGGCCAAAAAACTAAAGCATTATTTCCAGGAGCACCCCATAACTGTTGTAAGTGCGGCCCCTATGTCGGAAATCCTTGGCAACAAAGATGCCAGTGGCCGAGTCGCCAAATGGGCTATCGAGCTCGCGGCTTATGCTCCGCAGTACGCAAGAAGAGACACCATCAAATCTCAAGCAGTGCCAAATGGGCTATGGGGTTCTTTGCCCCATTCCCATGCCTCCGGCATCTTTGTCCGGGCTATGGCTTTGATGCGCCGCCGGATCTGGTCGTTGTCCAGCTCGACGGTGCTCACTCGGGTCGGATCCAGTGGGCCACTCATGTGGCAAATTTTGTGGACTCGGCGCTGGAGAGGCAAGACTCGGCGGCTGATAAAGGTCGCGAGTAGGTCATCGGCTGTTATTCCTTCGCCTTTGAGCTGTTCGACAACTTGGTGGATGTGGTTAACCTCCAATACTTTATCCGTCGGGTTGTACCCCCAGTTGAGCTACGCGGTTGGGGGGGCCGATGGCGAACCTCGGCACGTTGATCATGTCAACCTCGGTTGTGTTCTTCACGTAGAAGAAGGAGCGCTGCCATTTCCGGCAGGACTCTAGTCCTTGGATCCGGGGAAAAATGGAGCTGCGCCGAGGTACGATGGTGGCGGCCCCACACTGGGTCATCTCTCGGACCGCATCCGGGTTGGCAGGATTCGGAACAACTTGTTTCCGGAAGTGGAAGTATTTGGACCACGCCTCGATGGTAGGCCAGAGGCCGAGATAACCCTCAATGAAGGAGACGAAGGCAGAAAGTGTGGTGAAGGCATTCGCCGGAAGTTGATGAGGTTGAAGGCCGAATTTATTGAGGAGGTTGCGGAAGAAAGTGCTGGCGGGTAGGCCGAATCCGCGCTCGAAATGCGCGATGAAGACGACATACTCTCCCTCCCTGAGATCCGGCGATCTCTCTGGACCCGGAAGCCGACACTCAACCTCGGCCGGGATCCGCCGAGTTCGGATCAACCATTCTATGTCGGCTATGGAGACGTAGGAGCCTTCCCAGGTGGCTCGGGTGGCTTCCTCTGCAACTCCTTCTTCTACCACCTCTACCACCTCGAGGTTGGAGTTGTCCGACATATCGGTGAAGGGTTGCCGAGATCTGCAGGAGGAGGTGCACGGGCACTAAGGTTAAAATCATTATGGGGAAAGAAAGAGAAAGCAAAACAAGAAACAGGAAGGGAAGAGTATGCATGCGTCTAATTTAGATGCGAAAAGCGCTAAGGTGCAAGGAGAAAGAAGAGAAAGCGTGCTACGGAGGCTAGCCCACCGGCGGTGAAACGCATCTACGACCACAAGGTCACCGGCGGCGCCCGATGCGTCGCCGCGATGAAGAACAAAAGAAGAACATGAGGAAGAAACAAGAGCAGAGGGTACATATAGAGGCAAAGCGCTAATGCGCAAGAGAGAAGAAGAAAGAAAAGGAGATCTTACCGGCGAGTGTCATCGGCGGGCGGCGGCGGCGCTGTGCGTCGGCGGCGTCGGTGCGCTGGTGCGTACGGCGGCGGTGCTGTGCGTGGAGACGTGCGTCGGTGCGGTGCTCTGCGCGCAGGAGAGAAGGAGGAAGAAGAGGGATGCGAGAAGGAGTGAATGCGGAGGGGGAAACAGTTGCCCCCTCCCTACTATTTAAGAGCGGTCGGAGGAGATCGTGGGCGCGTGATTTTCAACGCACGATTCCGTAACGGACGGGAAGTTACCACCCCACGATCTCCGCCACGATTTTCTCAGCGGCTTAACTGCCGCACGATCTGCCCCACGATGGGCCACAGGGAGCCAACGGCTCTGAGTGGTACACCTGATCGGGCGAGACGCGAGGCGATGCGAGCGGTGCAGTCCAACCGCACTTGAGTGCTTGCGTGCGCGCAGTCTCCGAGGCGACCGGCATGACGCAGGTGGCATGCGTGCCAGGGGCACGTCCATCCATGCACATGAGCCAAGGCGTTAAGCAGAGATGCTCTGCCACGTAGAGGAACCAACGACTCGGAGGAGCCGAGGGTTTTTCCTGTGAGTCGGAACGATCCGACATTAAGTCGAATATCATGATGGGAGGCAAAACTGCTTTCCGACATATAAATGATGTGTCGACGTATGTGATGTCGGTAATCAAGTAAGGATGCTGGTTTTCGGGTAAACCTGTCGTGGCCCTCCATCCGAGGCTGCAGGACCGCGCCAGCTTCGGGGACTAATGTCAGGGGGCAGCCCCCGAGTAGGGTCAGTATGGTGAAATAAGCATGGACTCAGAGTTGACCGAGTCAATGATAAGCCGACATACACATGGGCTTACCCGGGGTCAACCGGGTACGGGCCTACCGACATAGCCCTATGTCGGATCATGTATATTATATGTCGGAATCTTCTTTATTGTTCTTATGTGCAGGAAAGGAGAAACCGAGTTAGAAAATATCTGGCATGCCTATGCCGGATCGGGAAGAATGAAGCTCTATCTCGGCTTTGGTCAAGGCTCACGTCTGGTCCCTACAATCACGGGGCAGGCGTCCTGCCACTGGCAGGACAGGACGCGCTGCCTACTCCTTGACTCGGTGGTGGCGGCATGGGCAGTCAGACCTCCATGCTACTGACCTATGCAGTACGGGGAGCAGTACACAGGAGTTGACGGATTGGACATGCCACGCGGGGGTGACGGAAGCAGTCAGAGACCCAGGCGTGGCCACAGTGCTGCCTACGCCAGCATCAACGTCAGCCCTAACTCTGTACCCTGGGTTTCCCTATATAAGGAGCACCAGGGGCTCCTCTTACGATGACGATTGGACGATTCCCGCACGTTGGATACACGCTCGATACAAACACTTGGTCATTTCCTTGAGAGCTAGCAGGAGATCCACATAGCCATTCCGAGACTCGGTAGAGAGTTCCGAGACTCGGTAGAGAGCCCAAAGCTCTTAGTTCTTCTTATACAGCTCAAGGAGCAGCTTGTAACTCAGTTGTATTCCACATATATAGATCAGACAGGCAGGAGTAGGGGTGTTATCTCCTCACGAGAGCCCCGAACCTGGGTAAAACCGTGTGTGTGTGTGTGTGTGTGGGTGTGTTCGTGTGTGTACGTCTTCACGTGCAAGCCCTCCCCGGTACCTCCAGCGTCCATCGGCCCCACCTTAAGCCTATCTATGGCATCTGTCCGTGCACCACCACGACAAAGCAACGAAAGCAATGTTGCTAATCCGGTAATATGATTTGTGACAAAGTAGCTTCACCACTAATGCAAACCTACCTACATGTTTATTTCCTGGGTAAAGCGGGCGCTTTTATTCTTCCAACAAACTTTCAAATGCTTTATCTTGTCCACCTTCGCCCTCAGCTTCATTGGGTGCTCTCGCAAGGTCTTTCAACATTGCTTCGTATTCATTAGCTTCTCCATCTGACTGACCTTCATCGTCCATATCCATATGACCAACATTGTCATCATTATCATCCTCATGACCACCATTGTCATCATTATCATCCACATGACCACCATTGCCATCATTATCATCCTCATGACCACCATTGCCATCATTATGTTCATCTCCAATAAGCCCGAGATCACTTGGCTCTCCATGATGTGTCCACCGAAGGTAAGTACTGGAAAATTTGTGCAAGAGTAAGTGCCGCTTCAAATTGGAAAACTGTATCTGTTTCCGATTCAGGCACTTCATGCATGGGCATAGAACAATCGAATCATCGCCATGTATCTCCTTGACAAATCTTAAGAACTCATTGATTCCAAACAAATATCGTGTGGTAAACGGTCTTCCATTAGGAATCTAACGCCTATCCATCTGTGCAAGAAGTAAAAAAGCTATTATTGAACAACTCATTTTTTAGAACAAGCTACTCAATTGTCGGAACAAACTAATCACAGTTCTAGAACATCATATCACTAACTGTGAACAAAGTAATAACATCCCATGAGCAAACAAATCAATCGGCAGAACAAATTTCAGAAAAGTTTTTGTTGTTCTTAGCAATTAGCACAAGGATGGGAGGGTTCGTAACCTTGGCTTGCAATGGCGGACGGAAGGGGAGACCCAACTATTCGATCAGCAAAGGCGTTCACGGGGAATGCGGCCGAAAGGGGAGCCTCGGCGAGGTCAGACATGGAGGGCGGACGCAGAGACGGCAGCCGGAAGGGGGCACCAGCAGGAGCTGCTCACGGCTTCAACAACCCCGATGAGGGGAGTCGTGGAGGGCTTGCGGGGAGACAGAGGACGGAATGGGTGAGCTCCGTGGAGGGCTTGCGGGGAGACAGAGGACGCCGCCGCTGCCGCCGCGGGTGGAGAGTCCTGGATCTAGTTTCGAAATGATATTTCTGAATTTGGAGCGTAATCGCGGGTGATTTAGGCTGGAGCGCGCCTAGCCCAAATGTTGGGAGGGCCCCACGTGCTAGCCCCTCTAGCCCCGCATGCCGGTAAGGTGATTTTTTTTTAATTTTGGGACTTTTTTCTCCATTCGTGGGTTCTACGTGTCTCCCACATGCTAGCCCCACGTGTCGGGCCCACAGTTGATTTTGGTGTGTCTTTTTTCATTATTTCAGTTAAGTAGCCAAATAGACGCGGAGAGATCAAGAGAGGATTAATTGGAGCTCTTCCCCCTTCTAGTGAGAGAAAAACCACCGCCGTTCTTCTCCATTGGGATTGGAGCTCTTCTCCGGCGGCAAGGCTCTTCACCGGCGGCGAGGTTCTTCCATTTCTTTTGTCCGTTCTTTTCCTCCGTCCCACGACATGCGAGAGGGAGAGTGAATCTCACATTTTCGCGTGCATGCATGCAAGCCGAATCCGCCGACTGTGTGAGGGACGGAAACGGCCAGCAAAGAACCGGCGACAACGCTCTTCACCGGCGGTAAGCACCCTCTTCACCGCCGGTCATCATCGGATTGAATCTTACAAGTAGTACAATAGTATTTTGCGGGGGTTTATGCAGATTTGTTGATTTAGTACTAGTTGTATTTCTGCAGATTTTGTACTAGTAGTATTTCTACAGAGTTAAGACTATTAGTATTTCTGGAGATTTTGTTGAATATATTTAGTATTTCTGCCGTCCATGGAGATGTGTGTAATTTGAAGGTTTGTTGATCACTAGTGATGTTATTTGTGTACATGTATCATGGAATCTATTCTAATTAATACTGCTATTTTTTGTTTAAAAAACAGAAATGGCTCAAAACTCATGTCAGTTCTGCTATCATGAACCTGACATGTGTCGCGCCGGTATTAACTGCCATTGTTGTCTTTTAGAGTGAGGATGAGGGAGTCTACAGAATATTTTCAACAATCGGCAGTAAGTATAATTGACAATACAATTATTTTGTTCCTGAGATTTTAGTTTGTTGAAGAATATATGGGTGCTTACTCTTTTAAATTATGTATATGTGTACTCTAGGATCTGCCTTGTTGTTTCCATGAGCGTATAGAGCAATTTGTTGTTGGTCCACATAAGGCATGGATTATTAGCCATGGTAGTGAATACCACTTCTGCGTGGAACATCGCCCTGGAATGACTTATATATGTGGACCATATTGGACAACATTTTGTCAAGCTTATGAAATCCAAACGAACGATCTTGTCAGGTTCGATTATGTTGATCAATTTGGTATGTTTGACGTTGAAGTGACTAATGCAAACAATGAGGTCAAACGTAGGGTTCAAGACCCTGGTATGTAATTGCACATTGACTAGTTTTTCTTACATATTTACTACCTAGTTAATATATATGTTTCAAACTTTCCAAGATGACCCTGGTAATGTAATTGTTCATTGGCTTGTTTTACTATTTGCGGTCAGAGTGTCGTCCTATCATACCATCTTGCAAGATGACACTGCAGAAGAGCCTATTTGAGTACCCATGTGAAGTCAGTGGTTCTGAAATGAATGCGATATCCTCGTCTTTCTACAAGCAGTGTATTATGGACCTGCAAAATGAGGACCTTCACGTCCCTCAGTTCTTTGTGCACCGGGTGCAGGATCAAGAAGACCTTAATGAGTTGGTTAGTTAATCTCGTCCAGGATTTATCATCTAAGTGTATATTAATTTCTTATATCATTCTTAACTTTACTTTCCCAGGATGTCCCTTTGAAATGCATAGATGGGTACATACTTCCAGGAGACGGACAATCTCGTTTATGCATGGAGACTGGTGGCGGCCTCGAACTATTGGGTTCATATCACATAGATGAAGACGAAGATAGTTATTACTTCAAGCTCACTAAAGGCTGGGGTGAATTCGCTGTTCAAACGCAAATGCACATATATGATCTCATCGTCGTACAGTTAAAGGCAACGCGGGACTATATCAGGCTGATCGTTGAGGTGATCACCGACAACGCGGACGACGACGCAGAGGAGCACGATGAGGGGAGTGAACTTGACAGTGTAGAGTATGTCATGTATAGATGTAGTAGTATGAAAACGGTTGTCTTTTGTTGTCATACCAAACTATCTCATGTTTAGATGTAGTGTAGTACCAGAAATGTTGTTGTAAACTATCTCATGGAGAACCAAAATCTAGCACTACTTGGGGCTAAACCCTAAACCCTAAAACCCTAAAGTGGGAGTTTTTCAGCTATGACTTGGTCGTGTTAGGTAAGGACATAGGAACATACTAGCAAAATTGCCCGTGCGTTGCAACAGGAGAGAAAAACGACATTTACAACTTTATTTTTGCTTTTATAGAGTGTTGCTAAAATCAGCCCGCTTTAGACCATGTCATGCCCCTGGTTAGGCATCCGCCACTGGCTCGTACACGTCGCCAACATATTCATGTGCGTCGGGTTATAGAGGAAGACAAATAATTATTAGATCAATTTTCTTTCTTCCTAATAACATAGTTAAATTATCTCACTTTACTAATATTACAAAAATTGACCCGATATATAGTCTATTTGTCTATAATGCAGATGAAGAACTCCAATCATTGTCACCGATTTAGCTCTGATATGAAAATACCAACATAAACACAATCTTTCAGACTCGCATCAGCTAGCAATAAGCAGGAGATACAAGCACCAAATTAGCGACCTGCACACAGCAGCAAAGCACGGACACAAATCACACAATCACCAACTGCTAGAATGAAGCACGTGCACATATCAGAGCAGCTAGAACAAATCATGTAGTCAATCTCTCCCTTCCTCTTCCAATCCATTTCCCTCCCTTAATCTATGCCTCTCTCTCCACCAGCCCAATCTCCCTTCCCCTCCACCTGCCGCACCCACCCATCCCCTTCCCCGACGTGTTCATCTATGGGGCAGAGCGGCAGAGGCGGCCATGTCTCCCGCCAGGAAGCTCGTCGTCTCAATTAGGGCGGGGATGAGCGCCAGAGAGGGGAACGGGCTAGGCTTGGGCGGTTGGACCATGTGCGCGCGCGGGGGTGAAGGGATGGGAGCGCGACGTACGGCAAGAATCGTTGGCCGGGTAGTCCACCAGCGGCCACACTGTAGGGGGTCACGTCGCTGCCGTCTTTACAGGGGAGGTGCAACCGGAAGGCCGTCGCATCGATGCCAGCGGGAAGCTGCCCACGCCCGAGCTCCCTTTGTGTACTCCTGCTACTATGTCGTTCGATGCCGGCGGGAGAGCTTGGAGCCTTGGACTATCATGTCCACCGCCATGGACCTCCGCACTGGCCTCCCATCCATCCCCGCTTGCAATCCTCGACTGCCTCACTTGTCGCCTTCTCCAACACGTGCTGGTCCCGATCTCCATGGTCCTCCGCCCACCGGAGTCCAAGCACGACAATGCGACAGTCCGGTGGCTCAGCCATGAAAGTTCACGGTGTGCCCCGCCGCTGGACTTCCCGGCGAGCAGGTGCACCCAGGAGGCCATGAACCTGGCTCCTGCCCCGTCCTTCTCCATTCATACCTCTGTCTGCCTCATCAACTCTCGCTCCAGGTGCTTACTCCACCTGCAAGTGCCCACTCCACTCGCACGCCAGGCAAGGACGCAGTGAGGTCGGCAGCAGATCGGGCTCTTCAACCATAGGGACATTTAGGGTGTGTTTGGGACAGCTCTACTCTACGTCACTCCACTCTATCTCTAAACTCCACTCCACCAACAAGCTCTGGAGCCATAAAATTGTGTTTGGCACGTAAGGTAGCTCCAGATTCAGATTAGAGGGTGTTTTGTTGTGAAATGCAGCCACGTGGCGCCTTTGACCAGGACTAGATGAACTTGTTCGTGGCTGGCTGGCTGATTGTATACAGTATACCTGATGGATCTGTGGCTGCCTGCTTAGGTGAGATTGATCGATGGAGTTGAGATGCCTGTGAGCTTGCTCATCTCTCAGCTCATGTACGTGGATGTATGAACCAGACCATGGCTGTTTGGCGATGTCGGCTTGCTGGATGAACCGCCGGGGCAACAAATCTGAATGGCGTTGACCTCTTGGTGCAGGTGACTTGTGTCGGGGCCAGCCGCCACTCCCCTGGTGCGAGCTGACGTCCATGGTGGCGTGTCCCTGCTGCAGAGTGCAGACAAGACGGTGGACGGGATTGCGTTGGGGACGGCATCTCCCAGCTGAAAGCGGGCGGGCGGCGTGTATCTGGTGCGGCGTTAGGCGAATGGGATACGCAGGCCAGAACCTGCTTATGTACTCCGGGTGAGGAACCGCAACGGCGGCGATTTTTTTCTAGCGGTGGATCGAGATCAAGATGTGAAATAGGGGTGGAGGGCAGAAGGTACGGATGGACGAGAGAAGTGCGGACGGCGACGAATAAGTTAAGGTATACTCGGTGGTCGCCGGAGCGCCTCTAGATGGGAGGGGTCGCGCCGGAGAGGGTGGCGGCGGCATGCCCTGCTTGCCTGTCCATGGGGAAGAGAACAAATCGAGGGGAGTTGAGACAGAAAGAAGAAAAAACGGTTCGACCGGGATGACTAATGAGTGGCATTGGTGGGTAAATTTCCCCCTCTCGAGGTGGAGTGGAGCAGGTGAAGCACCCATTCGCTCGCTCCACCAAAATACACTATCACGCATGTCCTCCAGCTGATTGACCCTCAGATCCATGGAGCACGTATCGAAACTAAGCTCAAAGACCGCCCCACCTCTCCACTCGAGCAGCCATGGATGAGATCAGAAGGAAGAGAGAGAGAGAGATCGGTTTCAACCAGCACCGCGTCAGGATCGAGCTTGCCCCGTAGCGCCGCTGAGTGCTCGGGGAGTGGGGCTGGGAGGATATGTTTGCCAATCTAAAACGAACCGTTTTTTAATTTATGGATGGCATAGTGGGTAATTTTGTCAACTTTAGGGTTAGTTTCAATGACGTACCAAACCAAACCGCGGAAGCATTAATGCTTTTATTATTAGGTATATAGATAAAGCCAACTTGTATCCCATGTTATCACTAGATTCCCTCTGGTTCGCCGGAAGTGGGAGTTTTTCAGCTATGACTGTCATCCATGAAGCGCGTCACACATTGGGATTTTGATTCTTCGTCTTTAAACCTCCCACTGCGCTCTTATACATGCATGATTTGGTTGGATACCGATGCTCCTTATGTCAACCGTATCGTCTACCCCTTTGACCGGTATCGAGAGGGGGTATAACAGTGGAATTCCATACTTGGTCATGTAAGGTTAGGACATAGGAACATATAAAGCTAAGTTGTATCCCATGTTATCACAAGATTCCCTACGGTTCGTCGAAAGTGGGAGTTTTTCAGCTATGACTGCAGAACCTTCGTGCGGAGTACTAAGTACTATGTGTCACCTATGAAGCGGGTCACACTTGGGATTTTGATGCTTCATATATCTTTAAACCTCCCACCACATTCCTATACATATATTTGGAACCCATGCATGATTTGGTTGGATTCCGATGCTCCATACCGCCCCCGTCAGCTTCGAGAGAAAACCTAGCTAACCATTTGACCATAAGTCAAAACAGTATCGTCTACCCCTTTGACCGGCATCGATCGAGAGGGGGTACACCAGTGGAATTATATCCTTGGTCATGTTAGGTTAGAACATAGGAACATATAAAGCCAAGTTGTATCCCATGTTATCACTATTTTCTCTCCGGTTCGCCGGAAGTGGGAGTTTTCAGCTATGACAGCCATCCGTGAAGCGCGTCATACTTTGGGATTTTGGTGCTTCGTCTTTAAACCTCCCAACATGCTCTTATACATATATTTGGGACCCATGCATGATCTGGTTGGATTCCGATGCTCCGTATGTCAACCGTATCATCTACCCCTTTGACCGGCATCGAGAGGGGGTAGAACAGTGGAATTCCATACTTGGTCGTGTAAGGTTAGGACATAGGAACATATAAAGCTAAGTTGTATCCCATGTCATCACAAGATTCCCTATGGTTCATCAAAAGTGGGAGTTTTTCAGCTATGACTGCAGAACCTTCGTGCGGAGTACTAAGTACTACGTGTCACTTGTGAAGCGGGTCACACTTGGGATTTTGATGCTTCCCATATCTTTAAACCTCCCACCACATTCCTATACATATATTTGGGACCCATGCATGATTTGGTTGGATTCCGATGCTCCGTACCGCCCTCGTCTGCTTCGGGAGAAAACCTAGCTAACCATTTGACCGGAAGTCAAAACAGTATCGTCTACCCCTTTGACCGGCATCGATCGAGAGGGGGTATAGTGGAATTCTATCCTTGGTCGTGTTAGGTCAGGACATAGGAACATATAAAGCCAAGTTGTATCCCATGTTATCACTATTTTCCCGATTTCTAGGTCAATAATTTGTGCCATCCAACATGCATCCGACGGCCAAAGCAATGTTCTGCCCACCCCCCCCCCCCCCCCCGAAAAAAATTCGCGCCCAAACTTACACGCTTCCCGCACACCGCCGGCCTCTCCCGCACAAAATTTCGAATCTCTGTCTGCCCCTCGACGATATTTCCCCTCCCAATCGACATTTCGCCTCCTCGGCCTTGTCACAAATTTCGCCTCCCTTCCTCCCAAACCCTAGCGCCCCGTCCGGGACTTCCACGTCACCGTGTAGCTCACCTTCCCAGTCTTCCACCTCGCCGTCCCGGTCTCCCACCTTACCGTGTAGCTCGCCGTCCCGGTCTTCCACCTCGACGTCCTGGTCTCCCACCTTGCCGTGTAGCTCGCCGTACCGGTCTTCCACCTTGACGTACAGATCTGCCACCTTGCCTTCAAGATCTGCCACCTCGCCGTCAAGATCTGCCACCTCACCATCCAGGTCGCCATCTAGATCTTCCACCTTACCGTCCAGGTCCCCGTCAACATCTTCCACCTTGCCGTCCAGATCGTCGGTCGTCTGCCTCGTCACCAACCTCGCCCCTTCGTCTAGGTCTGCCACCGCCTCACTAACCTCACGGCAACTTCGTCGTCAAGGTCTGCCACCTCGTCACTAACCTCGCGGGAACTATGTCGTCAAGGTCTGCCACCTCGATTCCCCAAGAGACGGTTCCTCCCCTAAAAAGGAGTAAGAAAAAAGCTCTAAACCCTAGAGGCAATCTTCAGAGAGTTATTGTAGTCTGTTCGATGCTTGTTTCCTGCACAGGTTTGTTTAATTGCCTGCTTAGTGCTTCTTTATGGTCAAAGTTTGCTTATTTCCCAACTCGTATTAGGCTTTAGATCAGTTTTCTTGCGTTCCTATAGTCTTGTATTAGTACTCCCTCCATTTCAGTGTGTATGTTCACTCATTAGGAACGGAGGGAGTAGTACACAACAATCAATACCAGCCCTATACGTTAGCACATCACCCCACGGAAGAACCCCGGAAGTGAGTAGCTTACTTATACCTTTAATATGTTAGCAAGTGCTATCTTGTACCTTATGTGGAGCTCTTTATTCATGTTAGAAACACAAACAAAATCCATGGACGAAACACGAATCAAAACTATCATGAGAAACCATCCGCGACTGGGTAGGTCTTTAGCATGCTCTGTTTCATTTCCAACCATACTCTCCCCTAAAAAAAGCAAGAAGGAAAGCTGTGCACCAGGCAACGGATACATGCCAGTGGAATCACTTTTAAGTGAGGGCAATGAGCTGCAGGCTGAACCCTTACATTCTAGCGCAACACCATTGCATGATAGCTCAACAATGAAGGTGCTCCTCACTTATCTTGTGTGGAACTGCTCGTCTTAGAGACTGTTTACCATACATTTGGTCCAACTATCCCAATAGATTGTGCATATAAACTGTGCAGATTAGGAAGTGGAAAGTCAAGGTGACAGCCTGTAGGGGAAAGATGTCTCCTGGTAATTCAATTAAGCAAATCAAGCGCGTCAGTGCACCTGCAGGCGATGTCACAACCCCTGAGACAAGACATAAAAAGATCAAACCGACTCCGGCAGCAGCACCTGCAACTACATCGCCACGAATTACAAGGGCACATCAACAAGCCAATTGTAACAGCCCCAATTTGGTACTGGAAAATATGAATAATTTTTCCACTTTTCATCTCATGTTTGCATCATGGCATGCATTTGAAATTTGCTAATTCTAACAAGCAACACTTGGAAACATTTAAAAAGGGGAAGCAAAACCTTCCCAAACCTCCAAACCAAATGCATTGCTTAAAATTGGCAACCAAACTAATGTGAACTTCCAAATTGTCTAGGAAGTTCCAAGGAAACATTTCTTACACATTTGGCAAAAGCAATTTCTTGCCAAGCAAAGAAATAAAATTGAGAATCCAAAATGGGTACAAATCATTTCCTAATTTTGAAACCAAGTTCAACCCGTCAAAAATTCAAAATAAAAATATGGAGAGCTTCCTTATAATATTATGAGCCTCCACAAATATTTTCATAATTTATTGAATTGTTTAAGTGCCCCAAATAAATAGCTAAAGAAAAATAAAGATCACATTTGGAATTTAATAAATTTTGCCATATTCAAACCATATGAAAAATTGCTGTTCAAAACTTTTTATTTTGGAGCACAAATTTTTGTGGAGATTCTAAATGTTATGGGGAGCCTACTTGATTTTTTCCAGAAATTTCAAAAAGGTTTAAGTGCCCCATTTTAAATCCATAATGTGCTGCTGGACCAAATTGCAAATAAACTTTTAAAGGAGCCAGGGGGTTTTCGGTAAAACTGTCATCTTCTTCCTGTAGCGACCTCGCTGTAGTTACCGAACACGCCCTAGCATGCTTGACTCGGGACTCGTCGCCACCACACCGCCCTGGCGCCATGCCGCCATGCTCCCTGGTGGATAAGAACGACGCGCACCTGCCCTGCCTCCCTCATTTCTCCCGTTCCGAACCCTAACCCTAACCCTAGTCCTACCCGAGCTCCTGCCCGCCGCCGCCGCCGTCACGGATGCCGTCGAATCCGGCCGCCCCGAAGCAAACCGACGCCGCCACCGTCTCCGCCTCGTCATCCTCGTTCTTAGGCTAAGAGGAATCGGCCCCGGACGCTTGGAATCGACGTCGCCGTCTTCTTCCTCTCCGGCAACGGCCGCGCCTCACCGAGCTCCTCGTCACCATCTCCGTCCCTCTTCTTCCTCGCCGTCCACGGCATCACCTTCCTGGTGAGCTCGCTATCCGAATTGACACCCCCTTCCTTTTCCTCCCCCCCCTAGGTCGTAGATGCCCTCATAGTCCGTCGTCGGCCGCCGCCGTCGCCGACGTACGCGTCGCTCTGGCGACCACTAAACAGCGGCGCTATCCGTTCTGGGCTCCCCATGGACAGGCGCGTCGAGTGCGCCTGGTATCACGTCCCCGCGCCCCTTCTTCCGTCGAGCACGACCTCGCCACCGCCGGCGATCACCGCCGGCCTGGGAACCGGCCCGGCCGGCCAGGAGGCCGGCAGGCTTAGACGTGTGCCCGGCCTGGGTGCCGGTCTGGGCCGGCCAGGTGGCCGGCGGGCTCAGACATGTGCCCGGCCTGGGAGCCGGCCCAGGCCGATCTGGAGGCCTGCCAGATTTTGAAAAAAAAATTAAATAAAAATATCTTTTCCAAAATTTGCAAATGATATACCAAAATGATCAGCAACTCAAAGGCTATCTAGCTATGCTATTCTCACATCATGACAACAATTTTTCCTTTGAGGTTATTTCAAAATGGTTAAAGATTTAAATTTGAATAATCGTTTAATTCGTCGTTTATTCTTCGTTAATTAGAAAAATGCAAATGAAGTATCAAATTGATCAGCAATTCAAATGCTATCTAATCATGCTAATATCACCTCATGACAAAAAAAATTATTTTGGTGTGATTCTTTAATTGGTTAAAAGAATTAAATTCAAATAATCATTTAATTCACTATTTATTCATTGATAATTGGAAAATCACAAACGAGGTACCAAAATGATCAGAAGAACAATACCTATCTTTTCATGTCATATTCATGCATATTTAAGCCACTTTTTAGTAATGTAATAATTTATAAACAATGTGGTCACTAAGTTAAATATGGGGTTGCATCCAAATAATTGCACTAATTATTTGGCACTCCATTTAAATTGTTAGCTAAATTATATGATGATATCATTGCATAAACTTGACATGTCATCATGATTGTGCATTGCACCTTGTCTTCGTGTTATTTATTTGTTCTTCTGTGATTGTTTGGGTATCAATAGATTCAGGAGTCGAGGTTTCCCCTACATACCCCGACGATCCGTACTACACGCCCCGTCAGCAAGGCAAGAGATAACCTAACCTTCTTGGCAGATAGCCTCCTATTGTTTTATACAATTATTTTATCCACCATAATATTGCATTCGATTCTATGTCAACTTTTGGTCAATTGTTAGAGTATCCTATGTAATGCATGTTCCCTGAACCCATACATGTTTCCCCTCCTATGAACCATAGGCTTGACGTGATGACCGGAGTTAAAGACATATTTTGTTGTATATATATGCTTAGCCATGCTTAGTTGAATGCTAAATTGTCCGGTGATTTATTTCCATAATTATGATGTTGATGGAATGTTCAAACATGGTGGATACTCGTGGTCTCTAAAAATTTTAAAATGCCTAAAAGGGTTGGATGAGTTGCCATCGGGGATGGTGTTTTGCCTCATTCTTGCCCCTAGGTGCGAGTTCTTGTCTTTGGAACCAAGGTTTGAGCATGCTGCCATCGGTGGGGGGTATGGGCTCCTTACTAACTGAATAACTTGTGCGGGCGTATCCAAGGGTCCTCTAGTTTGCGCTTTCCATTTACGTGTGAGTTGCAGGTGGATGAAGGCGCGATGAAGAGGGTGTGGTCGTGTTTAGGGTGTGGCGATGGGGGCAGGGGCTGAAATAGGCTGGATAAACTTGTCCTGTCGCCACGATGATCCTTGGATAGTCTCATGCGAGGTAAGGTTTAACCGCGCCCACTTGCCAGCTTTCCCCGGAAGAGAGCTATTCTGGCGAGCCAGACGGTACCGATGGGTAAATTAGTACATCCCCTGCAGGGTTTAATCTTTTCGAAAGGCCGTGTCCACGGTTATGGACGCCTTGGGAATGGATTTACGAGATCATAGAAAACATAAACATAATTAAAATTTGGCAACTAGAGGTTGCAACTATGACAACGTGTGATAAAGGTTCATTTCCTCGAGGGCGGTTCGAGGGAGTGCCTTGGTGGAGATGAGTGGTGAGAAATGACTACTATGGGTTCAATGCGAACCGAAGATAAAAGTTTACTATCTTACCCCTTTATGAAAAACCCTCTGAGTAGTCGATGCCCTGAGTCGTTTATGTCTTTATAAATGAAAACTAGCTTTATGCAAAACAACCACTATACAGCTTTAGAGCCTTGTCATCATTGGGCCTATATCGCCCTACTAAACTTGTGAGTACGTCGTACTCAGTCTCTATTTGTTGTTTATTAATTGTTTCGGAGGAGGACGTCACCGAGCAGGCAGGTGGGTTCTTCGTTGACATCGACGAGTAGTCTGGGGTTCCCAGGTGGCAGCTTGGGACGCCGTGGAACTAGCTGGCTGGGATTTGTTTATCTGTAGGCCTCTTCGGCCATATTTTGGATCTTGTTGTTTAGACAACATATTTGGCTTCCGCTTGTTTTAATGATGGGTCTGTGACCTCTGTGGTGTACTTTTGCTTTCTTTCTCGCTATATGAGTTGCTATATGATCTCTTTGTGTCGTAGAGACTGTAATGTGCCAATTGTTCCACAAGTCTTGATCTCCTTATTATGCTTTGATAGCTATGCCAGTGTTTATGGCATGATCGAGGTGTTGCGTGGGAGTGGTAACCCCATTGCCCTTCGATTGTGTAGCATAGCCTGTGGGTTACATAGCCTCTTTGTATAATTCTGGGGTCAGGGCGCTACAAATTGGTATCAGAGCAGGACTGTCTGTAGGAAACCCTTCTACTGGTCGATGTCGAGTCTAGTGTGTGAAAGTTATTTATAACCTAAAAATGAATTGTGAAAACCCTCTCAGGATTCTTTTTACTCCTTACCCAACTCGCTCTAACTTTGAGTTATCTTACCCCTATTTGTTTTACGTGGTGTCAAAGTTTAGGTTCTCGGGGTTGGGTTCTTACCGTCCAGTGTATGTCTCGTATCCTTCGCTTTCTGTTAGCTGTCGCCGCGTTGACGTGGTGTCACACGTGGTTGTTTTATTCTGTTCATTTGTGTTAGTGCCATCTTAAAATCTCTATATCAGGAAGGACTCTAATGCTCTATCCTAAATGTTCTGAGATGGTTACTAACTGTGTCATTGTTCCAAATCTTCAGAATGGCTCCTGCTCGTCGTGGTAACCAAGGTGATCCTGAGCCACCGCCGCCACCCTCACTGGCGGAGGTTCTAATGGATATTGAGGAGAACCACCTGCGCAACGAGCGTCTGCTTGAGCAGTTGGTGCAACAAGGGGCACAGAGGAACAATGACTGCAACACTCTCACTGAGTTCTTGCGGTCCCAGCCTCCGACATTCTCTGAAGCTAGAGAGCCGCTTGATGCGGATGATTGACTGCGAGCTCTCGAGCGCAAGTTTGCTGCCTTGCATGTTCCGGTGGCTGAACAAGTGAACTTCGCCACCTACCTTCTAAATGGAGTCGCTGGTTCCTGGTGGGAGAGCCAGGTGTCAATGTTTGATGTTGGCCATGTCTTCACCTGGGCGGAGTTCCGCACCGCCTTCCGTGCGACTTACATCCCCAAGCCCATCATGGACTTGAAGAGGAGGGAGTTCCTAGATCTGACCCAGGGATGTATGGACGTCCAAGCTTATGGGCATGAGTTCAACCACCTCTCTCGTTACGCCCCTCGGGGCGTGACCAATGATGAAGACAATCAGTATCTGTTCCGCAAGGGGCTTGCACCGCGGCTCTGATATGAGCTCTTGCCCTTCAAGTTCCAGTCCTACCAGGAGTTGTACAACCAGGCTCTCACTCTTGAGCAGGGTAGGAAGGAGATGGAGTCTTCCAAGAGGCCAGCTCCAGTGGACAATCAGAGCTCCTCTTCTTCTGAGGGCAAGAAGCACAGGGTATTTGTGCCCTTCACCGCTGTGCCTCGTGCTCGTTTCGCGGCAAGGCCCTCGGGATACAGGCCACCTCCGCCTCGCCCAGCTACCTCGACCTTGGGTGCGGCTGGAAGTGGGTTCCGTCCTCAGCTGGCTCCACCACCACCGAGGCCCACTTGCTACAGTTGTGGCCAGCCGGGTCACTACTCTAGGGAGTGTCCCCAGAAGGCACCTGCTACCGCAACACCGGCACCAGCTCCCTCTACACTAGTAGCCAAGGCTATGACTGTTAGCCGTGGTCGTCTGAACCACGTCTCTGCTGAAAAAGCTGCCGAGGACCCCGGTGTTCTCATGGGTACGCTTCGAATTAATGAATACCCAGCTTCAGTCTTGTTTGATTCTGGAGCATCGCATTCTTTCATATCCATAGCTTTCGCACATAGCCATCAAATACCGTTTGTGGTCATGGACTCCCCTCCAGTGGTTAAAACACCAGGCTCTAGTTAGCACACTAACTGGATTGCTCTGGAGGTCCAGATTTCCATAGGCTATTGGTCCTTTTCGTTGCCATTGATGGCCCTGAAGTCAGATGGTCTAGATGTCATTCTGGGCATGGACTGGCTAGTCAAATATCAGGCTAACTTGAAATGTGCTGCCAAGTCTATCACAGTGATCCACCCAACCGTCGGGCTAGTGAGTTCCTAGTCACCTTCATCCGCAACTCCATCCGTTGCCACTCCTCTCTCGCCGGAGATCAGCCTATGCTTCATGGAAGGAACCACCCCACCTGAAATGCATTTGGTAGCGGTGGTGTGTGATTTCCCCGATGTCTTTCCTGAGGAATTGCCTGGTATGCCACCCGATTGAAGTGTGGAGTTTGTCATTGAATTGGTTCCAGGAACTGCGCCAATTTCCAAAAGGCCCTACCGCATGCCAGCGGAAGAGCTGACTGAGCTGAAGAAACAAATTGATGAGTTGGTGGAGAAGGAATTCATTCGGCCTAGTAGCTCACCCTGGGGCTGCCCGGTCATTTTTGTCAAGAAGAGGGATTCAAATTTTCCTCGTCTGGTTGTTGATTACCGGCCTCTGAATTCGGTAACCATCAAGAACAAGTATCCTATTCCCCGAATAAATGACCTATTCGATCATCTAGCTGGAGCAACGGTATTCTCCAAGATGGATCTGAGGTCAGGCTACCATCAGATGAAAATCAAAAAGGAGGATATTCCAAAGACGGCTTTCACTACTCTTTATGGCTTATATGAGTATACCGTCATGTCCTTTGGCCTCACCAATGCAACGGCTACATTCATGAGGCTTATGAACTCCATCTTCCATGAGTACCTCGATAAGTTCGTCATAATATACATTGATGACATCTTTGTCTACTCCAAAACTGAAGAAGAGCATGCCGAGCATCTTCGGCTAGTTCTGACAAAGCTTCGTGATCATCGCCTCTATGCCAAGTTCTCCAAGTGTGAGTTTTGGTTAAAGGATCTCATCTTCCTCGGTCATGTGGTGTCAGCTTCTGGAGTAGCTGTGATACCCGACAAGATTCAGGCAATCCTGAACTGGCCAACTCCAAAGTCCGTCAAAGACATACGTAGCTTCCTTGGGTTGGCAGGTTATTATCGCCGATTCATTGAGGGCTTTTCCAAGATAGCCAAGGCATTGACTGACCTTCTCAAGAAAGATAAGAAGTTTGTGTGTACCGACAAAGCTGAAGATAGCTTTCAAACTCTCAAAGTCAAACTCACGACCACTCCTGTGCTTGTCCTTCCTGACACAGACAAGGATTTTGTTGTCTACTGTGATGCCTCATTGCAAGGTTTGGGCTATGTGCTAATGCAAGAAGGCCATGTGGTAGCCTATGCTTCTCGCCATCTCAAACCGCATGAGCACAACTACCCAACTCATGATCTAGAGCTTGCTGCCGTGGTTCATGCTCTGAAGCAATGGAGGCCCTACCTGTTGGGCAACCGTTGCGAGATTTTCTCGGATCACCAAAGTCTGAAATATCTTTTCACCCAACCAGATCTGAATCTCCGACAGAGAAGATGTTTGGAGTTGATCAAGGACTATGATGTGACCCTCAACTATCAGGCCGGCAAGGCCAATGTCGTGGCAGATGCTCTGAGTCGCAAGGCTTACTGCAACACTCTGATGGTTGAAAAGGCCCAACCTGCCCTTCATGAGGAGTTTGCCCGTTTGAATCTGGAGATTGTTCCTTCCGGATTTCTGGCAAACTTAGAAATCAAATCCACTCTTGAGGCTGAAATCAAGGCAGCCCAACAGCAAGATGCTGACATCCTCGAAATCAAAGAGAAAATAGCTAACGGGAAGGCCAATTGTTTTTCTGTTGATGACAATGGTGTTGTTTACATTGGTGACCGTCTAGTGGTGCCCAAGAGTGGGAATACAAAAGGGTTGATACTCTCAGAAGCTCATGAATCACCCATTTCCATTCATCCGGGTAGTACCAAGATGTACCAAGAACTCCGCCATCAATTCTGGTGGTCTTGCATGAAGCGAGAGATTGCCGAGTATGTTGCTGAATGTGACGTCTGTCGCCGTGTGAAAGCTGAACATCAAAGGCCAGCAGGTACTCTTCGCCCCATAGCCATTCCCAAGTGGAAGTGGGATGAAGTTGGTATGGATATCATCACTAGTTTCCCAAGGTCACAAAAGGGCAATAATGCCATCTTGGTCGTCATCCATCGTCTATCCAAGGTAGCTCATTTCCTTCCAGTTCGCGAGGATATAACTGCGAAGCAATTGGCTGAGTTGTATGTTGCCCGAATTGTTCCTCTCCATGGTGTTCCACTGAGGATCATCTTAGACCGTGGGAGCCTATTCGTATCCAGATTCTGGCAGAGTTTCCAAAATGCTATGGGAACCCGTCTCAACTTCAGTACAGCCTACCACCCTCAAACTGATGGACAGACTGAAAGGGTAAACCAAATCCTTGAGGACATGCTCCGGGCATGTGTTATCTCCTTCGGTAAGGGCTGGGAAAAGTATCTCCCCCTCGCCGAGTTCTCCTACAACAACATTTATCAAGCTAGTCTGCAAATGGTTCCCTTTGAGCCAGCTGGCTGGGATTTGTTTATCTGTAGGCCTCTTAGGCCATATTTTGGATCTTGTTGTTTAGACAACATATTTTACTTCCGCTTGTTGTAATGATGGGTCTGTGACCTCTGTGGTGTACTTTTGCTATCTTTCTCGCTATATGAGTTGCTATATAATCTCTTTGTGTCGTAGAGACTGTAATGTGTCAGTTGTTCCACAAGTCTTGATCTCCTTATTATGCTTTGATAGCTATGCCAGTGTTTATGGTATGATCGAGGTGTTGCGTGGGAGCGGTAACCCCATTGCCCTTCGATTGGGTAGCATAGCCTGTGGGTTACATAACCTCTTTGCATAATTCCGGGGTCAGGGCGCTACACCAATGTAGCAGCCCCTGAAAGCAATGAGACACCTGCCAAGCCCAGGAAGGTATCTGCCAAAACCAAGAAGGTAGATGCCACACGAAAGGAGCCACTTGTGGTTCACGCCGGGGAGGTAGCTGACAAGGCCAAGAAGGCAGCCGCCCATCTCAAGCTGGCACCTCCCCAAGAAGAGCAGGAAGCTTCCCAAGTCGAGCTGGAAGCTGCCCAAGTTGAGCAGAAATCTGCCCAAGTCGAGCTGGAAGCTGCCCAAGTCGAGTTGGAAGCTGCCCAAGTCGACAAGGAAGCTACCCAAGTCGAGCAGGAATCTGCCCAAGTCGAGCTGGAAGCTGCCCAAGCTAACATTCTAGAAATACTGAATACTCTTGCTCTACACTAGTGTAACGCCCCAGGATCAGTACTATGTAGACTTGAGCGTTTCACCCAAATCCGCATAATAACGATCTTAGGACACCCACCAGGCATAACGTGCATGTCGCAAACACACGTTATGCGGGTGGAATTGTGATGATCATTACAACAGTTCTCGATGGAACCCACAAAAAAACATATATACAACAACGACTCGCCGAGTCAAGAGCAAAGATACATTACAAAGATCCAAATAACAACGGAGGCGAATAGCGTCTGACTACGGACAAGAATAGAAATGTGGAATAAGAGTCCTGAAGATAAACCAAGGCACCATATCCCTGCCCAGGCCAAGCCGGAGGGATTCCCGAGCTAACGTCGTCAGACTTCAAACCTATCGGCTGCATTGGAATAGCAGCCCCGAAGGGGTCAGTACTATAAACAGTACTGGCAAGGAATACTCACAAGATATCAAAGCTTGAATTCCGAGGAAAGGGGTTGGTGGTTGAAGCGGCAACAAGTAGCACTAACAACTTATAAAGACACGCTACAACTTCCGTCTAATAGAGACAAGGTAAGAGAGCGCATAGGTAACCAACTATAAACTAGCACCAAACAATACCCAGCCGATTCCTTACCCGCCCGTTTAAACCATGGACAGCAAGCCAAAGGCACTCACACAGTTGACAATTTTATGGGTTATTATTTAAGTAATCTATCTTACTAATCAAGTTATAATCATTAGGTGTAAGTTGTCTATGATCTTGTTAGCCAGCACATTTCACCAAGTCGTCCATAACCGCGGACACGGCTTTTCGAAAAGATTAAACCCTGCAGGGGTGTACTAATTTACCCATTGGTACCGTCCGGCTCACCTAGTTGGCCCTCTTCCGGGGAAGGCCGGCAAGCAGGCGCGGTTAAACCTTTACCTCGCGTGAGACTATCCAAGAGTCATCTGTGGCCACAGGGCAAGTTTACCCAGCCTCAGCCCCTGCCCCATCGCCACATCCTAAACACCACCATCCTCATCATTTCTTTTTCCGCTCACACACACGGCAAATGGAAATAGCAAACTAGAGGACCCTTGGATACGCCCGCACAAGTTATTTGGTCAGTAAGGCGCCCATACACCCACCAATGGCAGCACGCTCGGTTCTTGGTTCTAGCTAAAAGCACTCTCAGCCTAGGCGGCAGGAATGAGGCAAAACACCATCCCCGATGGCAACTCATCCAAGCCTTTTAGCAAATTAATTATCCACCACAAGTAACCATCATGTCCGAACATTCCACCACCATTCGTAATAATGGAATTAAATCACCGGACAAAATATATTATTTGACTAGCATGGCTAAGCATAGCTAAGCATATATAACAACAAATATATCTTTGTCTCCGGCCAACACATCAAACCTAGGGTTTATAGGAGGGGAAGCATGTGATGGTTCAGGGGATAAACATGCATTCATAGGATACTCTACATCTTGATCAAAAGAGACATTTGAATCGCATGCAATATTATAGTGGATAAAATAAGTTTGTAAAAGCAGTAGGATGCTAGATGCCAAGAAGGTTAGGTTAGCTCTTGCCTTGCTGATAGTACTGGGCGCGTTGATCGTCGAGGTATTGTGGTGGAACCTCGACTCCTGAATCTAACGAAACACAAACAATACAAGAAAGGAATAAATAACACAAAATAATAGGTGCAATGCACAATCATGATGAGATGGTCATATTATGCATTGAAAAGGTGTTGGGCAAGTCCCACAAGTTAAATGGAACCCCCAAAATTAAATATAGCAATTAACGGGTCAAAACTCCATTTTTAACTTAGTGAATTAATTAATTACTCAACATGTCCAGTACTGAAATATGAGGTCTACATGCATGATAATGACATTATTAGATAGGTATTAACCTACTGATCAATTTGGTACTTCGTTTGCAATTTTCCGATTAACGGTGAAGAAATGGTGATTTAAACGGTTCTGCAATTTAAATCATTTTAACCAATTCGAAAATGACATCAAAGTAAAAGTTATTTGCATGCTGTGAAATTAACATGTATAGATAGCATTTGAGTTGCTGATCAATTTGATATAACATTTGCAATTTTTGAAGTAATATTTATCAAGTTATGGTATTTGCAATTAGGGATTTAAATCTGCCATTTTACTTAATTTAAATAAACAGCAATTTAAATGTTCATTAGTGCATGGAAATAGAACTAAAATGTAGATGTTGTTTTCCTGAACATTTATAGATCTTATTTATAATTTTTGGATCAAAATTCATAAAGTTATGGATTTTATAAATTCCATTTATATTCTGCCATTTTATTTAATTTAATTAAAACAGGCATTTTAAGTTTAACCAAAAATCCAACTAATGGCACTAACATTTAGAGTTTATTTAGCTGAGCATTTTGACATATTAATTGCATTTTTCTGAATTGTAAAACTCTAGATATGAATTTCCAAAATTTGAATAACTCACAGATGATTTGCATTTCACATTTAAATTCAAATTCAAAATTTCATTTGCATGTGTGAGTTACAAATTTGGATAGGTTATGAAAATGTGAACAATTTGGTATGTCAATTTCATTTTTCTGATTTACCAATTTTTAGATATAGCAAAAATGAACTCTCTGTTAATTTTCTGAAATTGAAAACAGATGAACAATGACGTCATGCTGATGTCATCAGAGGGCAGGCGGCATGTTGATCAAGAATCCGTCGTCTCCGGTGGAAATTGGGCATGGGCAGCTGCACTAGGAGATAGAGGAGGTGGAGTGGAGCAGAGGGGCGGCGGGATTGACCAAATGGTCGCCGGAGTTGGCCGCGGTTATCGCCGGAGCGGCGGTGGACGGCGGAGCACGGTGGGAGCGCGGCCTAGAGCGGGAGGAAGAGGGAGAAGAGGTCCCGGAGGACGGGGTGCTCACCCTGAGTGCGTCGGGCAGCTCGCCGGAGAAGGGGACGGTCGGAGGAGGCAGGGAGCGCGTCGACGTGCGGCGGCCGGAGGCGGAGACCGGGACGGAGGCGTCGATCTTGGGCATCCCCGCCTCGATTCCCTGGCCGGGGATGAAGAGGACGGCGAGGCGCATCTCGTGGTAGCGTCGGCGTGGCACGGGGTGGCCGGAGGCGAGGGCAAGCTCGACGGCGGCGGCGGCGGACGTCGGGCTCGATCGTGCTCGATTTAGGGTTAGGGTTCGTGGGGAGAGAGAGCAGGGGGAGAGGAGAGCATCCAGGGCATCGTGGGGGTCCTCCTTGTCGACGCAGGGGTAAGGGGGGGCCCGGCGTCGAGGGAGCAGGGCGGTGGCCACGGCGGCACGGCGCGGCAGTGTCTTCCCTGTGGCGACAGGGAAAGGATGCCCTGAAGATTTTATGAAAAAACCCCTGGCTAAAATGAAATGCATCACAATTTAGTCCAGCAGCAGTTTAGTGAATTTAATTGAGGCCCTAAACCATTTTTATAATTTCTGCAAAAATTCATGTGGGATCTCAATATCAACTAGAAGCTCCACAAAAATTGGTGTTGCCAAATAAAAAGTTTTGAGCAACATTTGTTCAAAGGGTTTGGATAAGGCAAAATTTAATAATTTCCAAAATCCATTTACTTGGGGTATTTAAACATTTCCAAAATAAGTGAAATTATTCATGGAGGCTCCCAATATAGTTATGAAGCTCCCCATATTTTTATTTGGACATTTTGAAAAGTTTAACCTGGTTTCAAATTCACAATTTGGTTAAACCAATTTTGAGTTCCAAACATTTATTACTTTGCTTAACAATAATTGTCTTTGACAAATATTTAAGAAAGGTGAACTTGAAACTTCCTGGACAAATTGGAAGTTCAAACAATTTGGTTTTGCAAACTTGAACAAATTCATTTGGTTTGGAAATTTAGGAAGTGTTTGCTTCCTTTTAATGTTTTCCATTTTGCTGTAATTAAATTTAGCAATTTAAATATGTATGCCATGATGCAATGCAAAGCAAAAAGTGAAATTTTGTCCCATATTTTAGGGTACCAAATCTGGGCTGTTACACCACCCTGATCTTGGAGCCAGAGGGGCGGAGGACCACGCCGGGGGTGAGGACGATGTTGAGCCCCCGGTAGCCCACCCCGAGCCTGGTGCCGAGGACGAGCAAGCCTCTGGCGACGCCTACGCATCGAGACCCGTGAGCCCCCAGCCTGACCCGCGGACAACGGACCCGGCACCGGGGTTCACGAGGACGTGCCCCACCGTTAGGGAGTTCTTGTCCTTCGTGAAGGCCGAGGTTGAGTGGCGGGAGCCCTCTTCCTCCTCCTGGGAGGAGGAATTGCGTGCCCGCGAGGAGTGGGTGACAGCGGATGAAGAGTTACCTAACGCCCGAGAGCTTAGGCTGTTCCGCCAGCACGAAGAGCTACAGCAGCGTCTCCGCAGGCTCGAAGCTTAGGAGAAGACTTTCCTCGAGGCGGAGGAGATGCTCCAGGCCAGGGCGAACCTCGACAAGGAACGTCTGGAGCAAGGTATGACGAATGTAGAGGGATGTACTTGCATCGAAGTGGAGGCAGAGGTGAAAGAGACCATTCGGGCGAAGGACGAGGCCATCAAGTTGAGAGACCGGAAAATCTCCAGACTGAAGGAAGACCTTGCCCACAAGGAGAAACGCTGGGAAAAAGCTCGTGATGACCTCCGGCAGGTCCGAGGTGAGCGGGATAAGCACGCGGCAAGGATCGCATCTCTGGTAGCCACCATTGATGCGCAAAAAGCGGCCCTGACCTAGGATGAAGGGTTCAAGAAGAACACGGGCGCCCACCGGCTCGCGCTAGAGGAGAAGATCCGCAATCTAGAAGGCGCGGTGAAGTTTCGAGATGAGGCCACCGAACGCATGACCATCGTGCGCCAGACCGAAGCCAAGGAGCACGCCAAGAGGTTGGCGGCCATGGAAGCGAGCAAGTCGCATGCTCAGATTGCCTGGGACAGCCATGAGAAACTGTCCGAACAGCTCAAAGCGGTGCAGAGTGACCTGGCGAAGGCCAAAGAGGCGCAGGACAAAGAGGAGAGCAACTTCCGCAGTCACCGTCGGGGCAACGATGAGATTCTGCTCCAAATGCATGCCTAGTCTTCAAAGATCGTGGATGCACTGGCGACGCTGAAGGTGGAGGGCTTGCCCACCCTCTCGAAGGAGCACTCCTACTCCATCTGGTGTTATCCTTCATTCCTGAAGCTCGTGGCCTCGTGCATCAGCGTCCTCAGAGGAAGCGTGAGCAGGGCCACCCTCCAGGAAGGGAGAGTTGCAGCCCAGCAAGTGGCCACCTAGTTCGTCGCAGCCCTCCAACGACGGCACCAACAACCTCCTTCTCTGCCTGACCTGGAAGGCCTCACCCCCGAGATGTTGACCGATCCCGAGGTGACCCGCCAGGTGGATGAGATCATGAAGCATCTCTCCCGCGAGGACGACAAGCAATCCTGAAGGCAAAACGGGGCAATACCAGGAAACGTGAATTGCGTCTTATAAACTTGTATTTTTCGGAATGTAAATAACCTTTTCCCAGTTTTCATTTGTTTTATTGCACTCGTGGAGGCTTAACGCTCTCGGGAAGGGTTAATGGGCGTGAGAGCTAACCAGCAGTGGGCACTTAGACGGATTTGAGTCACCGACACAGGGCGCATCCCCCCAAGAACCCATCGTTTTTTGACCGCACGGACCTCAGCCCACGACTCCACTGCCCGAGGGAAACTGACAGCATCGTCGCGGAGGCGCCACCCCAAAACAACGCCCGCTTTCATCTTAGCCAAAATGCATAAAACAGGTGCAAAAAGGGAAAATCCCGTGCAAGCACGTTTATACTTAGCTCAATGTCGACCTCCTTTTGGCTATTTTAGCAATTGTTTCGTCGCGCTGCCGCCAAGGCGGGTCTTCTATGCCGTTTTTAAGACATAACTCTGCCCTGCCTGCAGTTACCCGTAGGGTCAGGGACCCGTGCTGAAATAGCCGCCTGCCCAGCTATCTCCACTGGCGCAGGACCTTTAATGACCCTGGTCCGGAGACCCTTGTGTTCCCGACGCCGCCTGAGGGCACGTCCGCCTTGCTGACACCCTTATGGTGCCGGTCCGGAGACCCTATCTGGCTCTTTATCCTTGACGCCTGGAGGCCGTCCACCTTTTATTCCCGACGCCACCCGTGTGCACGTCCGCCTTGCTGACACCCTTATGGTGCCGGTCCGGAGACCGCATATGGCTTTTTATCCTTGTCGCCCGGAGGCCAACCATTTTGCAATCCGATATTTCTGAGGAGGTCCACTTGGTCCCGGGTGTATTGCCACAATGTGACCCGGCAGATCCCATTCTTCTCCGGGTTGGTCTTCGCAGAAGAAAACTTGATCCCAGCCGGTGACGGTCATTAGCTGACTTCCTTGTATTCCTTGCGCTGCTGGTGGTGAGCTGGACTTGTCTAGATTTTCGGTCTGAGTGGAGGTGTCGATGACGGTTCTTGGTGATTTCTTCTTCAGGGCTTTCCTAGGTTTTGGGTTGAGAGGACAATCTCTGCTGAGGTGGCCGAGTTCTCCATAGGTGTAGTGTCGGGGATGTAACCCCGGTATACGAAGGATGGCCCCTCTATGTGGTCATCGGTGATGCCTATGAGTCAATACATGTAGCTGGGTTAAATATTAAAGAGTTATATTAGCACCTTGGGCCGAGTCAAGTCTCATTCGGCCTGGTCAACACTTCTCCCAGGCAGAAATAAATAAGAAATCGAGTCTGGGCCCTTTAACCGAATCTGGCCCGTGACCGAGATAGCCATCCCGGTCAACTTGACCCGGGTGGGCCATTTGCCTCCCAGGCAGCCCACGTTGGCATCAATCCCTCAACTGACCCGGGTGGGCCGAATCCTCTCCGCCGGCCTCCACTCATCCGGCTGGGCCGAGTCTCCAGCACCCGGCTGGGCCTCGATCGCTTCTGGTAGGCCGGCTTCCGGCACCCGGGTGGGCCTCAGGCAGGCCAACGCACGGCGCCCCCGGGCGGGCTTCAAGCAGGCCGATGTTTTCTTCCCCGGATCGACATCGATCGCTCCCAGCGACCGAGATCATTCCCTGCACCCGGGATTGATCGCTGCAGGCCGGCTTCCAGTTCCCTTCGACTGGATCATTGCCAGGCCAAATCATCTGCTGCCATTCTGAGGCAAGGTGCAGGCAGCAAACTAGCATATTCCCTCTACAAATATCAATGCCTGCTACCAGAGGATAAGAGCTAAGGACGGGATGACGAGGGCACGTACAGGCACCCATGCCCTGCGTGGCAGCAGTACACACCATGACGCGTGCACAGGGCGGACGAGACCCCAGTAGTCTTTTCACGTACAGTGTAGCATAGTGTTGTGTGCAGTGTCCTGTGGGCCACCCCTTGTCCCCTGGGCTCTCCCTATATAAAGAGCACCAGGGGAAATGCTCCGATGTACCCAGCGCTCACGCGGGCTCATTTCCCCCCTTTTGCCTTAGCTTCTTCTTCTTCCTTGAGCAGCTCTCCCTGGCTAGCTCCATACAGCTCGAGGAGCATTTGTACCCACCACGTATGAGATGAGAATACATCAAAGTAGGATAGATGCTGCAGTAGGGGTTTTACCTCCCCACGAGGGCCCCGAAGCAGGGTAGATCTTTGTGTTTGTAGTGTTCTTCGTGTGTGCTTTTCTGTGCATAATCCCTCCCCGAATCCTCTAGCGTCCATCGGCCCCAAACTTAAGCCTACCCCTAGGCATCTGTTGTTCACCACGACGACATGTAGGATTCCCCGCTTCTAGGGCACTTTCTGAGCTCATGGTAGTCTTCAATATTGTGCCTATCAGATTGATGAAACGAGTACCAGGGTCCTGGCTGACCATCTTCACCCAGAGGGATCTCGACTTCTTGCGGCACGTAGACATGGATCTCGGTCTGCTGGCTCGGGATCTGACTTCCCTCCTCTCGGAGGTGCGCCGGCAGAGATGTTTCCAAGCAGAGTTCCCCCTTCACCTCGCGCGTCCGCGGGGAAAGAG
The DNA here is from genome assembly GCA_012064385.1 of Puccinellia tenuiflora. NCBI lineage: Eukaryota > Viridiplantae > Streptophyta > Magnoliopsida > Poales > Poaceae > Puccinellia > Puccinellia tenuiflora. The sequence goes on along the minus strand of QRDG01000473.1, from coordinate 4,096,415 downwards.
GAGCGTCAATACTTGTAGCATCCTCTTGAGGCCTCCTTCCTCAGGGTCGAAATGGAGACCCGGGTACCGTAGGTACTCCGCACTGGACTTAGCCTTCTTCTTCCATGCCATCCCTGACGCAGAACCCAGCGACGTAGCCAACACAGGTCCTGTCGGTGAACACGACCGCGAGGTTGACGCAGGCCTTGTCGATGAACTCGAGGTCGATGAAGCACGTGTCGATGAACTTGAGGCCGATGCGGACCTTGTCGATGACCTTGAGGCTGGCGCAGACCTTGTCGATGACCTTGAGGCCAGCACAGACCTTATTGATGACCTTGAGGCCGACGCGGACTTGTCGATGACCTTGAGGCCGGCGCAGACCTTGGCGATGACCTTGAGGGCGAGGTAGACAAAGGTGTTGTGGTAGATCTCGACGAAGATCTCGAAGTCGATGAAGATGGATCCAGCGCTTGCGCCCCCTACCTGGTGCGCCAGATGTCGTGTCTTGGTTCACGGACACCGGGAGTAAAGAATACCCCCTTTTTAGGGTCGGTATGGGGCGCGAAGGAGGCCGGGAAACGTCTTCTGCCGGGAAGACTTCGTCTAGGCCCGAGATCTACGTACAAGCATGCACCGCAGAGACACAAGGAGTTTACCCAGGTTCAGGCCGCCCGGAGGCTAACAGCCCTAATCCTGCATGTCTGGATTGAGTGGTATATCATGGTGTAGCTTACAGAGGTGGTTGCGGGTGCGAACCCGGGAGGTGTCCGCTAGAGGTTGAATACGAGCAGACCCTGACCTGGAAGAGATCACCTCTCGCCTATGCTACTCTCAGTCTTGCGCGCTACCTAGCCTAGCCTCCGAGTCTCTGGGCATCCGTCCGAAATCCGGTCCTCCCCCTCAGGTTCCTTGGTCCTCCTATTATAGGCTTAGGGGATCCTACAGGTGCACCTTTGGAGGGCGGAGGAGTTTTGGCGGGAAAACCGCTCCGGGTTCTCCTTTGGGGGTGACGTGGCTTCTTCTCGTCCAAGTATTCTTCGGAGGGGGTTAGGTGCGGTCGCCACCTTTCCCTGGGCAGGCAGACAGGGGCTGATACCTTTTCCGTCCCGGTCCCCCTTCGGCGCCTTCGTCTTCTTGGCGCCCAAGTCTTCTAGGAGCTTCCAGCCAGGGCTGGCAAGCCTATCCTCTTCGCGCTTGCAGAGGTTTGCTCCCGGGGGTGAGCCTGGCCTCCTGCCGGGCATCGGGGTCCTCGGGACCTCCGCGTCGTCTTCTGAGTTGAAGGGGGGCCCCGGGGGGTCCCCTGGTCCTTAGCCGTGGTTGCCGATGTCGTGCTTGTCTCGTCGCCGTGGGGTAGATAGGGGGCCCATCTGCCAGTCTTGAACCTTGGCCTTGCTCGCCTTTCTGGTGGGCCCACAGGCGGTGGACCCACTTTGACCGCATCAGGGGAACCCCATGTTCCACTATTGCGACAGTCATATCAAGGGTAGTAAAGCTACACATTACGATAAGATAAAATAACAAGACAGGAATAAAGATTACACTAATTTTTTTCGCCTTTAAAATTTTGCAACAGGAAAAATAAGCTAACGAGAAATAAAACAAGCAAGACAAAAACAAAGTAAAGTGATTGAGAGTGTGAGACTCCCCTTGATATAGCTCCAAGGTCCCCGGCAATGGCGCCAGAAAAGAGCTTGCTAAGTGTTGGCAAATTGGCGGGGACTAATCTTATTATGTGTCTTTAGTGCGTTCCCCGGCAACGGCGCCAGAAAAGAGCTTGATTGCTACTGATGAAGAGTTGGGTGGTGCCCCAACCGAAGGCGGAGATGTAGCAAGCAGCAGTTTTCCCTCGATAACGAACCGAGGTTTATCGAACCAGTAGGACATTGAAATCAACAACAAATTGAATGTTGAAGATCTCTGGCGCTTAATCTTCAATAGACGTGGACCTGCGCGCACTCAACCAAAATACTTTGCCCCCAACTGCGGAAAGGTTGTCAATCTTTCCGGTCTCACAGAAAACAAAGCGGTTAATTGTATAGTGAAATAGATGAATTATGAAAATGGACCAGAGGAGTAATGATGATGAAAAGTGATGAATAAAGGTTGCAATCAATGTAAAAAAGATGGACCGGGGGCCATGGGTTCACTAGTGGAGTCTCTCGAGTAAATAGAACATTCATATGATGGGTAAACAAATTACAGCTGGCCAATTGACAAGATTATAACACAAACTTAATCTAGCTATGACAAAGAGAACATGATAATATTTAATTAGGCATCACGACAATGAACAAAGACCGTTGAGTCGAACTGCAACTTTGTCTAAAAAGTCCACCGTGGGATCGCTATCCAGCCTGTCACCCATCGGTATTAAGTTGCAAGCAACAGACATTTGCATTAAGTAAAGCGCATGAAGTAAGCAATATTAAATATCAAAATGGATTTTAACACGCTTTTTTACCCTTAGTAGCAACAGCACACCCTCGCCCTTAGACGTTTCTGTCACTCGTGCCCAGGAACAAAAGGGGGCATGAACCCACTATCTAGCATAAATACTCTCTCTTGGAGATACACACAATCACTTGGCCAAAGTAACTATGCACATCGGAGAGCATGCAAGAACATAAATCAACATATAAGGATCATGCACAATCTGATCATAACTTTATAATCCATCAGATCCCAGCAGACACATCACATAGCATTACAATAATCGATCTTGATCATGTTAGGCAGCTCACAAGATCATAAGATATGAAGCACAAGAGAGAGAGACTACCATCTAGCTACTGCCATGGACCAAAGGTCCAAGGTGGGACTACTCACAAATCATCCCGGAGGAAGGCATGCCGATGTAGAGCCCTCCGGGATCGATCTCCCCTCCGGCAGAGTGCCGGGATCTGCTTCAGAATCACCCCCGAACTAGGGTTTGAGTTGACGGTGCCTCGGGATGACTTTTCTGGAAAATAATGGCCGCCCCGTCGTTTTTAGGTTAAAAGGGATTTTATAGGCGTCGGAGGGGGCCGAGGGGACGCCCCATGAGCAGGGGCGGGTCCCACCCGCGGGTCCAGGTGGGGCCGTGGCAGGCACCCGCCTGTGGCCCCTGGGTGGCCCCCTAGGCTGCCCTTTGGTCCACAGGTGTCTTCCGTCGCATAAAAAATCTCCGTAAATTTTCAGCGCAATCCGACGATATTTCCTGAAGTGAATTTTCTGAAATACAAAAACAGCAAAAACAGGAAACTGTCACTGGGCATCTTGTTAATAGGTTAGTCCGACAAAATGCATAAAAATGATATAAATGACAGTAAAAACATGTGACGACATCACAAAACTAGCATGGATCAATCAAAAATTATAGATACATTTGACACGTATCATGCGCCGGAAGCCTGAGGAAGAAGAAGCAGTTCTTGGCGATGATCCTAGGCGTCTCGGCTCAATTCCTTCGATGTGGAGGACCAGCGCATCGTGGTGGATCTTCTGGTCGGCTCAGCTTGGCTTGGGGACAACCATGGCCGCGGCGACAGAGAGGCAGCACCGGTGGTGCTCTTTGTGGTGAGCAGGAGAAGAAGCAGAGGGGAGGAAGAGAAAAGAGAGGCGGCGGCGCGAGGGGAAGGAGAGGGACTAGGGTTAGGGGAAGGGGCGGCCAGCTCCTGCTTTATAGTGGGGAAAAGGTGGTGCGGTGGCATGGCGGCATGGAGGACGGGTGACGGCGCGGTCGCGAGTGCGGACAACGACGTGCGCGTCCTGTCCGTACGAGGACGACGACACGAAACGGTACTGGGTCATGGCAGCATACCGGGAGCGGGAGGGGCCGGAAGAAAGAGAGAGGAGAGAAAGAGAGAGGGCTGCGGCCTTTTAAGGTTTTTTTTTTCAGAATTTTCCCAATTTAAAGAATTGGAGAAAGAGAGAAAGAAAGATAGGAAAAGAAAAGAGGGAAAAGAAAAAGGAGAGGGGGGAAAAGATTTAATATTTGCAAAACAAAATAAGGTTTGCAAAAATATTATTTTTATGCTTAGCAAAAATATGCAAGGTGATTGAATGCATGATGACATGACGGTGCAAAAAGAAAAACAAACAAATCTAATTTGGGAAAAACCCCGGGACTTTACAACTAGCCATTTACAGAATCAAATCCAAAATGCAGAACACTAACTCTAGCGCAATTTTTGTAGATGATCGAACTAGAAACATGATTGTAAGTGTCGAGGTGGATAGGGGAATAAACATGGGAAAGCAGCTGGACAGGATGTCCAAAGGAAATAGGATCAAAATTGTTATTCCTCCGGGAAAGTCTCGCCCAGCTGACGCAAAGATTGCTAGCATGTATGCTACTGCGTGTTCAATAGCTGTTAAGGAGGTTGTGCCTATCTTAACCCACTGGAAATTGTACAAGAAGAGGAGTGACATACTTTCTATCTACATGGGCCATGTGGCTGTAAGTTTTGTAACTCTTGATCCCAGTTCTTTGTATTGTTGTTCATAAAACTGAAGAATTCTCTTTCTTTTGTATCAGGCAAAGTTTGTTATGGACATCAAAGACCCCACGATTCATTCATCTCTTATGCTAAATCTCAAGAACCGTACAAAGCAAAGACACCATGATATGAAGGCCGCCCATTGGGACACATGTGAAAACAAGACTCAAGTTACATGTAAACCTCCTAAGGAAGTGAAAAACATGAACGAAGCTGATTGGTGCCTGTTAATCGATAGCTGGTCCACATCTAAGGAACAGGTCCATGTCTTTGTTCACTTAAGCTTGCCACCGTTTCAATTCTAGAATGTGGACTGTCGCTAATCTGTTCTTATTTTGTTTGTGTAGACGGCTTGTTTGAATGCCGCTAACAGCAGAAAAAGTGTCAAGTTCCCTTCTCTCACAGGTTCTCGTAGCTACGAGGTTTGCTGCGATGCGGAGAAAGATGCCCTACAATTGTTCAAAGAGACGCACAAGAAAAGGAATGGTGGATCCTCTACGCCTGTGAAAAAAGCAATTGTAAGTCCCCCAGAATTGCTTACATCTCCGGAATCAAGATTTTACTTCAACGTTCCTTACATGTCTGTCATATGCTGTTTTTCATCTATGTTCCTATCAATCTAGTTCAGCTACTGTCGCATCTATTGCTTGTACATGCAGATCCCTTGTCATTTCAGCACCACCAGATACACCAGTTAAATTATGCACTTGGGTTTGCTGTCATTTCAGCATGGTTTACAACTATGTTTTGTACACGCTTCTCGTCAGCTATTTCACCTACGCTTGTCATCTGCTAGTTGTGTACATGCGTGCTTAATTGCTTGTCTAGTTCATCTTTGCTTGTCATCTAATATTTTCATCTATGTTCTCGACCTGCTTTTTCTCTGCTATTTTTCATCCATGTTCTTTACATGCTTGTCATCTGCTATTTCATGTCAATGTTGCTTACAAGCTAGTTCAGCTGCTATTACTTCTTCTGCTTTGACATGCTTTGTAGGCTGAAATGGAAGCAAAGGTGGCGGGAGAAGTTTCACCAAAAAGGCACTGACCGCCAACCTATTTCTGCCGAGGAAGTTGTCGCTGAGGTGATGTGTAAAGGCGGCAAACGAAAGCCTACCTTCTTGAAGAATATAGGCGTGAAATCAAGCTGTAAAAGAGCAACAAAGTCTAAGCTGCAGCTTCAAGTTGAAGCTGAAAGAGCAGGGAAGCACGATCTGTAGTATGTAGTTGTTGATTTGAAGCAGGTGAAGGATCAAAACGATGTGGATAGGATCAAGATTAAAGAAGAATTGCAAGTCATGCGGCAGAAACAAGAAGAGGAGAGGGTGGGTCAACTTCACAGCAATCAAATTCTTGAGGACTTATTGGCTGCTACAGGAAAATTGAAATATCGTCAGGTGTCATTGCCTGCTACAGAAGAATCGAAAGATGGTACTGGGTAGCCGATCTGCAACTAGTCGGTTCCCTTCGTGAGTTTTTTGGTAAGTGCCCTTGGTGAGGCATTTTGATGCCCTTCGGGAGGCTGATACTATGTTCCTGGTGCCCCTTCGTGAGGCTTTTGGTGCCCCTTTTTGAGGCTAAAACTCTATTTGCTGGTGGCTTTTGTAAGGCTGTAAACTGTAGCGGATGGCCTTTGATGCTTGTGCTGGTGAGCAAGGCTGTGACCACTTATTTGCTTGCTGTGAATTTATGTAGTGCTAGAATTCGTCCGGACCGCCTAAATGGACATTCGAACCGTAACTGTCGGGGGGATAACCCCCGGGTATACCAAAGTCCATGACTCGACAAGAGAACAAGAGAAGCAAACCACGAAGATCAAGCGGACGGTCGGCAGGCTGCTAGCTGCCTTGAGACTGCAGACTGCAGGCTGCTAGCTTCATTGAGACTGCAGGCTGCTAGCTGCCTTGAAACTGCAGGCTGCTAGCTGCCTTGAGACTGCAGGCTGTTAGCTGCCTTGAGATTGCAGGCTACTAGCTGCAGGCTGCTCCAATCCGGCTGCCCCAGTCCGGCTATGCCTGGCTGGCCACATCAGGCTGGCATCCCATGTGCGTGAGTAGTACTAGCTGGGCCCCATGGGCCACCCCTTTGTCCCCTGGGCATCCCCTTTATAAGGTGCACCATGGAGCCCTAGAGAGGCAACTTTTCGGAAACCCTAGATAGATATTTTGGGAGGTGGAGGCTCTTCTCATCCCCACCTACCACATTCTTCCTCCTATAGCTAGAGAGAGAAAAACACAGCTCAAGGAGCAACCATGTAGCCCGAATTTGTTCCATCATATACAGCAGACATGCAGGAGTAGGGGTTTTACCTCACCACGAGGGCCCTGAACCTGGGTACATCGCATGTTCTTGTCGTGCTTGTGCCCAATCCCGCCGGAACGCCATTGCCGCCTTGTCCCACAAATCCCCATCTCTGATGGGTATGCCGTGCTAACCACCACGACAATAATGAAACGTTAAACATCGCGAATGCGAGGACGACACCAAGATGCCTTGCGACAGACACAATTTGTCATGGATAGAATACACATGGCAGCGACTGATTGGCTGACACAGCGACGGAAAATACACGTCACGGACCTCGTCGAAATGAATTCATCGCGGATACACCACAACGTGGAACCTGATGGGTGGGCCACGTGTCGCCATCTGATTTTCGCACTGCGGCGACGAACAAAAAACGTCATAGGGTGCAGATGACGTTGTCACCATGACCACGACGAAATAAACCCGTCACGGATAAGATCCTACGTGGAACATTGTGGATAGTCCACCTGCTGACCTCGCAATGCGCGGAGCCGTGACGAAAAAAATGAACATCGCAGGGGAGATGACGTCATAAACGGAATGGCAATGGCTTGCGACATACAAAAAACGTCGTACAAAATGATAACGTCAGCTGACGGTGTTAGCAACTGACAGAAACACCGCTGCCATGTGTCGAAGGTCGCAACGGAAAACAAACATCGCGCCTTATTGGGCCTTATACCGGGCCGTCCAATTGCCCGCGACGATTGACTAAACGTCACGCATATCCCACGACGTTTTGGTGGCAACAAATCCATCACAGAATCGTCCGTGATAGTCGATCCTTGACATTTTTTTCCGTAGCATAAACCATTGCGGATGAAGCCGAGCAATGTTTTGGAGCTCGTCCTCGACGGAATTGAATCATTGCTGATCTCTGAATTTTTAGTCGTGCCTCTTTGCCCTAGCTAGTTTTCTGGTCTTGTATCGTTCTCTCCTCAGCCCAACCTCCCCTCCTCCATGCTTTGGTCCTCCTTTTATAGGCTAAGGGGAGCCAACAAGAGCATGCGAGGAGCGTGGGGGGTTCTTGGCGGGAAAACCCCCCGGGGGTCTTTAGGAGGCGACGTGGCCTCCTCTCGTCCAAGTATTCCTCCAGAGGTGTCGCAACAGTGGAACACGGGGTTCCCCTGATGCGGTCAAAGTGGGTCCACCACCAGTGGACCCACCAATAAGGCGAACAAGGCAAGGGTTCAACACTGGCAGATGGGCCCCCCATCTGCCCCACGGCAACCAGGCAAGGACGGCATCGACAACCACGACTAAGGGTCGGGTGGCCTTCCGGGGTCACCCTCAACCCGGCAGACGACGCGGAGGTCCCGAGGTCCCGGACGCCCGGCAGGAGGCCAGACTCACCCTCGGGATCCAGCCTCCATACAAGCAAAGAGGATAAACTTGCCAGCTCCTACTGGAAGCTTCTAGAAGACTTGGGCGCCAAGAAGATGGATGCGCCGCGCGGGGACACGGTCGTTAAAAGTGTCAGCCTTTGTCTGCCCGCCCTACAAAAGGTGGGCGACCGTACCTAACCCCCCTGAGAAGAATACTTGGACGAGAAGAGGCCACGTCGCCCCATAAGAAGAACCCGGAGGGGTTTTCCACCTAAAACCCCTCCGCCCCCAAAGGTGCCCTTGTGGGTTCCCCTTAGCCTATAAAAGGAGGCCTGAGGCACCTCAGGGAGAGAGGAAGGAATTCCAGAGAGTCGGAGGCTAGGCTAGGTAGCGCACCAGGCGAGAGTAGCATAAGAGAGAGGTGATCTCCTCTGGGAAAGGATCTGCTTGTCTTCAACCTCTAGCCGACACCTCCCGGGTTCTCACCCGCAACCACCTCTCTAAGCCACACCATGATGAACCACTCAATCCAAACATGCAGGAGTAGGGCTTTTAGCCTCTGGGCGGCCTGAACCTGGGTAAACTCTCTGTGTCTCTGTGTTGCTTGCTAGTACGTAGATCGGAGGTCTCGACGAGGTTCTCCCAGAAGTTGGCGTCTTCCAGCCTCCTTCACGCCCCGTGTCGAACATAAAAATGGGTATTGCTAAGTGCTGGCAAAGTTGGCGGGGACTAATCTTCTTATGTTTCTTTAGTGTGTTCCCCAGCAACGGCGCCAGAAAAGAGCTTGATTGCTACTGATAAAGAGTGGGGTGGTGCCCCAAGCGAAGGCGAAGATGTAGAAAGCAGTAGTTTTCCCTCGATAACGAACCGAGGTTTATTGAAATAGTAGGACCTTGAAATCAACAACAAAGTGAATGTTGAAGATCTCTGGTGCTTAATCTCCAACAGACGTGTACCTCCACACACTCAACCAAAATACTTTGCCCCCAACAGCGAAAAGGTTGTCAATCTTTCCGGTCTCGCAGAAAACAAAGCGGTTAATTGTATAGTGAAATAGATGAATTATGAAAATGGACCAGATGAGTAATGATGGTGAAAAGTGATGAATAAAGGTTGCAATCAATGTAAAAAGATGGACCGGGGGCCATGGGTTCACTAGTGGAGTCTCTCGAGTAAATAGAACATTCATATGATGGGTAAACAAATTACAGCTGGGCAATTGACAAGATTATAACACAAACTTAATCTAGCTATGACAAAGAGAACATGATAATATTTAAGTAGGCATCACGACAATGAACAAAGACCATTGAGTCCAACTGCATCTTTGTCTAAAAAGTCCACCGTGGGATCGCTATCCAGCCTGTCACCCATCGGTATTAAGTTGCAAGCAACAAACATTTGCATTAAGTAAAGCGCATGAAGTAAGTAATATTAAATATCAAAATAGACTTTAACACTGCTGTTTTACCCTTATTAGCAACAGCACACCCCGCCCTTAGACGTTTCTGTCACTCGTGCCCAGGAACAAAAGGGGGCATAAACCCACTATCTAGCATAAATACTCTCTCTTGGAGATACACACAATCACTTGGCCAAAGTAACTACGCACATTGGAGAGCATGCAAGAACATAAATCAACATATAAGAATCATGCACAATCTGATCATAACTTTATAATCCATCAGATCCCAGCAAACACATCACATAGCATTACAATAATCGATCTTGATCATGTTAGGCAGCTCACAAGATCATAAGACATGAAGCACAAGAGAAAGAGACTATCATCTAGCTATTGCCATGGACCCAAGGTCCAAGGTGGGACTACTCACAAATCATCCCGGAGGAAGGCATGGCGATGAAGAGCCCTCCGGGATCGATCTCCCCTCCGACAGAGTGCCGAGATCTGCTTCGGAATCACCCCCGAACTAGGGTTTGAGTTGATGGCGCCTCGGGCTGACTTTTCTAGAAAATAATGGCCGCCGCTGTCGTTTTTAGGTTAAGAGGGATTTTGTAGGCGTCGGAGGGGGCCGAGGGGATGCCCCAGGAGCAGGGGTGGGTCCCACCCGCGGGTCCAGGTGGGGCCGCGGTAGGCACCCGCCTGTGGCCCCTGGGTGGCCCCCAGGCTGCCCTTTGGTCCACAGGTGTCTTCCGTCGCATAAAAAATCTCCATAAATTTTCAGCGCAATCCGACGATATTTCCTGAAGTGACTTTTCTGAAATACAAAAATAGCAAAAACAGGAAACTGGCACTGGGCATCTTGTCAATAGGTTAGTCCGACAAAATGCATAAAATGATTAATATTATAATAAAAACATGTGACAACATCACAAAACTAGTATGGATCAATCAAAAATTATAGATACGTTTGACACGTATCAGGTATCCTTTACTCCCGGTGTCCGTGATCCAAGACACGACATCTGGCGTGCCAGGTAGGGGGCGCAAGCACTAGATTCGTCTTCATCGAGATCTTGATCGGCGTCTACGTCGGCTTCGTCACTAGATTCTTCGGCAAGGCCTACGTCGACCGCATCGCCAAGTTCTTCTTCAAGATCTGCCTCAACCAAGTTCTTCATCAAGAGCTGCTTCGGCCTTGACGTCGAACCTCTGCACCAAGATCAACGTCAAGCTCGTCGGTCGCGGCTAGATCTGCCCTGATTTCTTCTTCCTCTACTCCGACCGGAGCAGTTGCTTCCTCAAGGCTGGTTGAATGGGCGCGTCGTCGGCAAGCGAAAGCCATGTCGGGAAATCAGGAGGTCCGTGGTGAGCCATCGCAACAGTCGACTCGGAGAAGCTGGGGGCTGGAAGAGACACTGGGCACGGCCCGAGCGCTTCTCTCCTTCCCGCCAGAGCAGTGCAAGAGCGATCCCCGTGCGAGGGAATGGATCGCCAGCTTGGAAAACCTGCTGGACTACGCTCACCACTGCCACGCTCCCGTGAGTTCTGCCCCGACCAACACCCGCGGTGCCGCCGTCCCTGCGCCAGCACCCCCAGAGGAGGAACAACAAGAGGATCCCCATGGCAAGAGGCCCATAGATCCGACCCGCGAAGCTACCGGCCAAAGCTCCAACCCCAGGCGTCGCAACCGCAAGGAAATGGAGGGCTAGGCCGGCCAGCATCCCAAGACCTACTGCACGCCGAACCCGGCAACCGTCCTTGACCTCTACCGTCTTGAGCAAGGACCCGATGAAACGCTGCGCCACTACATCTGGAGGTTCCGAGGCGTCGTCGACCGCATTCCCCTGGCGGACCTCCAAGAGATCTCCATCATCGCCATCTTCCACGTCAACGTCCGCAACTTGAAGATGCGTGAAAAGCTGAGCGTCCGTGCAGTGGACACCCTGGAGGACTTGTGGAAGATGGCCGACCTTTGCGCATGGGCTAAGGAAGCTGCTAAACTTCCTCCCCATGAGGTACGCTGAAGCCAGCTACGCGGCGCACATGAAGTACCCACGACGCCCCGAGATGTACCCGGAAGAATCGAGTTTTCACCTGGAACTCCCCATGAGCAATAAAAGATAAATTCTCCTTGATCAGAATCAATGTCATGCCAAGCTATCTATTTCCCGGGTATAAAACTATGCACGAAACAGAGAACACGTCTTGTCCGTCGAATGAGCACTCCAGGGGGACGACTCTCCCGGGGGTATGAAGTTGTGAGAGACCTGATACTGCCCAGGAGGAGTGCGTGCTGAGAGGGTGAGCGACCTTCTGGGAATCGGTAGGGCCTGTGAGGGCATTCCTGATCAGTCAGGGCCTCATGGGTAAGCTTACATCCCCGAAGGATCTCTCAATGACATGGAGAAAGGAAAACATGATAAATCAAAAAACACCCGTGAAGTAGAGTAGCGCAGAATTACCTAAGCATTACAGCATAAGTTTTGACAAGTGCGAAATCTGACGCAATGTTTATTACATTTTGGGGCACGAGGTGCTCGAATAGTATGCATGAAGTTTAAGCACGTGGGAACATCTCCGTGGCCAGAGCGGTCGTGGAGGCATCCACGGCCTGGAGCGAGGCTTCGGAAGTTTTGGCGCCCAGGAAGTTGGGCACGGCGGCGTTGGGATTGGCCTCCCGGAACGATGCCATCGCGCGCGCCCCCGTTTGGAGACTGGCTCCATTTCGGTCATTGAGCAGCCGGCTAGCGGTCTTGTTCTTGATGGACCTGATGGAGACGGCCGCCTTCGAGAGGAACTCTGCCACATCTGGGAGGCTTTGGCAGGTCGGAGCCAACCCAGATAGTTCAGCAGCTCGGTCCAGCTGCTGCACCCGCATCGCGACGTCCGCGCTGGCAGCAGCGATGCCCTTGAACTCCTCCTCCGTCATACTACGGAGATCCGCAAGTTCGGAGAACGCCCGGGAGTGATCCTCCTCCAGCTCGAGGTGCCTGGTCTTCAGCAATGACAGCTCCTCCTCCTGCAGCTTCAAGGACTCCTCCAACCTGGCCACCTTCTGGCTATCCGGCTGGGTTTGCTCCCGCAAGGCACGGGCGGACTCCTGCTCCGTGAGAAGATCGTTCCTGACGTCCTCGATGGCCTTCTGGGCTTCCGTCTCCTTCAGCTGCAAGTGCTTGATGTCCTTGATCTTCTCGTCGAGCACCTCCTCATGATTTTTCCCCATCTCCACGAGGCATTGCCCGACTTCTCTTTCCATCTCCTGTTTCCGGAGGTCCAAGGCCTCGGCCTTTCCTGTCAGCGCGGACTCTCGGGTCGCCAGCTGCCGTTCCCGCTCGGAGATATCGTGCTCGCGACACTCGCGCTCGCTCTTCTAGAGGTTGTTCTTCCGCTCGAGGCCTTTCCACAGTGCCATGAGCAGGTTCCACCGACGGTCCAGCCCCTCCGACCCCTTTTGGATCAAATCCTCGACGCGAGAGCTGGCGCGTGCCAGGGCGCCCTCCTTGGCCTCGATCTCCTGGGCCAGCTGGTCCATTCCCCAGAGCACGGCGTCCATGGTGCTCGTCCTGCTGATCGTGATCCCGGGGGCTACTCCCTACTGATCCCCGGAGGCACCAGCTCTCCAGCCACTCTTCGCAGAGAATCTGCCTTGATCTCTGCCAGCTCGGTGATCTCAGCACTCGCCCCGGAGCAAGTTGAAAACTCGCTGAAGGCCTTCAACTCCTCCCCGGTCATGAACGAGCAGCACAGAAGGTCCGGGGTATCCGTGCGATTCAATGTTTTGGCCCCGGCCGGACCACCGGAAGGCGCTGGTGCGTGCCCATCTCCCGGGCGCGCGGTCATTATCACCTCTGGCGTGGCCTTGGACACCTCCTGGTCTAGAGTCGACGCAGCCGGGTCGCCCATTGGGGACCCGCCAACAACCGATGTATCTGAATCAACAAGAGACAACGTTAGACCAGCGAGGCGGGAAAAAGTGAAGCTTGCCCAGCGGGGTAAGGTTTAACTACGGCCTCCGGCGTCCCCGTGGCTCCCGTCTTCGCGGGGGCCAAGGATGCCTCGGGTGCGTTCTGCGCGTCGCTCCCGCGTCTCTTCTCCGCTCCCTGAAAGTTGGAGGGGGGCATCATCCCTCCGCAGGCTCCGGCGCTAGTGGCCGTGTCGTCCTCAGCCGCATCTCACTGCCTCTTGTTGGCCTCCAGGGAAGCCTGACCCCTGCAACAACATTCGGTCACCTTCTTTGGAGCACAACCTGCAAGCACGAAGACAACATTCATGACAAAGAAACAAGCAAGAAGCAGACTTACCCGCGGGCGCGCTTGCAACCCAGCGACACGGGCATCTCTGCAGACCCGGCGGAAGAGCCATGAGGGCTCAAGGGCAGTGGGCTAGCAGCGATTGAGGGCTCCTGGACCGGCGGCTGGCGCTGGGACGACTCCTCACATTGCGGCGCCAGTAGAAAGGCATCAACGTCGACCTCCATGTCCACGGGGCCGCCCTCATCACCAACCACGCACGCAGGTGGCGCTCGGGGACTCGCCTCCGGGCTCAATGCCGCGGCGGCTCCGGCGGCAGGACGCGGGGAAGGGGCCTCTCTCCCTGCATCCTCTTCTTCGCCATTGTCTTCCTCACCGCCGACATCCCTGCCGGCGTCATCGTCACCCTCGGATTCCTCGCCATCGCTGCCGCCTTCTTCACCCCCTTTAGAGTGGGAGGACTCCTCATTGGACCTCTCCGCGCTCTCCTCTTCGGACTCAGAGGTCTCTCCGTCCTCGCCGGAGCTGGAGGGAGCCTTGGCCTTGCGGTCTTGGCTTTGGTCGCCTGGGACTCGGAGTCGGTCCGGCCCTCGATTCCAAGGGCGTTACACGACGGCATTGCTGCCAGGATCTCCTCCTTTCACGGATCCTCGCACAAGGGCCGGACTCCTTCGGGCAGCTGATACTTCACATCGGGAGTGAAGATCGTCTTCATGGCCGCAAGAAGGGCGGAGTCCTCCATGTTGGAGTTCCGCAAGTGGGAAGGGTCTTTGGGACCCTGGAAGTTCCAGGACGGGTGAGGCCTTTTCTGCAAAGGAGCCAGGCGGTTGCACAGGACGTGCGCAATGATGGCGGCTCCAGAAACTCCTTGCTCCCGCAGAAGCTTGAAGCGGGACACCGCTGCTGAGAGATACACATCCTGCGGGCTCAGACTCCTCCAGATCTCCTGGCTCACCGGGTTCTCCTTCGGCTCCTGAAGATGCTGAAGAGCCTCTGGTACACCGACGAGGAACCAGTCGTTCCTCCATTCGTCCCACTTGGACTTCAACACCATTTCGGGGTAGGCTTGCTTGACATTCGGACAGAAGCAGAACGTGACTTCGCCCCCCAGCCAACCCTCTTTTCCTACACGGGGGTAGAAGAAATGGCGGAACAGCACCACAGAGGGCGTCACCCCGACGAACACCTCGCAGGCATAGGCGAAGACAGATAGATCCAAGATGGCACTTGGGGTTAGGTGCAGAAGCTTCAGCTCGTACGTGCGCATGACCTCCAAGAAGAAATCCGAGAATGGGGGAACGAGCCCCATCCACATGAAGATATCGAAGATGGGGATTTGTGTGGCTGTTCTGGTCTCTGATGGTGGCAGGACTTCTGTCGCCACACGAGCCGGAGCGTCAGCCATCGCTCTGGACCCAACCGCCCCGAATCGCGTGGCCTGTAGCATCTCCGTGGCGCCGGCATAGATGCTCGGGAAAAAGGCCTGCCGCCTGCGGATGTCCACCATCGCGGCAGTGCGCTCCGATCTCCTCTGCGCCTTCTCGGATCTGGGGGGCGGCTGCCTCCTGATGAGCGAGGCACCGGAGGGATTCTTCTGAGCAGATTGCTTGATCTTGTCCATCGGGACAGAGAGGCCGGCTGCTCTGTGTTGCGGTGGCTATGCTGAGAAGACGGCGCACGGCGAGAAGAAAGAAGAAGAAGTGCGATGGGCGGCGATTTGGGGATTTCTGCGATTTGGGAGAAGTAACGGCTACAGTTCCCATGAACCGTGGCTTATAAGGCATCCCACGCGTCACGTTGTGGCCCCACCAATCCGGCCGGCGTGGGGATCGAGGAGGCGTTCCCTTGCGGCGCTTCCTCCCGTTGGATTCAAGACGGACGTTGGCGATCCACCCAGATCGCAACGTTCACCAAGGCAAAGAAGACCCGGGGGCTCACGCTGCTTCCTTGCGAGCACGGCCCTGGCAGATGGGACAAGACAGTCAAGACAGGACACCGGGGACCCACTTTGACTTTTTTGGTCATAGCCCGGGCAGCAGAAGGACGTGCCCGCCGGGACTATGCCCAGGGGCTACTGTCGCAACAGGGGAACATGGGGTTCCCCTGATGCGGTCAAAGTGGGTCCACCACTAGTAGGCCCACCAAGAAGGCGAACAAGGCAAGGGTTCAACACTGGCAGATGGGCCCCCTATCTGCCTCATGGCAACAAGGCAAGGACGACATCGACAACCACGACTAAGGGCCGGGTGGCCTTCCAGGGTCACCCTCAACCCGGCAGACGACACGCAGGTCCCGGGGACCCGAACGCCCGGCAGGAGGCCAGGCTCACCCCCGGGATTCAGCCTCCGTACAACCAAAGAGGATAAGCTTGCCAGCTCCTGCTAGAAGCTCCTAGAATACTTCGGCGCTAATAAGAAGGAGGCGCCACGCGGGGACACGGTCGGTAAAGGTGTCAGCCTTTGTCCGCCCGCCCTGCAAAAGGTGGGTGACCGCACCTAACCCTCCTGAGAAGAATACTTGGACGAGAAGAGGCCATGTCACCCCATAAGAAGAACCCGGAGGGGTTTTCCGCCTAAAACCCCTTCGTCCCCAAAGGTGCCCTTGTGGGATCCCCTTAGCCTATAAAAGGAGGACAGAGGCACCTGAGGGAGAGAGGAAGGAATTCCAGAGAGTCGGAGGCTAGGCTAGGTAGCTCACCAGACGAGAGTAGCATAAGCGAGAGGTGATCTCCTCGGGGAAAGGGTCTGCTCGTCTTCAACCTCTAGCCAACACCTCCCAAGTTCTCACCCGCAACCACCTTTGTAAGCCACACCATGATGAACCACTCAATCCAGACATGCAGGAGTAGGGCTTTTAGCCTCCGGGCGGCCTGAACCTGGGTACTCCATGTGTCTCTGTGTTTCTTGCTAGTACGTAGATTGGAGGTTTCGACGAGGTTCTTCCGGAAGTTGGCATCTTCCAGCCTCCTTCGCGCCCCGTGCCGAACCTAAAAAGGGGTATCCTTTACTCCCTGGTGTCCGTGACCCAAGACACGACAAGAGTGGTTAGGTGTGACTGTCCACCGGCCGTGTCTCCGCGCAACGCCTTCACCTTCTTGGCGCCCAAGTCCTCTAGGAGCTTCCAGCAGGAGTTGGCAAGCTTATCCTCTTAGCCGTACGGAGGAGAAACCCGGTAGCGAGCCTGGCCTCCTGCCGGGCATTCGGGCTCCGGGTCCTCTGCATCGTTTGCTGAGTTGGAGGTGACCTCGGAAGGTCACCTGGTTATTCAGCCGTGGTTGTCGATGGCGTGCTAGTGTGGTACCCGTGGGGCAGACAGGGTGGCCCGCCTGCCGGTCTTGACTCCTTGCCTTGTCAATCTTCTGGGTGGGCCCATGGGAGGTGGACCCACTTTGGCCACATTAGGGGAACCCCATGTTCTACTGTTGCGACAGAGTGATATTATGTAAGGATGCTTCTAAACACAGTGAAAGGGTGCACATCATTTGAGAACATTAGAATTTTTTATGGTGTCACTAGCTTGCCCAACATACAAATCAGCATGCCAAGCACTCACGGGTGGGACCCGCCCCTGCCCTGTGGGGCACCTATCGGCCGCCTCGGACGCTTATAAAATTCCTCCCGATAAAAACCCTAACCCCCAAAGGATTTTTCCAAATACGATACAGAGCTCCGCCGCCATCGCCGACAAGTTTCGGGGGTCAGATTGATCCTGTTCCGGCACCCTGCCGGGACGGGGATTGACCCCGGACGCCATCTTCACCGCCATCACTGCCTCCGGGATGAGTTTTGAGTAGTTCCCCTGTGGACTACAGGTTTGTTGAAGTAGCTAGATGGTATTCTCTCCCCCTTGTTGTTCAATACCATGCTCTCGTGAGCTGCCCTACATGATCGAGATCAATCCAATGTAATATGCGTTGTGTTTGTTGGGATCCGATGGATTGTCACGTTATGATCAGATTATTTTTGTTTATAAATTTTTGTTGCTGCAATGTTGTTATGCTTAATTCTTGCCACTAGTGCATGAGTGGCATGATCTTAGATTTGGGCTTGTTATGTTTGCATGAATATAAATGTTGCTTAGATCGTATCTACAAGTTGTATGGACCTGTTACTAGTCCGGAACCGGCGACCACGAGTGACAGAAACATGGACATCAATGGGGATGGTTAGTAACTTGAGGATTACGTGTGTTCACTGAATGTTAATGCTTTGCTCCAGTGCTCTATTAAAAGGAGCACCTTAATTGCCATATTTTCCATAATTGGCACGGCAGAAACCTGATGGCAGGACAAAAGATATTGTGCGAATTCTCATTGCGAGTAGATACAATTATATACGGAACACATGCCTACGTATGATTTATTAACTAGGTTTCTTTGTCATAATTAATTAGTGCAATTCTGTCAATTACCCAACTGTAATTTGTTCACCCAATGCATGATTATTTGCTTAGGAGAGTTGCCTCTAGTGAAACTATAAACCCCGGTCCATTTTTCACTATCATTGCTTTCGCGTTACTGTTACTACTATTCTCAAATCACTGTGTTACTTGTACTTCTCCAGGTGTGGCTGAATTGACAACTCAGCTGCGAAGACCTGTAAGAATTCTTTGGCACCCCTTGAGTCGAATCAATAAATTGGGTTACACTACCCGCGAAGACTACTGCGATCCCCTATACTTGTGGGTCATCAAGAGTTTTCTAGCGCCGTTGTCGGGAAGCCATAGCTCTACTTATTGGTTCACTTGGGAAGTATACACTTTCTCTACTCTCTTTATTGTTATTTCTATCAATGGTTAACTTCTTTGAAACTAGATCTTATTGGCAAGGCAGGTTCACGGAGGAACAATGATAATATTATAAGGAATACCGTTTGTCTCAAAAAGGGATACACTTATGGAAAATAATAAATCAACTAAACAATTATGCTAGAGACTTGTGCTTTAAATATGACATATCTTATTGTTGTGATGAATCTTTATGCTACATGAATTTTGAACACATTCCTTTCCAATGTGCTTTCAATGCTAATGAAACCTTATCATCTTAAGCTAAGGGAAACTATGATTTTTATGATGTAGAATAAATTGAAGAATTTATTGCTTGGAAGGGTGCTTATGAAATTGCTTCTTTGCTTGAAAATGTTGATGATGCTCCTTATAAAACTAAAATCTTTGCTATACTTAGATATTGCATGGATAATTACAAAGATGATAATTCTTATATTACTGAATATCTTAAGGGTTTATCTCCCCCAGAAGAAGAGACTAATGCCATGCAGGAGCCTATGGAAGAAGAAATTGCTGAAATTGTAAGCCCATCGGATGAAGAAAAAAAGGAGGAGAGTGACGAACAAAAGGAGGAAGAACGGATTAGCTACCCATGTCTACCTTCTAATGAGAGTAACTCTCTAACTCATACATTATTTGATTGTCCTCCTTGCTCACCAAAGGAGAATGAATGCTATGATCCTATTGATTCGTTTGATGCATCCCTTTTTGATAAAAATGATCTTGTTATATATGATAATCCATGCTATATTGATAAATCTTATGATAATCCTTTATTTAATACAACCATTGAGATGCATGATAATGAGGAGTTGTGCTTAGGAAGTTTCTATGATAAATCTCTTGATGACGGTCCTATATTACTTGATGATAAAAACTATGATGCTTGAAAGTGGGTTTGATCCCACTATTTTTGAGATGGACCGAAATTATGTGCTTGTAGATCATTAAAAGCCTGTTTTAAGTGATAATTACATTGTTGAGTTTGTTCAAAAATTATTATGAGAGAGGAAAATATGGTTGTTGGAGTTCTCATATTACTAAAACACATCTCTTAATGTTGAAAGTTTTAAAGTTGCACTTGTTTTACCTTTCTATGCTTAATGCTTTGTGCCTCATTGATTTATTTCTTTACAAGATGCCTATGCATAGGAAGTGGGTTAGACTTAAACATGTTTGTTATTTGCTTCATGATGCTCTCTTTTGCGTACCAATTCTTTCTTATAAGAGCATCATTGAAATTACTGGGGCTAGCTAAAAGGCTTTAAAGAAAAGCGCTATTGGGAGGCAACCCATTTTATTTTTGCTTTCAGTTTTAAGTTGTTTTCTATCCTTAGTTATGGGTAGGGAGCACGAATTACCAAAAAAATCTAAAAACTTTTTAAAAGTTGAGAAGTGATTGGAAAGGTGAACATTGATGAAGTGAGGGTCGACCTTGAACACTTGTGTTCATGCCTATGGAATCAATGCAAATCTTCTCATGGAAGCTTCTCATCCAAAAAAATTCTTTTATGTTTTCCCCACTGTACCATAAAAATAATGTGCCAAGAATTAGCCTCTAATGCATAGAAAGTGCAAAGTTTTGTTTTGCTGTCCAGAAATAGATTCTGTGTGCCTCATTGTAGAAAATCTTTAAAATAGCCAAAGCGCGATCTTTTTCTGCAAATTTTTGACAGAAAATTTTATAATTTTATCTATCGTTCATTAGTTCTAAGTTTTCTGATTTGAGCTACGTAAGTGCCTCTAAAAATATATCTTTACAGAATGTTCTGTTTTTGACAGATTCTGCCTTAATTTGCGGTGTCTCTTATACGAGCTTTCTTTGTGGTTTATTTTTGTGGAAAGGTGTCACAAAGGCTTATTATACAGTATTTAATGTTAAATTAAGTTTGTGCAATTTGTCTTGGTGGAACCCAAGTGGATTTTATTTTATGGGAACTAACCCCTCTAATCAGTTTATGAGAAGTTTTGGGTGAAGTGAGTTTTTAAGTTCCACGAGAGAGGATGATGAAAGAAGTTGAAGGATGGACAAAAGCACAAGCTTGGGGATGCCCCCATGGCATCCCCCTTAACATTCAACAAGACTCAAGCGTCTAAGCTTGGTTATGCCCAAGGCATCCCCTCTTCTTCATCGACAACCATTAGGTCGTCTCCGTTGGAACTAACTTTTATCACTTCTTGGAGCGTCAGCTTGTTTTGCTTTTTTTGCTGGTCATATGCAATGTTGGATCATATCTATCTTGTGTGGCAGAGAGACACGCTCCGCTTTTTCATTAGAATACTCTTGTGCTTCGCTTATATCTTTTTGAGTATTCTTAGCTGCTATTTGCTTGCTGGTAAGCTCTCGCTTTTAGCTTTTATCTTGTTTAGAGATGCTACTCGTTGTTGTTATAATCTCTTGTGCTTCACTTATATTTTTGTTTAGATAGTTTTTTTGGTTGCTTGGCTAATTTGTTAGAACGATAAATGTTGTGCATGTGGTAGTGGTATGAAATAGAAAAAAACCTGCATAGTCATGTAGATCACTATGTGGATAATTTGATACTGTTCAATTGTTTTGAGGCATTAAAATAACTAATGTTTAAAATGTGTTGGTTAATGGTGTTATAACTAATTAGTGGATACGTGTTAGTAGAGCGTGGAGTCGTACCTTTCTTAACTAAAAACAGCCTAAGTAAATAATGCTACTGTGTCATGAATTCTGCTCAGTTGAAAAGAAGTTCCTAGTGGGTAGTTACTGCAACGGTCAGGAAAGCCAACGGGGCACTTGTGTCAACGCCACGATCCCTCTCGGGGTGTTTCTAACCATTTGTGGAACATTGAAACTGCTAGTTGTTTGCAATATACGAAATGCATTGTTGAGTTTTGG
Source organism: Puccinellia tenuiflora (assembly GCA_012064385.1). Lineage (NCBI taxonomy): Eukaryota > Viridiplantae > Streptophyta > Magnoliopsida > Poales > Poaceae > Puccinellia > Puccinellia tenuiflora. The sequence continues at coordinate 4,075,012 of QRDG01000473.1, read as the reverse complement.
TTTTTGGCACTTCCACCTCCATATTTTGCTAGCCTCTTCGGTGTTGTGCAATGCCTTATCTCACGCTGAGATTGGTGCATACTTCGCCAGTACATCCAACCCCGTGGGAAAACTTCCTGTTGTTCTTCTACACATATGCCAATCATCTTCCTCAAAACAGCCACCATACCTACCTACCACGGCATTTCCATAGCCGTTCCGAGATACATTGCCATGCAACATCCACCATTACATTACATGACTTGGTGTCATTTTTATTGTCATATAGTTTTTTTATCATTGAGTTAGTGTGATGCGTGGCTTGCCACATGTCCTTCATTTTTTCCACACTACGCTCGATCATGCATACTTTCTTTTATACGTCATGTATTAGTTTATGTGAGTTATGAGTACCAAAAAGTGTGATGATCCATTTGTAATATAGAGTGTTGCTCCTACCAGTGAGGCTGAAAAATAAAAAAAAAGTGAAAATAGAAAAAGGAAAAAAAAGAGAAAGAGAAAAATAAAAGAGCCCAAAAGAGACCAAATGAGAGAGCATTTAAAAGAGCCATGGAGGCCACCAAAATACAAAAAAATAGAAAAAGAGAGAGGGAGCAGCACTTGTATCCTTCTTACCACAGTTGCGCTATGTTAGGGCCTACACTTCATTGTAGATAGTTCTCATGTTGTTTTAGTAGTATAACTATGTGTGGAATTAACGTTATAGAACTTGGCTTGTATATTCCAAGGATGAGCCTCCTCAAGTGAGCTCTAGGCCTTCATGAACAAGTAAGTTGGATGCACCCCCACTAGTTTCATTGGAGAGCTTCATACACTTATAGCTCTATATGCAGCCATTGCATGGCAATCACTACTCCTCATTCAGTGTCTACTACGAGACTTCCTCTTGTCTTGTGGTTACCCTCTTTGTTGTTTGAGCCTTTCTTTTTGGCCTTCCAAACCTCCATCATTATTCTATTTGCCATAACATTTTGGTGCCAAAGCCACTTCTTACTTGCACTAGTTGAGTAGACTTCGAAACAGTTGATTTGTGAAGGAAGTGAATTAGGACACCTGACTCAAGCTTGGCTATTTCATGAATGACTACTTAATGCTTTGTAGAATGATTGATGCTCTACATTGGAGACATAATTTGCAATTCTTTTTTGTAAACCTTATGTATGGTTCCATGTCTCATACACACTTATTCATGAAAAGTTTCTAGCTTTGTTAGCTAGCTTATGTTAATCATTGTTTGCTTAATGTTAACTATAGACAATTGTTTTGGGTCACTTTGTTCATATCATGTGCTGTACATTACTATCTTGATCAAGATTATGTTGGTAGCAAGTCTCATAAAAAATTATTCTTTTTATCACTTACCTACTCGAGGACGAGTAGGAGTTAAGCTTGGGGATGCTGATACGTGTCAAATGTATCAATAAGTTTTGATTGTTCCATGCTTGTTTTATATCAATGTCACATGTTTTTGCCATCTTATTATATCATTTTATGGCATTTTATTGGACTAACCTATTGACAAGATGCCCAGAGCCAGTTCCCTATTTTTGTCATGTTTTTGTTGCAGAAAGTTACTTCTGAAAATATTCTCGGAATTTGACGAAAATTTACGGGGATTTTTTATCGAACAAATAAAGACCGGAGCCAAAAGGGCGACCCAGGGGGCAGCCCACAGGCCAGGGGCAACCCCTGGCCACGGCCCAGGGTCCACCCGCGGGTGGGACCCGCCCCTGCCCTGTGGGGCACCTCTTGGCCGCCTCGGACGCTTATAAAATTCCTCCCGACGAAAAAACCCTAACCCCCGAAGGATTTTTCCAAATACGATACAGAGCTCCGCTGCCATCGCCGACAAGTTTTGGGTGCCAGATTGATCCTGTTCCGGCACCCTGCCGGGATGGGGATTGGCCCCCGGAGCCATCTTCACCGCCATCGCTGCCTCTGGGATGAGTTGTGAGTAGTGCCCATGTGGACTACGGGTTTGTAGCAGTAGTTAGATGGTATTCTCTCCCCCTTGTTTTTCAATACAATGTTCTTGTGTGCTGCCCTACATGATCGAGATCACTCCGATGTAATATGCATTGTGTTTGTTAGGATCCAATGGATTGTCACGTTATGATCAGATTATTTATATTTATAAATTGTTGCTATTGCAATGTTGTTGTGCTTAATGCTTGCCACTAGTGCACGAGTGGCATGATCTTAGGTTTGGGATCGTTATGTTTGCATGAATATAATTGTTGCTTAGATCGTATCTACAAGTTGTATGCACCTGATACTAGTCCGGAACCGGCGACCGCGAGTGACAGAAACATGGACATCAATGGGAATGGTTAGTAACTTGAGGATTACATGTGTTCACTAAATGTCAATGCTTTGCTCCGGTGCTCTATTAAAAGGAGCACCTTAATTGCCATACGTTTCTTTATTGGCCCGGCAGAAACCGGATGACAGGAGAAAAGATGTTGTGTGAATTCTTATTGCGAGTAGATACAACTATATACGGAACACATGCCTACGTATGATTCATTAACTAGGTTTCTTTGTCATAATTAATTAGTGCAATTCTGTCAATTGCCCAACGGTAATTTGTTCACCCAATGCATGATTATTTGCTGAGGAGAGTTATCTCTGTTGAAACTATGAACCCCGGTCCATTTTCCACCATCATTGCTTTCGCGTTACTGTTACTACTATTCTCAAATCACTGCTACTTTCAACTCTCTTGTGTTACATGTACTTCTCTAGGTGTGGCTGAATTGACAACTCAGCTACGAAGACCTCTAAGAATTCTTTGGCTCCCCTTGAATCGAATCAATAAATTGGGTTACACTACCCGCGAAGACTACTGCGATCCCCTATACTTGTGGGTCATCAGCATCTGGAACACAACTACGTCAACTATTCACCAACATATTGTCCCATTGTGAAGGAACAAGCCCCAAAAAAATGTGGGATTCAACCTGAGAGTCATTGTGCAAAGATATGCAATACAAAAGAAGAACTATCCTTAACTTTCCAATGATGCAGCTTAGCACCACCAAGGAAAAAAAACGTATGCTCTGATTGACATAGCCGTACCTACCAATTGTTGTCGAGAATAGGGGAGTGGGAACAGACTAATAAATGAAGAGGTCAACTACAAAGTGGACGAAATCAAGGCTAAGCACCAGACCATACTAAACAATCTTAACCAAGACCAGAAAAAGGCCTATGACATAATAATGAAATCAGTCAGGGAGATAAACGAGCACATAATGAGCCAAATACAAGATGAAGAGGTGACATGACAAAGCATGGATACCATGTGCAAGGCAATAACAAACAACATTAGAATGGAAAACATGACCCTCACTGAGTTCCTCAACACCTTGAAGTTCCCAGGAATCCCAGACAATCAGCTAAATCTGAAGGTAGGTTTGCCAGTGATGCTCCTACGCAACATCAATCAAGCTGTAGGTTTATGCAACGGTACAAGAATGACAATAACACAACTTGAAAACAAATACATTGAAGCAAAAATAATTACAACACATGTAGGCGAAAAGGTATACATACCTCGAATAATCATGTCACCCAAGGACTCAAAATGGTCTTACGTGGTAAAACGGAGGCAATATCCCTTATCAGTCTTCGTGACGACCATAAATAAGAGTCAAGGTCAGTCCTTGAACAAGGTAGGAATATATTTGAATAAGCAAGTATTCTGTCATGGGCAATGTGGCATTGTCAAGAGTAACAAAGAAAGAAAGATTGAAGCCACTAATCGATGACAATGAGTGTCCAAGTGAAGACAGTGCAAAGAATATTGTTCATAAAGAGATAATCTAATTAACAGAGGAGTACAAGCCATTCAAAGTAATGATTGATAGTGTGGAGTCCCGATTGTCAAAATATGGAACACCAAATTGTAAGCAGGAGATACAATATTTCAGTTCAGCACAACCTATTACTGATTGCTTAACATGCTTCACATGTACTTCATGGACGTCATTATTTTTCCATAGGCATAAATGTATCTTTCATGTTTCTAGACAAAGTTCATGAAGTTATAACTGCCAATAATCAACTTGATCAATACAATTAAATGTCAATTTTTCCTACCAACTATGAATTCCGTAAATTATAGCTAGAACATACTGATGTAAAATGAAAGTACAAAAGACCCAAGAGAGAAAGGAAATAGTCTATAATTTTTTTCTAATTAGTATTTTTTAAAGGTAATTAGTAGTTTATACGTCTAAAGTAAACCATGGTAGTTGCTTATATTTGAAAGGACAAGATGCTCTATAGTTAAAAGCACTTTCCTCTAAATATTACATATACATTACTACGATGTACGTCCGATCTGAAGTTATGCAGCCTGGAAATCCATAGCATGGTCATTTTATCTCTTATTTCTGAGGGATGGACAAGAATGATGGATTTACATATGTCTCCTCATGCGCTAAGCTCAACGAGACAAGTGAAGGAAGATGAACTAGCTCTATTGCTACTGTTCTCTTTCCCATTGACACTACAATTCTGCTGAAAATAGATCTAGTGCTACAATCAATGACTAACTTATGGATCATCCTGTAATCGAAATTGGGGAAAAATAAATAATGACAAATAAACACGGAAGCAATCGTGCGGCAGCACTGCAGAGTGCGACTGCTACAGCGAGGCATGTGCTGCCTTGCATGCGGAATGCGGGCTACATTTGTGCCACTCAACGAGGGACGCGAGCGGCGAGCCCGAGCCTCGAGCGCCGGAGCGGGAACAGCCGCACGCAGCGTTGGGTTCATCAGATCGACCTACAGGCAGTGCGGACGCTCCCGGCATCCAGATCGGAGCTGCGGGCCACCGTGCGCCTCAGCAGCGGCGGACACACCTGCGAGGGCCTCTCCTACCTTTCCTAATCGGCGACGGCGACATGCAGCCTCGCTGGTGGGCGACGCCAGGTCCACGGCTACAGCGCGCGTCCCTGCCTTGGTCAAGCTCGCCTCCAAGAGCATGCCATGGCAAGCTTTGGAGATGCACGGGAAAGCCAATGGATTAGGACATTGGGTACAGTCGATTCACAAGAAAGGAGATTTTTCTTGCCGAACTTTCACAAGAGATAGATGTAGAGATGACGGATAGTTCATTTGGATCCCGGGCTCCAGGGAGCCCGGGATTTCAAAAAAAAAAAAATCGACATTTTAAAGTTTCAAAAAATTCTGAATTTTTTTGTAGATATTGACAATTACATATTGCATGACTATGCAAAATTTCAACCCGAAATATTGTGTATTTTGGCCTGTGTGAAAATGACAAATTTCTGGATCTGAGACGTGAACAGTGTACAGTTCAAATTTGTCCGAATTTGTCTTTTTTCCACAGGATAAAATACAAAATATTTCAGGTTGAAATTTTACACAGCGGTAGAAATAGTCATGTTCTACGTCTAGGATTTTTTTCACATTTTTTCGAAACTCAGAAATGTGGTTTTCAAAAATTTCAAAAAATGGGCTCCCTGAAGCCCAGGAGCCAAATCACCGCACTCGTAGAGATGACTATAATTTGCTTTTAGTTGCTTGCTGTAATGTTGGGTCATGCTCATGTGACCTCTACGTGTAATGTTATCTTATCTTACTCTACCAAGACTTGTATCTTATTACTTCTTGTCGTAGAGTCACTGCTTTGACCGGTTGTCTGCTACCCATCCCATGCATGATGCGTGTACGGATATAAAGTTCACGATTGAGGGGTTATGGTTCTTGGGCTTATTGTTATGCAGTTTTGGCTATGCCTGTGTTATGGCGCAGCCGAGGGGTTGTGGTGCCGATGATCCATTCCGAGCACGACTATCGATGTTTACTCGGCCTGGGAGTGGTAATGATGAGGACATCCCTAGCTCTTCTACACTTTCTCCAATTGAAGATGTTGATGTTCAAGAGAATCCCAATGAAGAGAGGATTGGACCAATGACAAGAGCAAGAGCCAAGTTATTAGAACAACAGGTGAACTCACTCTTATTAGAATATGATGTTTGTGATTATGAGAATTTTATACTACCTAAGTCTATGCATTTATGTATGATCAGGTTTGTTGATAACACAAGCATTATTGGAGAAGAGGAGCAGTAAGGCATGGAGGACATGGAGGATCACATGAAGAACAAGAAGGAATGCATGGAGGAGAAAATTCAGAACATCTACTACAAGTGCTCGAGGGAGGAGAGGGAGGCAGGAGCACAAGGAGAGAGGCGTGAGGATGGCGCACCACATCATGTTGAGGCGCCAAGGGTAGAGTCCTAATCACCCAAGGACAAGGACCTGCGAGTCCTATTAGGCCGAACCCATCATGGGTCGGTTTGTATCCTTTAAGGTTGAGTCCAACCCGAGTTGGTCTAGTTGGAGGGGCGCTCTGGCTGCTGGCCGCACCCCCTCCCTCTTATATACTCTAGTAGCTGCGAGTTATTAGGTTTAGACTACGTTAAACATAAACCCTAGAACCTCTAGATTGGATCGCGAGAAGCATTCATCTTGAAGTATAAACCTTTGCAAATTCTGCGTGTTATCTACTGTTCCATTGGGAATCAGAAGGCCCTCATATTTCAGTACTGGACATGTTGAGTAATTAATTAATTAACTAAGTTAAATATGGAGTTTTAACCCGTTAATTGCAATATTTATTTTAGGGGTTCCATTTAACTTGTGGGACATGCCCAATATGATTTCAATGCATAATTTGACCATCTCATCATGATTGTGCATTGCACCTTTGTATTCGTGTTATTTATTTCGTTTCCTGTATTGTTTGTGTATCGGTAGATTCAGGAGTCGAGGTTCCCACTAGTAGGGAAAAGGCTACCCGTGGCGCACCAAATAAGGCTACCCGTGGCGCAGGGGCCTGCGCCACGGATTGCCACGCCACGGGTAACCACACTTACCCGTGGCGCAGGCACAGATGTGCGCCACGAGTATTGCCCATGGCGCACATGTCTATCTTGCGCCACGGCTAAGGGGAAGTGCCCGTGGCGTACCTCTTACTCGTGCGCCACGGCTAGGGTGCGCCACGGCTACCTTCTGTCATGCGGCACGGCTAAGTTTTTCTGTATTTTTTATATACAGTATTTATATATGTATTTATACAGTATTTATATAGTTGTTAATACAGATGTTAATACAGATTGCAGAACAATATAAAAAATACATAGATCACACATGCATTACAACTGAAAATATATCACGGATCATCATATATATACATCGAGCGGAATCGAGTAGCAAGTTCGAACATCACATTACAAACTAAAGAATGTTTAATTACAACACGTGTTCCATCCATTGTTTGAACATAACCTAAGACAAGCATAAGATAGCTAGGCGTCGACGGTCTTCGGGGCCGGGAAGGGGCGGACGCCGTCTTTCGTGAAGGGCTGGATGTCGCCTTGTGCCTTTAAACGTCGTTCCACCTCCGCATTATCGAGTGGAGCGCCGTCGTACTAGAACTTGCCTCCAACGGTGGAGACATCGTGTAGTATGATCCGCGCGAACGTCTCCTGGATGCGATAGAATTCTTGTCGGAGATCAAGATCTTGGATCGTCGCCAAGTTCTCGGCCCAGCGTTGTAGTTGTTCTGGCAACTTGAGTTGCTCTGCATCCCGTACGAAGGCACGGATCTGGTGGATGGCGTAGTAGGCATCCCTCTTGCTGTTCTTTGGTTGCGTGACGCAAGCAAAGTTGACAATATGGTGGAATGAGACAACACCTCTTTTTACCTTTCTCTTCCTTTTGAAGACGCCTCCCCTCATACTGAAGCCAACTAGAGCATTATCCAAAGCCTTCTTGAGGTTGGTGTAGTCTTTCGGTTTGTGCTCCCTACCCGAGTCCAAATATGTGACTAGGGAATAAGTCGGGCAAAGAACGAGCAGGACGCAATACTTGTCTCTGGGCAAAACAACAATTTAGACAGAGTGTTAGAAAAACAAAACTAATTTAGACAGAGTAGAGAATGACTACTTACTTGGGATAGTAGGGCAAGAGAATGTAATCCTTCCACTTATTCTCCACCATGATTTCTTCGAGGTGTTTTGACATAAATTGCCAGCCTTGATGGCTTCTGAAGTTGGTCTCGATCATGTAGTAGGGGTCCACTATTGCGACGCCCCCGATCTTCTCTTTTTGGACTTGTTGGGCCGTACTGAGACAGAATAAGCGGACTAAGTGAGGATGGAGCCGCCTCAAGTTAAACATCTTGAAGATGTCATCAAACCGTAGGAACAGCAAATCAGCCGGCTCTTGTATGCAAAAGCCATCAACTCCCTCTGGCACCTTGGCAGTGAAAAGCGGGTGTGGGTGTGTTGGATCTTTCATTTTAAGAAGATCCAGCTCTCGTGTCAGAACACGCTCATGCAGCATCTGCATATCCCCACTCATGAGGCTGAGCACATCACGCGGTACCATCGGTCGACCCGCAATATGTATTTGCTGCATAACATCTTTGCTGGGTCCTGGCCCGTCCTTAAACCGGATCGGTTTCGGAGGCTGGCTGCTCGAGACATGGGCACCCTGCTGCGGCTTTGGAGGCATAGCGGGCTGGCTGCCGGATGCATAGTCGCTCTTCCTAGTTCTTTTCCGCGCCTTCTTAGGCTTTGAAGGGATGCCTCCTCCGGCCGCTAGCGCTTCACGACAGGTTCCAAGTAGTGTGTTGGGTCTCAGGATAGCTTGTGATGCTTCTTTCTGCGTGAAGTCGTCGGCTGGAGGCGTCTCTTGAGAATCGAACAGACGCTTCGTGCACGCGGCTTTATCTGGTTGACTAGGCTCGTGAGTGTGCGGAGCACTTGACGGTTCATCAAGAGGAGCCATGAATCCTCCGTCTTCGTAGCGGTCATCATCGATGTAGCAGTCATCGAAGATGTCATCTTCCCGTGCCGCAGGCTCTTTCAGTTGTGGTGGTGCTGGTGCGCTGGCCTTGACAGGGTTTTGCCTGAACCCGACTTCCGGTGTTGTGTGTGGAGTGTCCAGGCTAATACGGATCTGGGTTTTCGGCCACATCATGGGCCAGGGGATGCATTCACGGAGGAGCAGGTGGTCCTCGGCTCCCACGGGTTGAACAGGAGGATCCACCTCATCGCAGCCCGTGAACACCCTAATCAGTGAGACCTTGAAGAAGCCATCTGGTATCGGCCTGTTGTGGTGCATGCGATTTTTGGGCGCAACGATGGTAGCCCTAGCAACATCCTTCAACTCTCCATTCACATGGTGTAGGAGAGTGCATCTAGTGTCGCCCTGCGAAGAACATGCATGTACGGCGTTAGATATGCAAGGCAAAGGAAAAATGGACGAAGTAATATGCGCTGAGCCTACGACGCTTAGATACCATGAGGGCGTCGAGCTCGGCCATTGTCGAGACACCGCCGACAGCTTGAGACAAGGAGTCGGAGTGGGCGCCGCTTGCCGCGGTGCCGGCCGGCGAATTCTCCGGAGCAGGCGACGGCGTGGTGAGGACCGGTGGAGTATCCTGGACAGGTGGAGGTGGCGGCGCGGTGTTCGCGGACAAAGCCGCCGACGCGGTATTGGCCGTGTTGCCTCCAAAGTTGGTCGACCTCCGTCGATCCAATCCGTTACCGAGGTCACGACGGAAGGAAGGAAACCGGCTAGCGCCTTGGCCACTAGTTCGTTGACTATATCCTCCTGCTTGCGCGTCTTCCTCTCCTTTCGTGTGTCCTTGTCCTCAGCATAATAGTCACACCATAGGACCTTGCCATGGCCGACCACACGGCCACCTGACGGTGGCGCGTCCAGATCCCGGCCCTTGACCTTGTTCAACGCCGCGTTGAATGGAGTGTCCCACACGGGCTTCGTCGAACTCTGGGAGGAGCTTTCTTCCATGGCTCTACACTTTTCCACTTCCTCCAGAGCCTTTTGGAACTGCACGACTGCGGGATCCGTCGTAAGTTCCTTGGTAACCGGGTCCTCCGTGAACCGAGCCCTGACAAAGTTTCTAGTCTGCTTGTGTTTAATTTTGGCGAAGGGTTTCTCTATGCCCTTAGCTTCCCATTCAGCGTCCTGCTTCTCCCATTTGGGCTCTGCCGCGAAATAACCACCACTTCCGAGATGGTGGTGACCTACATTCTTCGAGTTCATCCACTTCCCCCATTCACTCATTGCATCGGCGGAAGGTAGCCCGAGCCTGCCCTGGAAAATCCTAAGGTCTTCTTTGTTGACCCGCTCCTTGTTCCAGATCTCATCGGCACTTTTTTTGTCTTTGATCAATTTTTTGACCCTAGTTCTCCAGCTGGGCAAGGCCTTGCTCATCTTCGAGAGGGCAAAGTTGTTGACGGCATTGAGTTTTTTCATATCATGGTTACCGTCATCATCGGCCATGTAGGCCGGCGGGAACTCATACCGTTCGTGCAGCCTCTTGATGAGGCGGAGGCGCAAACCCTCTTTATTAGCATCCCTTATGTTATCCTCATAGACCGGGACGACATCTCGAAGGATGCATGCCACTTGGAGGCCATACCCTCCGGCGACGCCTCTAGGCTCTATAGGCGCCCCACCGGGGGACACTTCGGTGATCGCTTGCCTCAAGGCCCGGACCTTGTTCTTGCTCCTCTCTTTCCTAGCCTTTTTGGCTTGGCTACCATCCGTGCGTTCTCCGCCATCCGTGGTCTCGTTACCATCCCCGGCGCCACTAGTGGTGGTCTCGTTGCCATCCCAGGCGCCACTATTATTGGCGCCCTCGTCACCATCCTCGGCGCCACTATTATCGACGGCCTCGTCATGGTCATCCTCGGCAACATGAGCGTCCTGGGCAACATCCCCTGTCGGCTCGTTGTAGAAGCTCCAGAAGTCCGCGTTGTTCTCTCTGGCTGCTTCTTCCACGCTTAACTGCCGAGAAGCTCCGGCCTCATCTTTGTTAGCCATGTGTTCTACGTTTGACAACAAAATGGAACGTGTTAGTTAAAAGAAACAAAAAATATATGCTGATGTATTATCGAAATGTCGAATCATTTCCGTTCCGGCAAATTTCCGACGGCACTCCTAGTGCCAAAAATTAGCAAAGGTCATGCCGAATTTTTCACGGAAAAATCCGGCATGACCTTTGCTAATTTTTGGCCATAGGAGTGTCGGAAATTTGCCGAAACGGAAATGAATCGACATTTCGGCAAAACATCGGCACTCATATAAAATCCCTGCAAATTTACAACAATAAAAACCGGCACACAACTCCGGCAAGATACAAACATTCATCACACATATAAACATATATTCATCACAGACGAACCGGCACACAACTCCGGCAATATAGAAACATTCATCACACATATAAACCGGCACACAACTCCGGCAGTATAACATTGAACAAAAATAAACCGGCACACAACTCCGGATTCCATCACATGCATCCTACCTTGCTTCAAATTCACCAGCAGCAAGCAACAGCAGCACCCCTACCAGGAGCAAGCAAAACCACCACCACAACCTGCAAGCAACATGGAAAACTCAATTAGATACTAACAGCAAGCATTGCATTAATACTAACAGCAAGCAATACTAACCCTAACTGATTTTGCATTGTTCCCCTATTATTCACAATTCTTAGACAATCAGTAGCTACAATTTTAGTTAAAAGAGGTCATTTTAACTCTTCTTCACTTTTTAAACACAGAAGCATGATTAAGCAAGGTTTGTACTTTAACAAGCAACAAATAGCATTTTAATTTTAACTCCATTTTAGTTGCACTTAAGCACTAACAATACTAACATATTAAAAGCAACATTATAAAGTGTGCTACAGTACCAAAACAATCCACAACAATCACTAACAACATTTTTATAAAGGGACATTTAAATTTTTTAAACATTATTCTAGGCAGAAATCAGTATTCTTAGTGTTTATTAAACTTGGACTGTTCTCTTGCTCCAAAATTCAAGCAAAACAATATTTAGGTTCTCTGTTAGTATTAGAAGCTAACCTAATTGGATTCAGTCCAAAATTTTGTTCACAAAAATTAGGATAAATGCTTAAAGTGCTCTCTGACCATATTTTAAAACACAAGCAATTCACTAACTAACCCTAACCATCAGCAGCAAGCAAGCAATTCACTAACTAACCCTAACCATTTCTGTCTAATTAACCCTAACCATCAGCAGCAATTCACTAACTAACCCTAACCATCAGCAGCAAGCAACAATTCACTAACTAACCCTAACCATTTATGTCTAATTAACCCTAAACATCAGCAGCAATTCACTAACACTAACTGATTTTTGCAGTAAAAGAAGAAGAGAAAGGGAGGGAGTGTGGAGATCGATGCCAAACCTGGGGGAGTAGGGGGCTCGGCTGGGGAGGAGAGCGGCTCTGGCGGGGAGTAGGGGGCTCGGCCGGGGAGGAGGGCGGCTCTGGAGGGGGCACGGGAGAGGAGGAGGAAGCGACCGGGAGGGGAGGCGGCAGCGGCTCGGGCACGACCGAGGAGGAGGCAGCGGCCGGGAGGGGAGGCGGCGGCGGCCATAGCTCGGGCACGGCCGAGGAGGAGGGCGTCAGGGAGGGGAGGCGGCGGCAGCCACGGCTCGGGCACTATCGTGGTGGGTAGCACGGCATATCCATCAGAGATGGAAAGAAGGATGGGGCAGGCGACGATGGATGCTCACGCGGGATTGAGTAACTAGCACGCATACACACACGAGTTACCCAGGTTCAGGGCCCTCTTGTGGAGGTAACACCCCTACGTCCTGCTCTTCTTGTTCTTATTACTTGATCACAGAATCGGGCTACAGATGCTCCTTGAGCTGTGTTCGGGTGGCAGCCGGCTGGAAGTCCTGGCCGGCTGGAGGTTGAAGATGATGCTACTTGGGTGTTCTGGTTGCTCGTCGCTTCTTCCTTTCCTTGGTTGCTTGCTTTTGGTTGCATGCCTTCACCTGCCTCGCGCAGGAGGTTCTAGCCCGCCTTATATAGGCAGTGGGCTAGGGTTTTAGGTTACAGGGAAGTTACAAGTTTACCCCTATGACATCACTACGGTTTCAAGCCGGCTTGGGCCAAATCATCATTACACTGCTGCTGTAACATCCGATAGGGCGTACTGTCCATCAGGTGACAGTTGCGTGATCCTGGCCCACCAGTACGGACTGGTCGGTGGGTGGAAGCCGGCTGCTCCAAACCGGACGGAGATGTTCAAGCCGGACGATTGGATTCGCCTTGAGATGACTGGCTTGAGTCCTTGAACGATTTTGACCTCCTTCTGGGTATCTGGGGTTCATATCCCCAACACTAGCCCCCGAGATCGTGGAGTCTTGCTAGCTTGCTGGGAAGACTTCGCGAGCTTCTCTGGTTCCGATTGCGTCGCGGTAGTTGAGATCGTCCGGCATGAAGTTTGCCGGGTAGAGCGGTGATAGCCGAAGGCGGCTCGTCTGGCTTGGAATAGCCGGTCGCCGATAATCTTGGCGTCTTGGGAGTCGTGGGTCGTGGCCTGCGTCAGCCACGCCCCGCCGCTTTGGGGAGCCGTTGGTGTTCTGCCCGAGGCCTGGCGCACGTCGCCTCGGCTTCGCCGGGCTGGATTCTCTGTGGCAACTGCCTGCTCGTGGGATCGTCTGCGGAAAGCGCGGCACGCTCGCACTCCGCGCGGCGTGATGGGCGGAACGGTTCCGCCTGCCTCGCTTTTAAAGGGGAAAGAGGGGGAACGGCCGGGGTTACCGTTCCCCACTCCTGCTTCGTCTTCCTCGCTAGTTCTTGCGCTCCCCGGTTCTTGCCCATTCTCTCTCACGTTCTTGCCGTCCTTGCATTTGCCTCTCCCTCGACAGGAAACAGATCCTCCATGGCGAGTTCGGGTGCGTGGATGTGTTCCACCGTGGATGATGCGTTCCTCTGGAAGCTCCGCCGGAACCGGTTCTTGGGGATGACGGGCGACGTGGGAGCCCGCGCTCCCCCTGAAGGAGAGATTTCGCCGAAGCCCAAGAAGGGCGAGTTCGTCGTGTTCTCCGCGCACTTGGAACGGGGATTGGGGCTTCCGGTGAGCTCCTTTTTCTCGGAATTCCTGCGCTTCTATGGGCTGCAGCCCCACCATTTGGGGGCAAATTGCATCACGCAGTTGTCATGCTTCGTCATGCTGTGCGAAGCGTATTTGGGCATCTGGCCCAGCATGGAGATATTTGGCATGTTCTTCTTTCTACGGGCTCAAACGACCGCCGGGCAGCAGCGCGATTGCGGCAGCGTCTCCATTTACACGAAGAGCACGCCGCTGCCCAAGATTCACCTGCCCGATTCCATCAAGAAGTGGCAGAGCACCTATCTACGTCTGGAATCTCACTGGTGTCGACCAAATCGGCCTTCCGGCCTTCTCAAATTCGCTGCCAGCACACAAGTCCTGGTGTCGTAAACCGCCGGTGGATGGGGATCTTGAGGGTGTTTTGTTTGGCTGGCTGAAGGTGTTGGTGGAGGCCGGCCTAACATCCAGGGACCTGACCCTGGCGTGGCTGGCAAGGCGGATATACCCGCTGCAGGCGCGTTCGCACAAGATGTGCTTCTACTCTGGTCTCCGGGATCCCACCCGGGTCAGCTTGGAGGTGCCGAAGCCGGAGAACCTATGCGCATGGGCTTCCCGCCTCGTCACTGACAGGATCGAGGTGGACTGGGAGTTTGGGCTCGATCCATTCACCCGCTCGAAACGTGCTCCTGAGGTTAGCCATTGCTTCCTAATCCGTTTTCAATTTCTTTGTCCGGCTGCCGCTTGACCCAGTCGGCCTGTTGTATAGCTTTGCGAGCTCCAGAGGGTTGAAGACTTTGAAGTCGTCTTCGAGCCTGACGTATGTGGTCCCTTTTCTAAGGCGCTGACGGCCATGCTGGAGGCGGATTCCTCCGACGAGCAAGCGGGAGAAGAAGCAGATGCCACCGCTGAGGATGAATCGGGCAGCGGTGCCCGTGTCGTCCCGGACAAGCGCGGTGACACCACCGAATCGTCCGGTGGGGGTGCAGATGTTGGTGAAGGTGGCAGAGGCGATGACGATGCTGCCTGTACCGCGACGAGCCCTGTCCCCTCTTCCGGCTCCGACTCCGATTCGGCAGCCTACAGGGACGAGGACCTCGAGCGCGATGCCCCACCTCCGGTTTCGTCGTCCCGCGGTAAGTCTTCTGAGCCCGACGCCGCCGGGCAAACTGACGGTGTCGTGCGCGTGATAGTAGATCTCTCCAGTGGTTCCGAGCCGGACTCAGAGGGTTCCTCTTCCGTGCCAGCCTCCAAGCCGGCGCCGTCCTCCCGTAGGACCAAGGAGTTGGAGGCGGCGGCGCGGAAGAAGAAAGCAGTTCTCCCCCGGCGGGTCTTGAAGGAGAGGCGGTCGAAGTCGGCCGCCGATGTCGATGCAGGCGCCGTGCCCCACAAGCGGAAGGGCACATTCGAGAAGCGGAGCGTGCTGCCTGCCAAAAAGTTGACTTCTACGTCATCCCGGCCTACTACGGCCGGCTTGATGCCCGCCGGGAAACTCACGGCGGAGGCCCAGGCGGATGCGATTGTGGCCGATATCAGGGCCGAGGTCGACGCCAGGATGGCGGAGAAGACGGATGTCCCAACTGGTGGGGCCAACGATGAGGTGATTGGTCATGCTCCCGGTGGTGATTTTATTTATGATTTGAATCCGGGTGATTTGGAGAGGGAGTTTTATGCTCAGATGATGTAGGCGGATTTGGCCTTGGAAGCGTCTGATGCTGGTCTGACTGTGGAGCAGTTGATGACCTTGAAGGAGGACGAGGAGAAGACGAAGGCGGAGGCAACCGCCGCCACCCTGGCGCATCCGTCCGATACTCCCACTGCTTCCGCTGGGGTAGCGAATATGCCCACTAGTGGCGTGAAGCGGTCATCAAGTGGCGCGTCCGCCCCCTCGTCGAAACGCCTGCAACGGAAACCAGTGATTCTGGGCACACGCGACGGGTGAGCGCTGGTAGTTGTGTTATTTTGTCCTTGATGATCGATATTCCTCATCGCGATTCCTTTGTTGTTGCGCAGGGTGCCAATCGCCATCGGCAGTGAGAAGTTGGCTGCCGGCATCAGCTCCGGCCCGGAGCGGGAGCGGGAGACTTCCAAGGCGAAAGCGGCCGATCCACCTTCGGAGCCCGCGAAGGCGGCGGTCGAGGTGGAGAAGGACGTGGTGACGCCGTCAGAGGCTCCTCCCCTTGTCGTTGATCTGAAATCTCAGGATGCCGATGTCGGTGACGTCACGATGGCGGATGCCTTCAAGGTGGTTCCCCGAACCGGGGCCGGAGGCGAAGACGGCTTCTTTCCCCTTCCTTCTTCAGCTGCGGTGGAGACAGCAAAGGACAGCGCCCTGACGGTGGCGATAAGCTCGCTTCCTGGCCCTCGCCAGGCTACTCTGGAGGGCACTCCCTCCTACTCTGGCCCTACACCGGACGGGTTGGACGCATCGGGGCACTTTCCCCTGGCGGTGCTGGTGGAGAAGAGGGCGAAGGACCAACTGGCCGACGTTGCCCTGCTTCGCTCGTCGGTGGAGTACGCCCTCGGCAACGCCGCCAAAGAAATTGCCACGCTTAAGCGGGAGCTGGACGCTGCCAAAGGTACCGTATGGTTCCCCTGCCGACTTGGGCCTTGACGTTTGCGTTTTCTTCTTCGTCTCGCTGATTTGCCACTGACTTTGTTTTGTTAGGTGACCCCACTTCCCTCGCCGGCTTGAAGAAACAACTATCTGTCTCCGTCCCTCTGACTGTACTTGAGGAGAAACTGAAGGCGAAGGATGCAGCCCACGCGCTCTTCGTGGCTGACCTCCAGTCGGCGGCAGACGCCTCCGAGGAGCGCCGCCTTGAAAACGCTCGCTTGGCTGAGGAAAATAAGCGGCTGCGAGAGGCTGAGAAACAGAGGCAGAGCGAGGTCGAGACCCTTCGGATGAATGGGGAGGACCTGAAGCTCAAGTTGAAGGAGGCCGTGGATGCGCACGATGAGACAGTCAAGGCAGCCAAGGCGCACAAGCTTGAACACGAGCAGCTTGTGAGCGGCCTTGTCTCTGAGGCGGAGCGCGTCAATGCAATCATCCTGGGTAAGACCGTTTCCCTTCTTTTCTTCATTTAATCTGCAGCCCTTCCTGTTCTGATCTTGCTAGCTTGGTTTGCAGGCTTCTACCCCGAGGCGGACGAGCAAATCCAGCGAGCCGTGGCCTCTGCTCATACGCGGCCAGAATCCTCCAGCACTGCCGCCAGGGCGTTGCCGTCTGCCGTCTCCCGTCTTCAACACTTCTCTCGAGAGTTCGCCATGCTAAGGGATGCAGCGGGCGGTGTCCTGGAGAAACTGTGGCCTGACACCCCTCTCCCGGCGACTCTGGGTGAACTGTTGAGCCGCCTTGACGGTGCTCCCGCCGGAATCGATGAACAGGTGGAGATGGCGGCTCGAGGCGGTAGTGACATGGCGCTGGCCCTGGTGAAGTCCTGGTATCCTCAGGTGCAAGTAGACATGCTGGCTGACGGCTTCCGCACGGGTACGTCACTTGAAGGTCTTCGCCTAGAGATTTGCGTGGCCTCGGAGCGGATATCCAAGGCGGTGGACCTTATGCAGCTGGTGCCTGCTGAGCCGTCTTTGGCACCACGGACGGCTGAAGACGCTGGAGCCGGCGACGCTGCTGCTGCCACCGATGGCGCTGCTCCATGACTAAATTTACCTCCCTGGAATGCCAGGCGTAACTGTAGAACTTTCTATATCTAGATTGATGATTATCTTCCGTTGTACTGCTTGCTGTCTTCAGATGATGTTGTCTTTGTGATTGTTGGGCCATTGTGCTTGTTTTGGTGACGATGTTCACCATGTCTAGCCCCCGAATTTTGGGCCGGCTTGAGCATCGAGCCGGGTCGAAATTTTGCGTCCTTTGCTTGTTTTGTGTTTTTCTTTCGCCGTCATGATATCGTGGCAGCCCCCGAGTCCGTGACTCGGGGTGTTGTAGATATGCATCCAGGTCTGCGGAGCCGGCTTGCCGGCTGCGCAGCCCCCGGGAATTTCCTGCCGGCTGACGGCGTGGCATCCCCCGAGTCCGTGACTCGGGGTGTTGTAGATATGCGTCCGGGTCTGCGGAGCTGGCTTGCCGGCTGCGCAGCCCCCGGGAATTTCCTGCCGGCTGACGGTGTGGCAGCCCCCGAGTCCGTGACTCGGGGTGTTGTAGATACGCATCCGGGTCTGCGGAGCCGGCTTGCCGGCTGCGCAGCCCCCGGGAATTTCCTGCCGGCTGACGGCGTGGCAGCCCCCGAGTCCGTGACTCGGGGTGTTGTAGATATGCATCCGGGTCTGCGGAGCCGGCTTGCCGGCTGCGCAGCCCCCGGGAATTTCCTGCCGGCTGACGGCGTGGCAGCCCCCGAGTCCGTGACTCGGGGTGTTGTAGATATGCATCCGGGTCTGCGGATCCGGCTTGCCGGCTGCGCAGCCCCCGGGAATTTTTTGCCGGCTGACGGCGTGGCATCCCCCGAGTCCGTGACTCGGGGTGTTGTAGATATGCATCCGGGTCTGCGGAGCCGGCTTGCCGGCTGCGCAGCCCCCGGGAATTTTCTGCCGGCTGACGGCGTGGCAGCCCCCGAGTCCGTGACTCGGGGTGTTGTAGATATGCATCCGGGTCTGCGGAGCCAGCTTGCCGGCTGCGCAGCCCCCGGGGATTTTTTGCCGGCTGACGGCGTGGCAGCCCCCGAGTCCGTGACTCGGGGTGTTGTAGATATGCATCCGGGTCTGCGGAGCCGGCTTGCCGGCTGCGCAGCCCCCGGGAATTTTCTGCTGGCTGACGGCGTGGAAGCCCCCGAGTCCGTGACTCGGGGTGTTGTAGATATGCATCCGGGTCTGGGAAGCCGGCTTGCTGGCTGCGCAGCCCCCGGGTATCGCTTCGCCTCCTTGGTCCATTTGCAGGCCATGTGTCGCCTTTGCATGACTCCTGCGCTTCACGTTTTGCCCCCTCGGCTTTGCCGTCTCCTGCGCTGGTGACACGCGTCGCTTGGAGACGGGCCGCTGACGGTTGCACTGCTTCCCTGCCTCCTTATAAGTAACAACGCCGGCGTGTCCTCTCCTTCATCTTCATCTTCTCACTCTCGCGTCTCCAGCTCTCCCTGCTTAGATATGGCCCCAAAGAAGGAGATCGAGATGACTCCTCCCATAGCGGCGAAGCGCGGCAGGGGTCGTCTCTGGAAGTTCGATGTTGGAGAATCCTCCAATGCGGGTGCCAAGCGCGGCCGGGGCCGGCCGCCAAAGCTTAACTGCGGCGGTGATGGAGGTGCAGCCGTTGCGGCGACCGGAAGCAAGCGGAGCCCCTCTCCTGCCCGCTCGGAGTCCCCGATCTTCGGTGGCTGGGACAACTTCTCGATCTCCGAGTTTATCCTGGTGCTGTACGAGCCCGTGCAGCGTGTCCAGTTGCTACCTTTCGCCATCGCCGATGCGCTTGAGGGGGATGGCCCCTTCAGGTTCCTCCTCCATCGGGTTGGTGCCCGTCAAGGGCCCTGGGAGGTGCTGGCTCACGTCACCGCCGGCCACGAAGGCGGGGAGGTCCGCCGCCGCGTTGAGTTCTTCTCCGGGTGGAAAGCTTTCGCCAAGTTCTTCCGCCTAGACTCTGCCTTCGTCATCCGCTTCCAGCTGAAGCGTCAGACGGGGGTCTTCTACGTCAAGGTCTTCGACGGCACCTTGTGCCTCAAGGAGTGGGAGGAGAGCGATGACGATATGACTCCGCCTCCCGCTTAGTTTTAGGTTGTCCGGTAGCCGTCTTGGCATGTAGGCGAGGTCGTCCGCCTGTGGACTTCCTTCTTTTGCTTGTGTAACCTGCTCCCGGCTGTAAGCCTTTATCAATGATATCGAACGCTTTTCTACTTTGCTCTTGCATTTGTGTGATGGTGGCCGGCTTGATCTTCCACGCGTTGGCCGGGTTGAGATCTCCAGGGCCGGGAGGCGGCGTTTTTGTGTGAGAAACGAAATGACAAATTGGTTAGCTTGCTCTTTCGTTTATGGGGAGTACTTTTTACTTTTCTTAGCTCAATTTCACACTCGCCTGTAGCCTCTCCCGCCGCCATTCGTGTGCACTTCACCGTCCAGCGGGATCATGCACACTACTATAACGTTAGGTTCCGGTTTGTTGGGCCAGAGTTTTCTCATCCGGCAACGATTTCTGTTTCTTACGTCTTTCACATACCGTCGGCCTCCAGCTTATTCTCTTGCCGGCCTTAACCGGATCCGAAGAGTTAGCCGTTTAGCGTTGTGTAGTTAATCGTCCGTAATAGGAGAAGTGGTTGCCGACTGCCGGCTTGGCCGAGTTTATAGAACAGCATTTTTTCAGCCGGCAGTACTTTCCTTTATGCGTTTTTCACGTTGTTGGCCCCCTCCAGCTTGTTCTCTTGCCGGCCTTAACCGGATTCGAAGAGTTAGCCGTTTAGGGGTTAGTCACGCTACACGGCCGCTAAAGGCAAGCTTGCCGGCTGCCGGAAGAACCGGAAAGGAAATGCAGAAAAGAGTTGCGAAAAACTGCTCATGTGTTCATCATTCTCATTTCTTTATTGATAGCATGGGTGATACATACATGGTTCTTTCTCAGGTGTAGAATCGACGCAAGAGTGACGCGTCCATCGTGTCCTTTCCGTTTCATCACCTTCCTTGTCCATCGTGTCCTTCTTGTGCTCGCGGGCGTCGACCAAGTAGTATGCATCGTTGATGAGCGCTTTGCTTACGATAAATGGTCCTTCCCAGGGTGATGAAAGCTTGTGCATGTTCTTTGTGTCTTGGATTAGTCGTAGCACGAGGTCGCCTTCACGAAAGCGGACAGGCCTGACCTGCCGGCTGTGGTAGTTGCGTAGTTTTTGCTGATACATCGCCGACCTTGACTCGGCAAGATGGCGCACTTCCTCGAGCAGGTCCATTCCGTCTTCATAGGCTTGCTTAGCTTCCGCTTCTGTGTACAGCACGATTCGGGGCGCATCATGCTCGATGTCAGTTGGCATGACGGCTTCCGCCCCGTGGACGAGGAAGAAGGGGGTGAAGCCGGTTGAGCGATTCGGGGTTGTCCTTAGGCTCCAGAGGACGGAAGGTATCTCTTCTTCCCATGCGCCGGCTGCCCGCTCGAGTGGTTCGAGCAACCGAGGCTTGATGCCGGATAGGATGAGGCCGTTTGCCCGCTCGACCTGCCCATTTGACTGCGGGTGTGCGACGGAGGCCACGTCGAGCCGGATGCCGGTCCTGCCGCAGAACTTGGCGAATTCTCCCTTGACGAAGTTTGACCCATTGTCCGTGATGATGCTGTTGGGGTAGGCGAAGCGGTAGATGATGCTTTTGAAGAACTTGACTGCTGTTGGTCCATCCAGCTTCTTGATCGGCTTGGCTTCAATCCATTTCGTGAACTTGTCGACGGCTACTAGCAGGTGTGTCATGCCTCCACTGGATCTCTTCAGCGGACCAACCATGTCGAGCCCCCAGACGGCAAACGGCCAGGTGATAGGAATTGTCTTGAGTGCTGAAGCCGGCGTGTGCTTCTGCGTTGCGAATCATTTCAGCCGTTACAGAGCCGGACCAGCTGGTTTGCGTCCGCCAGCGCAGTCGGCCAGTAGAACCCGTGCCTGGACGCCTTTGCCACAATTGCTCTGGAGGACGCGTGATGACCGCATTCGCCTTGATGGATTTCTTTGAGGATCTTGATTCCTTCTTCCTGGCTCACACAGCGCTGGAATATTCCAGAGACACTGCGTTTGTATAGCTCGTTGTTGATGATGGTGTAAGCACTTGCTCGGCATTTGATTTGCCTGGCGATGAGCTCGTCCGCCGGGAGCTCGTCGTTGGCGAGGTAGGCGAGGAAGGGTTGGGTCCATGGCGGAGCCTCTTCGATGACGAGGACCTCGACGGCTTCCGGCTCGCCTGGAGCCGGCCCCGCCGACTCAGCGCCTGGCGGCATCCGGATGGAGTCGGAGCCGGGACACGGCGTGATGGATGGCTTGTATAGCTTCTCAAGGGCGACGCCGGGTGGGATTTCCTCGCGAAGAGAACCAATGTTCGCCAAAGTGTCAGCTGCCTCGTTGTTGGAGCAGTGGATGTGGTGGAATTCGCATCCGTCGAAGCATCCCGCGAGTTGCTGGACGAAGAAGCGGTAGGCGGCCATGTTGGGGTCCTTGGCCTCCCAATGACCAGTGGTCTGCTGAACCACCAAGTCGGAGTCGCCGTAGCAGAGGATCCGCCTGATGTTCATGGCTTTGGCGAGCTTGAGGCCGTGCGCAAGAGCTTCGTATTCAGCTACATTGTTGGACGCCGTGAAGTGGATTTGTAGCACATATTCGAGTCGGCCCCCCTTGGGTGAGGTGAGGACGACTCCGGCGCCGAGTCCCCAGTATCTTTTGGAACCATCGAAGTGCATGAGCCAATGTTCGCCGGAGTCGGGTGGCGGCGGTACGTGGTCCGTCTCCGTCCAGTCGGCTAGAAAGTCCGCCAGCTCCTGTGACTTGATCGCTGTTCTCTTGTCATATTCGACTCCGTGCGCCGTCAGGTTGATCGCCCATTTCGCGACTCTACCGGTTGCGTCCTTGTTGCCTATGATCTCGGCAAGCGGAGCGTCGCTTACCACCTTGATCGGATGCTCCTGAAAGTAGTGCTTCAGCTTCTTCGTTGCCATGTACACGCCGTATACGAGCTTCTGGTAGTGCGGGTAATTTTGCTTTGACTGCGAGAGCACCTCGCTGAGGTAATAGACTGGCCGCTGAACCGGCCGCTGCTTGCCGGCTTCATCTCGTTCCACCACTAGGATGACGCTGACGACTCGGTTGGAGGCGGCGATGTATATGAGCATGGGCTCCTTTGGGGCTGGAGGTTCTAAAACCGGGGTGGTGGCCATCGCACGCTTGAGTTCCTTGAAGGCGGCATCTGCCGCGTCGCTCCAGACGAACTTGTCCGTTTTCTTCAGTAAATGGTAGAGCGGGAGAGCCTTCTCACCGAGCCGGCTGATGAAGCGGCTGAGGGATGCCAGGCAGCCAGTGAACTTTTGGATGTCCGTGACGCTTCTTGGCTGTCGCATGTTGTCGATGGCGGTGATTTTCTCCGGGTTGGCCTCGATTCCTTGTGCAGACACAAGGTAGCCGAGTAGCTGTCCTGCTGGAACGCCGAACACACATTTCTCCGGGTTAAGCTTCATCTGGAAGCGGCGCAGGTTGTCGAAGGTTTCCTTGAGGTCGATGAGCAGAGTGTGCTTCTCCTTGGTCTTGATGACGACATCGTCGACGTAGGCGTGCGCGTTACGACCGATCTGGTCGTGCAAGCATTTCTGCATGCAGCGCTGGTATGTTGCTCCCACGTTCTTCAAGCCGAACGGCATGGTGGTGTAGCAGTACGGGCCGTAGGGGGTGATGAAGGCGGTCTTGAACTGGTCGTCCGGGTTCAGCGGAATTTGGTGGTAGCCGGAGTAGGCGTCGAGGAGGGAGAGGAGGTCGCAGCCGGCCGTGGAGTCGATCACTTGGTCGATGCGTGGCAATGCGACGGGGTCCTTGGGGCAGGCCTTGTTGAGGTGGGTGTAATCGATACACATCCGCCACCGCTTGTTCTTCTTTTCCACCATCACCGGATTGGCTAGCCACTCCGTGTGTTGTACTTCCTTGATGAATCCGGCCGCAAGTAGTCAGGCTATCTCTTCTCCTATCAACTGTCTTCTTCCCTCCGCGAAGCGACGCAGGGACTGTTTTACCGACTTGGCATCTGGCCGGACATGTAGAGAGTGCTCGGCGAGTTCCCTCGGTACACCCGGCATGTCCTTGGGGGACCACGCGAAGATGTCCCGATTCTTACGGAGGAACTCGACGAGCGCGCTTTCCTATTTGGGGTCCAGGCTCGCCCCCACGGTGACGAATTTGGACTTGTCGTTGCCGTCGAAGTAGATCTTCTTTGTGTCTCGCGCCGCCTGGAAATTCGACTCGCCAGCCGGCTTGGCCGACTCCGGAATCTCCAGATTTTCCTCGCTGGCCTTGCGCTTGAATTGTCGCATCTCCTCGCTGCAGACCATGGTCTCGGCCACCTTTGCGCTGTCGGTGGCACAAGCGATGGAGCGCTTGTAGTCTCCGGCGACGGTGATGATTCCGCGTGGGCCTGGTAGCTTCATCTTGAGGTAGGCGTAGTGAGGTACCGCCATGAACTTGGCGAGCGCCGGCCGCCCGAGTATGGTGTGGTAGGCGCTGGAGTGGTCGACCACCTCGAAGGAGACGGTCTCGCGACGGTGATTGCTCTTGGTGCCGAATAGGACGTCTAGCCGGATGAGGCCCATGGATGAGCCGGCTCGCCTCGGCACGATGCCGTGGAAGACCGTCCGGCTCGGCGTTAAGCTGGACTCGGAGACTCCCAGCTTCTCCAACGTGTCGCGGTAGAGGATGTTGATGCTGCTGCCCCCGTCGATGAGGACGCGTGAGAAGGTGCAGGCGCGCTTGGTGGAGATGATCATGGGCTCCAGGACTAGAGCATAGCCACCTGGGTTGGGCATCAGCTCCGGGTGGTCGCTGCGGTCCCACGTGATGGGTTCTTGCGACCAGTTGAGGTATTGAGGGACAGGTGGAACCACCGCATTCACCTCCTTGTACCGCTTGCGCCGGCTTTGCTTGTCGTCGCGCTCACTGATGAACATGATGTAGGCGGCGTCCGGATTCTGGTATCCGTCTGGACCCCTTTGAGGCGGAGATGGAAGGCGCTCCCTCCTCTGTTCTTCGCATTGGCGATCATCGCGATTCCTGTCTTCGCGCTGTCTGTCGTCGCGTCTCCGATCGTCCCGTCCGGCTTCATCCGGAGGCGGAGGCGGGTTTCGTCGTTCGTACGGTGGTGGCCTTGGGCGGCCAAGGTTGCATTGCCTGACGGTGTGGTTCGCTGGCCGGTCGCCATGGTTCCGGCACGGTTGATCGAGTAGGAACTCGTAGCTGTTCCTCGCCCTTGTTCGGCGCATGTCGCTGCTCGTCCTCATGCGGCGGTTGTCGAAGCCTCCTGCCGGCCTCCCCTCGGTGGTGCCGACGACCTTGGACTCGACGCGGTCGTCTGTGGACATGCGCTTGCCGGCCGCGTCGGAGTCACACCGGGTTGATTTTCCTCCTTCCTGGTTATCCGCCCGGCTGCGGCGTGCAGCCGACTCCGTCGTGATGATTCTTCCGGCTTCGTCGAGTCGGATCGGGTTGGTCATGCCCGCGTCGGCGGTGGCGTACTCGTTGGCGATCGCCATGAGCTCCGCCATGGTCTTCGGGCTCTTCCTTAGGAGCCTATGCTTGAGCAGCGTCTGATCTCGGCAGCCTTGAATGAAGTACGGGACGGCTTGGAGCTCGATGATCCCCTCGCAAGAGTTGCGCAGGCTAGTCCATCGGGTGAGGTAGGCTCAGTTCGACTCGCCGTCCTTCTGCTTGCACAGCGCGAGCAGCTGTGCATTGCCGGGGCGCAAGTAGGTGCCGGTGAAATTGCGATTGAACACTTCCTCGAAGTCCAGCCAGCTGTTGATGCTTTCAGCCGGCAGGCTCTTCAGCCAAGTCCGAGCCGACCCCTGGAGCATGAGTGGCACGTAGCGTACAGCCACCCGCTTGTTGCCGCCTACGATGTTGACCGCCGTGACGTAGTCGGCGAGCCAGTCTTCCGGCTTCGCGGTGCCATTGTACTTGGGTGTATCCCTTGGGAGGGTGAATCCCCACGGGAATTGCTCGGTCCGGATGCGAGGTCCGAAGCAGCGATGTGCGGCGATGTCTTCCTCCTCGATAATGCTTGACGCCTTGAGTGCGTCGATGCGGAGGCGTGCGTCATGCCTCGTTTCGGGCCCCAGTGGTCCCAGGCGCTCCTCGATGGTGACCTTGTGTCCGATTCGTTCCTTGACGCTGCGGCCGACTTGCGGCCCGTTCCGGTTGCCGTCTTCGCGTCGTCCAGCCGGATCGCGGCCGTGATCATGAGGATGCGAGCTCGCGCTCCCCTCGCGATGAGCTCGTGGTTGCTTGTCCTTCGCCCTTCCGCGGCTTGTGGATGACGCCTCAACGCCTTGCTTGGACTTGCCGGCTGGGTCGTAGCCTGGAGGCGGCTCATGATGTTCTCAGCTCGCCGTCGCCTCTGTTTCGCGTTGCTGCCGGTTGGCCGCGGCGATGAGCTCCTGGACCCGACGTGCTTGTTGGCATAGCTCCTCGCCTTGGAGATGGGGTAGCTCTGCTGCGGCCGCCTCCGCAGCCTTCATGTTTTGCACCGGGTTGCTGTACTCGGGCAAGATGATGTCCGAATGCTCATGCGGCTGGCCAGCACAGTTCAGGACACCGCCGAGATCCCCTCCTTTGCGTCGGACTTCATTCAGCTTCTCCGTGTTGCCTCTTGCCGGCTTGAAGCCGTGGACGGTGTTGTACTCGCGCATCGTGGCGTTGAGTCGGCGCTGTGTTGATGCGAGGTGAAGAGCTTTGTCGTATATCTGTTGACGCATCCTCTCGAGTTCAGCCGCCGCCTTGGCTGGATCCGCACCCGGCGCGATGGGGGTGCTTAGCAGCTCGAAGTCGGCTTCAAGGTTGCGCTGGAAACGAGAAGGTTCGCCAGCTTCATGAACAGTAGCGGCGATGGCGCCTCCCGCCGCCACGTGCTCGACCATGTGCACCTCGGCGTAGACGTTGAGCTTGATGTCGTCGCAGTCAGCATCGCCGAAATTGAGGTAGCCGAAGGCGGAGTCGTCGTCGCAGGTGCTGGCATCGAAGATCGAAGGATCCAAGCTCGAGTAGACCACCTCCGGGTACTCCTTGGCGGCGATGGCGACGTAGACGTGGAAATCGCCAAGGGTGACGACCGTGCCTCCGCTGGTGAAGTCCACGTCGGTGAAGCTCCTGGTGTTGTCGAGGACGCAGCCGATGGAGAGCACGAGGCCGGAGACGATCCGCCGATCATCTACGGTCCGGGATCCCGCGCAGAACGTGACTCCGCTCATCGCGAGCCCCACGGTGGGCGCCAAATGTCGTGGTGGGTAGCACGGCATATCCATCAGAGATGGAAAGAAGGATGGGGCAGGCGACAATGGATGCTCGCGCGGGATTGAGTAACTAGCACGCATACACATACGAGTTACCCAGGTTCAGGGCCCTCTTGTGGAGGTAACACCCCTACGTCCTGCTCTTCTTGTTCTTATTACTTGATCACAGAATCGGGCTACAGATGCTCCTTGAGCTGTGTTCGGATGGCAGCCGGCTGGAAGTCCTGGCCGGCTGGAGGTTGAAGATGATGCTACTTGGGTGTTCTGGTTGCTCGTCGCTTCTTCCTTTCCTTGGTTGCTTGCTTTTGGTTGCATGCCTTCATCTGCCTCGCGCAGGAGGTTCTAGCCCGCCTTATATAGGCATCGGGCTAGGGTTTTAGGTTACAGGGGAGTTACAAGTTTAACCCTATGACATCACTACGGTTTCAAGCCGGCTTGGGCCAACTCATCATTACACTGCTGCTGTAACGTCCGACAGGGCGTACTGTCCATCAGGTGACAGTTGCGTGATCCTGGCCCACCAGTACGGACTGGTCGGTGGGTGGAAGCCGGCTGCTCAAGCCGACGGAGATGTTCAAGCCGGACGATTGGATTCGCCTTGAGATGACCGGCTTGAGTCCTTGAACGATTTTGACCTCCTTCTGGGTATCTAGGGTTCATATCCCCAACAGGCACGGCCGAGGAGTAGGCTCGATGCGGCGGCGATCAACGGCAACGAAGACGGAGAGGAGGGGAACGACCGGCGCAGAGAGAGTCGAGTGTAGTGGGGAACGGTTCGCGCGCGCGATTTTTTAGATCTAGGTCAACTTACCCGTGGCGCACGATAGCATCCCTGCGGCACGGGTAAGTAGAATAGCCGTGGCGCATGGAAATATGGGTGCGGCATGGGTAAGTTATGCGTGGCGCAGGACGGCTTCCCTGCGCCACGGCTATCTATTTATTTTATATATTTTTCTGCATTTCATCCAATACTTATTACAATTGCATTTCATTTAATTTATAATATTTCTTCTCATTGCATTTCATTCATAATTTCATTTATACTCCTAAATATTAATTAGTATTACACATCACATTTATAATATTTCTTCTCATTGCATTTCATTTATAATTTTTCTTCTCATTGCATTTCATTTATAATATTTCTTATCATTGCATTTTCATTTTTCATTGCATTTCATTAAGACACACAATTTAAATATTAGTATTACATATCACATTTCAATTTAATTTCCAGACACATTTCAAATATTAAAATACTTAATATTAGGATATCTAATATTCCGATGATATTAGGATTACAAAAATTCTAGGGTACAAATCCGATGATATTAGGATTACAAATTCCCACACCAGCTATAGCTAGCGTTTCACAATCTTCTTTCCCTTCTGGTGGCGGTCGAATAATTAGCCCCGGGACATCTCGACTTCTTCTTGCGAACGGAAGACCACCTGACTTGGGTAGTGTTGTCCTGCTTCTTCTTGTGGTGTATGTTTCTTCATCGTCGTCATCATCTTCCATCTTCGGGTCGCCGTACTGGTCGAAATCTTCCTCGTTGGCGACTCCATCCATTCCGATGATGCTCTTCTCACGACAACACGGCTAGGCATTGTCGGGTCGGTTATGAAGAAGCATTGGTCAACTTGGCTGGCCAATACCCATGGTTCAGTTTTCGCTATGACGCTCGCGGTAGCAGTAGACTTGGAGGGTTCGGGTATAGACATGGTGGTGAAATATCCGTCTTCTTTTTTTTGACTGACGCTCTTAGCCCATCTGACACGGAACATCGGCACCTTGTCTCCAGAGTAGTCCAGCTCCCAGATCTCCTCGATCCTTCCGTAGTACTTTCTTTGACGTCACCATGAAGGATTCCATCTTACCCCTGAGTTCTGATATTCGCTATTCTTGTCTTTTTCCTCCGTGTAGAACGTGTAACCGTTGATATCGTATGCTTGATATGTCATCAGGTTGGGCGCGGGGCCGTGACAAGAGGAATAATGAGTTTTCCTTCCTTCCGCAGAATCCGTTGACGGAGGATTATCTAGAAGGTGGCGCTTGAACCAACGCGTGAAAGGGCGTTGTGCTCTTTGATTATTTCGACGTCCGTTCGTGGGCCATTGTCACTGTACTTCTTCTCAATGAAGCTTTTGTTCTTTTCCAACCAAGGATCGACCACTGTATGTGTTGTAGCGCTACAAAGTTTGCATTGTCAAAGTCGGCGCGTCGGCCAGAGTCGTCCACATGTAGTTCCCTCCTGCCTGTTTTGTGACCTGCGCCATCGAGCCTGACAAGGTGCTTGTTTTTGGGCAGACCAACAGGGTTCTCGACGTCTAGAAAATTTGTGCAGAAAGAGATGCACTCTTCGGTGAGATAGCCCTGGACGATGCTTCCATCTGGACTGGCCCTTACGAACGTATCATTTGATGACACCATTCATTCTTTCGAACGGCATCATGCTGTGCAGGAACATCGGCCCGAGCCGTGATATCATCGACGACATGGATCAGCAAATGCACCATACGTCGAAGAATGCAGGAGGGAAGTAAATATCAAGCCATTTAGTATCACATGATCATCTTCCTGTAGCCTAACGACGACTTTCTTCATGCTGATCGANGCCGGCCCAGCGCGGAAACGTTCTGTTTCGTATGATTGCTGGTACGCTGGACGCATGCGTGCGGTGCGGATCACATCGACGTTGAGAAAAAGCTAGCTAGCTAGCTCGATCCCACGATCGCTCGAGCCAGGAGACGTTGAGCAACGCGGGCATACTTGTACACGCACGTAAGCAGACAAAAAAATATTCTGTCGAAAGTAAAAAAAATAATCAGAAATACATGTACAATGAAATTGAAAGTAGAAAAAATATTAAACCCGAAGTACAAACATATTGAGTACCTAGTACAAATATTTGAAAGTACAAAATTTCTCTCGAAGTACAAAGTAAAAATATCCGAAGTGAAGAAAAAGTCGGCCACCAAAAACTATTTCGAACAATTTTAAAATTGAACAGAAAAGCTCGGTGAACAAAAACATTTTTTGAACATTTTTAAAAAGTGAACAGAAAAATGTCTTTTTTCGCTTTCTTTTCTTTTATTTTCTTTTCTGTTTTTTGTTTATTTAATTTATTTTCACTTTATTTATGATTTTGAAAATGTTCAGTTTTGAAAATTTGTACAAATTTAAATATGTTCAAATTTGAAAATTGTTTAGTTTTGTAAAAAAAATATTCAATTTTGTTTCAAATTCGAACATTTCTTAAAATTGAACAAAATTTCATTTTGAACAATTTTGAGCGCTAAATCACTTTTCAAATTTGAACAGATTATGTCGGTGAACGAAAACTATTTTGACCTTTTCAAAAGTCAATAGAAAATCGGTGAACAGAAACTAATTTGGAACAATTTTAAAAAGTAAACAGAAATATCGGTGAACAGAAACTATTTTGAAAGATTTTTTAAAGTGAACGAAAAAATGTTAGTGAACGTAAAATATTTTTGAACGATTAAAAAATGAACAGAAAATATCGGTGAACAGAAAATGTCGGTGACAATTTTTTTTAAATGAATTTGAATTTTTTTGAATATGAACATTTTTTGAATCTGAACAAATTTCAAATGTGAACAATTTTTTTAATTTGAACATTTTTTGAATATGAGCATTTTTTTGAATTTGAACAGATTTCATATTTGAACAATTTTTGAATCTAAACATTTTTTGAATTTGAACATTTTTTAGTTTGAACATATTGTGAATTTTTTTGAACAATTTTAAAAGTGAACAGAAAAAGGTCGGTGAACAATTTTTTTAAAACATATTTAAAAGTGAGCATAAAATATTTATGAACAAATGTTATTTTGAACGATTTTGAAAGTGAACAAAATTTATTTTGAACAATTTTAAAAGTGAACAGAAAAAGGTCGGTGAACAAAAATAATTTTTGAACATATTTAAAAAGTGAGCATAAAAATATTGATGAACAAAAGTTATTTTTGAACGATTTTAAAAGTGAACAAAAACTATTTTTGAACGATTTAAAAGTGAACGAAAAGTACAGTAAACGAAAACTATTTTTGAATTTTTAAAAAATGAACAGAAATGGATGTGAACGGAAACTATTTTTAAATGATTTTAAAAATGAACAGAAAAATCGGTGGAACAAAAACTGTTTTTGAACGATTTTAAAAATGAACAGAAAATGGGTTGACCGAAAACTATTGTTGCATGAATTTTGAAAACAGGAAATGGGGGCGAAAAACAAAAGGAAAAAGAAAAAAAACGAAAACAAAAACAAAAAATAAAAAGTGAAAACAAGAAAAATAAAAGAAATAGGAAAAGAAAAATTAAAAGAACGAAAATAAAACTAAAAAATTAAATGAAAACAGAAAAGAAACCGAAAATGAAAATGAAAATCGTTCAAAAATAAAAATAAAACGAAACAAAAAAGAAACGTAAAAGGAAAATAAAATGAAAACAGAAAAGAAAAACAAAAAACGAAAACTGGAAAAAGAAAAAAGGAAGCAGCGTGTGCGTGGGAGAAAAAAAGAAAGAAAGCAGCGTGCGTGGGAAAAAGGAAGCAGGGACGCGCGACGTTACCGAACTTGGGCCCAGCCCAGAACGACGCGGATGGAAGATCCTTGAGGCGACGCAAACTACATTTCGCCAGCGGGCGATATATAGGAATCGCGCGACCCAAGGCAGGAGAGAAGCGTGACTCCCCGCCGCCACCGTCCCCCGCACGGTCCGAGCCCGGCGGCGTCCTCCGGTGGCGGCAGAGAGGGAGGCTTTTTGGGGCTAGGTTTTCGCCGCCCCAATCGGAGCGAGCGCGGGGGCAGGCCCATCTCAAGTCAGTCCTCCGTTCCTCTCTCAATCAACCAGGTCGTTCTTTTCTTCCCCGTCGTTCCCCTTTCCGCTCCAGTTCGGGCAGAACAGCCGTCGGTTTCCGCCGGCGATCTCGGGCGCGCACAGCCTCGGAGCAGTGAAGAAAGAAGGGCGACCGCGTACTTACGTAAGTTTAGCTCCTCATTATATTTTGTAGAATGCTTATCAGAATCTGATATATGCTCCTCGCAAATCATATCCCATATACTGATTTAATTATTGTTACTTTCTTTCTACTTGTATATACGGTGTCTGTTTTTGTTAGCAAAAAAAAAGGGAGACTATTTTCAGGATGTAATTGTTCATATTTTTTCGTGTGTGCTCAGAACTTGAAGAAGATGGAGGCGCCAGTCGAGTTCTTGGATGAGTTAGTTTTGGAGATCCTTCTCCGTCTGCCTGTCAAATCCCTCTTGCGGTTCAAGTCAGTTAGCAAGGCCTGGCGCGCAATTATCTCGGACCCTTTGTTCATCCGCGAGCAACTGGAGTACTCTGCATCAAAATGGAAGCGAAACCCATCGTTGCTCATTACCCCCCACGCCCTTGACAGCCCTATCACTGAAGAATGGGAGGGGTGGCCGACCACGTTTTCAACCCAAATCCGCTTCTACGAATGGCTGCCAGGCTCCGCCACAGAGGCGAGACTCATATACAGCCAAGACTTTCGTGGCGAATTCAGTTCGGTATGCGACTTCGCCCACTGCGACGGCCTGGTGCTTCTCCCCACCAACACCAAGGTTTACCTTTTCAATCCGGCCACGAGAGACACATTAACACTGCCAGAAAGTAACCCAAACAAAATACCAGTGCCACCCGACATCTGTCTCCCAGTAGGACTCGGCCGGGATCCTCGCACTGGCAGATACAAGGTTGTACGTGCATTTTACCGGTCCATTGATCCTCTCACGGACGTTTTCCACATGGGTACGCAAGTGTACACAGTCGGTGACAAGGATTCTTCATGGAGAGATACAGCTGCTGATCCACCGTATACCATCGTGGGGGGGATAACCCCCAAATCAGTCGTTGGGTGCTTGTTTTGGCTTGTTGACAAGAAGTATAAGCTGCGGCCTCCGCGTTGCCTTCTCCGCTTTAACCTGGAAGATGAGACATTCGGCCTCACCAGTTTGCCTCATTCTTTGGACCCCGGCCTTGACGAATCCATCTTGTTGGAGGTGATGCACGAGACGCTATGCCTGATTGCTTCTAGCAGTACTATGCCTGGCCCACAGCCATTGTCCATCTGGACATTGGTACAAGATGCTTGTATGAACTCGCTATGGGAGCAGCGTTACTCAATACAGACGATACAAGTTGGCCGTCCAGTGGCTCATCTTACCGGCGACGTGATAATGTTAGATGCAAATCGCCGTATATACTGCTACAAGCTGCACTCGAAGGAGCTCACCGAAATGTGTAATATGGATGGGCTGAGATACCATCGTCGTGGAGCAGGCACCGATGAGTCTGCTGGGCGTAATATATTCTTCTTCAATGTAATACCTTACATCGAAAGTCTGGTTCGACTTACTGTTTAGCAGGCTGTCTTAGGCTATGATTGCCTGTAAAATAACATCATTCTTGGTGAAGATGCCAGTAGTAGAGTTTTGTTTCGTTTTGTTCAACCTTGTCATACCGTGTAACGAAATGAATGGTATCCAAAAATATTTTTAGCTTAGTTGTCAAAATTGTAGTGGTTCAGAACAACAATCTTCACATCCACTATACTTGGTACATACACGACAACAAACATAAAACTTTGTCGTGCCTTGAAGTGCTATATTTGGTCATTTCACTATTGCAGTCACCCTTTGGCAAGTCTTATGTTAGATTTGTATATAATGTTGAAACCACACCAACCTTGCTAGCTTTAAGACTAATGCTCAACATGACTCAATGTTGGTATTTCCAAATTGCCACATAGATAGGTATGGTGGACATTATGGCAGGGTATTTGTCTCAAAATTTGAACTAGAATCCTCAAATGAACTATAAGTGGGATGTAGGTGGGATCCCACTTACATCTCTAAGCTAAACTGTGATGTTTAGAGTAAACTATACTTGTGTGTAATATAACTAATTTTGTGGCCACTTTTAAATCCTGAAAATAGCAGCCTAGGTTCTACTTCTCTGAATAACCTGAATGTTTTACTGAACATGGTTTGGTTACTTCAAGTCTACAACCTGCTATGGTCAGGCTTGAACCGTAGGATGAATTGTGTAGTGCTGCTAATCTCGCTGGAAAAAAATGTACTGGTGGTATCAACACAACCTGGCTGCGCGACCTGGCGATGTTTTAATTACAGTATATATTCTGCACTATTTATTTCCTGTTAAAATTCTGTTCAGAGCTTCTGTTCGCTTAGTAAATTGATCTAAATCGGCGAATGTCCGGAGTAAGTCGAAGCAGGATGTCAAAAGAGTGTTAATTTGTTTATTTCTGCTTCTGTACATGTCCATGTCTTGTAAGGTATAGCAGTTCATTACTTCACAAGTGCTGGTGTATGATGGTTATGTTCAAATCGTTTTCATCTCAGTGTTGAACCTGTTTGTTCAATCGATCGTCTCAGCTCATCGTCGTCATGCGTGCCTGGCTCCCTGTACGCCACACATGTCCTAGTTGTTCAAGGTTTGCTGCATGGCTGTGTTGAGGGTTCAAAAGCTTTGATGTCCTAGTTGTTTTAAGCTTTTTCCAGATGAGTGTGATATGTTTTGCAGCTGTTTTATCCATTTGATCACCCAAACCAGCTTATATAATGGGATGCATTTAACATTCTAATGTTCTGTAATAACACACTTATGTCTCTGTTACGCAGGATGCAATTGAAGAATGCTGAAAGCTCTGAGGTGAGCTTGGTTACCTGAACATGAGGCGATGTTGATTTTCTTCTGCAGGTTAGCATAGCATTCCTTGGTTCTGATGTGGATTCCGTGCATTTAATCCTAGTTATCTTTAAATGTTGGGCCCTCCATTAAATGAAATGAGCAACAAAGATGGCCAATGATCTGCACGTCATAGTGTTTACTACTTTTTTAGAAATGCTAATTCAATAAGACATCGACTCATCTGCATCAACAAAATCCTTATGTTAAAGGAAGTGCACGGACGATTTGCATGTCATAAGTTCCATTACTGATGTTTCATCACTAGAATTATGTCTTAATTACTTGACACAGTCACCAACTTGGACCTTGGGGCCAGGTGGTCTAACTTGACCTGTATTTTTGGTTTTGGAGTAATTAGATCACCCGTCCTAGGATTGGCGATCGGGGTATCTGCACTCAGTCTGTTGCCTCCTCCCCGAGGTCCATAAAAGGATACTATAGTTTTAAAGATACTATATATATCATCTTTCAAAATGACATCAAGGTAACCTATATTTTTTATTTTAGTATTAGTATTCTTGAGTGAGGTTTTATCCTCAGTTTGGTCTCTTTATTATTGTAGCCAGAAATCCCATTTTCTGTTCACTATTTCAGGAGCTTTCACAAGGAGAAATACAAGGAAATAGAAATGTCTAGCTAGATAGTATGCATGCTTTCTTAGTTAAATATGTTAACTTACATTTCTGCTGGGTTCATTGAATGTACAATGAAAACTGTACTATATGAATATATGATGGACTGGACAGTTTGTAATGGAGTGTAAGTAATAAATTCTGTATATCATGTATGTTCATTGGATGAACTGTAATGATGTTGACTGTATAATTTTAACGCCATTGTAAAAAGTGTCAAGAATTGTGGTAAAGTGCCTACAAATATTTTTTGCGGCAATTTGCAGAAGTGCCTAAAAAATATTTGCAGGCATTGCTCAATAGTGCCTCCAATTATAATCTACACTACTTTTCAAAGTGCCTCGAAAAAGTATTTTGAAAGAAACATTGTAAAAAGTGCCTCAAACAATCAATTTTAAATGCATTTTTAAAATACATTTAACGATTTTCCCTACCCTATTTGATACACACTTTTTAAAATGCATTCGAAGATTTTTAAAGGCACTTTCGGTTTTTTTTTAGGCCACATTATTGGGCCTCCAATAATCTAATGTGATGTATAGATGAATATAGTGAACATGGGGGCATATGCATCCTCCTATTTGAAATGTCAAAAACTGTTAAAAACATGTCCAAAAAATTCGAACAAATTTCCATGCATAAGTAATGCAAAACATATGCCATGCACATGATTTTCGTGACGAAATTATTATTTACTTTGACTCCGTAAAAAAGAGAAAATATAAGTGCTATATAGTAGTATATATATGATGTATTTTTGTCTTCTTTACATAGGTCAAGTAAAAGGGACACGGATTTTTGGCTCATGAGTGCAGATGCACCCACTGGGTAAAACATTTTTAGTTTTTTTCAATGTGTCAAAAAATTCCAAAAAAAAATTCGGATATGCATCAACATTTTTAGTGCTAGCATAAAAAATTTCGCTGTGAAAAGACATTTTGTGTGACCTGTGCAAAAAAGACAAAACCATGTCTCGTACAAAAGTCTTTTGTAGCAATCCGGATTTGTCTTTTTTGCACAGGTCGCACAAAATATCTTTTCACCGCGAATTTTTTTGTGCTAACATGAAATATGTTGAACTATCTCCATATTTATTTTTGGAATTTTTGACATTTGGAAAATGGTTTTTTTGGGTCATGGGTGCAGATGCACCCATGACCCGAAATGGATTTCCGAAGTAAAAGTCGTTTCTTTGTGAAATTTTCTATGCACATATGGAATGTGTAGATATACACGCAATTTTTTTTATAGAAATTTTAAACATTTAGAAAATACATTTCCCAACCGGGTTCATGTGCCCCATGTTCAACGTAGTAGTAGTATTTTTCCTGTGATGTAGTGTTATTTGAGGAACAGAGGCGAATTGTCGAGTCGAGTAGATCTTCGTGTCCATTGTTCCACGTACGCAAGCCGGGATCCGGAGTTGTACTAGTACTACACTACAACTGCTCCCCAGATCGGTATATGTTTTCCGTTGGTAACAAGTAACAATTTCGTAGCTCCATGATAATTAGGGGCATTAGAAAGCCCTAAAAAACAAAAACACATACGTACATTAGAAAACCTGCTGCAGGCGATCTGATCGCTCCATTGTCGCCGCCATGTCGACCTCGACCATCGTCGCCCGGGCGAAGGCGACGGGGCACCACGTCCTGAAGCTACACGGCTACTCCCACACCAAGGCGTTGGTGGCCACCGGCGAGCACGTCCTCTCCTGCGGCTTCCCCGTCGGCGGCCGCACGTGGCGCATCATGTACTACCCAAACGGCAAAGCAAAGGAGCAGGCCGACTGTATCTCCGTCGGCCTCATCGTCGAGCCCGACGCCTCCACGGCCGCTGTGAGGCGTGCTTCCGCTTCAGCGTTCTTGACATGAATGGCGAGCCGGTGGCGGCGCACACCTCCACCTGCCACGCGATACGAACGTTCCCGTCGCCGGGAGGTAACGACGGGCGGAGCTTCCCCTGCTTCGTTAAGAAACTCGACCTGGAGACGTCGCCGCACCTGAGGAACGATGGCTTCGCCATCCGGTGCGACATCGACGTCATGAGCGACGCCGACGGGGGCCTCCACCTTCGCGTGGAGGAGAAATTCCTCGACGTGCCGGAGCCTGACCTGCACGCCCACCTCGCACGCCTCCTTCGCACCAAGGAGGGCGCGGATGCGGAGTTCAAGGTCGCCGGCGGCGAGACCTTCTCCGCGCACAGGTGCATTCTCGCGGCACGGTCTCCGGTCTTCAAGGCCGAGCTCTCCAGCTCCACGACCGGCACATGCTTCCAGATTGATGACATGGATGCCCCCGCGTTCTGTGCCTTTCTCCACTTTATCTACACGGACGCGTTGCCGGAGATGACCGTGCCCGCCGTCGCACGGCAGTTACTTGCCGCGGCAGATAGGTACCAAGTGGCAAGGCTAAAGTTAGTCTGCCAGGACAAGCTGAGCAGGAGCCTCGAGCAGAACATCGAATCGGCGACCACGGCTCAGCTGCCGCGGCATCACGGAACGCACAGATGGCTCCTGGGGTGGTGCTTCAAGTTTCTGAATTTGCTTCGCCTCCAACGCCAACCGCCACAATGTTCTCTCCACTCGACGGCGACCTCCGTCGACAAAGCCTGCAACGACGCCACCACGCCGACGCCCTCCGCCTCGGTCATCGTCATCTCTGAGGCCAGGGGGCACCATGAGCTCAAGATCGAAGGCTACACGCGGACGAAGTTGATGCTCGCAAACGGTCAGTATTTCTGCTCGGGGGAGTTCCAGGTAGGAGGCCACACCTGGCGTTTGAAGTACTACCCAAACGGCCACTCGTTAGAAAGCACAAGCTACATATCCATGCTCCTCGAATCCACCAGCGTCGGCACGACAGACGACCACGTCCACGGAGAAGTCGAGCTCAGCATCGGCTTGCCGGGTCACGCCGGGGACTCGATTCGGATGTGTACTTTCTATGACAACAAGTGCACTTTCAGCAAGCAGGACAACGGTGTCTGCTCCGATAGATTCGTCACGAGGGCCGAGCTGGAGAGGTCGAGGTATCTCAAGGACGACTGCTTCACCGTCAGGTGCGACCTCGTCATCTTCACAATGCAGGTGCGCGCGGAGCCGGTGGTAAAGATGCCACCACCCGTCCTGCCACAGCATCTCTGCCAGCTCCTCTCGTCTCAGGAGGGGAGCGACGTGTCATTCAAGGTAGGTCGCGAGAGGTTCGCGGCACACCGGTGCGTCCTCGCTGCTCGGTCCTCGGTCTTCAAGGCGGAACTCCTAGGCCCAATGAGAGAGCACAAAGCGAGATGCATCCACGTCGACGACATGGACGCAGGCGTGTTCCGAGCATTGCTCCACTTCATTTACACCGATGAGCTACCCACGACGACGGAAGAGGAAGCGACGACGACGGCCCAGCACCTGCTAGTCGCGGCGGACAGGTACGACATGGAGAGGCTGAAGCTTGTCTGCGAAGACAAGCTGTGCAGGCACCTCGACGTGGGCACGGCGACGACGACCCTGGCATTGGCCGAGCAGCACCAGTGCCCACAACTCAAGGAGGCCGTCCTCGCGTTCCTCTGCAGCTCGACTGACAACTTAAGAGCAGTTGTGGCGAGTGACGGTTATGAGCATCTGATAGCGAGTTGCCCCTCTATTACCAAGGAGCTTGTCACGAGGCTCACGACTACACTTTAGAGTTATCAAGAAGACGTGGTTTTTGATAGTTTGGTCGACTTTGTTCTTCCTGATGTCTGATCCTGAATACTACTCATGGTACTACTATAGGTTCGGCACAATATTCTGTAAAGCCTTTCAAGATTCACAAGCACATCCCCATTTGGTACTACTAATATCTCTCCCTATGGAGTACGTCTTAATTTCAAAGATTCACGAGCACATCCCTATGGAGTATGTCTTAGTTTCTATAGGGGTACACAATGTGTGGATAATTTGCTCGTCTTGTTTTCATCAATCAAGTTCAGCATCTCTACGTACAGTTGTCGCATGTATGACGGGAGTGAACTGAACCTCCTAGGGCTTCCAACACAAAATTAAACAAGCAAGTATCATATCATCTAGCATGCTTGTACAAATATAGCAGCAGCCAATAAACATTTCAATATGAACAAATGTACTATTAAATGTATTTAGAACTTGTAAATCCCCCGCTTCTGTTGGTACTTTTGTTTTGTTAGAATTCCTCATGTTTACTGTGAAACTTTAGGTCAATGTGTTGTCAGACCTATATTTAGTCCAAATATCATGAAGCATAACGGGTGGAGTAAATTCACAATGAACTGAAAGTACACACATACCGAGGTCGGGTGCGTCCAAAACTTAAAGAGTGGAGGACGCCAAATAAAGATTTGGGTGAACAATCATAGGTCTTTGAAATCAATAGAAATTCAAGAAAGCCCACTTCAGAAGCTGAACAGATTGTCAAACCTGCATTCTGCAAAACTACTTCAAGATGGATCATAGTACCTTTTGAGTAAACTTAGCAAATATATAATTTCTTCCTAATTTACCTTTCCTTTGGTTTTTCTCTTATGCCAGTCCTAAAATTGCATGAGAAGAATGGAATGAGCCGTCAACCCAAATGAACTATACTGCATCAGTTTGAACTATCAGTAAGCCAAGAAATATAACCAAAGGTGATCTTGTAATCTTTGCTTCAGTCAGCTTCCTGCCATATCAAGGTGACGCTGGCCTTTTTGGTGGTGCTTCACATCAACTTCAGCATCCTGATGTCATATAAAATAAGAACAGGGCTGTAATGTTAGAAACATGGAACACAGAAATAAGGGCAATAACCAAACTATCTTCCTCAAAATTATTTACAATATACAGATGCAAACAAGCAATTTTCTAGGACTTCTGTACCCGACATAGGCAGTGAGCATGCATCTCCATTTCAATGTACACAAACTTCAATTGGGTTCACAATCTAAATCTGGGAGATATTCTTCCAGCACATAGTAGAACACAAACTTCTGTACCGAACATAGGCAGTGAGCATGCATCTCCATTACAATGTACACAAACTTCAATTGGATTCACAAACTAAATCTTGGAGATATTCTTCCAGCACATAGTAGAACAGCCCCTATCCAGACCTCAAACTCAACACATTTAATTGTTAATCTTTAGCTGCAGCACCTTATGCAGAATATTTCAAGATTATAAGAAGCATCCATATGCTACTTGTCGTATTATGTCTAACTTCTGTATGCATGCAAAATGTTCAACTAATTTATTTTTCTATTTTTCTACCACAATTGAGTTCATAGTCCCCATGTACATTGTTCACGTATGTGACAGTAAGTGAAGTGGTTTGTGTAACAGCCAGTAATAAACATTTAAATAGGAAAATCACTAGAGTTTAGGTTTAAGCTCGAGTCTCATATCATCTGGCGTATTAGTATAACAGCCAACAAACATTTCAGCCTGAAGATATTTACTATCGAATGTTCTGGAAAGTTTTACCCAA
This sequence comes from Puccinellia tenuiflora, assembly GCA_012064385.1. NCBI lineage: Eukaryota > Viridiplantae > Streptophyta > Magnoliopsida > Poales > Poaceae > Puccinellia > Puccinellia tenuiflora. The sequence continues at coordinate 4,034,247 of QRDG01000473.1, read as the reverse complement.
ACTGTGTTGGTCTTATATTCTTTCTTTTGTCAGACTTGTGTTTATTGTGAAGCCCTATATAGGTCAAGTTTGTGTCAAAGCTATATATACTCCCTCTGTATTCATAATATAAGATAGATATTTTCATACGGACTACATACGGAGCAAAATGAGTGAATCTACACACTTAATACGTCTATACACATCTGTATGTAGTCCGTATGGGAATACCTAAAACATCTTATATTATTATACGGAGGGAGTAGGTCACAATTTCTTGAGGCAAAGCGAGTGAAATAATTTGAGCATGAACAAGAAAATCACATATACCGAATAGGGTGAGTCCACAAAACAAATGAAGAATGGAGGGTGACAGTTTATGATTTGGAAGAACACCCAGAAATCTTTGAGATCAATAACACTGCCTGAAGGCCAACTTTGATCATAAACTGGAAAGATTCACACCTATACTCAGCAAAACAGCTTCAAAATTGATCATAATACCTTCTCTACCAAACCCTGTCAAATATTCAGTTTCATCGTTCCTCAGCTTCGATACCCTTCCTTCGATGTTTTCTTTATGTTAATCCTGTAACTGAATGAAAGTCATCTCAAGAAACTGAATGAACCATCAAACCAAGTAAACTACACCTCTGATTTAATGCGTACAACATATTTTGATTGGTTAATACAACTTTTGACCAAAAATTATTTATTGGTATGCAATTCATGTCACATGAATTGCTCTCACATGGATTCATGTTCAAATTACTTTCTTATGACTGACATTTTATTACATAAACCACATAGTGGGGAAGTAATTGCGGTCAAAGTCTTGTCTTAACCAATCAAGTAAACCAAAAATGATGAATTCCCTACAGAATTAACATAATGCATTTTTTCAGTGTGATAACAGAAAAGGATAATAAAGAAGACGTCAGGGTGCAACTACAAATGCAAACTGTAAAGCAGCCAGGACTATCTTGTTCTTGCCTTCTTTGTGGCAATCAACCTCCAGCCAAATCAAGGTGACGGCTACCTTTCCGTTAGGCGCTTCACAACACCTTCAGCACCCTTGATATCATATAAAATAAGAACAGGGAGAAAAAGGTAAAAACTACGGAACAAGGAAAGAAGGGAAACAACCGAAGCATTTTCCATTATTTGCAATGCACAGACTCAAACAAGTAAATTTATATCTGGGATTGGCAGGGAACATGTACACAAAATTCAGTTGGATCCAGACTATAACTCTACGGGGCATTCTTTCTACACAAAGTAGAGAAGAGCCTATCAACACATCAGATTAAGCACATTTACTCTTAATCATTAGCAACCAGAAACTCATGCAGAATATTTCTTCAGGGCTCTATCCAGCCTGACATCGAAGGGAGTTGAATATGCTTTCAGCTTTGTATCCTGCATCAATTAATCAAAGTAAGTACAACATTCAAAAATATCAAGAAATGTATTACTTCATTGACTTCCATGTTCACTTTACCTCTCTGTATTTGCTTGTTGTATTGGGGATACCAGTAGATCCTGAATCAACTCTAGAAGAACAGTGTGCACCACCCTGGTCCTCCTTACCGCCATTTCCAGAAGCGTGTTGCGCACTGTCCCTCCCCTCTGGTGCATCGTCCTCCAATGCTCTCACATCCACTTTCAATTCTCTATCATCACCACCATTCATTGTCATCTCAATCTGCAGATTTCCTGATTGCTCTCTAGGCACAGTCAACTCATCCTCTTCTTGTTCCACCTTGGCATCCTCCTCAAGAACATTGTTCCTTGCACTAGTCCTCGTAACCCTTCTCCGGACCCTTCCGGGCCCAGTCTTTGGAGGCAGGGGTGGAGGGACAACCTCCGCGGGATCTTTCTTCTTCCTGGCATGGCATGTCACCACTGCAGTCTTCTTCTGCCCTTTGCCGTGTGTCACCCCGACAGCATCCTCCTCTTCCTTCTCCGGTTCAGGGGGTTTCATAGCCTTCTTCCTCCCACCATGGCGCGTCAATGCTGGCCCACCCACCTCCTTCTCATCATCTTCTTTATCTGGTTGAGGCTGCTCCTCAACCTTTTTCTGCCTGCCACGGCGCGTCACCACAGTGGTAACCTCTACGTCCTTCTCAGGTTCAAGCTGATCCACGGCTTTTTTCCGCCCTCCACGGCGCGTCACCACAGTGGTCCCCTCCACATCCTTGTTTGTTTGAGGCTGCTCCGTGACATTTTTCCGCTGGCCGCGGCGCGTCACCACAGTGGTCACCTCATCCTTCCCTGGTTCAGAATGCTCCGCAACCTCTTTCTGCCCGCCACGGCAGGTCAACACCGACGCACCCTCCTCCTTCTCATCATGTTCCTTGTCTGGTTCAGGCTGCTCCGTGACCTTTTTCTGCCCACCACGGTGTGTCACCACAATGGTCTCCTCCAGGTCCTTCTTTGTTTCAGGCTGCTCCACAACCTTTTTCCGCCCACGGTGGCGCGTCGCCACCGTGGTTTCCTCGTCCTTTTCTGGTTCAGACTGCTCCGCGACCTTTTTCCGCCCACCACGGCGTGTCACCACAGTGGTCTGCTCCACGTCCCTGTTTGTTTGAGGCTGCTCCGTGACATTTTTCCGCTGGCCGCGGCGCGTCACCACAGTGGTCACCTCATCCTTCCCTGGTTCAGAATGCTCCGCAACCTCTTTCCGTCCGCCACCGTGGGTCAACACCGACACACCCTCCTCCTTCTCATCATCTTCCTTGTCTGCTTCAGGCTGCTCCGTGACCTTTTTCAGCCCACCACGGTGCGTCACCACAATGGTCTCCTCGAGGTCCTTCTTTGTTTCAGGCTGCTCCACGACCTTGTTCCGCCCACGGTGGCGCGTCGCCATAGTGGTTTCCTCGTCCTTTTCTGGTTCAGACTGCTCTGTGACCTTTTTCCGCCCAGCACGTCGTGTCACCACAGTGGTCTCCTCCTCGTACTTCTGGGATTCATGAAATTCCACAACCTTCTTCCGCCTCCTGTGGGGCATTGCCTCTGCAGCCTCCTCATCCTCCCTCTCTCCAGTGGGCTCTGCTGCAGCTGCATTGGCACCATTGTCAGAAGTGGCACGATGATCACTGGACTTCCCCTTTCGCATTTCCTCATTCAATGCCTTCGCAGCATCTTCTAGTTCTACCCCTCCATCCCCAGCTGCCACCTTAATTCCCTTCTGATCCTGACCACCCTTCACCGCCGTTGGAGACCTCCGGTTCTCTGTCTGCGTTCTTGATGAAGTCAACTCATTCACCCCATGCTCCTCCTGAAGAACGGTGGTCCTTGCAGTGGCCCTTGTACTCCGACCCCTCACAGATCTCGTTTTTGGTGGCAGTGGTGGAGGAGCGACCGTCGCCACACTCTTCTTCCTCCCACCACGGCGTGTCACTACCGGGGCCTTCTCCTCATCATCATTCTCTGGTTCAGTGGGCTCCGAGGCCTTCTTCTGCTCCTCCTGGGGTGGCACCTCTGCAGTCTCATCCATCTCCCCCGGAGCCAGCTTCTTCCGTCCGCCCCGACGCCTAGCCACCTGGGGCTTCTCCTCCACCACCACTGCAGCAGCGTCCGGCTCTTCCTTCTCCACTTTGGGGGCCTCGGACCCCGTCGGCACTTTATTCCGTGTGCCACGGCGAGTCACCGCAGGTGGCTTCTCCTCCACCACCACCACTGTCTCTGCATCCGGCTCTACTCTCTCCATTTCGGGGGCTTCGGCCGCCTTCGGCGCTTTATTCCGTGTGCCACGGCGGGTCACCACAGGGGGCTTCTCCTCCACCGCTGCCGCCGCGTGGCGCGAGGTGCGCCTCTGGCTGGGGTTAGCGACAGGGTTCGGATCCGAATCGGACGCCATGGAAATGGCGAGCACGGTGGAATCCCCAACCTTGATTAGGTCCCCGTGGGAGAGCGGGGCGGGGACGGAGGGCGCGAGGGGCGCGCCGTTGAGGAGGGTGCCGTTGGAGGTCCCGAGATCGGAGACGGCCCACCCGGCGGCGGGCGGCGGGAGGAACTCGATGATGAGATGCTGCTGCGACGCCCCGCCGTCGCGCACGGCGAGGTCGTTGCCTTTGACGACCCGACCGACGCGAAGCGCGGCGCCCGCGCGGCACTGCCGGGTCTCTCCCTGGCGTGGGCCCTTCTCCACCGCCACGGTGAGCACCGGCGGCGGAGCGGCCATGGGAGAGGGTCGGGAATCGGAACGGATCTCTTTTTCTTTCCCCTTTGTAGGTGAGATTTCAAAATCTGCGGGGGGAGGGTTTGGGTTTACGGAGCATTTTGCTTTTGCAACAATGAGGGGAGCGGCTGCTACGGAAGTGAGAATACCGGGCCGGGCCCACTGGCAGTGTGAGATATGGAAAAAATACGAGTGGCTCGACCGTTGCTTCATTGGGAGACAATGAGGCCGCCACATTGAATTTCGAAAATTTTGATCGGCACTGACGCTGACTCGCTGGGGCATCGACTATTTTCAAACTTGTTCTGTTTTCAAAAGAATGAAAAGTCTATTCGTCAGATGAGCCCTACGAACCGAAAGTTGCATAGTCTTCATTATCCTGATTAATGTTTGGTATAGATTTATTTGGTCCACATCTAAATGAACCTTTTGTGTGAACACCAATTACAAACTAATATTTGTTTGATAGAGGCTCGAATTACGACGGACGCATCCGTCGTGGACACGAAGATGAGACCGTCGATGGCATGACAACATCGATGTTGTCCCCGTCTATGATCGTGGATCATGATGCATGTGAGGGTACACATGGGAATGGAGTTGTCGAAAAGGAAGATTTCGACATGTCTGGGCTTGAGCCGGACAAGGGGACTCACGCAGGCGGCGAGGAGGACGATGTTAGATATTGAAGTAAGATGAATGATTTAGATGACATTCGTAAGTACGAACTTTGAAACCCGTGTAACATGGAATGAGAAAGTAAGACAACAAAAACAAAATTAGTCTTTAACATAGTCTAGTGATCTCTAGAGTGGACAAATAGAGATCGGTCTGCAGGGAGCCCTTTATTTTGAAAAAAAAATTGAAAATCATATTTTGAAGCTTCAAAAAGAATCTGAAAAAGTTTCTATAGGTAGACAATTTTGTATTCTACAAAATATCAATTACAAATATCTTTATTTTTTGCTACACAAAAATGACAATGTCTGACATTTAAAAATAGTGAACAGTGTAAAATTTCTATTTTTTCCCAAATTTGTCAGATTTTATTATTTTTGTGTAGCCTGTAATATGAATTATTCTTATTTGATATTTTACACATTGAAAGAATACAACATTGTCTAAAGCCAGGATTTTCTTCAAATTTTTTTGAATCTTAAAAATATAATATTCAAAATAATGGCTCAAAGCTAACCCTCCATTTGTGGTTTCCGTAGTGATCTCCCATTTCTTTATCGACCACCTATATTGTTCTCAATTTTTCGAAGATTTCGAATAGGAACCACAATATTGGGGGAAAAGAAGGGTCATGTTGAGAAGGGAAGCATTGGGGAAGAGAAAGAAAAGAGAGAAAATCGCATTAATTACTCAAGAGAATCAAGAGCAATTGAGGAGACCGGACATAGATTCCTGTACTACTCCGTTCGAGTATCCAAAAACAGAGGAGAGAGAGTACATGGAAACATGTGCTAAAGTCGAACTGTCCCTTGCAGCCAAAGGATTATACTTTGCAGAAAAACATCATAATTTTTCCAGACGGACTACATTATCCAGCTTAAGAGAGATGTTATTGTTTGAAATTGATAAGGTGCACCACGAATCCACGATTGCTGGCTTACCAATAAAGGGCACCACGATGGCTTTCCTAAAAAATATTAGCTCAAGAGAACTCAAAGTTGGCTGAACTAATAATTTCGGTGTTTTTTTCCATTCCTGTCTACTATATGTCTAACATTATTTTTTCTAAAAAGTTTATTGCAAAAATCACAGCTATTATCAGAACTTTTTGGTGGTCTGGTGTTAACACTGATTCCCCTACTAAGCCTATTTGTCTCAAAGCATGGAAAGACATTTGCGCGCCAAAAAGAGAAGGTGGACTAGGAATTAGAAATTTGCAGGCTATCAACTACAGCCTCATTAGCTTCCCAGCCAAATAGCCAGCTCTATCGCATTTTGCAATCCAAGTACTTTCATGACACTTCCATTTGGAGGCCCAAACCGAACGTACCAAAATCTGCATTTTGGGCTGCTGCTTTAAAGGTCATTCCTCTCCTTCAGAACAATTCTTTTTATCAAATTGCAAAGGGGATATATCTATCTGGAACACTCCTTGGTTCTCAGCTTGGCAAAACATCTATAATGATCTCATTATTCAGCCTGGCTCTTTCACTTATCCTGCTTCGGTCAACCAGCTGATGATGGATAACAATAGTACTTGGAATGAAGGCCTTCTCGATCAGCTTTTTTCCCAATCAGCTGCTAATATTATCAAGTCTACTTCTATTATTCCTTCTAATGATGATGACATTCTCTGTTGGAAACTAACCCCAAATGGGAAATACAACTCCAAATCGGGTTATCTTCTTTGTTTGCAATTTCTACATGATACAGGTATGCCGAAGCCAAGGAAGCCAGATGAATTAACTCAGCAACTACTAAACTCGGTTTGGGAATGCAAGGAAATGATTCCGAGAGTCAAGACATTTGCTTGGAGAATTCTTCGTCGGGCACTCCCATCTGGATCAAGGGCTGCAGCCAGGTCCAAACACATTTCGCCACTATGTTCTAGATGTGGTTTGACCGAAGATGACACACATATCCTTTTTCTCTGCCCCTTTGCGAGAGCAGCTTGGTTTGATAATCCTTGGTTTATTAGAGTTGATATTCTTGCTCAAAATTGCAGCTCTATGTCTACAATAATCAAGAATCTTCTTCAAAATGATCATCCGCATGCAAATCTAAACACGGTATTTACTTTCCTTTGGTGCTTGTGGAAATCAAGGAATGACCATTTATTTGGAAGGAAACAAAACATGCCTTATCAAGTCGCAATTGCTACTACTGCTTTGTTGCAGGATCAAGAAATAATGCAGTATCCGATCCACTCACATGAAGTGAACACTCAAGCACCAGAACCATTCAGAGACAATGATTACAGTTTCCTTGAAGGTCCTAGATTATATGTTGATGCAGCATGGAAACCATCTGTTAATGGGGAACCCACTACGGCCGGATTAGGCGTTTTCGCAACGTGGCCAGAACAGAATGGTCGTACTGATATCTTTGTGTTTGCAGTAGCTGACAATACTCCATCAGTTTCTGTTGCAGAAAGTAAAGCACTCTTGCTTGTTGCTGGCATGGCGGCCCATCTGAATATTAAATCTGCAGGTTTCTTCACAGATAGTGCCAATGTTGCGAGCTCAGTCTTAGCTCCCACCATTTCTCATTCTTCGGTGCTTTGGGAGATCAGACATTTCGTGATGCATATCAAACATAGCCTTCAGCCTCTTCAAGCATCCATATCCAGGAACTCCAACAGAATTGCTCACAATTGTGCACATCAGGCCTTGCGATCTTTGCAATCGCAGCCTACTCTTTATTGTAAGAATCCAGCTCATAGCACCTTAGCATGTCCTGTTTTAAACTACTTTGCAAATGTATACAAACAGGACAATGTAATAATCTCTGTACTATGCTTTTGAGCTAATGAAATGAGGGCACGTATGTGCCCAACCCTTGTTCAAAAAAAAAAAAAAAAAGAGAACTCAAAGTAACAAACCATGACAACTTAACAGAGACATCACATTTCCAAAGAGCAGTTGGTAAAACGAAATTCGACAATTGCTCCTTACCAACTCAAGAAACTTCAATCCCATGTGATATAAATCTAACCTCCACGTTCTTACAGCACTCAACTCAGAGATACTAGGTCACAGATATTAACAAGGCGAAAGGAGGGGCGCTAGAGTCAAACGAAGCAAGTATACTTGATTACTTATGTAAACCATGCATCCCAGACACACACACACCATCACCACACACACACACCACCATATCACAACCTCCAGGAGGAGACCTAGATACATTCCTGACTGCACAGCAAAATCAAATTATGAAGGAACTCGTTGCGCTAGGCTTGACCAGATTTGGGAGAATCCAGGGTCTTCCAAATTGCTAGGCTGCAAGGACTATTATCACTATGAGCAGCACCACCCCGAAAATAACCATCAATAGGCATATCTGCCAAAGGGGAAATCAGGGGGTCAGAGGTTGAGGAGAATGGAGAAACTTTTTGCCAAACGAGAATGGATATGGATTGTTCCTTAATATACCAGAGAAGAGTTTGACTTCTGAGTTTTAGCGGCTTTTGAAAGCTGGCCTTTTGCTTGTGCAGTTGCAGCAACAGAATTGTCTATGTTATAGGCCATGTCATCTGCAGTACAGGAGGAACAAGACAATCAGATAATAATGGGAAAATAAACAGTATTGTACTTGAACATATTGAAATGGGTATCAGATGAAAACGAATCACACACCGATCATTCCTCCTTGATCATGGACTAGCACAGCAAGATCTTTGAAGATCTCGTTTACTTCAGTAATTTGGTGTTGAATCTCTTGTATTCCCTGATCCCTCTCCTCAATGATTGCCTCATTGAAGACGATCTCGTTATCCAAGAAGACTAAGTCTTGCCTACAATACAATAATAAGGTTAAAGTTAGCTTACTCAAGATATTAAATTATTACGAATGAGCTATAAACATAAGAAGGCTCAAATTCTTGACAAACAAACACAAGGGTATATGTGTTCTCCAGGCAACTGCATGAAGTTACAGATATGCCTCTGTCACATTTACGACAAGAAAACGAATACACAGAGCCCACAAATGTATACACAGTAACTAGTTTAAAGAAACAGGCACAACAGGTATGAATAATATTGTTAACTCGCCTTCTTGATTCTAGAAGCTGTGTCCGCTGCTCAGCCAACCTATCAGCACCATTGTTCACTTCAGTTGAGTTATAGCTGCAGAGCATTATTAATACTAGATCAGACCATTGGAGGCAATATACAGAAATAATTCAGTGGCATTATTAATAAGCAAACTCGGTCTCCAACAGAAGCGCATACATGCACAACTGTTGCTATCTGAAAAAAATAACTACAGCAAAAAAAACTCAGTGTACATACTATACTATGTGCATCAGCAACATAGCTGTATTCTCAGGTAAAAAAAGTAAAAAGAAAATAGGAGAGTGATTCTCAGGTTAAAAAAGTAAGAAAAATAGGAGAGTAACTGAAACATAGTAATGGAGTCCGTTTACTAGTTAAGAAAATGAAATTTTCTAGATGGTTGTTTATCATGTGAAGCCAAGAGAGCTGATGTGGAAGGACAAAGCAGTGCAGAGCAAATTCTACTACAAGGATCCACATGTCAATGCAAAAACATGATAAATTATTTTAAAAGTCACTCTACACAAAATTTGACCAATTTTTTAGAACAAATCATTAATCAATATCATTACATACATCTTGAAATATATTTTCATATGATATCTTCATAGTACTCCCTCCGGTCCATAAAAATGTTCGTGAGGAAACAGCGTAATGAGAACAAATCGTGCGTACACGTTCCAACGCTTTTTACGGATCAGAGGGAGTATTATAGTTCTTGATAGTTGTGGTCAAACTTTACACTGTTTGACTTTTGAAAAAAGTTATAGGCCCTCATTCGAGGAACAGTAGTATGCATATTAATCCTATAAAATGCACAAAAACATACACTTCCAGGTTTAGGTTCATGTCATGGCTGTATTGATCTTCTATTGTTACATAACTTTCAATATAATCCATAGTGTCCCAGAACATGCCACGGAGGCATGCAAAGACTGAAGAGAGCCAACTGATTGAAAGATGAAACGCATGAAATTGCAATCAAATGCTACAAGGAAACAAATGATAAACTCATACAAAGAAATAAAGTTGAGTTCATTTGCTAAAATGTCTGATTGCAAGGTACATATTCCTGTACTTGGCCGATCAATATATTATATCATTAATTAGACTGCGCTATTATCTAAGAGAGACATATATAAAAATAATACTACATGAAGTGGATTGAATAGACTATTCTAGTATTAGATGCTAACGCATACCTAGAAAAGAGTATGCAGTATGTCAAGAAATATAAAAGGCCCCCCTAAGTGAAAAGGCAGCTCGTGTGATTAATATTACCTCTGTGGTAAGCCCGCTTGAGTAATAAAAGGTGCATATGCAGCTTCTCTCTCGACCGCTAACCGTTGAGCTTTCTGAAATTCTTTTAGAACTGCTTGGAAATCCTTTGCCAGCTTTGCATCAGCAATCTTTTTGTTAGACTGTAGTTTAAACACATGATCAGAGGACTCATTGTGTAGAAAGTAATTCGGGTGGCATATTTGATCTTATGTTCATGATTCCAGGTGTTGCTCGCAAATTTTGTCATGGAGGGTATGTCACCATGCTAGAATATATCCTGACTGGGCATGTTAAGAATGAAGGAAAGCTTGTTATCTACGAAAGGAGCTGATTTAATTTTTAATTTCCTAGTGCTTCAGTAGAAGACTAAGATATCATATTTGTTCAACGAAAATACCCTGACTATGCATTTGAGACAAATTTTGGACAGGTTAATTACCATAACTGAAATGGACAGGTTAATTACCATAACTGAACTCTAAAAGCAATAGTACTTTCATATGTACTTGCAAATAATAAAATCGGTGACAGTTGCTGGTTCTGTGTAAGGAAGATAAGAACCAAGAGAAAACTGTTCATTTTAGTTTATTTTTTAATGAATTAATGGTGACACCAACCTATAGTATATGACTATGAAACAAAAATATGCAAATGTTACATGGTTTTAGCTTCCAAGTTTAGACAAAGGAAGGAACATGAAGTAGAAACAAGTTTTTAACCATACAATTAAAAAACAAACAATTACAGTTAGCAATATATATCTCAAACAAAAGGATAGAAGTAGATCAAAGGGATTGGCACGTACGCTGACTTCAACACCATGATCCGCCTCACTTGCCTGCTTAAGCTTCTCGGATGTATCCTTCACCAGTTGTGTTATGTGCGCTCGTGCCTTGTGTCTGCAAGCAACAGCAGCTGATAGTTAGTCGACTAATCAAACTAATTTGAACCAGCAAGTAAACTATTCTAGACTAGAAAAAGGAAGGTTACTTGAGGCCAGGTTTCGCGAAGTTGTGAAATTACAAGCTATAAAGGGAGCATGACAAAGTTATAATTGACTTGAATCACATCAATTTCGAAACATACGGCGCTAAACTATTTCATTTGATGGCAGAGATCAATTCATCTAGGGCATACAGCCTGATTCAGCGATTCGCCCAATTCTACCTATGCGCAAAGGCTAATAGCCAAACATGAACTGAGACACGATAATAACAAACAACCATACGCAACCCCCAACAAACAGATACCGAGTATAACCTAATTCGGGATCAGAAACGAGCCACGGAATTCTCCCCCGATTCCGCGCAGACGTCCATAGCAAGCCCGGGATCGCAAAATTCCTCTCCCAATCGAACGAAAACCGAGGCGGCGCAGATATATACATGGATGGAGAGACGAGGGGGGTGGGTAGGTAGGGTGAGGGTACGGTGACGTACATCCTTTCGCGGAGGTCGGGCGTGTCCTTTGGCGTGCCGAGCGTGTTGACGAGGCGCTGGAAGGAGGCCACGGCCGTGTTGATCTGGAACACGCCCGACGCCACGGCCTGCGACGCGCCGGCGCTGGCCCCCGCCGCCCGGCCGTTCCGCCGCGGAGCCCCGCGGACGCCGTTCCCGGCCTCCAGGTCCTGGAAGCTCATCCCGCCCGCCGCAGACGCGGAATCGATCGGTGGATCGGCTCGCCTTCCTCTTCCCTCCCAAGGGGGGTCGGCGAAATTCCGGGCAGGATTTTTGCGGAGGAGGAAGAGGTCGCGGCCGGCCGAAAGGGGAATTTGGGGGCCTGCGTCCGTCGCCTCCCTGTTCTCTTCTGGGCTTGGCTGTCACGGTTTGGTTCCGTTTGGTTTTCGTCTCGTGGAGTTTAATTGGAGATTCCGGAACTTGCTCGTCGCGGGGTAGAGGAGGCAGAGGACGTGGTAGTAATTATGCTGTGCTGGTGTTGGGCCCGGGTCGGGACAGGTCGAGTTGGAGCTGGTTTTGTTGGGACGCGCGGTCGCACAGTCGCACACGACGGCTAGGGGAGCGGGTGAGTTGATAGACGGGTCACGTGAATTAATAAGTGGGTTAAATATTGTTTACGTTTGCCCTAAAAAAAAAGGATTTGTTTACGTTTCACGAGTCAATTTGTCTGACACGTACAAATATATAATATTTCGTTCCTGCATCATCGGCATGTGTTTTTTTTTTAACATAAAAGAACCGCATTAAAACGTGGCAAGAGTTACACTGTGAATTACATCAGGACCCAAAGAGAAAAGAAAATTACAACATGGTCCCTGATCAAATGCAGAGAGGACCTCAAACAGAAATTTGGGTATGCAATCAGGTCCTCAAAGAAGCTCGAACTCAACCTCATCGCCACCGGGGACGCACCACTTGGGACGACGAGGGCGCCATGGCTCACGGCCACGACCACCGAGCTGCAGGGCCTCCGTGGCGGCTTGGCGCCTGGAGGTTGAAGATAGTGGCTTGCACACGGCAAGGCCACCGGATGCCGCCCTTCGGCAAGAAAAGTCGTCGGCGCGGCGAAGACCGCCCATCCATCGCCACCGAGCGAACTCGTGGCGAGCGGCGTCGCTTCGCACCCAAGGCCGACGAGAATGAGCTCCAAAACGGCCACCCTTCGGCCAGTAGATGGGGAGGTAGCGGAGCCTCCCTGATTGAGCACAACGACCAAATCCTCCTCCAGATCCGCACTCCTTCATGCCAACCTCACCCTTCCCTTGCCACCACGGCCAGCCGGAAAAGAAGATGACACAGAAGAGCACAAAACGAAGAGGCGAACCCCTACCATGAGCCCTATCGAGACATAAGACACATGCGCAGATGCAACACCGGCGGCGCCAGGCATCCTTCCCCCCTCGCCACCACGGCCGGCCAGAGGAAGATGCCTTTCGCCATCGTGCGCACCACACCCGCCACTAGGCGATGCCGCCGCCGACTCGCTTGTTGGCTCCCTCCCCTCGTCACCAAGGCCGGAGAAAGCTTCCAAGCAGATCGAGCGGACAACACCGGACAGTGGCCGCTACTGAGCTTATTGAAGCAGGCACCTTTGAATCCACCTTCTCTGGAGACCATCCACCATGGACGAGCACCAAGGAAGAGCTTCTCCACGCAGAGGTCGCTGCTCGAGATCGACCTCACCAGGCAACAGGGAAAGAAAGAGGGCACAAAGCCAGTCTGCACATAGGCAACAACACCTAAAACTACTACTGTACAGAGGAGCCTCCCCCCTCCCCCCCACCACCTCCGAGCGGCAGCGCCGCCGGAGAGGAGGGAGAGAGGATCTAGGAGCACAGGGGAGCCTCTCAAGGGATAAGGAAGGAAGAGAGAGAAAAGAAAGGGGGAAGTCATCGGCATGTTAGTATGCCATAATTCGGGGGAGAAAAACGTGTTTGTCTAGTGTTGGCGCCTCTTTGATTCACAAAAACAACAAAATATGTGCAATGTCATTGTCATGTCTATTTCAGTCCTACTGGATTTATTATGCACTAAAGTTTGCACAAAAGAAACAACAAATTCTTAAATAGAGGTTGAGTGTAAATTTACTATGAAATATAGTGCAAATATTTTGAAGGGTTTCTATGAAATTCAACGTTAACAAATCAAATAACCACCATAGAAAAAATTCCTTATGATCTGAATCATGTAAAATTTCTAAAAAAAAAATCCATTGAACCAGAGAGCCCCTGCTTAAACTGAAATTCTTTATAGTCAGTCAAATTTACAGAAAAATTCGTCAATGTTGATTTGATATTATGGACGTTGACGATACCGGTTTTCTATAAGCTAAGACATGTTAGCCCTCTAACATGCCTTGTGGAATGCCTTGTTGGGGCGACTGGCTTCGGTCCAGTTATCACAAGGGTCTGATAAGTTTCGCTGGAATCTAACTGGGGAACGGGAGGTTCTCGGTGGATTCAATGTATAGAGAGGCTTGTTACATTCTGACATGCCGGTCGAGAACAATAAGAAAATTTAGTGTATGAAGATTCCACTGAAATTAAAAAAATTTTGCATGGTACCTTCGGAAAGGGGTTATCCTCACCAAAGACAACCTGGTCAAACGTAACTGGAATGGAAGTACTAAGTGTGTTTTCTGTACTCATGATGAGATAATCAAACACTTATTCTTCCAATATAAAGTTGCACGTTCTATATGGTCAGCCATTCAGATAGCTTCTACCTTATATCCACCTCGTTCAGTTACAAACATTTTTGGTAATTGGCTGCATGGGATGGATCGTAAAGAAAGAACTATTATTAGAGTGGGAGCGTTATCCATTATATGGTCGTTGTGGCTATGTAGAAATGACAAGGTTTTTAATGATAAAAATACATCTCTGATGCAGGTACTTTACCAGTGCACATGTTTACTCCGTTCGTGGTCCACATTACAACGTGTCGAAAATCGAGACCTTTTTATGGTGGCGTCTGCACGACTGGAGCTCACGACGAGGGATATTTTTATCCGACATGGGTGGCCTAGAGATCTTCGCTTAGGCCCTCCTTAGACATAGGCGTTTCAGTGATTCTTGTATTGCGCATGTGTTCTTGTTTTTGTATTGTCTTTTTTGGTTTTTTGGCTGTGTGCATCCTTGCGATGCAGAGGCTGGGTGTAGGCATACTTTATATCTTTGATACATTGAAATGAAATTCTCTTTGTCTAAAAAAAAACATGTTAGCCCTCTATAGTGGGAGATCTAGCACGCAGTCTATGTTGGATGTGGCACAACAAATTGACGAAGATAGGAATGAGTGAATGACGGTGGTATCCTAAGATGATATAGTATCTAGCACATAGAATTACAATATTTAATGCCAAATAGATCTCATACATAAATTTGTGTTATGATTCTATAATAAATAAATGGATTGAAATTATGAAACTACTATGTGATATTATGCATTAGGAGTATCATACACCAGTAGCGTATTAATATTGTAGGATACTGCTCACCATGACCAGCCTTAAGATTGAGAATAGGTCTTATACTTTGAAACGGACAAACACAAAAGAAAGAGCATATCGTCGAAGATTATCGAAGAAAGGGCTAAGTAAATATGTTACCCGGATTGTCCAACCACCTTCACTGAGGTATGTTTAAAATAAACTTATACCGAGGTATCTTTCGAAAAAAAAACTTACGCGTTGAGGTTCAATCAAGCTGTAAAAACTAAAAAGTCGTTGTGTTGATTCTAAATTATACCGAGATAAAAGGTGATGCGCAATCGGTGCATAATAGAACTTGGTTTGCCGAGCATAGTATCCGAAGGAGACAGCTTTGTTAATTAAATCTAAAAAGAAAAGGTAAACGAGAGTAATGCGCTAACCGTGCTGGTGGGCATTTGTGTCTTGCATGGTCTTCGTTAGTTAAATCATTAACGAACAAGGACTTTCTTGGTAGAGCTGGGATAAGCTAGCAGCCGTTGTTCTGCCAAGGATTGGAATGGCTTGGTTTGCTCGGCAATCCATTGGTGGGACAGACGGCAGCGGCGACGTGGGAGCGAAGAAACTGGAGCTTGCCGTCGAGAAGGACGGCCGGAAGTTCTGCTGTGAACGGCACGGCCACTACAAAAAGAACCATCATATAGCAACATGTACTTTGCAACCCTTTCATCATGCGTTGTAAATATTTATTGTAGATACGGAAAATAAGCGTTGTAGACTGCATCTGTTTTTTGTGAGATAGTTGGCACATGAAACAAATTGTAAACTGCCCCACGCATTAGGAATTTGAGTTTGGCGGTAAGTGCGGAGATGCCCGGGCGATATTATTTGGGAAGTTGCCATTAGTGGGGCCCTAAATACGCGGCCAAATTTTCTGTTCCCATCTCATCCATCACCTTAAATTTCTCATCTCTTCGTCCCTTATCCTACTAGCTGCTCGTTTTCTCTCCCGCCGCCGCTCCAATCTCCATCTGTGGGCTAGATCTGCCACTGATGGTCCTAGATCCCAACTCCTCTCTGCTTCAACCCCATGATTCGATGAGGCATAAACTATGGCGTGTTGTTCGCGCTGGGTGCAAATATCTTCATCTGCGGTTTCATGGTCTGAATCTTGATCTGGGAGCGGCCCGCCATCGAGGTCTTCCTTGACGACTGGTGCATGTGTGCGCTGGAATGGTGCGTACGGGCGCTTTAGCAGCCGCTTCATGCTCCACGCCTGGAGCTCTGATCGGCTTGGCTGCTTCGAACTCAGCGTTAATCCATGATGTGGTTTCTCGTTTCCCCCTTTCAGTTTCCTCTCCTTTTTCCATGGTTTTATGCTTT
Source organism: Puccinellia tenuiflora (assembly GCA_012064385.1). Classification (NCBI taxonomy): domain Eukaryota; kingdom Viridiplantae; phylum Streptophyta; class Magnoliopsida; order Poales; family Poaceae; genus Puccinellia; species Puccinellia tenuiflora. Next base: position 4,017,798 of record QRDG01000473.1, on the reverse strand, counting down.
TTCTCTATATGCTTATTTCAGGATCTGTTACAAGGGGCGGTTTGTTTTCAGGATACATCTTGTGCTGACAGAATGATCCCCTTGTGCTCATAGTCTCTATGGTTGTTGGCAGGTTGGAGCATGGCGTGTACAGCTTGTGCGTGTGTGCGACAGCACGATGGGCTGGTACCTTAGGAGGTACCAGATGCCCAGGGAGTGGATGCAGGACAGCAGAATTGTCACTTAGGTAAATTCAGTTCTCTAGCATATTACAAACAGACTGACAGAGATCTACCATTTAATTGGAAGCATAATACTGTGTTGTTACAGCAGGTATTGCCCCTAAAAGGAATGCACAAGGTATTGATCTGAAGCTGAGTGAAGTCAGAGGATGCAGAGTCCCATGTGTTCTCCTCGTTCCCTGCAAGCAAAGAGCTGGTCCATGGCTTATCTTATTTGGAAAGAACATGGAGCAGATGCTCTTTGTGCGTCAGTAATGCACAAGAGCAAGGAGTCATGCGTTTCCTATTTACTGAACAAGAGCAAGTCGTCTGGTCAGTACAAGAAGGGACCTCAATCTTTATTTTCTGTTGTATCCGTACATGCCTACAAACAATGACTTGCTATTGCTAAAAAAGTTGTTCCAATTCAATTTTTCTAGGAAAGATGCATGAAGATTGGTGCGTAGCAAGGAGAAGATATCCCTATTGCAATATTTTATGCCTTTTGACATCTTTACTAGGTGAGTAACTGAGTATACCCCACTTACAAGTTTTTGAGAAAATACGTAGTAGAATTAACTATCCCCTTAATATTATTTTTGCCACTTCCATACTAACAATGAAAATTTATTTTTGCAGGCCAAAAGATCAACAGTGACTTCTTAAATTTGGATATCTCCTCCAATCATGTCTAAAGGAAGGATAGTAGAAGAAATATATATAGGATTAGTTAGACAACATATTTTGAAGCAAGATTATTGCATGCTCTGTACTCTTAAGATTGTTTTGATGTACCAAATTGGGATTCCAATAATAAATATTGAATTGTATCTTCACATTGCAATTTTAAATTATGATCTGTGTGTTGTTGTATGTCATTTGGAAAGTATGTTTTCTCATTGAGAAAATAATACTAAAATCTTTAGAACTGCTAAAGCTATTTAATGAAAACAATAATATATATTTAGAAATAAAATATTTAATCTGTATAGGTAGTACCAACGGATGCAAATGTTGTCTGAATTATGTTGTTAATTTGCAACGCCTTATTGAGTGGGTTACCAACGCATCAATATGCGTTGCATTATAACTTTGCAACGCCCAAAAACGCAACGCATGTAATTTCCGTTGGTAAATGTTCTTACAACGCATATATGGGCTTTTAGATACGGATGAATGCGTTGCTGTAGGGTGGGTTATGTTGTAGTGGGCGACCGATTATAATAATACTACGAGACATGATTTCGCGTCCTTCCTTCTTTATATACCTTTTCTCCTTCGACAGATTTTCTTTTGACGTTAGAGCATCTTTCACCAGACCCACTTGACAGTTCGGACACGCTCTCGAGAAAACAATGACTCGACCTGACCCACCATATCTGTCACAAATGTTTGGGTTGTCCGGCAATATTCATATTCAAACCATAAACCATATGTGGAGCGGATTTGAGGCCGTCTGACGACGGCCGCCACATCATAGGCGAGACCCACACAAAAGCAAAGCAGTGCGGCTGATCCCGGGTCTGCATTCATGGTGCACCGGCCGTCGCTCCGCCTTTTTGTTCCGATCAGGCCAAATCTAGCCTCCCCACTTCATTCCCTTTCTGTTCGGGCTGCCATCTTGCGACGTCCGCTTCCACCAGCATGCCTCGTCGGAAGGTGGTCTGGTACGATCAGCTCATACCGGAGAGCCGCGCCGAGATCATAGCTGAGCATCGCACGACCTGCTTTGCGGCCGACCTTCGCCTGACCGGGGGCGAGAAGGGGTGACCAACATGTCTCCCGAGCGACGTGGCCTGTGAGATGCTTCGATCTAGATCTAAACCAACATGAACAAATCAAGGAAATTCTACCAATTCACGGAGTATTTGGTGTATCTGATGTTCCGCCCAACCACCCACACACCAGTTACAAGATCTTAGCCAATCCGCCATTCCGTCCAGCCTCCCTCTCTACTCTCACGTTCTCGCTTTAAGTATTACAGGGCTATCGCCCATACTCAGCTTGCAAGCCGGGCCGGAAGTCTTCTGATGCGAATGGGCCTCCTCCTCGGCCCAGGTGGCGACGTTGGCCTTGACTGAGCAGGAGAGCTGCTGACACTCCCTCCTTCTTCAGTAACGGCTTGCCCCCAAGCCGGCGCCCTCGGGAACTTCTGTTGCAAGGAGTCCAAGTCTTCCCAAGTAGCGGCATCATCATCCCCATTGCTCCATTGCACAAGGACCTGAGCGACCGTGTCCGTCCCCTTCTTACGCACTCGATGCTGAAGCACACGCATAGGAATCTGAGGTTAGCATTATCAGACGGAAGAGTACGCAATACCTAGTAAGTTGGCTTCAGGTACTGTCGTAGCTGCGACACGTGGAACACCGGATGGATACGACTAGACTCTGGGAGTTGCAATTGATAGGCCACTTCTCCAATGCGCTTGACAACTGGGTACGGGCCATAATAACGAAAAGCCAATTTGTTGTATGATCTGTGAACCACTGATGATTGCACATAGGGCTGCAATTTGAGGAATACCAAGTCACCTTCCGCAAAACAGCGTTCAGTTCTGTTCTTATCGGCTTGAACCTTCATTCTCTGCTGAGCACGCAACAGATGTTGTCGGACCGACTCAGTGATTAGCTGTCGTTGCTCCAGCCAGACCTGCACATCAAACTGGTCAATGGTGACTTCAGGAGTGAGACCGAAATACCTTGGTTTGTGCCCATACAGAACTTCAAATGGTGATTTGCCCAAAGAGGAGTGCCAATTTGTGTTGTATCAAAATTCGCAGAGGGAAAGTCATTTGGACCAAAGACCGGGGTGAGCACTGATAAAGCAGCGCAGGAAACATTCCACTTGCTGATTGACCCTTTCCGTTTGTCCATCTGTCTCAGGATGATAGGCAGAACTCATTTTCAATTGAGCTCCAGTTTGCTTGATCGCAGCTTGCCAAAAGGAGCTGGTGAATATGGGATCTCGATCTGAAACAATGAACTGGGGCATACTGTGAAGCTTGTAAACATTATCCACAAACGCCTCAGCTACCTTCTGAGCAGTAAAGGGATGATGAAGAGGAATAAAATGTCCATACTTAGTGAACTTGTCGATCACCACAAGAATGCAATTATAATGACCAGATTGTGGCAGCCCATTGATAAAGTCCATGGTGACTATTTCCCATGCTTGGTCAGGCACTGGCAGAGGAGAAAGCAAACCTGGATAGTGGACCCTTTCCGGCTTAGCTTGCTGACATGTAACACAAGATTGCACTGCATCTTTGAGGAATGATTTCATTCCCACCCACCTGAATAGGGAATGGATTCTTCTGTATGTGACTGGGAACCCAGAATGCCCTCCCACTGGCGAATTATGGAATGCTTCAAACAATCGAGCATGGAGTTCATGACACTTACCAACCCAGATACACCCTTTATACTTGATTAGCCCATTGCACAACTGGAAGTTGGGCCTGGAGTCAGGTTCAAGAGCTAACTGTTGCAGCAATTCTTGGGCCTAAGGGTCATGTTTATAACTGAAAATGACATCCTCCAACCAAGTAGGTTGAGCACTGGATACAGCCAAAAGTCATGCATTTGGATGGGACCGCCGAGACAATGCATCCGCAGCTGAGTTGGTAGACCCCTTCTTGTACACAACCTTATAAGTGAGGCCCATTAGTTTGGTGAGGGCCTTTCTCTGCCAATCAGTGTGAAGTCGCTGATCATTCAAATGAGCCAGGCTCTTCTGGTCAGATCGAATTACAAACTCCTTTGTGTGCAAATAAGACCTCCACTGTTCTATTGCCAATAAGATCACCAAATACTCTTTTTCATACACAGACAAGGATCTATTCCTGGGACCCAAAACCTTGCTAACAAAGGCTAAAGGATGCCCATCTTGCATGAGCACTGCTCCAATTCCTACGTCACACGCATCAGTTTCGATAACAAAAGTTTTGTTGAAGTCAGGAAGAGCTAAGACTGGTGCAGATACCAGAGCCTTCTTCAATGCCCCAAAAGCAGCTTGTGTCTCAGCAGTCCAAACAGATAATTTGCCTTTTTTCAACAAATCAGTCAAGGGCTTACTCAAGATTCCATAGAACCTTATGTATTTGCGGTAATATCCAGTAAAACCCAACAACCCTCTCACTTCCTTCACATTAGTGGGCATAGGCCACTGCAGAACTGCTTCAATTTTGTTACTGTCAGTGGACACACCGTCTCCACTAATTACATGACCCAGGTATGCTACCTTCCTTTGTGCAAAGGCACATTTAGACAACTTCACCTTCCACTGCTGCTGTTTCAATATTTCAAATACTTGCTTCACATGGCAGAGATGTTCCTCATAAGTCTTGCTATAAATTAAGATGTTGTTGAAGAAAACCAAAGCACTCTTCCTCAAAACTGGAGCTAATGAACTGTTCATGGCTTTTTGAAAGGTTCCTGGAGCACCTGTTAAACCAAAGGCCATCACTGTGAATTCATAATGCCCATTGTGTGTTTGAAATGCAGTTTTATATTCCTCTCCTGGAGCTAGCCGAATCTGGTGATACCCTGCCTTACTGTCCAATTTGGTGAAGTAAGTTGCACCAGCCAATTCATCTAACAATTCATCGATGACTGGTAAAGGATACTTTCCTTTGCTAGTGAGAGCATTCAAATATCTGTAATCGATCACTGGACGCCACGTACCATCACTCTTCTTGACCAACAAGAGAGGAGAGGTGTCGTGGGGATACCTTCCGGGTACCCCACGGTGGTGGTACCTGGGTCACGCCAAGGGAAGCCCATTGAAGCCCATGAAGTGTACCGTGTGGCCCAAGTAGCTGGTTAGGCCGGTGATGACTTTCCTTATCCTGTAATGTGCAATCCGCACCGTCCACCCGAGACCTGGCCTGTGATATAAAGGCCAGGAGGGTGCGCCATCTAGGTCAAGCAAGCAGCAAGCAAACCCTAGCGAGATTGCATCTCGCCATTGTAGCCACCTCGATAATACCAGACAAGCAGGAGTAGGTCTTTACCTCACCTCGAGGGGCCGAACCTGGGTAAACTCGCCCCCTGTTAGCCGTCTTAGCCACCAACGTTCATACTCTCTCCCCCTCAATCAACCCGGGGTACACAACCTTGGGATTTGCCGAGTCCTAACCTCGTCAATTGGCGCCGTCTGTGGGAAGAACAGATCGTTGGAATCATGGTTGCGCCGGCCTCATCTGCAATGAAGAACGGCATCAGCGCCAGGGAGTCGATCTACACCGGCTTCCTCGAGTTCGTCCACCACTCGCCGGCGGATCTCCCGGCGTACGCTGAGGTGCAGCAGAGCACGTGGATTACCTTCGGTAGTCTGCGCTATCTGGTGGACAGTCGCGGAACGCTCCGGCCCACGCTGGCCACGTTGCGCGCGACGGACGCGCCAGCATCTACATCGACTGCGCCGACCGCGGCTTCACCCGCCGCGAAGATCGCATCTACTGCGGCCACGGCGATCGCGTCATCGACTACCGCGAAGATCGCGTCCACCTCGACTGCGTCAGCACCATCTACGACCGCATCAACGGCGACTGCGGTGACCACACCCGCGGTCACCAGAAAAATCGCATCTACTGCAACCCCGGCGCGAAACAAGTCTACTCCGACCTTCTTGTCCGCGCCCCGGATGAAGCCAAAATCTACGCCAATCGCGCCTCTGCATCGCGGAGTCGCCAGTAGCAGTGGCCGTGGCACCCGCCACGTCGCTGTGATCTTCGACTCTGAGCATAGCTCAGACGAAGGAAGCAGGACTGGGAGCATCAGCCCCACTCGGCGGGTTTACCCCGCGCAAGTCTATATGGCCAGCCCAGCACGATCCAACGGCGGGGAACCCGTATACCCGCTGGAGGTGACCATGCCGGACAGGGTGACAAGACTCACCATCACTCGGGAGATGGCGATCCAGGCCATGAAGCACGTGGACGAAGGCACGTTCCCTTCACCAGATGAACCCCGAGAAGACCAACTGGCGGTCCAATACTTGCTTTGGAAGGAGTCCGAGCGAGTCCGCCAAGAGAAGGCCGATCTGATTCGGCGCAAAGAGTTAGCCGACGCGTCGAGTGCCAGGAGGGCAGCACACTCGTTTTTGGCCGGATCAGAGGAAGTCTCGCAAGGAGGACGTCACAGGGCTCGCATGCCACGGGTGCCAGAAGCTGATCGCGTCCACCTCACTCGCAATCTGGAGTCGTCATTCATGACGGAAGATGCGGACGGAATCCCCGTCCCCAAGACACCCGCTTCGGCCCTCATGGCGGTCGAAACCTACCTGCGACTAACACAGCCGCCGGAGGGTGACGCCCACGCCCGCCTCCACAGGCGACAAATTCAATCCCTCAGGGAAGTCGAGGAAGTCCTGGCAAAGTCAGCACCAGCAGAAAGGGTGCACGAGAATCGAGGCCGCCGCGATCGTGAACCCGCACCACTTGCAGACCCAGCCCCAATTCGACTGCGACAGCCGCAGCCAGGCGAAGATGTCCGTAACGTCGTCGCACAGAGAAGGGTGGACCGCAGTCGACGGCTGCGAGCGGCGAGTGCACAAGCCAACGACTACGACGACGACGACTTCGAGCCACGCGGAGCCGCATGTTTCAGCTTCAACATCCGCGACACGAAGATGCCCAAAGGCTTCAAGCTAACAGCGGAGACACCCAAGTATGACGGGAAGCAAGACCCAAGGGACTGGCTGGAAGACTACCTCATCGCGTGCAGCTGTCAAGGTGGTACTTCGACTACTGCCATGCAGTACATCCAGTTGATGCTCACGGGATCTGCTCGCGGGTGGCTCAACACTCAGCCCAGGGACGCTTTCAGCACCTGGGACGAGTTCAGGAACGCCTTCGTGAAGAGTTTTCTGGGGACATACGCAAGGCCAACAACCCTCATTGAGCTCCAGGCGTGCAAGCAAGGTCGAGACGAGCCACTCCGTTCGTACATCCAGCGGTGGACCTTACTTCGCAACACCATGGACGGAGCCACCTCAGAAGACAGGGTAATGGACGCATTCATGCACGGCGTTTACCGCCGCGACCTCCGTGAGGAGTTTGGTAGGCTTAGGCCGAGGAACATGATCGAGCTCATGCAGATAGCCAATCAGTGGGCAGATGGAGAAGACTCTGTTCGTGATGCACCACGATCCCCGAGGCAAGAAGCAGGACCTAGCAACTGGCGAGAAGGGCGCCTGAAGAAGAAGCCGCGTTACGTCGGCAACGACTCGATCGAGTTAGTAGCGGCGGGATTCGAAACCCCCCGTGAGAATGAAAGGCAGTACAACCAGGACGGTGGCAGCAGCTACCATAGAGACGGAAGTCGCAAGCGCGAGTGGCGGAGACGCCCACTGACTGAGAAGAAGAGTTAGAGCAACCCTGCAAGCATCACATGTTCAGGGACCCAGAAACAGGCAAGTGGGGATCCCGCCACCTATTGAAGGATTGCAGAAAGGCGCGTAAGATATACAGGGCGTTTGCGCGAATAGTCCCTCAGAACGGACAGCGTGATAATCAAGCGGCACCCGTGGCACAGCCAGCCGCACAGCTGGCCCTCCAGGCGCCACCTCCTCCTCCAGTCGCCAACCCAGCGCAAGCAGCGCTGGCCTTCTACCCGCAACAGCAACAACAACCACAGCCACAGCCGCAGGATCCTGCTAACGTGTTCCCGGCAGCACGTGGGCAGATCAACATGATACAGAAGGGACGTCCTTCCAACAGGACCCAGAAAATCATCACCCGCCAGGTCTACCAAGCACTCACCAATCCACCTGCAGTACCCGATTACCTGAGAGGCTCAGAAACAGCGATCACTTTCTCCAGAGCGGACCACCCGCCGGCGATACCACGACCCGGGCACGCTGCTCTGGTAGTCGAAGCTCAGATCGGGGAGTACACCTTGAAGAAGGTATTCATGGATGGAGGCAGCGGTATAAATATCATCTTCGCCGACACCCTAAGAAGGATGAACAGGTCAACATCCAACCTAACGCCATCAGCAAATACCTTCCACGGTATTGTACCAGGGCAAGCAGTCACGCCCATGGGAACAGTTACACTCGACGTCATATTCGGCACACCCGAAAACTTCCAGCGAGAGGCGATCGACTTCGAGGTAGTCGACTGGAAGTCACAATATCATGCCATACTGGGTCGTCCGGCCTTCGCCAGATTCATGGCAGTGCCCCATTACGCCTACCTCCTGCTCAAGATGCCGGGACCAAAGGGTGTCATCACGGTGAAAGGCGACTTCGACCGGTCTGACAGCTGCGACCGCGAGTTCAGCAGGATTTCTGAGTTCTTTGGGATGGACGAGCACCTGGAGATGATGGCAGTCGACAATGACAGGACTCTGTTTCCACCACGGAAGAAATCATCCAAGGAATCTGCATTCAACGCAAGCGACGACACAAGGGCCCATCAGGTACACCCGACGGACGCCGACAAGACGGTCAGGGTGTCATCAAGCCTGACTAGCGCATAGGAAAGCGCGCTCGTCGAGTTCCTGCGCGAGAACTGGAAGATATTCGCCTGGCAACCTTCTGACATGCCAGGTATACCAAGGGAACTCGCCGAGCACTCCTTACGCGTCCGTAAAGACGCTAGACCAGTCAAGCAGACCTTGAGGCGCTTCGCGGGTCCTAAGAGAGATGCTATCAGCAAGGAGATCGACCGGCTGCTTCACGCCGGATTTATTCGGGAAATAAAGGATTCAGAGTGGGTAGCAAACCCGGTACTGGTGGAAAAGAAGAAGACGAAGAAACTCCGCATGTGCGTCGACTTCACCGCCATCAACAAATGCTGCCCCAAGGATCACTTTCCGCTCCCGCGGATTGATCAGATCGTCGATTCGACTGCAGGCTGTGCACGCCTATCCTTCCTGGATGCCTACTCTGGGTACCAGCAGATCAGGATGAAAGTCGAGGACCAGGAGAAGACGGCGTTCATCACACCACACGGTGTATTCTGTTACCAGATGATGCCCTTCGGGTTGAAGAACGCTGGAGCCACATACCAGCGCACGATGCAGGCCTGCTTGAAGGAGCTCATAGGACAGATCGTCCAGGTCTACGTCGATGACATAGTCGTCACCACCCGCACAGAGGACAGCCTCATCGACGACCTCCGCAAGGTCTTCGACGCGCTTAACGAGTACCAGATCAAGTTAAACCCAGAAAAGTGCGTCTTCGGCGTCCCAGCCGGAGAATTACTGGGGTATCTTGTCTCTGCGAGAGGAATCGAAGCCAACCCTGAGAAGGTGCAGAACATACTCGACATGCCTGCACCGACCAAACTTCATGAAGTACAACGCCTAGCCGGCAGAGTCGCAGCACTCAGTCGGTTTATTAGTAAGTTGGGAGAAAAGGCCCTGCCCTTCTACCAACTGATGAAAAAGGCAGACAAGTTCGAGTGGACAGAGGAGGCACAAGATGCATTCGACAAACTGAAGCAGACCCTCACAACCCCTCCAGTGCTGGTGGCACCACATGAGAACGAGCCACTGTACCTATATGTGGCAGCCACGAACAGGGTGGTCAGTACCGTACTCGTAGTCGAGCGGGAGGAAGAAGGAAAGAGTCACCCTATTCAGCGACCTGTGTATTACCTCAGCGAGGTGCTAACTGATTCCAAGCAGCGATACCCGCACTACCAGAAGCTGGCATACGGAGTCTTCATGACGTCCAGGAAGGTGGTCCACTATTTCTCCGAGCACCCGATCACGGTGGTAAGCTCCTCTGCCCTATCCGACATCCTCACTAACCCAGCCGCGACAGGAAGAGTCGCCAAGTGGGTTGTCGAGTTAGGGCCATGGGGGCTGAAGTACGCACACCCGAAGGCAATCAAGGCCCAGGTCCTCCCAGAGTTCACCACAGAGTGGATAGAAGCACAACTGCCCGACGAGCCCGACTTGTCCAATGCATGGACAATGTATTTTGATGGATCCAAGAAATTCAACTCAGCCGGAGCAGGAGTCGTGCTCATTTCACCTAAAGGCGACAAGCTGAAGTACGTGCTGCAGATGAAGTTCCCAACTCCTTCCAACAACGAAGCAGAGTACGAAGCCCTGATCCACGGCATGCGGATGGCCCAGAACTGCGGCGCCACTCGCCTCATGATCTACGGCGACTCCTATCTGGTTGTGCAGCAAACCATGAAGCAGTGTGATGCCATCGCTGACAACATGATAGCCTACAGGGAGCTGTACAATCAACTGGAAGGCCTCTTCGACGGCTGTGAACTGCGGCACATCGGCCGCGAAAGCAACGAAGAAGCTGACGTCCTGGCCAACCTAGGTTCGGATCGAGCTCCGGTGCCACCCGGAGTCTTCCTCGAGTGCATCACACAGCGCTCAATCAAGGTCCGGCCCCCGCCAGGACCCTCTACATCGGCAGCAAGCACCGCCAACCCGCCAAGCACGGAGAAGGAGGTCATGGAGATAATGCTGGTCGAGCCCACGTGGACAAGCCCGTATCTGGCCTACATGCTGCACCAGCGGCTGCCGGAGAATCCAGTCGAAGCCAAGCGCATCGTTCGCCGTTCCAAAGGCTTCACCATCATCAACGGCGAGCTCTACAAGAGAAGCATCTCAGGAGTCCTCCAAAGGTGCATCGATCCAGCCGACGGCCAAGCAATCTTACTCGACATCCACGCCGGCATATGCGGGCACCACGCAAGCAGTCGAGCACTGGTGGCCAAGGCCTTGCGAGCAGGGTTCTACTGGCCCACCGCAATGCAAGACGCAGAAGAACTGGTCAGAAAGTGCGTTGGCTGTCAGGAGTTCGCCAACAAGCCGCATGCACCAGCGTCGGCACTGAAGACAATACCACTCGCGTGGCCCTTCGCGCAATGGGGGCTCGACATGGTAGGTCCCTTCAAGAAATCCTCCCCAGGTGGGCATACTCACCTCCTGGTGGCAGTCGACAAGTTCACGAAGTGGATCGAGGCGGTCCCAATCACAAGCTCAACCGCAACCTCAGCGGTCAACTTTATCAGGTCGATCATCTTCAGGTTCGGCGTACCGCATGGCATCATCACCGACAACGGGACGAACTTCACAGCCGAAGAATTCAGGGATTTTTGCTCTGAACAAGGCGTCAAGCTCAGCTATGCATCCGTCTCACACCCGCAGTCCAATGGGCAAGTCGAGAAGGCCAACGGCCTAGTCAGCAAAGGCATCAAGAAGCGTCTGCGAGTACCATTGAAGCGAGCCGCAGGAGCCTGGGTGGAGGAGCTACCAAGTGTGCTGTGGAGCCTACGCACCACGCCAAACAGATCTACCCAGTATACACCATTCTTCATGGTGTACGGCGCCGAAGCAGTCCTGCCCTGCGACATCAAATTTGATGCTCCACGAGTAGTGGCCTACGACGAGTCCGATGCGGAAGAAGCACTCGAAGATGATGTGGATGTCCTGGATGAAGCACGCGACATCGCCCTCAGCCGCACAGCCGTCTACCAGCAAGACCTGCGCAACTACCACGGTCGGCGACTGCGGCCTAGAGCATTCGTCCCAGGGGACCTGGTTCTCCGGCTCAAGCAGAAGAAGGTGCACAAACTCGCCTCCCCATGGGAGGGGCCATACATTGTGACAGAGGCAATCGGCAACGGAGCTTACCGCCTGAAGGACTCGAAGACAGGGACAGTCTGCAGCAATCCGTGGAACGTGGCACAGTTACGCCGCTTCTACGCCTGATCGACCCCAGCTTGTAAGCTTCACCTTGTTAAGTAGCAGCAGGTTTCTTACGCACTCTTTCCCTCGCCAGGGTACCTAAGGGGACTGGAAGGGTTTTAACGAGGCGGCCTGTTTGCGAGAATCAATAAAGATGTTTGAAGGAAAAGACTTGTCATTTCTTCCTTTCCGAGCAATCTACCTAAATCCTAGGCCGCCACTCGAATCACTCGGGGGCTCGCGCCATACAGGTCTAAGTCCAGCCTAGGCCGCCACTCGAATCACTCGGGGGCTGCGCCACACAGGCATAACTCAAAAATCCTAGGCCGCCACTCGAACCACTCGGGGGCTCGCGCCATACAGGTCTAAGTCCAGCCTAGGCCGCCACTCGAATCACTCGGGGGCTGCGCCACACAGGCATAACTCAAAAATCCTAGGCCGCCACTCGAACCACTCGGGGGCTCGCGCCATACAGGTCTAAGTCCAGCCTAGGCCGCCACTCGAATCACTCGGGGGCTGCGCCACACAGGCATAACTCAAAAATCCTAGGCCGCCACTCGAACCACTCGGGGGCTCGCGCCATACAGGTCTAAGTCCAGCCTAGGCCGCCACTCGAATCACTCGGGGGCTGCGCCACACAGGCATAACTCGAAAATCCTAGGCCGCCACTCGAACCACTCGGGGCTCGCGCCATACAGGTCTAAGTCCAGCCTAGGCCGCCACTCGAATCACTCGGGGGCTGCGCCACACAGGCATAACTCGAAAATCCTAGGCCGCCACTCGAACCACTCGGGGGCTCGCGCCATACAGGTCTAAGTCCAGCCTAGGCCGCCACTCGAATCACTCGGGGGCTGCGCCGCACAGGCATAACTCGAAAATCCTAGGCCGCCACTCGAACCACTCGGGGGCTCGCGCCATACAGGTCTAAGTCCAGCCTAGGCCGCCACTCGAACCACTCGGGGGCTGCGCCACACAGGCATAACTCGAAAATCCTAGGCCGCCACTCGAACCACTCGGGGGCTCGCGCCATACAGGTCTAAGTCCAGCCTAGGCCGCCACTCGAACCACTCGGGGGCTGCGCCGCACAGGCATAACTCGAAAATCCTAGGCCGCCACTCGAACCACTCGGGGGCTCGCGCCATACAGGTCTACGAGTGAAAAATCACACATTGTACATTAAGCGAATAAACATCACATGGGCATACATACATGCATATCTACGTTACAAGCTAACATCATACAACAACAGACTGCTATTCTTACTCTACAGGTTCCTCCTTTGGCGCATCAAGCGGCCCCACAAGCTGCTCGCTGAAGGCCTGGACTTGCTGAATCATCTGACGCGCAGCCGCAAGAGTATCGGCGTAGTCACCTGCTCCAGGCAAGCCGTCAAGCACCTTGTCCAAGGGAAGATGGGGCCGATGCATTCGAACGTACGCCAGCGCCACGTTCGCCCCGGCAACAAGCTGGGTGTGCACGACTTCCTTCAACGCCTTGACTTTACCCTCACGGTACCTCTCCAGCAGCGCAGCCAGTCCGCTAGGTTGCTCGTTGTGCGGAAAGAACACCTTGTTGACCTGCAATAGAGTGTTTCTGCAACCTTCCAAGAGCAAAGCAGCCCGCCAGGTGCGATCCAGCATTCTTGCAAGTATACTGCCCTTGGACTTGTCCGACCAAAATTGACGAGCTTCGAGTGAGTCACCGGCGGCTTCTCTATCCACTCGCTCGTCCACTCGACCCTGCTCGGCCGTCCGGTCAGCATTCACATCTGCATGAAGACCCAGCACTTAGAACAGTGCAAGCGTAAAGAAACAAGAGCAAAGCGTCAGAAGACCAACCTTGCAGTTGTCGACTGATCAGGTCTATCTGGCCAAGAAGGAATTCCTCACGCTGTGAGAACGGCAGCAGCAGGCCGTGACTTCAAGCGCTCCAACTCCAACTTGGCAGTCCTCACCTTCGACTCAAGTTCAACAATCTTGTTCCTCATATAGGTGAACACTCGTTGGTCATTGGCGCTCCGCGCGTGGGCTGGACGAGCTCGACGACGAGGGCGAGTGGGTGCAGCCGAAGAAGTATCCTCGTCTTCACCCACACCAGCGGCCACAGCAACCTCGGGAGTCTCACCCATCTCAGGCTGCCAAGTTCGACAGTGTCAAGCAAGGAAAAGATCACATCCTAGAAGAAAGTATGACAAAAGACTCGAAGGCACATATTCACATTTCAGAATCAGTTTGTCCGCGGCCAGAAGACCCGCAAACTGTATGGTTCATTACAGGCTATGACCAAAAGAAGAACCCTAAGACAAAGGAAACTACATGGCAGACTCTGACTGGGAGCGTTTCTTCCTAGCAGCCAACTCCTTAGCCTTGGCGATCTTCCTCTCGAAGGTGGCTATCAACTTCTCAGCCAGCTGACTCGCCTGCACCTTCACACCGCTGAGGGACGCGGTCTTGCCGTCAGGTCTCCGAGGGAAGTCGCTGACAACCTTCTCAAAGTCACCTGCGACTTGGTGACCAAGTAGGAGCTGGAAAGTGAGCTCTGAGCCGCGTACCGTCTGAGCACGCGTGAAGTCCGCCAGGGTGGTTGCTTCGCCTTCAAACGGAGCCGCAAGCGCATCGACACCGACCGGCGACGGCTGCTCGGGGAAGATGCTCCGGTGCACACTCGCCAGGGCATCCTTCGACTTCTGCAGCGCCGCCGACGATTGCTGCAGCGCAGCCGAAGCATACGCGTAGGCGCGGTCAACAAAGCCAACAGCTTTCTCCAGGTCGAGATTCTCACTGGAGGTATCTTCTGGAGGAGCGCCTCCGCACGGCTCTGAACAACGAAAAGAGGACCAAACTTGTAAGAAATCAGAAAGCGACACAAGACAAAGTAGGCAATGAGCCGAGATATTTACCTCCAATTGCTTTGGCGAGTATGAGCAATCGCTCAACCTGGGTCTTCTCTCGATCACCCCGGGTTTGCTCACGCTTTTGAGCCGCACCCAGGGATCTCTCCAGCTCCGCGACCCGCTTCGCTAGGCTCTCCTTCTCGCCTGTGGATCACCGGAGCAGTCAATAAGGAAGACAGTCGCAGCACCACTCGAACACAAGGGTTAGTACTTACTGTTAGCTTGCTCCAAAGCAGCGTGGAGTCGGTTCTTCTCCTTCTCCATCCCCAAAAAGGCCTTGGCTCCCTCCAGCAGTTGGCGACAAAACGGCTGTGCACAGAAAAAGATGTCAATCTGTGCCCGACTACTCTAGTCACGCACATCTTCGGGGGCTACTCCCATCGGGAGCGCTGTTCGCGCACCCGATACAGATCTTGTAGACTGAGTCAAGAGAAACTTACATGCTCAAGCAACCCAGCGTCCACCGAAGTCGCATCAGCGGTCTTCTCTGGCACGGAGGAGGTCGAAGCCTTCAAGGTTGACGCGCCACCCGCCTGCGGCTCTTCTTCGGGCGCCTTCGCGGTGCGCTCGAGCACGGGAGCAGAGGTATGCTCCGTCTCTGGAGGCGAAGAACCGGCAGCACCAGTGCGGTTGCTGGGACAGGATAATTCATTTCAAATACTCGCAAAGGCAAAAAGGGCACTCGACAAAACAAGATGACGCCTGAAAGACTAACCTGGTGACGTCCTGATCATCATCGCTCTCCACGGAGACGGAGGGCAGTCTCGCGAACCTAGTCGGTGGCGCAGAGCTAAGCGGAGGCACGAACGCAGGCTCTGTCGGGTCGCTGGTGTACCTGGCACCCGAAGACGACTCGCTCGCCTCGTCCACGTCCTCCACCTCCACCTGCTTTGCGGGTGACGAAGCCGAAGCAGACTCGCCAATCCTTCGCCTTTGCCGCTTGTGCAGCGGCTCCTCGTCTTCATCATCCTCCTCCACCTCCTCGTTCGGCGAGTGGGCAGAAGGGACTTCGTCTTCATCGTCGTCCTCCTCGACGACCGTGGCCTCGTTGTGAGGTCCATTCTCCATCAATGGAGGAAGGCTCACATAAGCCCTTCGATCCTGACGAGCAGCGAGAAGACAGGCGAGTCAGGAAAAACTTTCGACTGAAGCAAAGCAAAGGGAATTCAAGGTGCTTACCTCAGGTACGGGATTGTTCGGCCCGTATGGTTCGACCGGGCACTAACGTTGCACGGATCGGCGACACGGAGGCTGGTGATGCTCCTCACCTTAGTCGCGATCTGTGCGTCATCAAGCGAGGTGTCGACTGCAAGCTCCCACATTGGCTCGCGTCGACGCAGTGGCTGCACCTTCAGCCTGTGGAAAGTCGCGATAAGGTGAATGCCACCTGTCTCGCGCCCGAGCGTCGTCAGCAACCCGCGGAGCAGCGCCAGCAGTGGCTTGGTCGACTCCTTGTCCTCCTTTGACAGAGGGTGCGACCAGGCTTTGGTCCTTCGCAGAGGTCGATCAGCGGCGAACTCGGGAAGGCCTTCTTGGTCCCACCTGATGTAGAACCATTTCTTCCGCCAGTTCTGGACGGAGTCAGATTTCTTCAGCTGGAAGAAGCAAGTGTCGCCGCGCAGCTGGATTCCGAAGCCGCCTACGGGGAACGTCTGCCTCGACCGCCCCACCATCCGTCGCACCATGAAGAGCGACTTCCAGAGGTTCCAGTTGGGTGCGATCCCCAGAAAGCACTCGCATAGCACAATAAAACTCGCGATGCTCAATACGCTGTTGGGATTCAGATCATGGATCTGAATCCCATAGGCGTAAAGAAGACCACGAACGAAATCGTGGATGGGGAACCCGAAGCCCCGTGGAAGGAATTCCACGAAGCACACGCGCTCCCCATCGCGAGGAGAGGGGATCACATCCTTACCGGGGGCGCGCGTCGTCGCCGTGCTCGTCGGCGGCAGCAATCCCTGCTCGCGGAGGTTGTCCAGCTCCGCCGCCTTCACGGACGACTTCCCCCAGTCGCCCTCCAACTTCTTCATGCCGGCGTCGTCGCCGGCGGCGGAGCTGTCCGCTCCCTTCACCCTCTTCTGGCCCATGGTGCTAGCGGAGGAGGGAAGAGTTTTTGGAGATTTCGGTGCAAATGGCAATGGAGATGAGGCAGCGGAGAAGACGGGAATGAAGGCTTGGTGAACTGTTCCCACGCCGCGGTGAAAATTATATACCGCGGGGGCAGTTCATCCTAGCCATCATCCACGCAACCGCAACTCGAGGCAACATCTGGCCGTCCACGCGTCGCGCGGAGATAGCAACCGTCGCCGCCCACGACGTCCACTACGCGCGGGAATCGAGGCGCCATCATCACACCACGAAAATTTCGCACCCAACGGTTAGAACAGTCAATACTGACACTGGGACCACTCTGTTACGTCCCATCGGATGCAGAGCACGCCGAAAACGTCAGCCCTGACGTCATCAGCGGAGGCGTATCAAGTAAGCCAACGGGCTGATGGAGCACCCGGACAGCTCTTTCGAGTGGAACAAGAATACAGTAAGCTCTGAGGCTGAGTCGACTCGACAAACTCGTTCGAGTGCCAGACAAATACGGTAAGCTCCATGAGCTGAGCAAACTTACGCAGTAAGCCAAATTGGCCAAGTATGTAGTAAGCTTTACAAAGCCGATGACACCCGAATTCATCATTCGAGTGGATGAACAGCAAGTAAGCTTTCAGAGCTGAGTTTAAGTCAATTAAGTAGACCATCAAGGTTGAGTACAAAGTAAGTCGAGCAAGGCCAGTTTTGACTCGGGCATTTCGAGTCATCTTTTTACTCCCATCGGGAGCGGACTTTTAGACTGAAGAAAAATTGAGTTTAACCTCAATTGCAAGCAATTCAGCTTAATCTCGGGGGCTACTCCCATCGGGAGCGCTGTTCGCGCACCCGATGACTAAGGACAACAGCAGTCGAAAGTTGGCGAATCAAGAAGATCATGAGGCGCACCCGATTGTTCAAGACGAGTACAGCCGAAGGTTGACTTGTAAAGGAACCAGGTGGCGTGCCCGGAGGAAGGAGTCCTTTACTCGACTCTGCGATTCGACTAAGCACTCGGGGGCTACTGTCGTGGGGATACCTTCGGGTACCCCACGGTGGTGGTACCTAGGTCACGCCAAGGGAAGCCATTGAAGCCCATGAAGTGTACCGTGTGGCCCAAGTAGCTGGTTAGGCCGGTGATGACTTTCCTTATCCTGTAATGTGCAATCCGCACCGTCCACCCGAGACCTGGCCTGTGATATAAAGGCCAGGAGGGTGCGCCATCTAGTAAAGCAAGCAGCAAGCAAACCCTAGCGAGATTTCATCTCGCCATTGTAGCCACCTCGATAATACCAGACAAGCAGGAGTAGGTCTTTACCTCACGTCGAGGGGCCGAACCTGGGTAAACTTGCCCCCTGTTAGCCGTCACAGCCACCAACGTTCATACTCTCTCCTCCTCAATCAACCCAGGGTACACAACCTTGGGATTTGCCGAGTCCTAACCTCGTCAAGAGGAAAAAGGGCTACTGTTGTGCCGAATCATTCCATTCTTCAATAATTCTGCCACTTGGGTTTCAATTTCATCTTTCAGCTTAGGGTCCACTCTGTAAGGCCTAACTGATACTGGTCTTGCACCTTCTATGAGTGGAATGGTGTGATCAAATTGCCTCCTAGGTGGTAGGCCAACTGGTGGAGCAAAAACTTCAGGATATGAATCGATAAGTGTTTGCATGGTTGCAGGAATGGGGTCCAACTCCGGAGTCATGAGGGCACAGACTTGCACTAATGCCACTTCACACTGAAGTGCATTCAACCCTTGCATGGTAATAACCTCCTGTTCACTGCGAAATGTCAGTCATTTTTGAGTCCAGTGAATCTGCATTGGGCTGTGTAAAACTAGCCAGTCCAGGCCTAAGATTCCACCATAAGCTCCCAACGGCAACAACTTGAAGGTGCTAGTGAAAGTGTACCCATTGCAGGTCCACAGACTATTAAGAAGTTGTCCTATGCACTGTAAAACAGCTCCACCCGCTACCTGAACTGATACAGGAGTTAACTGTTGTACATTTTTCAACACCGATGAATAACTGCTATCAATGAATGAATGGGTGGTGCCAGAATCAACCAACACTGTCAAGGGAACATTCTGTACTTCAATGTGTAACAGGAATTGATGGGGTCGCAGCATAGAAAACAAAAATTTCCCTACGCGGCAAGCGGAATAAACCCCAAGGATCTAGATCTACTAGATGAAGATAGCGAAGGTGAGATCCAATCTCTTACCCTTGAAGATCAACAAACGCGTTTTGTCGGTGCAGGGGTTGGCTAGTCGATCCCCGCAACTAGACTCGTCTAGTCGCGAGGAGATGTATTATCCTCGAGATCCAATCCGGTGAAGTGCAGCAACGGGCAGCACCTCCGCGGTGTCCACACGTACGGCTCGATGAAGACGTCAACTCCTTGATCCCGCAAGCGAGAGGACGTGGCCTTGATGATCTCAGCAGCACGACGGTAGTGCCGGTGATGATGACGATCTCCACGTGCGAGGCTTCGCCAAGCCAAGCGAGAGGAGAGGGAGAGGAGGAGGTGGCGCAGCCCCCTAGGGCTAGGGAGGTGCGGCAGCTCTTGGTGTGGAGGAGAGGCGGCGGCAGCCCTTCGGGGAGGGGTGGCGCGGCTAGGGTTTTGGTGGAGGGAGAGGTGGTGCGGCAGGGGAGCCTGGGGTGGCAGCACAAGGGTGTGCCGCACCCCTCCCCACCCCCACCTTATATAGGTGGCCGGGCTAGGGTTAGGGCAGGGGCCGGCCGGCCCCCTTGCTTGCCCCCCAAGTTGGAGTCCATCTAGGACTCCTCCTTGGGCCCCTTTCCTAAAGGGGTGGAGGGCCCAACTCCTAGTCCAACTAGGAGTGGGATTCCCCCCCTTTCCTAGCCGCATGGCCCATGTGGCCCTAGGTGGTGCGGCACACCATGTGGTGGCTGCACCCCTATGGTCCATGTGGGCCCCCATACAATATGTGGGTCCCACTTCTAGAACCTTCTAGAACATTCCGGAACCTTCCGGTACCCTATAAATATTTTCCGGAACTTTTCCGAAACCTCCGAAAACAACTTTCCATATATGAATCTTATTCTCCGGACTCCTCTGGAACTCCTCGTGACGTCCGGGATCCCATACGAGACTCCGAATCACCATTCGTTCATTTCATCATTTAATTCATCGCAAAACCTAATTTCATCGGAGCGTTAAGTGTGTGACCCTACGGGTTCGAGAATGCATAGACATGATCATATCAATAATTAATAGCGGGACCGGGATGCCCATATTAATTCCTATACACTCAACGAAAACCTTTTCTCGATTGAACCACGATGCCGGAGATTCAATTAATCTCATATATGATTCCCTTTGTCTCACGATATTTTACTTGCCCGAGATATAATCGTTGACATCCCCATGTCTAGTTTAATCTCGTTACCGGCAAGTTCTCTTTACTCGTCCATAATATAGGATCTCAGTGATTACAACCTAATCACATGTCTGCAGACTTTTGATGCTATATTACCGAGAAGGCCTGGAGATATCTTCTGCGTCACATGGAGGGACAAATCCCACTCTCGATTCATATCACCCAACAACCCACCATCGGAGATACCTGAAAGCCACCTTTATAATCACCCAGTTACGAAGTGACGTTTGATGTCCACAAAGTATTCCTCCGGTGAACGGGAGTGATATAATCTCATGGTCTAAGGAAACTATATTTGGCATATTAAAAGTGTTGACAACAAAACTTTTGTGACACGATTAATTGCAACTCTTTATTGTTTGGGTCATGTCCATCACACCATTACTCCTAATGATATGACTCCGTTATCAAGTGACTATAACAAGTCCATAGTTAGGAAACTCTAACTATCTCTTGATCAACGAACTAGTCCTGTAGAGGCTCACTAGGGACTCCTGGTGTTTATATTCTACACATGTATTATGTTTCCATTTAATACAATTATAGCATGGATAATAAACTATTATCATAAACATGAATATGCTTAATAAACCATTTTATTATTGCCTCTAGGGCATATTCCCAACAGTCTGCACTAGAGTCAATAATCTAGTTTACATTTTCCGATCTAACACTCATGTAGTCACACTCATGAAGTCTTAGTGCTGATCATGTTTGCTTGTGGAAGAGGTTCTGTCCGTGCTCTGTACTATACAGCTCTTTATGTCCTTTGCAAAATTGTAATTGTCACCTAATTTGACATTACTTTATCATCAAATGATAAACTTTCTATCATCCCATGATAAAGCTCATTATCATATAATGTATATAATATGTTTGGTCATGGAGTGAGATATTCATATCCTTTTATGCCTATATGTATGATCAGTCAAATGGAATTTCTCATAGCATATGCATCCGGAACTCATCCAATCTTGAAACAACTTTCTCAAACCAAAATATTATATCTTATTTTAATCCTTGAATTAATCATATACTCCTATATGTTGTAGACTCAACAAATCGACAGTGTGCATGTCACTTCGATATTTCCGATCATGCTTTTGCTGTGCTACTCCGATATTAAGAGATCTCCAATTTAGTCTGGCTTTATGACTTCAATCAAGTCTACCACATTCTAAATTCATCTCAATTTCATGAAAAATGACTCCTCATTTAACATGTTCTTACAATTAAGAACTTGGGTCACATATCGTCAAATACAAACACATGGTTCTAATATGTTTAGACCTATGAACAATTCATAGTGAATTCTAACATATCCTCCAACCATCAATTTTGTACTGAGTTCTCAACTCAATGTTTCACCTATTTCTTACAAGGAGATGAACCATTCTTCTCTTGTTTTATTTTGAACTCCTTCAAAACCTGTTTAGGTTGAAACATCCTGACTTTAATGTTTATCAAACTTATCTATCCTCCATAGATACATCCATCTCCATGGATATTTGACTAACTTCACAAGTTATGCATTGTTCCATGACAATATTTACAACATTCATGAAATCTCCATTTCACTCAAATACGATGTTGTAAACTCCCACTCAAATATATGTCACCACATATTTTGATTATGGAAATTAGTTTCTGCTCTAACTTAATATATGTCTCCACATATGTTAATTAGATCCCACTCAGATTCTTATGCACTTTCTCGATACTTTGGACTCCTCCAAAATTTCTTAACTCTTAAGATTCGAGAACTCATATACGAAATGCCAGTACCTTGCCAGCTTTAAGTTTTATTTATTCTACACAAACTCTTTGCAAAATAAATATGTGAAACATTCTTTTCACAAAATCAAGTAACAATTACTTTGTGATTTAAACTTAACATAGGATGACTCTTAGTCACTTTCGTATTTAAAGTTTCTATTTCTCCTTTTGTAGTTTTGTAGGTATGTCTTGTTTCTCAAACATGACAAGTAAATCATGAATATTATTTTGCAACTTTTGACAAATTTCATATTCTTGAACCCCACTTCTCTTTAGACAAGCTAAACCAAAATTCAATGATCACCATCATTAAAATCTTTTATGTGTCAAGTTTTAACCAACATAGCACTTTACATATGTGCCACTTGATACATAAACATGCAAGGTTTTAGCTTTCTCAATTTATTCCAACAATTCTTTTATCAATGAAACCATTTCACGATAAAACCACTAAAATACATAACACAACCAAACACATTGGTTTGTCCCTTTTAGTCTCACATTGTGGAATCTCTATTCATAATCTCATATGAATGTATTACAAAACTTCATTTGCTATGGCTTCTAATTATCTCATAATTATTGAAACCACTATTTCACATAACTCATATGCGAAACGCAAATCATTAAATAGATCCTTTATTTAAAACAGAGTGTTATCAAAATAAATCTAAATGATACTAATAAAACTTTATTTCTAAATCCCATATTTATGACCACATAATATCAAATATAATGCGACTACAATACTTCAGTGTTCATCAAAACACTTTTGAATAAACTCTAAATATTGCAATTTGTGATAACACTTGTCACAAGTCTTCATACTAAACAATAACTCAAATATTTTGTCTCTTTTGATCATATCGAAAATATTCAATTATCTTGTTAAATTTAATATCCTTTACTTATATATGGTCTCATCATGATATGAATAAATACTCCTATTTACTCATTCACGATAAAATAATGATGTCTTTTATTCACTGAAAAATACAACCAACACTTGTGTTTATTCTCCAGCTACTCATGGCATTTTCAGAAAATGACATTTTAACCATGCTACATGATGATGATGCGCATCCAATGCTCCTCAACACTATAGCACAATTAAAACAAACCTCATTATCAAGTATTGGACATTTTTAGCATGTTTCATTTTTATAAGTGTTTAACTAGTTATCGTTTAAATCAAACAAAGGACAATAATCTCATAATCGAAACGTGATCACTAAAGAAGGATTACTCATGAAAATAGAACAACCACTTGTCTTTAACATGAATGACCGTCTCACAAACCGAGACACACTAATTTAAGATCACACTTAATTCGATTACAAAACTCATTCAAATCCTCTAATTTAAAACGATAAATGTAGAAGTGAAATATCGCCAGCATCAACTCCTTGATTGCCTTCTTTCCGCGAAATCCACTCAGTCCCTCCATGCACTTCTCAAACGGCAGGCCCTGTTTTCACAAAACAGCACAAGTATCAAATACTTAGCTCACCATAAGTGTAAATGGGACATTTAAACATTTATAACTAGTATATCAAAATATACCTTCTGCATTGACTACTTCTCTTGCTATGGGTTCCATTTTGACATGACGCAGCCGGGAAATAAACTCACAGAAAGTGATCGAATCCCTTCCCATGACATAGTCCCTGACATAATCCTTATAGCTGGGGGGAAGCGAGCGCAGCACCCCATCTATTGCCATCTCGTCAGTCATCTCATGGTTCCAAACATCCACCAGAGTATAATACAGCCGGTGCATCTTACTCAGGTGTTGTTCCAAGCAAGTGTTTTCTTCCATCTTAGTTGAAAGAAATTCATCCAAGCATTCAAACCTTGCAACTCTAACTTGTGCTATGAACCTTCTTTTCAGCTCATCGACAATCTCCATTGCGCTCAAGTTTCCAAATTGTCTACCAAGGTTAGAATCCATGAAGGTGCACATCAGCCACTCGACTTTCAAGTAGGTGGTCTTTTGTTCGTACCACTCCATGTACTCCTCATAGTTTGCAGAAACATCAGGGCGTTCTTCTAAAGGTTCATCTATCACGTAGAGCTCACTATTGGTGTGTAGGACTTCTCTCAGACGCATGTACCACTCAGCAAAGTTTGACCCATCAAGACGCAGCTCCTCAGCAAGAAACATACTACTGTAGTCGGCCATGATCTACAAGGATTTTGCAAAGACATCTTTAGGACACTTGTTTATGATAATTTTAGTTCAATTTAATCAAATTAATATATGAACTCCCACTAAACTCAACATCTCTCTGGTTGTTTAGTGACACACGATCCAAATCCACTACACCACAACCGATCATCACGTGAGATGATGTAGCTTCAATGGTGAACAACTCAGTGTGTATCATATCATTCATATGACTCGTGTTTAACCTTTCGGTTCCGTGTTCCCGAGGCCATGTCTGTACATGCTAGGCTCGTCAAGACAACCGTAGTATTTTCGCATGTGTAAACTGGCTTACACCCGTTGTATGTGAACGTTGAATCTATCACACCCGATCATCACGTGATGCTTCGAAACGATGAACTTTCGCAACGGTGCATACTAGGGGAGAACACTTAATTATCTTGATATTAACGTGAGAGATCACCTTATCATGCTACCGTCGCGATCACATCTAAGCATAACAATAAGGTGCATAAAAGGGATTAACATCACATGCAATTCAAAATTGTGATATGATATGGCCTTTCTTCATATGCTTTTGATCTCCATCTATAAAGCACCGGCATGATCTCCATCTCCGGCATGATCTCCATCATCTTGGCGCCATCACCATGGTTGTCCACCAACTATTGCAACTACAACTAATGCTACTCTTAGCAATAAAGTAAAGCAATTACATGGTGATTCAATGACTCGCAGGTCACATAAAATAATAGACAACCATATGGCTCCTGCCGGTTGCCGTACTCGTCGACATGCAAGTCGCGAAATATTACAAACATGATCATTGCATACATTATCACAAATCACATATTGGCCATATCACATCAGATGACCCTCTATAAAAACAAGTTAGACGTCCTCTACTTTGTTTATGCAATTTTTACGTGGCTTGGGTCAACGAGATAGAACCGTTCTAATCTACGCAAAACCACAACGGTGATATAATAGTTGCTTATTTACTCATCCTTTTGAAAGGCCTTCCATTGAAAATTGCACCCTCACTAAAGCAAGAGAAACAGACACCCGCCAGCCACTTATGCAAAACAAGTTGCATGTCAGTCGTGGAACCGGTCTCTCGTGCGTGGACGAGTAAGGTTGGTCCGGGCCGCTTCAATCTCACAATACCGCAAAGATGCAAAGTGCATGTGAGAAGGTAGCAACATAAAACATCAATGCCCACAACTCCTTGTGTTCTAATCGCACCAACATCTATGAATAGATCTAGGCTCTAATACCACCGATGGGGTCGCAGCATAGAAAACAAAAAATTTCCCTACGCGACAAGCGGAATAAACCCCAAGGATCTAGATCTACTAGATGAAGATAGCGAAGGTGAGATCCAATCTCTTACCCTTGAAGATCAACAAACGTGTTTTGTCAGTGCAGGGGTTGGCTAGTCGATCCCCGCAACTAGACTCGTCTAGTCGCGAGGAGATGTATTATCCTCGAGATCCAATCCGGTGAAGTGCAGCAACGGGCAGCACCTCCGCGGTGTCCACACGTACGGCTCGATGAAGACGTCAACTCCTTGATCCCGCAAGCAAGAGGACGTGGCCTTGATGATCTCAGCAGCACGACGGTAGTGCCGGTGATGATGACGATCTCCACGTGCGAGGCTTCGCCAAACCAAGCGAGAGGAGAAGGATAGGAGGAGGTGGCGCAGCCCCCTAGGGCTAGGGTGGTGCGGCAGCTCTTGGTGTGGAGGAGAGGCGGTGGCAGCCCTTCGGGGAGGGGTGGCGCGGCTAGGGTTTTGGTGGAGGGAGAGGTGGTGCGGCAGGGGAGCCTGGGGTGGCAGCACAAGGGTGTGCCGCACCCCTCCCCACCCCCACCTTATATAGGTGGCCGGGCTAGGGTTAGGGCAGGGGCCGGCCGGCCCCCTTGCTTGCCCCCCAAGTTGGAGTCCATCTAGGACTCCTCCTTGGGCCCCTTTCCTAAAGGGGTGGAGGGCCCAACTCCTAGTCCAACTAGGAGTGGGATTCCCCCCTCTTTCCTAGCCGCATGGCCCATGTGGCCCTAGGTGGTGCGGCACACCATGTGGTGGCTGCACCCCTATGGTCCATGTGGGCCCCCATACAATATGTGGGTCCCACTTCTAGAACCTTCTAGAACATTTCGGAACCTTCCGGTACCCTATAAATATTTTTCGGAACTTTTCTGAAACCTCCGGAAACCACTTTCCTTATATGAATCTTATTCTCCGGACTCCTCCGGAACTCCTCGTGACGTCTGGGATCCCATCCGAGACTCTAAATCACCATTCGTTCGTTTCATCATTTAATTCGTCGCAAAACCTAATTTCATCGGAGCGGTAAGTGTGTGACCCTACGGGTTCGAGAATGCATAGACATGATCACATCAATAATTAATAGCGGGACCGGGATGCCCATATTAATTCCTATACACTCAACGAAAACCTTTTCTCGATTGAACCACGATGCCGGAGATTCAATTAATCTCATATATGATTCCCTTTGTCTCACGATATTTTACTTGCCCCGAGATATAATCGTTGACATCCCCATGTCTAGTTTAATCTCGTTACCGTCAAGTTCTCTTTACTCGTCCATAATATAGGATCTCAGTGATTACAACCTAATCACATGTCTGCAGACTTTTGATGCTATATTATCGAGAAGGCCTGGAGATATCTTCTCCGTCACATGGAGGGACAAATCCCACTCTCGATTCATATCACCCAACAACCCAGCATCGGAGATACCTGAAAGTCACCTTTATAATCACCCAGTTACGAAGTGACGTTTGATGTCCACAAAGTATTCCTCCGGTGAACGGGAGTGATATAATCTCATGGTCTAAGGAAACTATATTTGGCATATTAAAAGTGTTGACAACAAAACTTTTGTGACACAATTAATTGCAACTTTTTATTGTTTGGGTCATGTCCATCACACCATTACTACTAATGATATGACTCCGTTATCAAGTGACTATAACAAGTCCATAGTTAGGAAACTCTAACTATCTCTTGATCAATGAACTAGTCCTGTAGAGGCTCACTAGGGACTCCTGGTGTTTATATTCTACACATGTATTATGTTTCCATTTAATACAATTATAGCATGGATAATAAACTATTATCATAAACATGAATATGCTTAATAAACTATTTTATTATTTCCTCTAGGGCATATTCCCAACAGGAATGTGGGTGCCTTAGTGTCCCTTCCCATAGCTGCTGCTGAAATTTGGATAGCCATCAACTGCTCAACTGTTCCCACTTCACTACTTGTACAGTTAGAATTCTCAGGCTGCAAGTTTTCAATCAACTCTTGCATGAAATGGAGCTGGACTGTTGCCTTACATTGATGATCCTTGGACCATTTGTCACCACAAACGAAACATAACCCTTTTGCTCTTCGATAATTCTTCAGGGCTGTCCATTTATCCTCCATTGGTAAGGACCTTCTTTCTTCTGAAACACGAGGCTTGCTTGCCAGGGGAGGAGGTGGTAAGGGCAGTGCCTGCCCCTTGCGACTGTTATTTGCTAGAGGAAATACTCCTGAGTTCTCCCCCAGTTCTTCATGCAGTAATGCTAATTCATAGGCCGTATCCAGGTCCTTTGGTTTCTGTATTGCCACTGCTAGCCTGACATTGTCCTTGAGTCCATCCAGGAATCGGGTGACATAATGCAGGATGTCAGGGTTATCCTCATATGCAGTGATCTGATCAAATAGTTCTGAGAATCTGTCCACATAATCCTCGACAGTACCTGTCTGAGTAATTTTGAACATCTTACGTATCAGCAATTGGTGATGGTTTCGACCAAACCTGGTCTGTAGCATGCTGCAAAACTCTTCCCAAGTTTGAAAGAACAAGCTATGCCCGGATGTCGCCTAGAGGGGGGGGGGGTGAATAGGCGATTAAAACTTTTTCTATTTAGGGGCTTGATAATTGCGGAATAAAACTATGTGTTTAAATTACCAAGCCAACAACCTAATATGCTAGGTTCACCTATGTGCACCAACAACTTATGCTAAGCAATTCAAGCAACAAGGTGATAGCAAGATATGAACTTCAAGCACGAAGGCTATCACAAGTAAATTGCATAAGTAAAGCTCGGGTATAGAAATAACCGAGGCACGCGGAGACGAGGATGTATTCCCGAGTTCCTCCTTGTTAAGGGAGTACGTCTCGTTGGAGGGGTGTGAGCTCGCCACAAAAGGCCTACTCAAGATGCCACAAAGGCCTCACCCTATTCTCCGATGAACCTCACCCAAGGGATTGGTTCACCTTCCACTATCGGAATCCTTCGGGGCGGATTCCGGAGCCCTTTACAACTTCTTCTTGGGGCACACACCCACAACTCAATTGGGGGCTCCCAAACTCGTGCCGAAGCTTCACAACTCGAAGACTTCGCGGCACCTCCAACCGTCTAGGGTACACAATGCACCCAAGAGGCAACAAGCTCTTGGGAACACAATGCACCCAAGAGTAACAAGCTCTTCAACGTCGATCTTCACGTATCACCGTGGAGGGAGCAACCCGATGCAACAAATGCAAAAGGCAAGAGCACACAAAGTGCTCAAATCCTTCACTCCCAAATTCCAACCAAAGCAACTAATGCTATGGAGGGAATAAAAGAGGAAGAACAAAGGGGATGAACACAAAGCAACCCCAAAATCTAGATCCACAAGTTTCCCTCACTTAGAGGGGATTTTGATTGGTGGAATGGTAGATCTAGATCTCCTCTCTTGAATCCCTAAGTTTGGGCAAGAATCATTGGAGGGATGGAGAGGAATCAAGCTCACAAGATTAGCAACAATGGAGGAGAGAGAAAAGTGAGCAGAAAAAACGAGCAACCAGCCCTTGGGGGAAGAAGGGGGCTATTTATAGCCTCCCCCAAAAACTAGCCGTTATGTGCAGAAAAACTGCACAGCGGTACTACCGCTGGGGCAGCGGTACTACCGCTACAGGTATGTGGAACGGTACTGCGTGCAAACCGACTCCAGCGGCAGCGGTACCCTATGGGAGGTACCGCTGACCCCAGGTGGCGGTACTACCGGTGTCCTGCCGGTACTACCGGTGGATACTTAGCCGCAAGGGCTAAGCCATCCCAGCGGTAGTACGAGGCAGAAACCGCTGAGGTACCGAACCCCATACCCGTAGCCAAAACTTGCCCAGCGGTACCTCTGGCGGTAGCACCAGCGGTACTACCGCTGGAGGTTGTACTGCTGGGCAGCTGTGGCACCGCTCCAGGTTGGAGCGGTACTACCGCTGAAGGCAATTTTGGCAGACCAACCGGTACGAGAAAAACATAACTTAATCATCCGGACTCCGTTTTCGATGATCTTGGGCTCGTTGGAATCGCAACGAAGAGCTCTACAAGATCATGCAGAGAAACGTCATTGTCCATCATTTGAGGAGGAGATCATAAGGAGAGAGTTTGACCTCTCTAAAAAGGACACGCCGGGAAGACCTCCCTTTGAAAACCGGAAATGCCGAATCTTTTGCAATTGAAGTCCGAAAGAGGTAAAACCAATTTTGTTGGAAAGAGGACAACAAAAGCAACCTTTGTAAAAGGCAAACAAGCAATAAAGATTTTGCAACGAGATGGAAGATTTAAATCTTCCGTACGAAAGAACCGGCAAAATCTCCAATACCGAAAACACAAAAGAAGACGCAAATGCAAACCGTTTTCGGTGACCTTGGCTTTGTCATGACAAGCATGACAAGCACCAAGACCACACCACGATAAGATCCAAATAAGAACCAATAACGATGATTGCATGGATGCAAAGGTTTGAGCTCTCCACGAGCGATACGATCATGATACTCGGTCGAGAGCCCCTCTTGATAGTACGGCTATCTATCCTATAACCCGGTCTCTCACTAAACATCATGAGACCGGTAAAATAAAAACCCTATCAAGATCATACCTTTGCCTTGCGCATTAAATCCACTTGAGGTCGATGAAGACGATCTTCATCTCCTCAAGACGCACCACCTTCCTCGATTGCGTTTCGGTGAAGATTCACATGATGCTCCCCCATACACCAAGATGGGAGACGCACTTCTCGGCATAGCTTCACTTGGACTTGAGTGTTGATCAACCCGCACATAGCCTTGATCAACCCATAATCTTCTTCCCTAGAATTGACTCCAACATATGGAGATCAAGCAAAGCCAATGGACACACCTACAAATATAGCTCAATACAAACATTAGTCCATAGAGATTGTCATTAATTACCAAAACCATGCATGGGGGCAACCATTGCACTTTCAATCTCCCCCATTTGGTAATTGATGACAATCCCTTTTTAAGAGGGTTTATATAATGAATAAAGCAACCTTGCAAGACAAACAAGCAAGGATGCAAGCGCATTAAAGGCAAATGCAACAAAAGCATAAAACCCAAATTCCCTTAAACCCTCTAAACTTCTCCCCCATTGGCATCGATTGCCGAAATGGGAAGAAAAATTTAGAGAGCCAATATAATATGAGTTCCTCCATAAAGGTGTGCATTACTCAAGATATGAGTGAAATCAAATGCACTTATTCATTGACGAATAATTAGAGGAAATCAAACTATATTGAGGATCCAAAGATTGCAAAAAGATGAACTCATTTTAAACATCTCCACAAAGGAGAAAAGCAATCGAGAAGATCCAAAGCGAGAGTTCTAGATAAAATGAAGAAGCTCCCCAATTTTCATGCACAATTGAGAAGTGCACAAAAATGGCATCCTCACTTCCCCAAAATCATCTAGAACCCGCAACGAGTGCAAGAGTGCATAATGCAAAAGCAAATCATAGCACTTGCACCAAAGATGTGGTTGAGCCATAAAGGAGATACCAATTTTCAAAAATTCAACATAAGGTAGGCCCAACCGAGATAAAAAAAGATCTTTTAAAGAAATATATTCACAAGCTTAGGGATACCAATTGGAAACTAAACCAATTGAAAATGCCAAAAGCTAGTGAGATCATTTAGCCAATCAAAATCAACATGCTCACCATGGTAAGCATGAGGTAAAAGATTTTCAACAAATACATGAGTGTGCAAAGATACCAATAAACATTAAGACACGCACTCATGAGACAAATTTGGAACCACCAAAGAATTATAGATGAAAAACAAGGTGGCTCAAAAGAAATAGGATACCAACTAAAAGATGACCTCTCTCATATGTATAGGTTTCTTATTAGACAAACCATTAAAGATATACATCCGCAAAGAAACATACACATACGAAATGGTCCGGGAAAAAGATAACAAGGTATCCAAAAGGAAGTCATAAATATACAAACGAGATTAATGCATACAAGCATAGCACATAGCTCAAATTTACCTCATTGTATATAAATGAACTTCAAATATATCAAATGCATCACACATATCACTAAGGGAACAAGAGATAGTGGAGATGCTTTGAGTTAGGCAACAAGTATCACAAGGAAATAAATATCAATTGAAGAAAAGGTTTTTGCAAATTCATCACACATATCACAAAGATATATTAAGTGAAGGAAAAGGCCAAAACCACAACAATTGCATATAAGAGCTTTCATGCCAAGAGGCAACCTACACAAGGTTGAATACTAGAAAGGTATGCATGGGATAGATACTTGTTACCGAGATGACATTGGTGATGAAGATGATGAGAGTGGGTTTATCATCAAAGCTTGACCCCGACACTCACACGGTGAGAACACCTTCCTTATGAATGAGGCAAGCATCCAATGCATCTCCATTGTACCTAAAACACAATTAGAGTACAAAATGGTTCCCAAACTCATTGGGTCCCATAGTAGTTAGATCAACTACAATATATAGGAAACACTCCACATAAATATGTGCATATAGATATGAAATTGAATTTCATGCACATCTTAGCCGATTTAGGATTCGGTGGAGTATCCCCTATATATTGGAACTTGAAAGACTAGCATGCCATAAAATATATGTACTAGTAAATATGCATGCATAGACTTACAAGAACCAAACGAGATACAATTTGGACAAAAACACCAAGTAAACCAAGAACAGAGCACACCAAGGTGTGACACAAAAAGGTTGTCCAAATTATATCAAAATCCAAATCAACACATGATTGAGGAAAAAATCAAATCAACAAATGATTGATTCCATAACACATCAACACATGAGGTGTGATATCAAAAGGAATCAAATCAACACAACCAATGATCGATAAGACACCAATTGAAAATAAGATACCAATTAAAACAACAAATGTCAATTTAGGAGAAAAGATACCAAGAAGAGGGTGATACTTGACCGAAATCAAGTAAAGTGAAATAAGGCAAGAAGGTATCAAGACTCCCACAATAAATATTAATTGGAACAAATATCTAAGGAGGAGATATTAAATTCCAATTAATACCAATTGAAGGTACCAACACAAGATAAAGAATCAAATGCCAATTGAAAGGATCAAAAATTGATAGATAGGTTAGTGTTCTAAATAAAAAGGAATGCTCCCCCAAGATTCATGCATTATCTTAGATATTTGCATTTGAATACAAAATGCATACACAAGGGATCATTACTCTCCATATTTTATTTACAACACTAAACACTACCAATTGAAAAAATAGGATCCATTCAAAAGGCAAGGAAGGCAATAGATAAAGCAAATTTAACGCAAGAGCCAATGCGAAGATGGTCTACACAATCCACCACAATTACTAGAAACACTTGTCATGGACAAGGAGTATATAGAGATATTTCTCGGTGGTATAAAGAAAAGATGTACAAGACCAACTTCACCACAAACTAGCAAATGGAAAAAGATAGGAATTAAAACACCATTTTTAAAGAGGGTTGTTGGTAGTTTCAATTATTCGAATCAACCGGCAAAGCCATGATTAGAATAAAAGGAAACAAATGGTTTCTCACATAATATATGGAAATGCATATTTTAGAGAAAAAACACACCAAGCAAACCCAAGCAAACAAGAACCAAAGGGTAACCACAAAGGAAAATTGGAACTTGTTTGAGTAAACATGCCACATAGGAAATGGATAATGTACACTATCAACTCTAAGTGGCAAACCTCAAATGTTCACATTTTTATGGGATTGTAATATGCACATAGCTTATTACTCCCCCATAATGTGATAATTTGTTTTATTTTTAAACAAGAGGCAAATAAGACCAACAAGAGAAATTAATGGACATTGTAGAATTTGAATTTCTCATGAATATGACACACCACATAGTGACTAGATAAGATGAAATATCAAAACTAGGTGGTGTGCTTCATGTACATACATTTTTAGGTTTGTGAGGTGCACTAAGCACATCACTCCCCCAAAATGGGATAGTCCATTAATATCTCAAAGAGCCAAATAAAATCCACACAAGATTCAAAAAGCTCAACACAAAGTTACACATATATGATACACAACTAACATACACCACCTTGAATAACAAGATAAGTAAGAAAGGAGCATATCACATACAAACACATGCTAGGAACAAAACTAACACATGCAAGGGAGCAAGCAACTTTCAATGAATATATGAATTAAATACAAGTTACCGCAAGGAGGAAGCATTGGATATGAGATAGATATGTGATAATCCAATTGACTTGGCTTGAGAAATAAACCCATGAAGATCCCTTAATTCTTCAAAAATAGTCAAGTCACCAATGCCCTCCATAAACACCTATTGATCAAGTTTGAGCTTGTTGGTCCCCAACCGAGTTGGGTCCTAAGAGGTTAGTCACAATAGGTTTGGGAACCCAAATGGTGCTTTTCTTGCCACCACTTTGAGCTCCTACATACTTGGCAAACACATTGCCAACTCTATCCTTCCCAAGAGAATACACATCATTAATTATGATAGGGTTGGATGGGGTACCGTTAGTGCATGAAGAAGCAAAATGACCTTTGCCACGGCAAAGGTAGCAACACCGACTCTTCTTCTTCTTAATAGGCTCCTCAACTTGAGGAGCAATAACTTGAGTCTTCTTGGGAGGTGGCCTTTGTTCAACTCGTGGTTGAGCACGAGATTGAACAAGAGGCCGCTTCCCTAGTTGCTTCTCACTAAGAGGCATCTTCTTCTTCATTGGGCAATCCCGAACATGGTGCCCTTCTAGCTTGCACTTGAAGCAAGTGATCTTGGCCGGATTCTTGATTTGAACTTGGCCCTTCTTATTCTCAACCTTGGACTTGTTCTTGATGTTGGAGTTGAATCCAAGTCCACTCTTGTCATTTGGGGATTGTTGCACACTCAACATGTTGTCAAGTGCCCTCTTCCCCTCATGACGCTTTTCCAAGCCTTTCTTCATAGAAGTGGCTTGGGCCTTGAGCTCTCCTCTTTTCTCTACATGGTTAGTGACAACACAAGTACTAGAGGAGGTAGATGCATCGTTGTTAGAGCAACAAGGCAAAGCAAGTAGTTCATCACATGATGTACCAACATTTTTAGTGGATGAACTACTAGGACTAGCACATGGCGATATAGCATTTTTAATTAAAGTTGTGCTAATATCCACATGAGGCTCACTTGATGTTACCTTTGTAGTGATGGCCTCATGAGCTAACTTTAGACAAGCATAGGAAGCTAGAAGATCATCATTAGAGCTAGATAGCTTTTTATGACTTTCTTCCAACTCCTTATACTTGCTAGTTAGCAACTCAAGTTGAGCCCTTAGCTCAACATTCTCCTTCAAGGTAGATGCTTCACAAGAAATGGAGTTAGTAGCACAAGCATTATTAGCGTTAGAAATAGGCGAAGGCATAACAAGATCATCATTTTTAGATAGTTGAGTTTGAAGTTGATCATGAGACAAGATGAGGAGAGAGTGTTCACGTTCCAAAGCCTTTTGAGTTTTGTCACGTCTCTCTATATCCTCAATTAGTCTAGCATTGCCAGCCCCAAATTCAACCTTTTCCTTTTTAAGCATGTTACATTTGGAAATGGCATGGTCACGTTCTTCAATAAGTTTAGCAATAATAGCATCGTGAGATTCCTCAATATTCTCAAGTTTCTCCTCAAGAGAAGCCCGAGTCTCTTGCTCTTCCTCAAGAGCATCTTCTAAAGTAGCCTTTTCCATCGCATCATCTCTTTCTATCTTACCCTTCTCTTCAAGGCTTG
Organism: Puccinellia tenuiflora; assembly: GCA_012064385.1. Lineage (NCBI taxonomy): Eukaryota > Viridiplantae > Streptophyta > Magnoliopsida > Poales > Poaceae > Puccinellia > Puccinellia tenuiflora. The sequence continues at coordinate 3,982,478 of QRDG01000473.1, read as the reverse complement.
CATTCAAGGCCTCAATAGTTTCCCCACGCTCAATAAGAGTGCTCATGATTTCAAAGAGGTTAGCTTGAGCACTATTATTGCTAGGAAGGGCTTTAAGAATCATTAGACCCTTATTTTGAAGCATAGCATTAACCTTTTCCACATCATCTTCTTCATCATTATTATCATCATCATTATCATCATTATTATTATCATTGCTAGAAGAAGATTTAGCCATAAGGCAATGATAGGTGGAAGAGAGGGATAATTAATTTTTGAACTACTCAAGTTCAAATCTTGTTCCACAATTAATTGAGTTTCCTCTACATTATTATTCATGCAAGAGTTAGAGGGAACACAAGCATTTTTATCATTGGAACAAGATAAAGCAAGCATATCATCATTAGATTTATCTAAGCAATTTTTGGATGATATGCAAGGACTATCAACACTAGCATGTATGACATTTATAGTGCTATAGTGTTTAGGTCCAAAGATGAAGCATTGCAACAAGATAGAGATAAATGATCATCAATAATGAGCTCACTATCAAGGTTGCAAAACCTATCACTACTCACCATTACATTGGATTGTGGCTTACCACATTTTGGTGAAGTAGATGAAGACGAGAACTCGTCACGGCCGGAGGTGGAGGGAGAACAATCATCCTCAATAATGTTGGACACTCCATATTTGTCTTGTAGCTTGGTCCAAAGATCATGAGCATCCCGGAGAGGCATGATTGACTCGAAAATTACTACACTCACAAACTTGCAAAACTCGTTAGATGCTAGAGTATCTAGATATAAGTTTTTCTCATCCTCTAAAGTCGTACTTGCGTAGTCCTTTGGAGGAGAAAAACCTATATCTAGGATATGCTCTATATTGGGGTCCAAGACCCGTAAGTGATTAAGCATATGAGTTTTCCAAGCATTAAAATTTGTGCCATTAAATCTAAATAAGGAATTGTGCACTAAATCCCTAGACGACATCTTTACTCTCTAGGCGGTAAAGCCAAACAAGAGAGACGAGGCTCTGATACCAATTGAAAGAACAAGCTATGCCCGGATGTCGCCTAGAGGGGGGGGGGGGGTGAATAGGCGATTAAAACTTTTTCTATTTAGGGGCTTGATAATTGCGGAATAAAACTATGTGTTTAAATTACCAAGCCAACAACCTAATATGCTAGGTTCACCTATGTGCACCAACAACTTATGCTAAGCAATTCAAGCAACAAGGTGATAGCAAGATATGAACTTCAAGCACGAAGGCTATCACAATGTAAATTGCATAAGTAAAGCTCGGGTATAGAAATAACCGAGGCACGCGGAGACGAGGATGTATTCCCGAGTTCCTCCTTGTTAAGGGAGTACGTCTCGTTGGAGGGGTGTGAGCTCGCCACAAAAGGCCTACTCAAGATGCCACAAAGGCCTCACCCTATTCTCCGATGAACCTCACCCAAGGGATTGGTTCACCTTCCACTATCGGAATCCTTCGGGGCGGATTCCGGAGCCCTTTACAACTTCTTCTTGGGGCACACACCCACAACTCAATTGGGGGCTCCCAAACTCGTGCCGAAGCTTCACAACTCGAAGACTTCGCGGCACCTCCAACCGTCTAGGGTACACAATGCACCCAAGAGGCAACAAGCTCTTGGGAACACAATGCACCCAAGAGTAACAAGCTCTTCAACGTCGATCTTCACGTATCACCGTGGAGGGAGCAACCCGATGCAACAAATGCAAAAGGCAAGAGCACACAAAGTGCTCAAATCCTTCACTCCCAAATTCCAACCAAAGCAACTAATGCTATGGAGGGAATAAAGAGAGGAAGAACAAAGGGGATGAACACAAAGCAACCCCAAAATCTAGATCCACAAGATTTCCCTCACTTAGAGGGGATTTTGATTGGTGGAATGGTAGATCTAGATCTCCTCTCTTGAATCCCTAAGTTTGGGCAAGAATCATTGGAGGGATGGAGAGGAATCAAGCTCACAAGATTAGCAACAATGGAGGAGAGAGAAAAAGTGAGCAGAAAAACGTGCAACCAGCCCTTGGGGGAAGAAGGGGGCTATTTATAGCCTCCCCCAAAAACTAGCCGTTATGTGCAGAAAACTGCACGGCGGTACTACCGCTGGGGCAGCGGTACTACCGCTACAGGTATGTGGACCGGTACAGCGTGTAAACCGACTCCAGCGGCAGCGGTACCCTGTGGGAGGTACCGCTGACCCCAGGTGGCGGTACTACCGGTGTCCGGCCGGTACTACCGGTGGATACTTAGCCGCAAGGGCTAAGCCATCCCAGCGGTAGTACGAGGCAGAAACCGCTGAGGTACCGAACCCCATACCCGTAGCCAAAACTTGCCCAGCGGTACCTCTGGCGGTAGCACCAGCGGTACTACCGCTGGAGGTTGTACTGCTGGGCAGCTGTGGCACCGCTCCAGGTTGGAGCGGTACTACCGCTGCGCCAGCGGTACTACCGCTGAAGGCAATTTTGGCAGACCAACCGGTACGAGAAAAACATAACTTAATCATCCGGACTCCGTTTTCGATGATCTTGGTCTCGTTGGAATCGCAACGAAGAGTACTACAAGATCATGCAGAGAAACGTCATTGTCCATCATTTGAGGAGGAGATCATAAGGAGAGAGTTTGACCTCTCTAAAAGGACACGCCGGGAAGACCTCCCTTTTTGAAAACCGGAAAGCCGAAACTTTGCAATTGAAGTCCGAAAGAGGTAAAACCAATTTTGTTGGAAAGAGGACAACAAAAGCAACCTTTGTAAAAGGCAAACAAGCAATAGAGATTTTGCAACGAGATGGAAGATATACATCTTCCGCACGAAAGAACCGGCAAAAACTCCAATACCGAAAACACAAAAGAAGACGCAAATGCAAACCGTTTTCGGTGACCTTGGCTTTGTCATGACAAGCATGACAAGCACCAATACCACACCACGATAAGATCCAAATAAGAACCAATAAAGATGATTGCATGGATGCAAAGGTTTGAGCTCTCCACGAACGATACGATCACGATACTCGGTCGAGAGCCCCTCTTGATAGTACGGCTATCTATCCTATAACCCGGTCTCTCACTAAACATAATGAGACCGGTAAAATAGAAACCCTATCAAGATCATACCTTTGCCTTGCGCATTAAATCCACTTGAGGTCGATGAAGACGATCTTCATCTCCTCAAGACGCAACCACCTTCTTGATTGCGCCTTGCTTGGTGAAGATTCACATGACGCTCCCCCATACACCAAGATGGGGAAAGCACTCCTTCGGCATATCTTCACTTGGCCTTTCTCTCGATGACGAACACCTTGGCCTTGATCAACAAATGATCTTCTTCCCTAAACCTTGACTCCAACACATGGAGAAACGGAGACCACAAATGATCTTCTTCCCTAAACCTTGACTCCAACACATGGAGAACAAGCGAGACCTTGACTCCAACAAATGGAGACAAGCAAGCAAATGGACACCTACAAATATAGCTCAATGCAAATATTAGTCCATAGAGATTGTCATTAATTACCAAAACCATGCATGGGATCAACCATGCACTTTCAATCTCCCCCATTTTGGTAATTGATGACAATCCCTTTTAAGAGGGTTTATATAATGAATAAAGCAACCTTGCATGACAAACAAGCAAGGATGCAAAGCGCATTAAAGGCAAATGCAACAAAAGCATAAAACCCAAATTCCCTTAAACCCTCTAAACTTCTCCCCCATTGGCATCGATTGCCGAAATGGGAAGAAAAATTTAGAGAGCCAATATAATATGAGTTCCTCATAAAGGTGTGCATTATCAAGATATGAGTGAATCAATGCACTTATTCATTGACGATAATTAGAGGAAATCAAACTATATTGAGGATCCAAAGATTGCAAAAGAGATAAAATCATTTTAACTATCTCCACAAAGGAGAAAACAATCAAAAGATCCAAAGCGAGAGTTCTAAATGAACACGGAGAAGCTCCCCAATGTTCATGCACAATAAGGAGTGCACAAATATGGCATCCTTGCTCCCCCAAAATCATCTAGAACACGCAACAAGTGCAAGAGTGCATAATGCAAAAGCAAATCATAGCACTTGCACCAAAGATGTGGTTGAGCCATAAGAAGATACCAATTTTCAAAAATTCAACATAAGATAGGCCCAACCGAGATAAAGAGATCTTTTAAAGAAATATATTCACAAGCTTAGGGATACCAATTGGAAACTAAAACCAATTGAAAATGCCAAAAGCTAGTGAGATCATTTAGCCAATAAAAATCAACATGCTCACCATGGTAAGCATGAGGTAAAAGATCTTCAAAAATACATGAGTGTGCAAAGATACCAATAAACAATAAGACAAGCACTCATGAGACAAATTTGGAACCACCAAAGAATTATAGATGAAAAACAAGGTGGCTCAAAGGAAATAGGATACCAACTAAAAGATGACCTCTCTCATATGTATAGGTTTCTTATTAGACAAACCATTGAAGATATACATCCGCAAAGAAACATATACATACGAAATGGTCCGGGAAAAAGATAACAAGGTATCCAAAAGGAAGTCATAAATATACAAACTGAGATTGTTGCTTAAAAGCATAGCACATAGCTCAAATTATCTCATTGTATATAAATGAACTTCAAATATATCAAATGCATCACACATATCACTAAGGGAACAAGAGATAGTGGAGATGCTTTGATATAGGCAACAAGTATCACAAGGAAATAATATCAATTGAAGAAAGGTTTTTGCAAATTCATCACACATATCACAAAGATATATTAAGTGAAGGAAAAAGCCAAAACCACAACAATTGCATATAAGAGCTTTCATGCCAAGAGGCAACCTACACAAGGTTGAATACTAGAAAGGTATGCATGAGATAGATACTTGTTACCGAGATGCATTGAAGATGAAGATGATGAGAGTTGGTTTGTCATCAAAGCTTGACTCCGACAATCACACGGTGAGAACACCTTCCTTATGAATGAGGCAAGCATCCAATGCATCTCCATTGTACCTAAAACACAATTAGAGTACAAAATGGTTCCCAAACTCATTGGGTCCCATAGTAGTTAGATCAACTACAATATATAGGAAACACTCCACATAAATATGTGCATATAGATATGAAATTGAATTTCATGCACATCTTAGCCGATTTAGGATTCGGTGGAGTATCCCCTATATATTGGAACTAGAAAGACTAGCATGCTAAATAATATATACTAGTAAAAAGCATGCATAGACTTACAAGAACCAAAAGAGATACAATTGGACAAAAACACCAAGTAAACCAAGAAGAGCACACCAAGGTGTGACACAAAAAGGTTGTCCAAATTATATCAAAATCCAAATCAACACATGATTGAGGAAAAAAATCAAATCAACAAATGATTGATTCCATAACACATCAACACATGAGGTGTGATATCAAAAGGAATCAAATCAACACAACAAATGATCGATAAGACACCAATTGAAAATAAGATACCAATTAAAACAACAAATGTCAATTTAGGAGAAAAGATACCAATAAGAGGGTGATACTTGACCGAAATCAAGTAAAGTGAAATAGGCAAGAAGGTATCAAGACTCCCACAATAAATATTAATTGGAACAAATATCTATGGAGGAGATATAAATTCCAATTAATACCAATTGAAGGTACCAACACAAGATAAAGAATCAAATGCCAATTGAAAGGATCAATAATTGATAGATAGGTTAGTGTTCTAAATAAAAGGAATGCTCCCCCAAGATTCATGCATTATCTTAGATATTTGCATTTGAATACAAAATGCATGCACAAGGGATCATTACTCTCCATATTTTATTTACAACACTAAACACTACCAATTGAAAAATAGGATCCATTCAAAAGGCAAGGAAGGCAATAGATAAAGCAAATCAACGCAAGAGCCAATGTGAAGATGGTCTACAAAATCCACCACAATTACTAGTATCACTTGTCATGGACAAGGAGTATATAGAGATATTTCTCGGTGGTATAAAGGAATGATGTACAAGACCAACTTCACCACAAACTAGCAAATGGCAAAAGATAGGAATTAAAACACCATTTTTAAAGAGGTTTGTTGGTAGTTTCAATTATTCGAACTCAACCGGCAAAGCCATGTTAGAATAAAAGGAAACAAATGGTTTCTCACATAATATATGGAAATGCATATTTAGAGAAAAACCACACCAAGCAAACCCAAGCAAACAAGAACCAAAGGGTAACCGACAAAGGAAAATTGGAACTTGTTTGAGTAAACATGCCACATAGGAAATGGATAATGTACAATATCAACTCTAAGTGGCAAACCTCAAATGTTCACATTTTTATGGGATTGTAATATGCACATAGCTTATTACTCCCCCATAATGTGATAATTGTTTTATTTTTAAACAAGAGGCAAATAAGACCAACAAGAGAAATTAATGGACATTGTAGAATTTGAATTTCTCATGAATATGACACACCACATAGTAGCTAGATAAGATGAAATATCAAACTAGGTGGTGTGCTTCATGTACATACATTTTTAGGTTTGTGAGGTGCACTAAGCCCATCACTCCCCCAAAATGGGATAGTCCATTAATATCTCAAAGAGCCAAATAAAATCCACACAAGATTCAAAAAGCTCAACACAAAGTTACACATATATGATACACAACTAACATACACCACCTTGAATAACAAGATAAGTAAGAAAGGAGCATATCACATACAAACACATGCTAGGAACAAAACTAACACATGCAAGGGAGCAAGCAACTTTCAATGAATATATGAATTAAATACAAGTTACCGCAAGGAGGAAGCATTGGATATGAGATAGATATGTGATAATCCAATTGACTTGGCTTGAGAAGATAAAACCATGAAGATCCCTTAATTCTTCAAAAATAGTCAAGTCACCAATGCCCTCCATATCAACCTATTGATCAAGTTTGAGCTTGTTGGTCCCCAACCGAGTTGGGTCCTAAGAGGTTAGTCACAATAGGTTTGGGAACCCAAATGGTGCTTTTCTTGCCACCACTTTGAGCTCCCTACATACTTGGCAAACACATTGCCAACTCTATCCTTCCAAGAGAATACACATCATTAATTATGATAGGGTTGGATGGGGTACCGTTAGTGCATGAAGAAGCAAAATGACCTTTGACACGGCAAAGGTAGCAACACCGACTCTTCTTCTTCTTAATAGGCTCCTCAACTTGAGGAGCAATAACTTGAGTCTTCTTAGGAGGTGGCCTTTGTTCAACTCGTGGTTGAGCACGAGATTGAACAAGAGGCCGCTTCCTAGTTGCTTCTCACTAAGAGGCTTCTTCTTCTTCATTGGGCAATCACGAACATGATGCCCTTCTAGCTTGCACTTGAAGCAAGTGATCTTGGCCGGATTCTTGACTTGAACTTGGCCCTTCTTCTTCTCAACCTTGGACTTGTTCTTGATGTTGGAGTTGAATCCAAGTCCACTCTTGTCATTTGGGGATTGTTGCACACTCAACATGTTGTCAAGTGCCCTCTTCCCTCATGACGCTTTTCCAAGCCTTTCTTCAAAGAAGTGGCTTGGGCCTTGAGCTCTCCTCTTTTCTCTACATGGTTAGTGACAACACAAGTACTAGAGGAGGTAGATGCATCGTTGTTAGAGCAACAAGGCAAAGCAAGTAGTTCATCACATGATGTACCAACATTTTTAGTGGATGAACTACTAGGACTAGCACATGGCAATATAGCATTTTTAATTAAAGTTGTGCTAATATCCACATGAGGCTCACTTGATGTTACCTTTGTAGTGATGGCCTCATGAGTAACTTAAACAAGCATAGGAAGCTAGGACGATCATCATTCGAGCTAGATAGCTTTTTATGACTTTCTTCAACTCCTTAAACTGCTAGTTAGCAACTCAGTTGAGCTCTTAGCTCAACATTCTCCTTCAGGTAGATGCTCACAAGAAATGGAGTTAGTAGCACAGCATCATTAGCGTTAGAAATAGACGAAGGCATAACAAGTTCATCATTTTTTAGATATTTGAGTTTGAAGTTGATCATGAGACAAGATGAGGAGAGAGTGTTCACGTTCCAAAGCCTTTTGAGTTTTGTCACGTCTCTCTATATCCTCAATTAGTCTAGCATTGCAGCCCCAAATTCAACCTTTTCCTTTTTAAGCATGTTACATTTGGAAATGGCATGGTCACGTTCTTCAATAAGTTTAGCAATAATAGCATCGTGAGATTCCTCAATATTCTCAAGTTCTCCTCAAGAGAAGCCCGAGTCTCTTGCTCTTCCTCAAGAGCATCTTCTAAAGTAGCCTTTTCCATCGCATCATCTCTTTCTATCTTACCCTTCTCTTCAAGGCTTGCATTCAAGGCCTCAATAGTTTCCCCACGCTCAATAAGAGTGCTCATGATTTCAAAGAGGTTAGCTTGAGCACTATTATTGCTAGGAAGGGCTTTAAGAATCATTAGACCCTTATTTTGAAGCATGGCATTAACCTTTTCCACATCATCTTCTTCATCATTATTATCATCATCATTATCATTATTATTATCATTGCTAGAAGAAGATTTAGCCATAAGGCAATGATAGGTGGAAGAGGAGGGATAATTAATTTTTGAACTACTCAAGTTCAAATCTTGTTCCACAATTAATTGAGTTTCCTCTACATTATTATTCATGCAAGAGTTAGAGGGAACACAAGCATTTTTATCATTGGAACAAGACAAATCAAGCATATCATCATTAAATTTATCTAAGCAATTTTTGGATGATATGCAAGGACTATCAACACTAGCATGTATGACATTTATAGTGCTATAAGTGTTTAGGTCCAAAGATGAAGCATTGCAACAAGATAGAGATAAATGATCATCAATAATGAGCTCACTATCAAGGTTGCAAAACCTATCACTACTCACCATTACATTGGATTGTGGCTTACCACATTTTGGTGAAGTAGATGAAGACGAGAACTCGTCACGGCCGGAGGTGGAGGGAGAACAATCATCCTCAATAATGTTGGACACTCCATATTTGTCTTGTAGCTTGGTCCAAAGATCATGAGCATCCCGGAGAGGCATGATTGACTCGAAAATTACTACACTCACAAACTTGCAAAACTCGTTAGATGCTAGAGTATCTAGATATAAGTTTTTCTCATCCTCTAAAGTCGTACTTGCGTAGTCCTTTGGAGGAGAAAAACCTATATCTAGGATATGCTCTATATTGGGGTCCAAGACCCGTAAGTGATTAAGCATATGAGTTTTCCAAGCATTAAAATTTGTGCCATTAAATCTAAATAAGGAATTGTGCACTAAATCCCTAGACGACATCTTTACTCTCTAGGCGGTAAAGCCAAACAAGAGAGACGAGGCTCTGATACCAATTGAAAGAACAAGCTATGCCCGGATGTCGCCTAGAGGGGGGGGGGGGGGTGAATAGGCGATTAAAACTTTTTCTATTTAGGGGCTTGATAATTGCGGAATAAAACTATGTGTTTAAATTACCAAGCCAACAACCTAATATGCTAGGTTCACCTATGTGCACCAACAACTTATGCTAAGCAATTCAAGCAACAAGGTGATAGCAAGATATGAACTTCAAGCACGAAGGCTATCACAAAGTAAATTGCATAAGTAAAGCTCGGGTATAGAAATAACCGAGGCACGCGGAGACGAGGATGTATTCCCGAGTTCCTCCTTGTTAAGGGAGTACGTCTCGTTGGAGGGGTGTGAGCTCGCCACAAAAGGCCTACTCAAGATGCCACAAAGGCCTCACCCTATTCTCCGATGAACCTCACCCAAGGGATTGGTTCACCTTCCACTATCGGAATCCTTCGGGGCGGATTCCGGAGCCCTTTACAACTTCTTCTTGGGGCACACACCCACAACTCAATTGGGGGCTCCCAAACTCGTGCCGAAGCTTCACAACTCGAAGACTTCGCGGCACCTCCAACCGTCTAGGGTACACAATGCACCCAAGAGGCAACAAGCTCTTGGGAACACAATGCACCCAAGAGTAACAAGCTCTTCAACGTCGATCTTCACGTATCACCGTGGAGGGAGCAACCCGATGCAACAAATGCAAAAGGCAAGAGCACACAAAGTGCTCAAATCCTTCACTCCCAAATTCCAACCAAAGCAACTAATGCTATGGAGGGAATAAAAGAGGAAGAACAAAGGGATGAACACAAAGCAACCCCAAAATCTAGATCCACAAGTTTCCCTCACTTAGAGGGGATTTTGATTGGTGGAATGGTAGATCTAGATCTCCTCTCTTGAATCCCTAAGTTTGGGCAAGAATCATTGGAGGGATGGAGAGGAATCAAGCTCACAAGATTAGCAACAATGGAGGAGAGAGAAGAAGTGAGCAGAAAAACGTGCAACCAGCCCTTGGGGGAAGAAGGGGGCTATTTATAGCCTCCCCCAAAAACTAGCCGTTATGTGCAGAAAAACTGCACGGCGGTACTACCGCTGGGGCAGCGGTACTACCGCTACAGGTATGTGGAACGGTACTGCGTGCAAACCGACTCCAGCGGCAGCGGTACCCTGTGGGAGGTACCGCTGACCCCAGGTGGCGGTACTACCGGTGTCCTGCCGGTACTACCGGTGGATACTTAGCCGCAAGGGCTAAGCCATCCCAGCGGTAGTACGAGGCAGAAACCGCTGAGGTACCGAACCCCATACCCGTAGCCAAAACTTGCCCAGCGGTACCTCTGGCGGTAGCACCAGCGGTACTACCGCTGGAGGTTGTACTGCTGGGCAGCTGTGGCACCGCTCCAGGTTGGAGCGGTACTACCGCTGAAGGCAATTTTGGCAGACCAACCGGTACGAGAAAAACATAACTTAATCATCCGGACTCCGTTTTCGATGATCTTGGTCTCGTTGGAATCGCAACGAAGAGTTCTACAAGATCATGCAGAGAAATGTCATTGTCCATCATTTGAGGAGGAGATCATAAGGAGAGAGTTTGTTCTCTCTAAAAAGGACACGCCGGGAAGACCTCCCTTTGAAAACCGGAAATGCCGAATCTTTTGCAATTGAAGTCCGAAAGAGGTAAAACCAATTTTGTTGGAAAGAGGACAACAAAAGCAACCTTTGTAAAAGGCAAACAAGCAATAGAGATTTTGCAACGAGATGGAAGATATACATCTTCCGCACGAAGAACCGGCAAAATCTCCAATACCGAAAACACAAAAGAAGACGCAAATGCAAACCGTTTTCGGTGACCTTGGCTTTGTCATGACAAGCATGACAAGCACCAAGACCACACCACGATAAGATCCAAATAAGAACCAATAAAGATGATTGCATGGATGCAAAGGTTTGAGCTCTCCACGAACGATACGATCATGATACTCGGTCGAGAGCCCCTCTTGATAGTACGGCTATCTATCCTATAACCCGGTCTCTCACTAAACATCATGAGACCGGTAAAATAGAAACCCTATCAAGATCATACCTTTGCCTTGCGCATTAATCCACTTGAGGTCGATGAAGACGATCTTCATCTCCTCAAGACGCACCATCTTCTTGATTGCGCCTTGCTTGGTGAAGATTCACTTGACGCTCCCCCATACACCAAGATGGGGAAAGCACTCCTTCGGCATATCTTCACTTGGCCTTTCTCTCGATGACGAACACCTTGGCCTTGATCAACAAATGATCTTCTTCCCTAAACCTTGACTCCAACACATGGAGAACAAGCGAGACCGATGACGAACACCTTGGCCTTGATCAACAAATGATCTTCTTCCCTAAACCTTGACTCCAACACATGGAGAACAAGCGAGACCTTGACTCCAACAAATGGAGACAAGCAAGCAAATGGACACCTACAAATATAGCTCAATGCAAATATTAGTCCATAGAGATTGTCATTAATTACCAAAACCATGCATGGGATCAACCATGCACTTTCAATCTCCCCCATTTTGGTAATTGATGACAATCCCTTTTTAAGAGGGTTTATATAATGAATAAAGCAACCTTGCAAGACAAACAAGCAAGGATGCAAGCGCATTAAAGGCAATGCAACAAAAGCATAAAACCCAAATTCCCTTAAACCCTCTAAACTTCTCCCCCATTGGCATCGATTGCCGAAATGGGAAGAAAAATTTAGAGAGCCAATATAATATGAGTTCCTCCATAAAGGTGTGCATTACTCAAGATATGAGTGAAATCAAATGCACTTATTCATTGACGAATAATTAGAGGAAATCAAACTATATTGAGGATCCAAAGATTGCAAAAAAAGATTAACTCATTTTAAACATCTCCACAAAGGAGAAAAGCAATCGAGAAGATCCAAAGCGAGAGTTCTAGATAAAAATGAAGAAGCTCCCCAATTTTCATGCACAATTGAGAAGTGCACAAAAATGGCATCCTCGCTCCCCCAAAATCATCTAGAACACTCAACAAGTGCAAGAGTGCATAATGCAAAAGCAAATCATAGCACTTGCACCAAAGATGTGGTTGAGCCATAAAGGAGATACCAACTTTCAAAAATTCATCATAAGATAAGCCCAACCGAGATAAAGAGATCTTTTAAAGAAATATATTCACAAGCTTAGGGATACCAATTGGAAACTAAAACCAATTGAAAATGCCAAAAGCTAGGAATTTATAAAAATGCCCTGGTGCTACTTTTAAATGTTTAAAACCTGATGCTGGACTTGTTTGCAAATCTTTTAAAATTTCCAGGGAGTTCTTCGCGAATTCTTTTTTCCCCTCTCTCTCTCTCTCTCCACAGTGCCGGCGCACTGGCGCCATGCCTCCAAGCTGGCCGGCGCCATGCCGCATGCGGCCGTGGCATGGAGGACTAAGGAGGCTCCCCACCGATGTGCACCTGCTCCCTCTCCCTCCTCTCTCCCCGTCCCGACCACAAATTTCCGGATTGGGCGATTCTTTTCCCTCTCCCAAGATCCTCCCTCACCGCCGAACGTGTCGAGCTCGCCGCCGTCACTCCCGAGCGTCCCGGTCAAATCGAAGGGTGTGGCGTTCTCCGCCGCCTCCCCTGCTTCCTCCTCTGCGGCGGAATCGAACCAGGGCAGCCCGGGACCGACGTTTCCGTCCTCGACATCACGTCCCGGCCGCGCCGCTCGCTGGGCCGATTCCGGCAGTCCCCGTTTCTCCGCGTCGTTGTCATCCACACGTGCGACCTCAGGGTGAGCCCCGCTCTCTTTAAGCCCTTTCCTCGCGCCCTCTTTCCCTCCCTCGCCGCCGTTTCTTGGTCGCCGTCCTCGCCGGTGGCCGCCGCATGCGTGCCCGGCCTGGGCGTCGGCCTGAGCCGGCCAGCAGGCCGGCTGGTTCCGATAGAGGCCCGGCCTAACGCCCGGCCTGGGCCGGCCACGAGGCCGGTTGCCTCTGGCTTGAGCCCGGCCTGCCTCCGGACTAGGCCGGCTCTGAGGCCGGCACCCTCTGCCACTGGCCCGGCCTGCAACCCGGCCTGGGCCGACCTGTGGGCCGGCCCGTACAGTAAAAACAGAAAATGGTTTAAATTGAATTAATTCATAACTTTTCAAATATTGCTCCATTTTTTAGCAAATCAAATACCATTTTGATCAGGAAAACAAACCCTACAATATGAAATCATTGTGACACTATTTTGAAACCATATATTTGCTGTTTATTTAAGAATTCCAAGGATGGGTTAAATAATCCCCAATTTGGAAAAATCATAATTCGTTAAATATTTATCCAAAAATTATGAATAAAATATCAAAGTGATCGTCATGTCAAATTCTATTCAACCATGGTAATATCATGTCATGATCACAAATTCCTATTTGATGTTGTTCATAATTTGATTAAATGAATTAAATTCATTTATTTAATTAATTTGCTATTTATTCATCGGTGCCCCGAAAATTACAACTAAGATACCAAAATGATCGGAATGACAAACCCTATCCTTTCATGTCATGCTCATGCATATTGAGCCATTTCTCTAATAATGTGATGTTTTATAAGTAATGTGGTCACTAAGATAAATATGGAGTTGTGTCCAAATAATTGCCCTAATTATTTGGAACTCCATTTAATTTGTTAAATAAATTAAATGATATTATCCTTGCATCAATTGGACATGTCATCATGTGAGTGCGCATCGCACCTTGTGTTCGTGTGATTTATTTGTCCTTTGTATTTCTTTTGGGTATCGATAGATTCCGGAGTTGAGGTCACCCCGACCTATCACGACGAGCAGTACTACGCGCCCCGGCAGCAAGGCAAGAGATAACCTAACCTTCTTGGCATTCTAGCATCCTTTGTTTTATAAACTTATTTTATCTACCATATAATATTGCATGCGATTCAATTGCCTCTTTGCCCAAAATATAGAGAATCCTAAGATTGCATGTTCTTCCCCGAGCCATTCACATGTATCCCTACCTATGAACCCTAGAGATGATGTGTTGGCCAAATACAAAGTATAATTGTTGATAAACATTCTTAGCTATGCTTAGCCATGCTTATTAGAATGCTTAGATGTCCGTTACTTAATTCCATGATGTTGGTATTGATGGAATGAATCGGGCATGGTGGATGAAGGTGATGCTTAACTAAATTGCTAAAAGGCTTGGATGAGTTGCCCTCGGGGAGGGTGTTTTGCCTCATTCTTGCCGCCTAGGCTGAGAGTGCTTTTAGCTAGAACCAAGAAACGAGCGTGCTGCCAACGGTGGGGACATATGGAATCCCCTTTGACCAAATAACTTGTGCGGGCGTATCCAAGGGTCCTCTAGTTCGGTTTTCCATTTACGTGTGAGTGTGTGGGTGGAAAAAGGAATGATGAGGACGGTGGTGTTTAGTACGTGGCGATGGGGCAGGGTGCTGAAATAGGCACTGAACCTGTCCTGTGGCCACTGATGACTCTTGGATAGTCTCACGCGAGGTAAAGGTTTAACCGCGCCCACTCGCCGACCTTCCTCGGAAGAGGGCCAATCAGGTGAGCCGGACGGTACCGGTGGGTAATTAGTACACCCCTGCAGGGTAAATCTTTTCGAAAAGCCGTGTCCGCGGTTATGGACAAATCTTGGGAAAGGCGGATTAGCTCATAGAGAACCTTAACCTTAATTAATTAATTTGGCAGCTAAAGGTTGCAACTCAACGTGTGGGTAAAGGTTCATTTCCTCGAGGGGGATTCGAGGGAGTGCCTTTGGTGGAGATGAGTGGTGATGGTTACAAAGGGGTTCGATGAGAACCAATGATGACAAATGTTACTCTCTTACCCCTTTATAAAACTATTCTGAGTAGACGAATGCCTTGAGTCATTTACGTTTCGGTTTATGAAAATTAGCTTTATGCAAAAGAAATACATATACAGCTTTAGAGCCTCCGTCAGTCATTGGGCCTATATCGCCCTACTAAACTTGCGAGTACATCGTACTCAGTCTCTCTTTGCTGCCTCTATATTTGTATTTCAGAGGAGGACGACACCGAGCAGCTAGGTGGGTTCTTCGTTGACGTCGACTACTAGTCTGGGGTTCCCAGGTGGCAGCTTGGGACCGTGGAACAAGCTGGCTTGGGTGATGTTTATCTGTAGGCCTCTTAGGCCATAATTTGCTTCTTGTTGTATTAGACAACGCTACTTCGCTTCCGCTTGTTGAATTGATGGTCTGTGACCTTTTGATGTGTAATATTTGTATTCTTCTCGTTATATGAGTTGCTATATGATTTTGTGTCGTAGAGTCATGCAATGTGCCAGTTGTTCCACAAGTCTCGGTCTCTTTACTATACATGGAAGCGATGTCTGAGCTTATGGCATGATCGAGGTGTTGTGTGCCGATGATCCATTCCGAGCACACCTGCCAATGAGTTTTGGCCTGGGATTGGTAAACCCAGTAACCCTCGATTGTGTAGCATGACCGGTTACACAACGTTCCACTGTATAGTTCTGGGGTCGGGGCGCTACAAGATCCTCCAGTTGCGCAGCCTGATCTGCGAACATCTTCCGCACGGCTCCTATCACTGTGTGCTTCTGCTCACGGAGCCGCTTGCCCATGTCTTCCACCAGGTGTTCCTTGAGGAGATTGTAGACGGCCTTGGACTCGGGCATGAGGTCGTCCATCGCGGCACGGATCCGACGCTCGCGGAGTCGGGTGGGGTAGTGGTGGCGGGGCAGATCCAGGATCGGAACGGCTCTGATACCAAGTGTGAGATGCTTCGATCTAGATCTAAACCAACATGAACAAATCAAGGAAATTCTACCAATTCACGAAGTATTTGGTGTATCTGATGTTCCGCCCAACCACCCACACATCAGTTACAAGATCTTAGCCAATCCGCCCTTCCGTCCAGCCTCCCTCTCTACTCTCACGTTCTCGCTTTAAGTATTACAGGGCTATCGCCCATACTCAGCTTGCAAGCCGGGCCGGAAGTCTCCTGATGCGAATGGGCCTCCTCCTCGGCCCAGGTGGCGACATTGGCCTTGACTGAGCAGGAGAGCTGCTGACATGGCCACACCGGCGAGGTGGGGGCGAGGACGTGGCCGTCAGCAGGGCAATGCGGGATACGTGCCCCATGTCAATGGCGGAGGCGCGAGCAATTCCGCCTAGCCATGGACGAGGACCACCTCTTGTAACCGGAGGCGAAGCACATCACATCACGGTGGAGAGGCAGCTCGCGGACAAGGATGTCCGTCATCACCAACCTCGTCTGCGACCCCAGCCTAGTTGACTTGGCTAGCAACGAAAGAAGTGAGTGCAGAGTCATTTGTCTGACAATAAGATATCTGAAAAATACATTCCACTTAGACTATTTTTGTGATATGATTGGCTTAGTTTGGTAACTACTCCGTAGATAACTCAAGGCCGACGTGGTGCGACACCTACCGATCGGAAGAAAAAAAAATGGTTCCTAAGAAAGTGAAGAACTACACGGAGATGCCTCCTTATCAGAAATAACCCGGTGGTGTGTTTGAACGAACTCCGTCATTCGCCCGTGCGCTAATCGCTTTTGTGCCTTTTCTTTTTACATGAATCGTTTTTGTGCCTTGGTAAATCGTTATATATTTACTGGTTGCAAGTTGCAACGCACGTCTGTTTAGCTAGTGTTTTTTATTTTATTTGGAAAAGCTAGTCTCCGTCGCTCGCATACTCGCATGGACAGGGTTGATGGGGGCACCGCGCAGCGAGTGGCCCTTCTCGAGTAGTACTCCAAAACTTTATTACTAGCTCTCGATATCACGCCCCACTCGCCCTGTCGATCGGTGAGCCGCCGAAGCTCTCTGTCGACATGATATCGCTTTTCATGATCTACTCCAATAGCCATAGGTGATAGCTGCTCTGCTGTGTGTGGGGCTATTTTCATATACTAATCTCTGCTTCTTTTCTGCTGAAAAGCTCGCATCAGTATGCCAAGTAGGCATGGATCCAGATTCTAGATCAGGGCCAAAAACACGTTCAATCGAATTATGAATGTGGCAGAGTGGACCGGCGTGTCCGATGATCGATGACACCGAGCCACCAATCGATTCGCACGCTACTACTGTTATTATATTCTGTTAACATCCTGACGAGTGACGAGGTGTAAACTTTTTCTGTCTTGCAACCTGTGTTTGGTTTAAAAAAGTACGTACAGATTATGGAAATCTTCCGGGTTACACTTGACTTTCACGGTAGATTCGTGTCACTGGACTCGATCCACGCCGGATCCACCAACTCTGCTGAGCACGGTCAGAGGATGCGCGGTTGATCAATATTTTTTCAGTTTAGCTTCCTCGTGGTCTCGATCAGCTAGCGCGGAGTCAGAAACGACTTGGTGCACCCCGCGTGGGCCCTCACGGCTTGCATACGCCATATACAGTACACGTACATGGTAGTAGATTGGTATTAGTACCATGATATAATGCGCCATAATCTCTTTCGGTGTAAGGTCACGTGCGAATAAAAGTCTCATGACTCTATCCCTACCATAGTGTGATGATCGTCCTTGTCTACGCGGTTGAGTCTGGTTACAAGACCATCAGGCGCATCAGCTATCGATAGACTCGTGTGTTTCAAGTCTGGGGTAGTCAATGCTCTCAGTACGAACATGCGGTTCGAGAGCTGCCTGCTTGCAAGTAATTTATCTCCGCCACATGCGTTCAACAATCATATTTGTTTCCACCTATACATCAAAGTGCACGATTCAAGCCGCTATTCGAAACCTTTGAGGTTACTCCGGCTTCTGCATGACTGTCTTTTTGCGATTTTCAGAGTATTCGATAAATGTCAAGTTGCATTGATCAATGTTTTTATTTTAATTTCTTAGAACTATGGTACTTT
This sequence comes from Puccinellia tenuiflora, assembly GCA_012064385.1. Lineage (NCBI taxonomy): Eukaryota > Viridiplantae > Streptophyta > Magnoliopsida > Poales > Poaceae > Puccinellia > Puccinellia tenuiflora. The sequence goes on along the minus strand of QRDG01000473.1, from coordinate 3,964,213 downwards.
GATTTTCTTATCAATAAGATTATTGAATTTTTTTTCACACAAGACGAAAAAATTCCGACGAACTAACTAATTTACCAAATTTCTCATAGAGTGACAAATGCAATGTTTGTCCTTTGAAAGTTTGATGCAAATCATAAATTCGATATTTTATCGTGGCAAAATTGTTCATCAAATCCCCAACCTCGATATCTTTTTTCCTACCAAATAATCCGACAAACGAATCCCAGATGGAAGTGCGACATTTTTATGAAGTAGAATATATGGTTCAAGGGAAGATGTCGACAGCGATGCTCGAGGGCGACGTCACCTCCTTGGAAGCGTCGACATGGCACTGCTCGTGCTTCCCCGCCTCGAGCACCGGGGGAATCCTAGATCTGGTCATCATGTCGGGCGGCGGCGCGGCTGTGTTGTTCCCTCCTTGGAGGCGTCACCTAGGTGTTNTAGGACACGCTCTATATTGGGGTCCAAGACCCGTAAGTGATTAAGCATATGAGTTTTCCAAGCATTAAAATTTGTGCCATTAAATCTAAACAAGGAATTGTGCACTAAATCCCTAGACGACATCTTTACTCTCTAGGCGGTAAAGCCAAACAAGAGAGACGAGGCTCTGATACCAATTGAAAGAACAAACAATGCCCGGATGTCGCCTAGAGGGGGGGTGAATAGGCGATTAAAGCTTTTTCTAATTAGGGGCTTGATAATTGCGGAATAAAACTATGTGTTTAAATTAACAAGCCAACAACCTAATATGCTAGGGTTACCTATGTGCACCAACAACTTATGCTAAGCAATTAAAGCAACAAGGTGATAGCAAGATATGAACTTCAAGCACGAAGGCTATCACAATGTAAATTGCATAAGTAAAGCTCGGGTATAGAAATAACCGAGGCACGCGGAGACGAGGATGTATTCCCGAGTTCCTCCTTGTTAAGGGAGTACGTCTCGTTGGAGGGGTGTGAGCTCGCCACAAAAGGCCTACTCAAGATGCCACAAAGGCCTCACCCTATTCTCCGATGAACCTCACCCAAGGGATTGGTTCACCTTCCACTATCGGAATCCTTCGGGGCGGATTCCGGAGCCCTTTACAACTTCTTCTTGGGGCACACACCCACAACTCAATTGGGGGCTCCCAAACTCGTGCCGAAGCTTCACAAGCGAAGACTTCGCGGCACCTCCAACCGTCTAGGGTACACAATGCACCCAAGAGGCAACAAGCTCTTGGGAACACAATGCACCCAAGAGTAAAAAAGCTCTTCAACGTCGATCTTCACGTATCACCGTGGAGGGAGCAACCCGATGCAACAAATGCAAAAGGCAAGAGCACACAAAGTGCTCAAATCCTTCACTCCCAAATTCCAACCAAAGCAACTAATGCTATGGAGGGAATAAGAGAGGAAGAACAAAGGGGATGAACACAAAGCAACCCCAAAATCTAGATCCACAAGTTTCCCTCACTTAGAGGGGATTTTGATTGGTGGAATGGTAGATCTAGATCTCCTCTCTTGAATCCCTAAGTTTGGGCAAGAATCATTGGAGGGATGGAGAGGAATCAAGCTCACAAGGTTAGCAACAATGGAGGAGAGAGAAAAGCAAGTGAGCAAGACAAGCAACCAGCCCTTGGGGGAAGAAGGGGGCTATTTATAGCCTCCCCCAAAAACTAGCCGTTGGAAAACCGCAGGGCCGGAAATTCCGGGTTAAAGGGGCCGGAACTTCCGGCCGGGGGCCGGATATTCCGGGGCTTACACCGGAATTTCCGGTGCCCCGGAAATTTCCGGAGCAAACCTCCGGTGCAAAGTTCCGGACCCCCACCCGAGAGTAAACGCGAAAAAGACTTAGCCAAATTTTCCTTGGGCCGGATATTCCGGACCAAAGACCGGAAATTCCGGACCCCCGGAAATTTCCGAGGCAAAATTCCGGACCCCCTACAGAGAGAAAAGTCAAAAAGACTTAGCCAAAAAAGCTCAGATGAAAATATGGGCCGGATATTCCGGTGCAACGGCCGGAACTTCCGGGGGCCGGAATTTCCGGACCCCGGGCCGGAATTTCCGCCCCGGGCCGGAATTTCCGGACCCCGGGCCGGAATTTCCGCCCCTCAGAAAAACTGCAGAATGAGCAATATGAAAACGGGCATATCTTTTGCATCCGGACTCCGTTTTCGATGATCTTGGACTCGTTGGACTCGCAATGAAAAGCTCTACAAGATCATGCAGAGAAACATCATTGTCCATCATGATATTATAAAACCAAATGGGGAGAGTTTAAAAGCTCTTTTTCGCAAACCGAAAAACCGTTTCTTTTGCAATTGAAGTCCAAAAGAGGTAAAACCAAATTTGTTGGAAAGAGGACAACAAAAGCCACCTTTGTACAAGGCAAACAAGCAATAGAGATTTTGCAACGAGATGGAAGATATAAATCTTCCGCACGAAGGAACCGGCAAAATCTCCAATACCGAAAACACAAAAGAAGACGCAAATGCAAACCGTTTTCGGTGACCTTGGCTTTGTCATGACAAGCATGACAAGCACCAAGACCACACCACGATAAGATCCAAATAAGAACCAATAAAGATGATTGCATGGATGCAAAGGTTTGAGCTCTCCACGAACGATACGATCACGAAACTCGGTCGAGAGCCCCTCTTGATAGTACGGCTATCTATCCTATAACCCGGTCTCTCACTAAACACCATGAGACCGGTAAAATAGAAACCCTATCAAGATCATACCTTTGCCTTGCGCATTAATCCACTTGAGGTCGACGAAGACGATCTTCATCTCCTCAAGACGCATCACCTTTCTTGATTGCGCTTCGTTTGGTGAAGATTCACATGACGCTCCCCCATACACCAAGATGGGGAAAGCACTCTTCGACATATCTTCACTTGGACTTGAGGGTTGATCAATCCGCACAAAGCCTTGATCAACCCAAAACTTCTTCTTCTTCCCTTGAGCTTGACTCCAACAAATGGAGGTCAAGCAACGCACCTTGACTCCAACACATGGAGACAAGCTTGGCCTTGATCAACAAATGATCTTCAACCTTGACCTTGACTCCAACCAATGGAGACAAGCAAGCTTGGCCTTGGTCAACAAATGATCTTGACACAAGCTAAAGGACAACCTACACATAGAGCTCAACACAAATATTAGTCCATAGAGATTGTCATTAATTACCAAAACCATGCATGGGATCAACCATGCACTTTCAGCCCCGACCTGGGCGGTATCGCCTCCCTTACAGCCCCCACTGGCACCAGCCTTATAGGACTACATGCCAAGGAGGCTAGCTAGCAACTGATCTTGCATGGCCTTGTTGCGTATATGTGTCATTCTAATGTGGATATACTCCTATATACTATTCTGCAGATCCAAAATAACAATGTTTTATGAGAAAACAAGCTGCAGTGTATAATTATGACCATTAGTTTCTTACGCGAAGGTGTTGCTTCACATAGAAATAACTATACATTATAAATGTGATTTGAAGATAAATTTATTCATACCAAATTGATGTTCGGATGATAGTATTTCTATTTTATACATGGTCAAACTTAAAATATACGACTGATAAGATTATAAGGCTTACATTTTAGACCAAAAAGGGAAATATACATCTGCCATGAAGAGTCTAGTTTAACCATGGAGGAAGGGATCATGTGAGTATGTACTCTCTCTGATCCATATTAATTATCGCTGAATCGGATGTATCTAGGCATATTTTAATGTTAAATACATCTGATGTAATGACAATTAGTATGGGGTTGGAGGGGGTATAAATTTAGGTTATGTGTAGGAAATGGATGAAAGACTGAAATACATGTTAGGAAATTCAAAATTGTATTGGTAAGTGATTTTGAAAAATGAAATAATTTGTAAATGAGATCCGATAAAATAGAGATTTTACACGGAGGGAATAAAAGATTTGGGTAAAAAAATCATAAGGTTATAAAAAAGTTTGAGTATACTTCTTCCTTCACAATAGACATCTCACGTGATGTTCCTAAAATTTGGCTCAAACTTACAAATTTGATCATTTTGTCGTCATTTTTCACCTCATATTTGGCTGACTTTTCTTTACCTTTTTATTAGCAAATATGCGTTTATTTTCTACTTTCTTTGCAATAATTTCCTTTTTCTTTTTTCTAAGTAACCAAACAACGCACCCTTGTATGTATATTTATATTGTTGCATACTAATGAGTTAAAAAAATTGAGGTGCTTTACTATTTTCTATGGTTAAATAAATTTATGCGTACTTATTGGGATTAATTTGGTTTTGAACTATATACCGAAAATAAGGTTAACAAATAAAATAAAATACATATGGGTAACTATGTACAAGTTTAGAAAATATGCAGGAGATCGACAAAAAATGCCGTTGTTAGGGGAAGTTCAAACCTATATTTCCAAGCCATTTTAAAAGAAAAGAAATACTCCCTCCGTATCAAAATATAAGATGGTGCAAGATTCATGTGAACGTTACACTAAAACATGTCTAGATACGGATGAAAAGCCAAATGCTAAAACATTTTATATTTTGATATGGAGGGAGTAATATGCAAATGATGTTGGAAAAAACTGAGATTGGGCATGTAGTCATATTAATCAGACTCCATCTACAATCCAAACCAGACCAAGTTTAATGTAAAATTTATTCCATTTCGAACATAAACTTGACCACTATAGAATTGTACATTAAAACATAGAATTGATTATTACATAAATATAACATAAATTTGACCCTACACTAGACCATAAATCCATCAAAAAACGGTGGATGGTGGCTTGTGCTTCTAGTCGGCGGCGGGCAACTCCTCCTCCTCGTCGGCGGCAGATGGGTCCCTAAAATTTTGGTCCTGTGCGACCGCACTCCTATGAACCCACCCAAACATTAAGGGTTGCTTGGTGTTGTGATGCAAATAAATATATTTTGTACAACAGAATTGACTGCACAGCATGATCCAAAATATGTGCCGGCCGGGGCAGGCCCACTGGCACCATGTTGACCAGATGACCAAAATGGCTACATGTAACAAAACACGCCCTCTCTATGTAGCGCATGGTGCACGTATGTATGTGACACGTGATTTGCACGTATAATTTGAAAGATCATTTCATTGGTACAATTCTCCAAGAACATTTCAATATTTGTCATGCGTAAATACGGGAGGTCGGCACAGGAAGCTTAGAGATTTACGCCAAACATATGCTACACATGTCGTTGAAATGTTCACAGCATGTTGGTATACTTAAAAAAAGAACTAGTAGAAAAACTTTCCATGGTATACTAACCACAGCAAGATCTAATTAACCAAACCAACCTCCTGATTTACAACGTGATGCACGCAAAAAACTCCCCATAATCTCTGCTATGGTAATAATATAACCATTCCAGGTACATTCACGCGGGCTTTCCCCGATGGCGACGTGAAACTCATCCAGATGCATCCGTGGAAGCGGATTCACAAAGACGCGAAACGGGACCAGACAAAAATAACAATCAAACTAATTCAACACACACAAAAAAAAAAATCCTCCAGCTAGCGACAAGTGTCCCAGGAGCCCACGGAAGCCAAAACTTGCGTCTCACGAACCCCGCGAGCGCGACACGTCAGCGCGCCGCGGACCACGGCCATTGGCCCCGTCGGGCCCACCTCACGTGCGGCCCAGATCCGCAACCAGGTGCGATCTCAGCCGTCCGTGCCGAGGCCAGCGGATTATATATCTGGCCTTGGCCACGCTGCGAGGAGTGGTGGTTGCTTCCGGTGAGGAGAGTTCTTTTATTTTGGATCCGAGTGATCCCTGGAGCGTGGGTGTGTTTTCGATTCGATTCGCGTTTTGGAGTTTGCCGGGACTCGATTTCTGAGCAGGCAGATTTCTTTTTTCCGTTTATCTTCGAGGATTTGGTTCCGATTTCTGGTTTGGTATCATCAGTTCCGGGTAAAAGATTTTGGATTCCCTGCGTGTGCCGCACGATGATTCGGTCATCTTCTCGCCTGGACTGAATTTGTTCGGACGACTTTTTCCAGACGGAGCTATTTTCAGGGGCCTTCTCAGCACAAATCAGTGAACTGGAAGAAGAAACTTCCCATAGGAGCAGATTTTTGTGCTGCGGCGCGTAGTTTCAGAAGGCGGCACCTTTATTTGCTCTCGGTGCTCGTTTTAACTGGCAGATCCAGGGAAGAGGGAACACCCAATTTTGTTTGGTTGTGCCGGATTTTTTGATCTGATCGAAAGGATCCCAACAAGGCTTCGCGAGAAGCAAGAATTTTTTTGGTCATGGCCACCATGGGGCTGGGCCGATTCACCCACTGCTGTGGCCGGGTACCGCGGCGCGGGTCGCCAGCCACGAGCTCCCCAGCTCGGCCTTGACGAGCTCTCCTTTCCGGACTTTCCCTCCGGGTTCCGGGAGCCGGACACCGTTACCTTATCCAGTGCCGCCGCAGGCAGCCGCCGTGGGCGGCAGCGGAGGGTCAGGAACCAGCGCCGCAGCCGCGGGGAAGTCCAGGATCGACAGGGAGTATGACATGGTCATCGTGCCGTCCGATGGCGGCGGGTGCCTTTCCGGGTCGGAGTCCGACGACTCGGACTGGTCCATTGGCTGGCTGGAGCCGCAGGCTCCGGAGATGCAGACGGAAGGTGACCCTGAGACTGGCTTCGCCGTCCTCGTGCCGTGCTACCGCCGCGGCCGCGCCGAGCAGCCCAGGGTGCCCGAGGGCCGGTTCCTGGGCGCTCGCGCTCTCGCCGACGGAGGCCTCTTTCTGGTGAGCAGAGCACTACTAACTTCTTGTGTGTTACATCATGCCACGTTTTGCTTTAATTATGAAAGCATTAATGTTCTGCGTGAAATTTAAAAGGAATCATTTGCTCCATTCACTTTATAAAGTCGACAAGTCTAAAACAAAATCAGTTATGTTTGATTTGGTAATAAAATTCAGCACCTGACATAATACAGCCTTGTAACAGGATAAGATCATTTTTTCATGCTTGTTGCTGTTCTACTATACCATTAGCATTTATGGACATATGCCGTTTTCATGTTTGGTGCTGTTGATTAGTGGGTTAGGTTAGCTTCCCTTTTTCTTTGGCATTGAAATCTTTGTCTAAGACTCCTACTCCCTCCGGTTCGGTTTGGAGGCTTGCATGCCAATTCTCCGGGACCTAGGTGATAGTTGATTGGGGCTAAAAGATATAATTAAATAGACAGTTAATGCGTTCACACCCACGCATGCATGGTGGGGAGAGAGAAAATCTGAAGAAAAAAAAGGAGTTACGACCTAATTAAATGAGAAATTAATGCTCACACGCCTTATTAGTGTGGGGGCATTTTGGAATTGCATGAAAACTGAAACACGCCCATCAAACCGAACCGGAGGGAGTACTACATCAGATATGCAAGTCTTAAATGTTGGTTTCAACAGAGATTTGCCTAGAGGCATAGCTGTATTGTAGAATCCATAGCCTTCTTTCTTCTTCATAATGGGACAATTTATAACTTTATCTGTTGAGATCTTCGGCAATTTCATTGGTACCATGCATACTACTTTGGTTGGCTTCTGTCATTGTGTGTTGTGGTTGAAGTCTGAGCTTGTTTTGTCAGATTCTGCTAAGTCATGTTTTGTGAAAGAATATTACTGAATAGGAGATAATACAAAGTTCTAAACATTGTTATACTCTTAACTTCCATTCATTGGAAAGCATCATGTTTTGTATCATTATCAAACAAGGCGTCAGTGTATAATCCTCCATTACACCTGCATCACAGGAAGTTTATGGCTTCCTGTTGTTGGTTCCCTTTTTTTTCAATTGAACTATTTTATTCTTTTGAGTGATAAGTCTTTGGCACCCCAATAGCTTACTTGTTATTACAATTTACTCCAGTCTAATTAACTCGAGAATGTTGCCTCCTATCCTCTCTGACTCCTACATTTCATTTGAACCGTTTAGTCTAGTGTTCAAGTACTAGAGATTCGTTATTGGTATCGAACATAATAAAACTATTTCATTGCCTGCTTGTGCCATTGTAATTATCTAGCACTTATTGGATTGTGGAGAAGGTTTTTCATCTTAAATAACCTATCTTCTATAGTTTTCGTTGTTAATAATTTAGTCATGTGCATAGTCTTGAGTCTTACAATATTTCTTTCAACTCTACAGTTTCTAGAAAAATTCTAACACTCTTTTTTCCCCCATTTTTTCGCTCTGCAGATGAAAAGAATTTTGTAGAACAGTGGCTTTCTTCTCTCCATAACTGATATCTGGGATATCACTTAGCCACGCTGTATATATCATCACCCCTATCAATCTACTATGTTTCTCCGTCCATGATGGAAAATATATCGATGAAGGAAGACATCAACCCCCCCCCCCCAAAAAAAATTGATAAAACGGAAAACAAACAAAAAAAAGAGCAGTGAAATTTTGAAGCAGCACTGAACGGGGTTTGTCCTTCCGGAGGTTCTAAGGCTAATTACTCTTTGGAAAGCAAGGCAAATGCTGAACAAGACCAGCTGCGCTGTGCGTCGTAGAAGATACTTTTTTCTGTGTGCTTATTAACCAATCTACGACGATATTGTGGATATTATTTGCTATCCCATCGTTGATTTTGTCCTGCTTGATTGTGACCTCGACCTGTATATATGGTATCATTTGATGTGTATATATAGCTGCAGATGTGCAGTTTTTTCAGTGTGCGTGTGTGTGTTGATGTATATTGGAACTGAACTGCTCCTTATGAATTCAGATGTATATAAATCTTTTTTGTTTTTGTTGTTGTTGAGGAAACTGGCATGGGCACTGTCTATTCTCTTTCTGATAATGTTGGTCATGATGATTCTTAGTAGTGAGCACTGTATATTCACGTGATTTTGTATAGCACTGAAGAACTAAGTGATGAATGGTTTAGGTATCTCTGCCTGCTCACTGCACCGTCTGAAGAAAGGATATGGCCAGCCAGTGGTTTCTGCAATGATCTGATCACCTGAAAGTCTGAGATTGGAAATGAAGATAGATGGGTGTGCAAATGTGCAGTTGGCATTCCTGAGGTTCGTCCTGTTGATCACTTGTTCTCAAGTGAATGTCAGAAGTGCTGGTCTACATTTTTTCCTGTGCCAAATGGAATGCCTCAGGGTAATGTAGATGAGGTGCATAGAAAGAGATATTTACCGTAGTCCAACAAATCGTTGGAAGTGGCACTGTGTGTGAAAGTGATTTGCGGGCCCATGTCCCACATGTCACTGGGATAACGAATTTCACTTTTCTAATATGCAAACTTTACAGTGGTTTGTACCAAAAATTTGCTAACCAAGAATATAGTGTTTTTATTTTGTTTTGAATCAGCACCCTGGTTAGCATGAGTGAGTGAAAAAGTCTTGGGGCCTATCCACATAACGTTTTTTTTTTCATGGTCACTGGACGTGCTTTCTAATGGGCGAACAGTTTATCTCCATGTCTCTCTGGTCTGATACGGCAAATGCTATGACGCCTATTGCGATATAGTTCGTGCGAAACATCTGAAATGCTCCGCCTGGTGGGCCGGCCCAGGGAGGATTTTCCCCACTATTCTGTTCGTTTTGTAACTAATCTTTTCCTCTTTATTTTTTTCATCTTCTTTCTCTTTTGTTTTTTTTCCTTCATGTTTTCCTTTTTTTTGCTGTTTCTTTTGTTTATATAAATTATATGCTTTTTATGTGTAATTCGTGTACATTTTGTAACCTCATCAACAATTACTTGTAACGCATGCCCATTTATTTTATCACATGACTTCTTACCTCGTGAATATTTTTTTAATTGTGCGGATATTTTTCTCCTCATATGAATATTTTTTAAACCTCGTGAACAAGTTTTTTAAGTCTATAATCATTGTTTTCTACCCTTTCAAAATAAATTTCACAAAATATATCTTTCGAATATGTGATTTTTTTTTGAAACTATTAATAAACGACAAGTAACTTGTCCTGTTAATGGGTCACATCATATACGACCCATGTCAAAATACTTTAGTAGTTTCGGGGCTAACTGACGCAATGGGCATCACATAGGAGCCCTGTCTGACATAGGAAAGAGGATTCCAACACTTTGTTAAGCAAAATGTCTATGTTGTACCTCTAAGTAAATAAACCTTTTCTTTTCAAATAATAAAAAACTAAAATCTCTTCAAAGAGGTGAATGTAGTAAGTGTTATAGTTCATTCATGGTTGAGGGTGATTGACTGATTAATGTTGTTCTTGATTCGACCAAATAAATGTTTACACGTTGAATCTCTATAACATATCATGGTGGCTTTTATTTTTTACAAGAATTTCGTTGCATACTAGTTCCCCTTGCTACCATCATATTTTGTCTCGTACAACAAATGATGACATCATCCAAGACTTTCTCAATTCTTATAAACCTAAAAAACTTTTTTCTCAAACTGTAATGTCCGGTTCACAATTCGTTTACGTCGTTAGCTAAGTCGTGAGGAGATCTACTAGATCTCATGATGACATGTTTCCATCATTTTTTTTCATTTCCCATTTCTTGATTTTTGTTACTTAATTCTGAGATTATAACTACTATTGTCACGAGATTATAATAACTTGGTCGACAAGGTTGAGTGTCATTCCACCCTAATGCAAGACTTGCATGATAGATACTACTTTTGTGGAACGACCCAATCTCCAACAAAACTTGAATACCCACTCTCTACCTTTACAGAATATTACAGAATGTCTAAAAATATGTTAAAAAAAATCTAAAATTGTGCACTATTTATTGTGGTATCACCGTGCAGAAATCATACCAATGCATTAAATGAAATGGCAAGACCACACGAGGTGGTCAAGTTCTTCACTCTCAAATCCCACCATGCCAACTAATGGTATGGAGAAACAAGAGTGGAAGAACAAGGAAAAAGACAACGAATTAATCCTAAGATCTCGATCCAAAGCTTCCCCTCACTAAGATGGGAGATTGATTGGTGGAAATGAACTTGCGGGGTCACACACTTGAGAGGAAAGGAGTCAACCGGATGTGATCAAATTGAAACTAGGCCTAACGGGGTTAGACTCAAGTCGGCACGGGAAAAGTCTGACAATGGAGTCAGATTAACTCCTATATAAGGTGGTGGCGTGGGTGACCAAGGATATAGGTAAGCACACTCTTTCATGTGTTGGAAACCGGAGCCTCCGCTACAGTCCTAGTTTGTTTGATTAGATCTAGCAATTCATCGCTCGAAGTTTCTACTCTTACATGTGGATACTGGTAGATGCATTGTACGTTCAACGATGTAACTAAGGAGTTCGTGGATTCGCTGATATTTGAGGGATCGGACTGCACTGCCCAACGCGCTTCATCAACTTCCTCACCAACGGCTCTAGTGGTGACCACACATGATCTAAGCCCTAAAAATATATCCAGGTGTTGTGCGGTAGATAAACTTTCAATATGCATTGATTGCACACGGCCTAACTCGACCTATTGGACCCTTTGGCAATTGTAACATCCCAATCTTTTATTTGGATGTTTTGCATTTAGAGCATGTGCATTTCATCATGGCATACTTTTAAAAAATTTCATTTGTTTGTTTTCCATAGTTCACAAGAAATAAACCCTAAACTCTATTTTGAATTATAGCAAATTCAACAAGCTAATTATATAGGCTTGGGGTTTTGTGCAAAAATACCCCTTTTACAGTCAAATATGACAGAGGTGATTTTTATAAAATTTTCAAAATTGGTTTGACTCAATTCCGAGTTTAAAATCAAAAGTTATAATTAAAACAGTTTACAGAAAAAGAATAAAAGAAGAAGAGAAAAAAAGGTAACAGCCGGCCGAACCAACCCGGCCCAGCACCGGCCCAGTTCTTTTTTTCCTTCTCTCCCCGCAGCCCTCTTTCCTTTTTCTTTTCTTTTGTTTTTTCGCTGACAGGTGGGACCCACCAGTCTGGTTCTTCTAGAAGGGAGCAGTCCGGGAAGAACACGAGTTCTTCGTCCGGCCGGTGCAAATCCCCGAAATCCGTCATGATTCGTGCCCCGTTTCGCAAGCAAAAATCGCCTATAAATACCCCACCCCGAGCTCCACCGAAACCCTAAAAAATTTTGAGGTTTAGCCCTTGAAATCGAGCTCGATTTCGAGCTCGAAGTCGTGCCGCTGTCGCCGCCGTTACCGAGCTCGGGAGGAGCCACCGCCGCCGTTTGGAGCAAGGAGAGGAGGAGCCGAGGAGACGAGGACGTCCGCCGCGACGAGCCGCACCCGAAGCCGTCGTCACCGACCTCGGGGGACCACCGGAGCAGCCGCCGTCGTCGCCGCCCGACAGGCGTCGTCGTCGTCTTCGTCCCGCCGGTGAGGAGCTGCCGCCGCCCCGCCCGATCTATTTTCGGCCGTCCGATCTTAGATCGACGGTCTAGATTAGATCTAGATATCCCGAACCGGTACGCGCTGACGTCAGCTGACGTCATCCCTAGCCCGTCCCAGGAATCTTTTCCGTTTATTCGAATTAAAAATTCCAGGAAACCATTAAAACTTGCAAAATTCATATCTCTTCAACCGTAACTTGAAAGATTAAGTTTAATATACCAAAATTCTTAGAAAAATAATATCTATCCAGATCTGAAATAATATTTAACTTTTAAATTATTTTCATTATCTGTATTTTTCAAATCTTGTTAATTGTTAATTTGGGAATAACTTTTTTTATCTATAACTCTAATTAAAATAATTCGTTGGCTAAAAGTTTCTAAATTAAATCCTCTGTCTAGAGAACATTAAACCTAATTTTTGTGAACTAGTTTTTGAAAGTTTATTAGTAGATCCATGATTAACTTTTTAATCAACATTAACTTGATCTTAATTGGTTGTTGCATTAAATATTTTTTTCTCTCATGCATCATATAATCCAGAGAACTAAATTTAATGTTTTGTGCCCAATAAACATGTCATGCATGCATATGTGTATGTTTACTCTGTTTCTTATGTTGTGTATCGCGTATCATCGTGTAGACAACGACGTTGGTTGCAACTGTTGCTGTGACTGCAACGAGTGCGTGAACGACTACTCCGACAACTGAAGGCACGTGATGCAACCATACCACCTATTATTTTCTGACTATGCATCTAGTCCTATTTTTGTAGACTTGCATGTGTAGGAGTTGGTTTGTATGCTATGCTATTAGGTGATTCACTAAACCCCAAGTGAGTTACCATATGTATCCTTGTAGATTAGTTCCACCATGAAACCACCGTTAAATTTTTGCTTGGTTGCTTAGACGTGGTTGTGGGATCACAATATGAGATTGATGTTGTAGGCTTAGATATTTCTTTTGCAAATCTAATAAAACAACATTAATTTAATTTGATGTCTGGGTGGTATTGGTCCGTTGTGGTGGAAAATAGTTGAGTGGCTTCTCAGGTCATAGTATCTGAGCAGGTGCACTTGTGAATGGCCACCCAGGTCCCTGAGAGTTAATGTGGAGTCTTGTTTAGTAGCTTACGAGTACAACCGTAGGTCAACATAGTATGGGCGTTGACTTAGCTGAATAAGTTATGGTTCTTGTACCTGTCGTGGCCAGCAGATGTAGTTTAGTAGGTTGGACAGGGCGCGCAGAGGACTCAAGGATCATCTCCCAAAAGCTTCGGTGTGTTTCTCTCCCAACTACGATACAAATTGGGTGTCGTGGTAAATGGGGTTAAATGCATTCTACGGGTAAAGTGTACAACACTCTCGAGAGTTTAAAACTAAGTACTTAGCCGTGTCCCCGGTTACGGACAACTTGAGCCAACTAGACTAGATCCTACAAGAATTCTCACACATTCCAATTTCTGTAATTAAAATATGATGGGTAAACCAAAGGGTAGGAGCACTGGTTTCTACCAGTGTCCAATGATTGTTTATCTTTATTGTAAAAAAATTTATCAAATTGATAGGATAAAATTGCTTTTATGCAAAGAGCCTTCAAGTTCACCTAGCCCAAATTGCATGTAGTAGCTAGGTAGACTAGTGTTCAATTAATAACTTGCTCACTTGCCAGTACAAATCCCAATGTACTAACCGTATTCGCGAACGGCTGCAATTGCACTATTGCAGGTACGATGTTACGTAGGTCTTGAAGCTACACCCGGCACGTACGCCTGTGGCACGAGTTGATTGGAGCTTCATTATCGTTTATTTTCCGCTGTGTGCTTTTATTTCAATAAAGTTATTTTGTGCGAGCGTCAATGCTATGCAAAGATGTAAAGATTCTTTATATTCTGGATCATTTCGATGTAATAAAGACGCATTGTGCTTTGATATTTGATTTGTAATGAGTGTGCTAGCGAGTCGATCCGGGACTAGCACTATACTCATAGACGAGATCCATATTATTGGGTCGAGTCGCTACAGATGGTATCAGAGCCTTGTGTTGGCTGTAGCATCGAGACCTAGGATTGAAATAGGAAGCCATAGGTTTAAAATCTACTTAACCCTCCATCTTTAAATACTTCGCTTCTTCTAGTAATTCCTTCAAGTTCTAATTCCTTTACTTAACCCCTTTATATAGATGGGAGAACACCAAGCACTGAAGGATGGATTGGAGTCCAGGAGGCTTATTGCAAGGCAACTAGCTCAAGTGTCCGAGGAGTTGGCATCAGCACGCAAGCTCGAGAAGACTCTGAGGGCCGATATAGGGTTCATGGCTATTGAGCTCTGTGACCAGGATGATCAAATTCTTGCGAAGGATAATCAGATTGCCTTACTACGGAAGGAGATTGCAAGTTTGCGAGCTCAACAAACCCCAACCCCACCAGAAGACAAGGAAGATGCCAAGACAAAAGAGGAAGATGTGGAGGAGTACAATCCCGAGAAAGTGATGCCCTACGACTATGAGGATGAAGGAAACTAGATAGTCATGCCCACCTTATAGTCTTCGATAGGTTATCGTTTTGCGTGTTAGGTGTTGATCATACCAAAACGTGTGGTATGGCAACTATAGTCGAGAGCTTTCTTTTGTTTTTTTTAGTTTGAAACCTTGTAATTTTCGCAGGTTTTTAGACCCTATTTTGGAAAAGTATTTTGAAGTGTGTGGTTTGACTATATGTTGCTTGAAAAGTGTTGCTTGATCATGCTATATATGGGTAGCTATTTCCTTAGCCTTTCCGTCTAAAACTTATCTTTTCCCAACCATAGATGCCTCCCCGTCGCAACCCCGAGAACAACAACACCGGGAACAACGACATGCAGCAAGTGATGACTCAGCTCATGCAAGTGATGACGCAGTTCATAGCCGCCAATGCTAACAACAACAACAACCCACCGCCACCACCACCTCCACCGCCTCAGGTGGATATGCTCACTAGGTTCTTGAGGTTGAGGCCTGAGAAGTTCTCCAGCGCACCTGAACCAATGGCAGCACTGGATTGGTTGCGCTCTGTGAACAAGGACTTAGTAACCGTGGGGTGCAATGAGGCTGAGAAAGTGAGGTTTGCAGCCCATTTGCTTGAAGGACCAGCTGCATCGTGGTGGGACAACTTTCAGATCACTCACCCAATAGACACTGTCACTTGGGCAATGTTTGAGGAAGGATTCCGCAATGCTCATGTCTCATCAGGCATTGTGAGTCTGAAAAGGAGGGAGTTCCGTAATCTGCGACAGGGCAACCACACTGTGAAGGAGTACATTGATGAGTTTGGGAATTTAGCCCGCTATGCACCAGAAGATGTGGACACTGATCTCAAGAGCCGTGAGAGATTCCTCGATGGGCTGAACGATGAGCTGGCTGTCCAACTGTCGGTAGTTCACATTCCAAACTACCAGGCACTCATCGACAAAGCTATCATTCTCGAGGGCAAGCAGAAGCAGGCAGAGAGACGCAAGAGGAAGTACAACCATGGTGGCCACAGTTCAGGACCCCATCAGAAGGTTCGTTATGATGATCATGGAGGATCCAACCATAACAAGCATGGGTGCAATAACCATCATGGAGGAAATGGACACCAACACAATGGAGGTAATGGCCACAATCATAATGGTCATAGAGGCAACAATCATCACAATGGAGGCAATGGACGCAACCACAACCCGGCACACAAGAAGGACCTCAGTCAGGTGCAGTGCTACAGATGTAAGAAGATGGGGCATTACTCAACTGATTGCACTGAGAAGAAGCCTGAAGAAGGAGCCAAGCCCAACCCACTCCAGAAGACAACTGCTAATCATATGAACGTGGAGGAAGTTTATGATGAACCAGATCTTGTGATGGGTAAGCTCTTGCTCAATTCATGCACCGCCCTTGTTCTTTTTGATACTGGTGCATCGCATTCATTCATATCAAGGGTATTTGCGGATAGAAATATGATACCTACCAGGAGCCTTAATAGATCAATTAAAGTAAGTTCTCCTGGAGGAGAGATGATAGCAAACACTTGGTGTTGTTATTTAACCTTAGCGATTGGATCATATGAGTTTCCCACAGAGCTCATCGTCCTAAATTCGCAAGGAATAGATGTAATACTAGGCATGGATTGGATGTCTAAGTATGAGGGACAGATCGACTGCGCTCAAAGGGCCATCACACTCACTACCCCAGAGAACAAGAGGATTAGATACAAGTCTAAACTGAATCTTGGAGAGGCCAAGTTAAATTCTCTTAAGGGGGTTAGCATAGAGGATGTGCGTATAGTGAGAGAATACCCGGACGTGTTTCCGGAGGAGTTACCAGGAATGCCACCTGATAGAGATATCGAGTTCATTATTGACTTGATACCAGGAGCAGGACCTATAGCCAAGAGACCTTACAAGATTGATGTTGACGAGTTAAAGGAACTAAAGAAGCAACTCAAGGAGCAGTTGGATAAGGATTTATTCAGCGTAGTTCATCGCCTTGGGAGCACCAGTTCTGTGGGTAGAGAAGAAGGACATGACACAACGTTTAGTTATGGATTATCGTTCACTTAATGAGGTGACAATAAAGAACAAGTACCCATTGCCCAACATCAACGACTTGTTTGACCAGTTGAAGGGAGCTTGTGTGTTCTCCAAGATCGATCTTCGATCGGGATACCACCAACTGAAGATTAGAAAGGAGGATATCCCTAAGACCGCCTTCACCACGAGGTATGGTCTATATGAGTACACGGTTATGTCTTTTGGACTAACCAATGCGCCGGCATACTTCATGACCATGATGAACAATGTCTTCATGGAGTTCTTGGATAAGTTCGTAGTGGTATTCATCGATGACATTCTTGTGTACTCCAAGAATGAAGAGGAGCATGAAGGACACTTGCGTCAGATATTGGAGAAACTTAGGGAACACAGGTTATATGCTAAATTTAGCAAGTGTGAGTTCTGGCTAAACACTGTGGGATTCCTAGGAGACATAGTGTCAGCGGAAGGCATTGCAGTGGATCCAGCCAAGGTGTCAGCTGTGACTGAATGGGAGTCACCAAAGTCAGCAAAGGATGGAGTTTCCTAGGACTGGCGGGATACTATCAGAGGTTCATTGAGAACTTCTCCAAGATTGCAAAGCCAATGACAGAATTGCTAAAGAAGGAGAAGAAATTTGCTTGGACCAAGGAGTGTGAAGATAGTTTCCAAGAGTTGAAGCAACGATTAGTGACAGCACCAGTTCTGTGTCTGCCGGATCTATAGAAGGATTTCCAAGTCTATTGTGATGCTTCTCGTCAAGGACTTGGAAGTGTGTTGATGCAAGATGGAAGAGTCGTATCCTATGCATCGAGGCAACTCAAAAATCATGAAAGAAATTATCCCACTCATGATTTAGAGCTTGCATCGGTCGTCCATGCACTCAAAACATGGAGACATTACCTCATGGGAAGCATTGTGAGGTGTTCACTGATCACAAGAGCTTGAAATATATTTTTACTCAGAAGGAGCTGAACATGAGGCAAAGGAGATGGCTAGAGTTAATAAAGGATTACGACATGAATCTCCAATACCACCCTGGGAAGGCCAATGTTGTAGCAGATGCATTAAGCCGTAAGGTGTATGCAAATGGGATTTCAACAGGAGAATTACCACCAGATCTGTGTGAGCAGTTTAAGCATCTCAGATTGGAGTTAGTACCCCGAGGGTTATGTGGCAACACTGGAGGTAGAACTAGTTCTAGTGAACAGAATTAGAGAGGCCCAGAATGGAGACGAAGAATAGGAAAAATAAAAGATTGCATCTCGTAGACCGAGGGGCCAGAAAAGCTCAAGAGAAGCCCATTGAAGCCCATGAAGTGTACCGTGTGGCCCAAGTAGTCGGTTAGGCCGATGATGGTTCTCCTTATCTTGTAACGTGCAATCTGCACCGTCCACCCGAGACCTGGCCTGTGATATAAAGGCCAGGAGGGTGCGTCATCTAGGTCAAGCAAGCAGCACACAAACCCTAGCGAGATTGCATCTCACCATTGTAGCCACCTCGATAATTCCAGACAAGCAGGAGTAGGTCTTTACCTCACCTCGAGGGGCCGAACCTGGGTAAAACTCGCCCCCTGTTAGCCGTCTTAACCACTAACGTTCATATTCTCTCCCCCTCAATCAACCCGGGGTGCACAACCTTGGGATTTGCCGAGTCCACTACTCGTCAATTGGCGCCGTCTGTGGGAAAGAACAGATCGTTGGAGTCATGGTTGCGCCGGCCTCATCAACAATGAAGAACGGCATCAGCGCCAGGGAGTCGATCTACACCGGCTTCCTCGAGTTCATCCACCACTCGCCGGCGGATCTCCCGGCGTACGCTGAGGTGCAGCAGAGCACGTGGATTACCTTCGGTAGTCTGCGCTATCTGGTGGACAGTCGCGGAACGCTCCGGCCCACGCTGGCCACGTTGCGCGCGACGGACGCGCCAGCATCTACACCGACTGCGCCGACCGCGGCTTCACCCGCCGCGAAGATCGCATCTACTGCGGCCACGGCGGTCGTGTTATCGACTACCGCGAAGATCGCGTCCACCTCGACTGCGTCAGCACCATCTACGACCGCATCAACGGCGACTGCGGTGACCACACCCGCGGTCACCAGAAAAATCGCATCTACTGCAACCCCGGCGCGAAACAAGTCTACCACGACCTTCTTGTCCGCGCCCCGGATGAAGCCAAAATCTACGCCAATCGCGCCTCCGCATCGCGGAGTCGCCAGTAGCAGCGGTCGTGGCACCCGCCACGTCGCTGTGATCTTCGACTCTGAGCACAGCTCAGACGAAGGAAGCAGGACTGGGAGCATCAGCCCCACTCGGTGGGTTTACCCCGCGCAAGTCTATATGGCCAGCCCAGCACGATCCAACGGCGGGGAACCCGTATACCCGCTGGAGGTGACCATGCCGGATAGGGTGACAAGACTCACCATCACTCGGGAGATGGCGATCCAGGCCATGAAGCATGTGGACGAAGGCACGTTCCCTTCACCAGATGAACCCCGAGAAGACCAACTGGCGGTCCAATACTTGCTTTGGAAGGAGTCCGAGCGAGTCCGCCAAGAGAAGGCCGATCTGATTCGGCGCAAAGAGTTAGCCGACGCGTCGAGTGCCAGGAGGGCAGCACACTCATTTTTGGCCGGATCAGAGGAAGTCTCGCAAGGAGGACGTCACAGGGCTCGCATGCCACGGGTGCCAGAAGCTGATCGCGTCCACCTCACTCGCAATTTGGAATCGTCATTCATGACGGAAGATGCGGACGGAATCCCCGTCCCCAAGACACCCGCTTCGGCCCTCATGGCGGTCGAAACCTACCTGCGACTAACACAGCCGCCGGAGGGTGACGCCCACGCCCGCCTCCACAGGCGACAAATTCAATCCCTCAGGGAAGTCGAGGAAGTCTTGGCAAAATCAGCACCAGCAGGAAGGGTGCACGAGAATCGAGACCGCCGCGATCGTGAACCCGCACCACTTGCAGACCCAGCCCCAATTCGACTGCGACAGCCGCAGCCAGGCGAAGATGTCCGTAACGTCGTCGCACAGAGAAGGGTGGACCGCAGTCGACGGCTGCGAGCGGCGAGTGCACAAGCCAACGACTACGACGACGACGACTTCGAGCCACGCGGAGCCGCATGTTTCAGCTTCAACATCCGCGACACGAAGATGCCCAAAGGCTTCAAGCTAACAGCGGAGACACCCAAGTATGACGGGAAGCAAGACCCAAGGGACTGGCTGGAAGACTACCTCATCGCGTGCAGCTGTCAAGGTGGTACTTCGACTTGACGAGTAGTGGACTCGGCAAATCCCAAGGTTGTGCACCCCGGGTTGATTGAGGGGGAGAGAATATGAACGTTAGTGGTTAAGACGGCTAACAGGGGGCGAGTTTTACCCAGGTTCGGCCCCTCGAGGTGAGGTAAAGACCTACTCCTGCTTGTCTGGAATTATCGAGGTGGCTACAATGGTGAGATGCAATCTCGCTAGGGTTTGTGTGCTGCTTGCTTGACCTAGATGACGCACCCTCCTGGCCTTTATATCACAGGCCAGGTCTCGGGTGGACGGTGCAGATTGCACGTTACAAGATAAGGAGAACCATCATCGGCCTAACCGACTACTTGGGCCACACGGTACACTTCATGGGCTTCAATGGGCTTCTCTTGGCGTGACCCAGGTACCACCACCGTGGGGTACCCGAAAGGTAGCCCCACGACAGTAGCCCCCGAGTGCTTAGTCGAATCGCAGAGTCGAGTAAAGGACTCCTTCCTCCGGGCACGCCACCTGTCTCCTTCACGAGCCAATCTTCGGCTGCTACTGTCTTGAATAATCGAGTGCGCTTCATGATCTTCTTGACTCGCCAGCTTTCGACTGTCGTTGTCCTTAGTCATCGGGTGCGCGAACAGCGCTCCCGATGGGAGTAGCCCCCGAGATTAAGCTGAATTGCTTGCAATTGAGGTTAAACTCAATTTTTCTTCAGTCGAAAAGCCCGCTCCCGATGGGAGTAAAAAGATGACTCGAAATGCCCAAGTCAAAACTGGCCTTGCTCGACTTACTTTGTACTCAGCCTTGATGGCCTACGGAATCGACTTAAACTCAGCTCTGAAAGCTTACTGGTTGGAGTCCACTCGAATGATGAACTCGGGTGTCATCAGCTTTGTAAAGCTTACTATGTACTTGTCTCACTCGAATGGATTATCGAGTCGACTCAGCTCTCAGAGCTTACTGTTCCTTGTTGCACTCGAAAAATCTGTCCGGGTGCTCCATCAGCCCGTTAGCTTACTTGACACGCCTCAGGGCGCGTTCCGCTGGGCCGTTCAATCAGCGCGAACGGTTCCTTCTTGACCAGATCGATCTGATATGTCGACAGCTACAAGGTTTGGGCTCTAGCTGCTTCGTTTTGATTTCTTCATGCTTGTGTTGTTCTGCACCTTGACCCGTTAATTGCAGTTGTTAACCCCGACTGGCAAGCCGAGAACGCTCGAGTGGACGAGCGCGTGGAGAGTGAGGCCACCGGTAATTCGGTCGAAGCTCGCCAATTCTGGGTACATAAGGGAGAGGGCCGTATACTCGCGCGGATGCTGGATCGCACCTGGCGAGCTGCGTTCGTTCTTGAAGGTTGCAGGAAAGCACTCTGGCAAATCAACAAAGTGTTCTTCCCCCTTGATGAACAGCCGGAAGGGTTGCCCGCGCTGTTGGAGAGATTCCGCAGTAGCAGGGCGTTGAAGGGGGTCGTCTTCGGTCAGCTTGTTGCCGGGGCCAACACGGCGTTTGCCTATGTTCGGCTGCATCGACCTCATGTTCCCTTGGACAGAATACTTGATGGCTTGCCTAGGGATGTTGATTATGCTGAATCCCTTGAGGCCGCACGTCAGGTGATGCAACAGGTCCTGAACCATACAGAGCGACGTGTAGGGCCACTGGATGCGCCAAAGGAAGAGCCTGTCGACTAAGAATAGCAGTTTGTTGTATGATGTTAGCTTGTAACATAAATATGCATGTATGTATGCCTATGTGATGTATGATGTGTGATTTTGCACTCGTAGACCTGTATGGCGCGAGCCCCCGAGTGAATCGAGTGGCGGACCAGGGTTTTTGAGTTATGCCTGTGCGGCGCAGCCCCCGAGTGATTCGAGTGGCGGCCTAGGCTGGACGCAGACCTGTATGGCGCGAGCCCCCGGGTGGTTCAAGTGGCGGCCTAGGATTTTCAGGTTATGCCTGTGTGGCGCAGCCCCCGAGTGGTTCGAGTGGCGGCCTAGGCTAGACTTAGACCTGTATGGCGCGAGCCCCCGAGTGGTTTGAGTGGCGGCCTAGGATTTTCGAGTTATGCCTGTGTGGCGCAGCCCCCGAGTGATTCGAGTGGCGGCCTAGGCTGGACTTAGACCTGTATGGCGCGAGCCCCCGAGTGGTTCGAGTGGCGGCCTAGGATTTTCGAGTTATGCCTGTGTGGCGCAGCCCCCGAGTGATTCGAGTGGCGGCCTAGGCTGGACTTAGACCTGTATGGCGCGAGCCCCCGGGTGGTTCGAGTGGCGGCCTAGGATTTTCAGGTTATGCCTGTGTGGCGCAGCCCCCGAGTGGTTCGAGTGGCGGCCTAGGCTAGACTTAGACCTGTATGGCGCGAGCCCCCGAGTGGTTCGAGTGGCGGCCTAGGATTTTCGAGTTATGCCTGTGTGGCGCAGCCCCCGAGTGATTCGAGTGGCGGCCTAGGCTGGACTTAGACCTGTATGGCGCGAGCCCCCGAGTGGTTCGAGTGGCGGCCTAGGATTTTCGAGTTATGCCTGTGTGGCGCAGCCCCCGAGTGATTCGAGTGGCGGCCTAGGCTGGACTTAGACCTGTATGGCGCGAGCCCCCGAGTGGTTCGAGTGGCGGCCTAGGATTTTCGAGTTATGCCTGTGTGGCGCAGCCCCCGAGTGATCCGAGTGGCGGCCTAGGCTGGACTTAGACCTGTATGGCGCGAGCCCCCGAGTGGTTCGAGTGGCGGCCTAGGATTTTCGTGTTATGCCTGTGTGGCGCAGCCCCCGAGTGATTCGAGTGGCGGCCTAGGCTGGACTTAGACCTGTATGGCGCGAGCCCCCGAGTGGTTCGAGTGGCGGCCTAGGATTTAGGTTGATTGCTCGCAAAGGAAGAAATGACAAGTCTTTTCCTTCAAATATCTTTATTGATCTCGCAAACAGGCCGCCTCGTTAAAACCCTTCCAGTCCCCTTAGGTACCCTGGCGAGGGAAAGAGTGCGTAAGAAACCTGCTGCTACTTAACAAGGTGAAGCTTACAAGCTGGGGTTGATCAGGCGTAGAAGCGGCGTAACTGTGCCACGTTCCACGGATTGCTGCAGACTGTCCCTGTCTTCGAGTCCTTCAGGCGGTAAGCTCCGTTGTCGATTGCCTCTGTCACAATGTATGGCCCCTCCCATGGGGAGGCGAGTTTGTGCACCTTCTTCTGCTTGAGCCGGAGAACCAGGTCCCCTGGGACGAATGCTCTAGGCCGCAGTCGCCGACCGTGGTAGTTGCGTAGGTCTTGTTGGTACACGGCTGTGCGGCTGAGGGCGATGTCGCGTGCTTAATCCGGGACATCCACATCATCTTCAAGTGCTTCTTCAGCATCAGACTCGTCGTATGCCACCACTCGTGGAGCGTCAAATTTGATGTCGCAGGGCAGGACTGCTTCGGCACCGTACACCATGAAGAATGGTGTATACTGGGTAGATCTGTTTGGCGTGGTGCGTAGGCTCCACAGCACGCTTGGTAACTCCTCCACCCAGGCTCCTGCGGCTCGCTTCAATGGTACTCGCAGGCGCTTCTTGATGCCTTTGCTGACTAGGCCGTTGGCTTTCTCGACTTGCCCATTGGACTGCGGGTGCGAGACGGATGCATAGCTGAGCTTGACACCTTGTTCAGAGCAGAAATCCCTGAATTCTTCGGCTGTGAAGTTCGTCCCGTTGTCGGTGATGATGCCGTGTGGCACACCGAACCTGAAGATGATTGACCTGATAAAGTTGACCGCTGAGGTTGCGGTTGAGCTTGTGATTGGGACCGCCTCGATCCACTTCGTGAACTTGTCGACTGCCACCAGGAGGTGAGTGTGCCCGCCTGGGGATGATTTCTTGAAGGGACCTACCATGTCGAGTCCCCATTGCGCGAAGGGCCACGCGAGTGGTATTGTCTTCAGTGCCGACGCTGGTGCATGCGGCTTGTTGGCGAACTCCTGGCAGCCAACGCATTTTCTGACCAGTTCTTCTGCGTCTTGCATTGCGGTGGGCCAGTAGAACCCTGCTCGCAAGGCCTTGGCCACCAGTGCTCGACTGCTTGCGTGGTGCCCGCATATGCCGGCGTGGATGTCCAGTAAGATTGCTTGGCCGTCGGCTGGATCGATGCACCTTTGGAGGACTCCTGAGATGCTTCTCTTGTAGAGCTCGCCGTTGATGATGGTGAAGCCTTTGGAACGGCGGATGATGCGCTTGGCTTCGACTGGGTTCTCCGGCAGCCGCTGGTGCAGCATGTAGGCCAGATACGGGCTTGTCCACGTGGGCTCGACTAGCATTATCTCCATGACCTCCTTCTCCGTGCTTGGCGGGTTGGCGGTGCTTGTTGTCGATGTAGAGGGTCCTGGCGGGGGCCGGACCTTGATTGAGCGCTGTGTGATGCACTCGAGGAAGACTCCTGGTGGCACCGGAGCTCGATCCGATCCTAGGTTGGCCAGGATGTCAGCTTCTTCGTTGCTTTCACGGCCGATGTGCCGCAGTTCACAGCCGTCGAAGAGGCCTTCCAGTTGATTGTACAGCTCCCTGTAGGCTATCATGTTGTCAGCGATGGCATCACACTGCTTCATGGTTTGCTGCACAACCAGATAGGAGTCGCCGTAGATCATGAGGCGAGTGGCGCCGCAGTTCTGGGCCATCCGCATGCCGTGGATCAGGGCTTCGTACTCTGCTTCGTTGTTGGAAGGAGTTGGGAACTTCATCTGCAGCACGTACTTCAGCTTGTCGCCTTTAGGTGAAATGAGCACGACTCCTGCTCCGGCTGAGTTGAATTTCTTGGATCCATCAAAATACATTGTCCATGCATTGGACAAGTCGGGCTCGTCGGGCAGTTGTGCTTCTATCCACTCTGTGGTGAACTCTGGGAGGACCTGGGCCTTTATTGCCTTCGGGTGTGCGTACTTCAGCCCCCACGGCCCTAACTCGACAACCCACTTGGCGACTCTTCCTGTTGCGGCTGGGTTAGTGAGGATGTCGGATAGGGCGGAGGAGCTTACCACCGTGATCGGGTGCTCGGAGAAATAGTGGACCACCTTCCTGGACGTTATGAAAACTCCGTATGCCAGCTTCTGGTACTGCGGGTATCGCTGCTTGGAATCGGTTAGCACCTCGCTGAGGTAATACACAGGTCGCTGAATAGGGTGACTCTTTCCTTCTTCCTCCCGCTCGACTACGAGTACGGTACTGACCACCCTGTTCGTGGCTGCCACATATAGGTACAGTGGCTCGTTCTCATGTGGTGCCACCAGCACTGGAGGGGTTGTGAGGGTCTGCTTCAGTTTGTCGAATGCATCTTGTGCCTCCTCTGTCCACTCGAACTTGTCTGCCTTTTTCATCAGTTGGTAGAAGGGCAGGGCCTTTTCTCCCAACTTACTAATAAACCGACTGAGTGCTGCGACTCTGCCGGCTAGGCGTTGTACTTCATGAAGTTTGGTCGGTGCAGGCATGTCGAGTATGTTCTGCACCTTCTCAGGGTTGGCTTCGATTCCTCTCGCAGAGACAAGATACCCCAGTAGTTCTCCGGCTGGGACGCCGAAGACGCACTTTTCTGGGTTTAACTTGATCTGGTACTCGTTAAGCGCGTCGAAGACCTTGCGGAGGTCGTCGATGAGGCTGTCCTCTGTGCGGGTGGTGACGACTATGTCATCGACGTAGACCTGGACGATCT
The DNA here is from genome assembly GCA_012064385.1 of Puccinellia tenuiflora. NCBI lineage: Eukaryota > Viridiplantae > Streptophyta > Magnoliopsida > Poales > Poaceae > Puccinellia > Puccinellia tenuiflora. Next base: position 3,938,428 of record QRDG01000473.1, on the reverse strand, counting down.
GTCCTATGAGCTCCTTCAAGCAGGCCTGCATCGTGCGCTGGTATGTGGCTCCAGCGTTCTTCAACCCGAAAGGCATCATCTGGTAACAGAATACACCGTGTGGTGTGATGAACGCCGTCTTCTCCTGGTCCTCGACTTTCATCCTGATCTGCTGGTACCCAGAGTAGGTATCCAGGAAGGATAGGCGTGCACAGCCTGCAGTCGAATCGACGATCTGATCAATCCACGGGAGCGGAAAGTGATCCTTGGGGCAGCATTTGTTGATGGCGGTGAAGTCGACGCACATGCGGAGTTTCTTCGTCTTCTTCTTTTCCACCAGTACCGGGTTTGCTACCCACTCTGAGTCCTTTATTTCCCGAATAAATCCGGCGTGAAGCAGCCGGTCGATCTCCTTGCTGATAGCATCTCTCTTAGGACCCGCGAAGCGCCTCAAGGTCTGCTTGACTGGTCTAGCGTCCTTACGGACACGTAAGGAGTGCTCGGCGAGTTCCCTTGGTATACCTGGCATGTCAGAAGGTTGCCAGGCGAATATCTTCCAGTTCTCGCGCAGGAACTCGACGAGCGCGCTTTCCTATGCGCTAGTCAGGCTTGATGACACCCTGACCGTCTTGTCAGCGTCCGTCGGGTGTACCTGATGGGCCCTTGTGTCGTCGCTTGCATTGAATGCAGATTCCTTGGATGATTTCTTCCGTGGCGGAAACAGAGTCCTGTCGTTGTCGACTGCCATCATCTCCAGGTGCTCGTCCATCCCGAAGAACTCAGAAATCCTGCTGAACTCGCGGTCGCAGCTGTCAGACCGGTCGAAGTCGCCTTTCACCGTGATGACACCCTTTGGTCCCGGCAGCTTGAGCAGGAGGTAGGCGTAATGTGGTACTGCCATGAATCTGGCGAAGGCCGGATGACCCAGTATGGCATGATATTGTGACTTCCAGTCGACTACCTCAAAGTCGATCGCCTCTCGCTGGAAGTTTTCGGGTGTGCCGAATATGACGTCGAGTGTAACTGTTCCCATGGGCGTGACTGCTTGCCCTGGTACAATACCGTGGAAGGTATTTGCTGATGGCGTTAGGTTGGATGTTGACCTGTTCATCCTTCTTAGGGTGTCGGCGAAGATGATATTTATACCGCTGCCTCCATCCATGAATACCTTCTTTAAGGTGTACTCCCCGATCTGAGCTTCGACTACCAGAGCAGCGTGCCCGGGTCGTGGTATCGCCGGCGGGTGGTCCGCTCTGGAGAAAGTGATCGCTGTTTCTGAGCCTCTCAGGTAATCGGGTACTGCAGGTGGATTGGTGAGTGCTTGGTAGACCTGGCGGGTGATGATTTTCTGGGTCTTGTTGGAAGGACGTCCCTTCTGTATCATGTTGATCTGCCCACGTGCTGCCGGGAACGCGTTAGCAGGATCCTGCGGCTGTGGCTGTGGCTGTTATTGCTGTTGCGGGTAGAAGGCCAGCGCTGCTTGCGCTGGGTTGGCGACTGGAGGAGGAGGTGGCGCCTGGAGGGCCAGCTGTGCGGCTGGCTGTGCCACGGGTGCCGCTTGATTATCACGCTGTCCGTTCTGAGGGACTATTCGCGCAAACGCCCTGTATATCTTACGCGCCTTTCTGCAATCCTTCAATAGGTGGCGGGATCCCCACTTGCCTGTTTCTGGGTCCCTAAACATGTGATGTTTGCAAGGTTGCTCTAACTCTTCTTCCTCAGTCAGTGGGCGTCTCCGCCACTCGCGCTTGCGACTTCCGTCTCTATGGTAGCTGCTGCCATCGTCCTGGTTGTACTGCCTTTCACTCTCACGGGGGGTTTCGAATCCCGCCGCTACTAACTCGATCGAGTCGTTGCCGACGTAACGCGGCTTCTTTTTCAGGCGCCCTTCTCGCCAGTTGCTAGGTCCTGCCTCTTGCCTCGGAGATCGTGACGCATCACGAACAGAGTCTTCTCCATCTGCCCACTGGTTGGCTATCTGCATGAGCTCGATCATGTTCCTCGGCCTAAGCCTACCAAACTCCTCACGGAGGTCGCGGCGGTAAACGCCATGCATGAATGCATCCATTACCCTGTCCTCTGAGGTGGCTCCATCCATAGTGTTGCGAAGTAAGGTCCACCGCTGGATGTACGAACGGAGTGGCTCGTCTCGACCTTGCTTGCACGCCTGGAGCTCAATGAGGGTTGTTGGCCTTGCGTATGTCCCCAGAAAACTCTTCACGAAGGCGTTCCTGAACTCGTCCCAAGTGCTGAAAGCGTCCCTGGGCTGAGTGTTGAGCCACCCGCGAGCAGATCCCGTGAGCATCAACTGGATGTACTGCATGGCAGTAGTCGAAGTATCACCTTGACAGCTGCACGCGATGAGGTAGTCTTCCAGCCAGTCCCTTGGGTCTTGCTTCCCGTCATACTTGGGTGTCTCCGCTGTTAGCTTGAAGCCTTTGGGCATCTTCGTGTCGCGGATGTTGAAGCTGAAACATGCGGCTCCGTGTGGCTCGAAGTCGTCGTTGTCGTAGTCGTTGGCTTGTGCACTCGCCGCTCGCAGCCGTCGACTGCGGTCCACCCTTCTCTGTGCGACAACGTTACGGACATCTTCGCCCGGCTGCGGCTGTCGCAGTCGAATTGGGGCTGGGTCTGCAAGTGGTGCGGGTTCACGATCGCGGCGGTCTCGATTCTCATGCACCCTTCCTGCTGGTGCTGATTTTGCCAAGACTTCCTCGACTTCCCTGAGGGATTGAATTTGTCGCCTGTGGAGGCGGGCGTGGGCGTCACCCTCCGGCGGCTGTGTTAGTCGCAGGTAGGTTTCGACCGCCATGAGGGCCGAAGCGGGTGTCTTGGGGACGGGGATTCCGTCCGCATCTTCCGTCATGAATGACGATTCCAAATTGCGAGTGAGGTGGACGCGATCAGCTTCTAGCACCCGTGGCATGCGAGCCCTGTGACGTCCTCCTTGCGAGACTTCCTCTGATCCGGCCAAAAACGAGTGTGCTGCCCTCCTGGCACTCGACGCGTCGGCTAACTCTTTGCGCCGAATCAGATCGGCCTTCTCTTGGCGGACTCGCTCGGACTCCTTCCAAAGCAAGTATTGGACCGCCAGTTGGTCTTCTCGGGGTTCATCTGGTGAAGGGAACGTGCCTTCGTCCACATGCTTCATGGCCTGGATCGCCATCTCCCGAGTGATGGTGAGTCTTGTCACCCTATCCGGCATGGTCACCTCCAGCGGGTATACGGGTTCCCCGCCGTTGGATCGTGCTGGGCTGGCCATATAGACTTGCGCGGGGTAAACCCGCCGAGTGGGGCTGATGCTCCCAGTCCTGCTTCCTTCGTCTGAGCTATGCTCAAAGTCGAAGATCACAGCGACGTGGCGGGTGCCACGACCGCTGCTACTGGCGACTCCGCGATGCGGAGGCGCGATTGGCGTAGATTTTGGCTTCATCCGGGGTGCGGACAAGAAGGTCGTGGTAGACTTGTTTCGCGCCGGGGTTGCAGTAGATGCGATTTTTCTGGTGACCGCGGGTGTGGTCACCGCAGTCGCCGTTGATGCGGTCGTAGATGGTGCTGACGCAGTCGAGGTGGACGCGATCTTCGCGGTAGTCGATAACACGACCGCCGTGGCCGCAGTAGATGCGATCTTCGCGGCGGGTGAAGCCGCGGTCGGCGCAGTCGGTGTAGATGCTGGCGCGTCCGTCGCGCGCAACGTGGCCAGCGTGGGCCGGAGCGTTCCGCGACTGTCCACCAGATAGCGCAGACTACCGAAGGTAATCCACGTGCTCTGCTGCACCTCAGCGTACGCCGGGAGATCCGCCGGCGAGTGGTGGACGAACTCGAGGAAGCCGGTGTAGATCGACTCCCTGGCGCTGATGCCGTTCTTCATTGTTGATGAGGCCGGCGCAACCATGACTCCAACGATCTGTTCTTTCCCACAGACGGCACCAATTGACGAGTAGTGGACTCGGCAAATCCCAAGGTTGTGCACCCCGGGTTGATTGAGGGGGAGAGAATATGAACGTTAGTGGTTAAGACGGCTAACAGGGGGCGAGTTTTACCCAGGTTCGGCCCCTCGAGGTGAGGTAAAGACCTACTCCTGCTTGTCTGGAATTATCGAGGTGGCTACAATGGTGAGATGCAATCTCGCTAGGGTTTGTGTGCTGCTTGCTTGACCTAGATGACGCACCCTCCTGGCCTTTATATCACAGGCCAGGTCTCGGGTGGACGGTGCAGATTGCACGTTACAAGATAAGGAGAACCATCATCGGCCTAACCGACTACTTAGGCCACACGGTACACTTCATGGGCTTCAATGGGTTTCTCTTGGCGTGACCCAGGTACCACCACCGTGGGGTACCCGAAAGGTAGCCCCACGACAGTATGAAAGAAGGCAAAGCTGAAGAATTCCAAGAGGACGAGCAAGGAACAATATGGTTTGGGGACCGTATTTGTGTGCCAAAGGATCCGGAAATTAGGAAGCTGATATTTCAGGAGGCACATGATTCACCATACTCCATCCATCCCGGCAACACGAAGATGTATATGGATCTGAAGGAGAGGTTCTGGTGGCCCAATATGAAGCGGGATATCGCCGAGTATATCGCTAAATGTGATGTGTGTAGCAGGGTGAAGGCCGAGCACCAGAAGCCAGCAGGGATGCTACAACCCTTGCCGATACCCGACTGGAAGTGGGACAAGATTGGTATGGACTTTATTACGGGATTACCTAGGACAAAATATGGTTATGATTCTATTTGGGTAGTGGTCGATCATTTGACCAAGGTCGCACATTTCATACCAGTGAAGACCACCTACACCAGCGCCAAGCTAGCCCAGCTCTACATGAGCAGGATTGTCAGTTTGCACGGAGTTCCCAAGGGAATTGTGTCGGATAGGGGAACACAGTTCACTTCTCACTTTTGGCATCAGCTACATGAGTCGTTGGGAACTAGATTGGAGTTCAGTACAGCTTTTCATCCACAGACAGATGGACAGACTGAGAGAGTCAATCAAATACTAGAGGATATGCTGAGAGCTTGTGCTCTAGACTATGGATCGAGTTGGGATGAGAACCTACCCTATGCCGAGTTCTCATACAACAACGGATATCAAGCTAGCACGGGAATGTCACCATTTGAAGCCCTATATGGTAGGAAGTGCAGAACCCCGCTACTGTGGAGTGGAGTAGGAGAGCGTAGTCTGTTCGGACCTGACATTATCAAGGATGCTGAGGAGAAAGTTAGGCTAATTCGAGATAGAATAAAGATAGCACAATCAAGGCAGAAGAGCTATGCAGATTCGAAGCGTAGAGAGGTCACGTACGAGGTAGGAGATAGAGCTTATCTTCGTGTTTCACCACTACGCGGTGTTAAGTGTTTTGGCATCAAAGGGAAGCTAGCACCGAGGTTTATTGGACCCTACAAGATTCTGGCACGAAAGGGAGAAGTAGCTTATCAGCTAGAGCTACCAGAGGTCTCGTCCAATGTACACAATGTGTTCCATGTGTCCCAGTTGAAGAAGTGTCACCCAGAGATGGCGGATACACCTTTGAGGGATACAGTTCCGCTCGAGGAAGTCCAATTGGAGAGTGATCTCACATATGAGGAGAAGCCAGTTAAGATTCTGGGAACAACAGAAAGAATTACTCGCACCAAGATGATCAAGTTCTGCAAAGTCCATTGGAATCATCACACGGAAGAGGAAGTTACATGGGAGCGAGAAGATGACCTTCGAGAAGACCATCCAAACCTATTTGCTGGCCAAACCGATTCTCGAGGACGAGAATCATCTTAAGGGGGTTAGTCTGTAACATCCCAATCTTTTATTTGGATGTTTTGCATTTAGAGCACGTGCATTTCATCATGGCATACTTTAAAAAATTTGCATTTGTTTGTTTTGCATAGTTCCAAAGAAATAAACCCAAAACTCTATTTTGAATTATAGCAAATTCAACAAGCTAATTATATAGGCTTGGGGTTTTGTGCAAAAATACCCCTTTTACAGTCAAATATGACAAAGGGGATTTTTACAAAATTTTCAAAATTGGTTTGACTCAATTCCGAGTTTAAAATCAAAAGTTATAATTAAAACAGTTTTCAGAAAAAGAATAAAAGAAGAAGAGAAAAAAAAGGTAACAGCCGGCCGAACCAACCCGGCCCAGCACCGGCCCAGTTCTTTTTTTTTTCCTTCTCTCCCCGCAGCCCTCTTTTCTTTTTCTTTTTATTTTCTTTTTCCGCTGACAGGTGGGACCCACCAGTCAGGTTCTTCTAGAAGGGAGCAGTCCGGGTGCAAATCCCCGAAATCCGTCCCGATTCGTGCCCCGTTTCGCAAGCAAAAATCGCCTATAAATACCCCACCCCGAGCTCCACCGAAACCCTAAAAAAATTTGAGGTTTAGCCCTTGAAATCGAGCTCGATTTCGAGCTCGAAGTCGTGCCGCCGTCGCCGCCGTTACCGAGCTCGGGAGGAGCCGCCGCCGCCGTTTGGAGCAAGGAGAGGAGGAGCCGAGGAGACGAGGACGTCCGCCGCGACGAGCCGCACCCGAAGCCGTCGTCGCCGACCTCGGGGGACCACCGGAGCAGCCGCCGTCGTCGCCGCCCGACAGCCGTCGTCGTCTTCGTCCCGCCGGTGAGGAGCTGCCGCCGCCCCGCCCGATCTATTTTCGGCCGTCCGATCTTAGATCGACGGTCTAGATTAGATATACATATCCCGAACCGGTACGCGCTGACGTCAGCTGACGTCATCCCTAGCCCGTCCCGGGAATCTTTTCCGTTTATTCGAATTAAAAATTCCAGGAAACTATTAAAATTTGCAAAATTCATATCTCTTCAACCGTAACTTGAAAGATTAAGTTTAATATACAAAAATTCTTAGAAAAATAATATCTATCTAGATCTGAAATAATATTTAACTTTTAAATTATTTTTATTATCTGTATTTTTCAAATCTTGTTAATTGTTAATTTGGGAATAACTTTTTTATCTATAACTCTAATTAAAATAATTCCTTCGGCTAAAAGTTTCTAAATTAAACCCTCTGTCCAGAGAACATTAAACCTAATTTTTGTGAACTAGTTTTTGAAAGTTTATTAGTAGATCCGTGATTAACCTTTTAATCAACATTAACTTGATCTTAATTGGTTGTTGCATTAAATATTTTTTTCTCTCTCATGCATCATATAATCCAGAGAACTAAATTTAATGTTTTGTGCCCAATAAACATGTCATGCATGCATATGTGTATGTTTACTCTGTTTCTTATGTTGTGTATCGCGTATCATCGTGTAGACAACGACGTTGGTTGCAACTGTTGCTGTGACTGCAACGAGTGCGTGAACGACTACTCCGACAACTGAAGGCACGTGATGCAACCATACCACCTATTATTTTCTTACTATGCATCTAGTCCTATTTTTGTAGACTTGCATGTGTAGGAGTTGGTTTGTATGCTATGCTATTAGGTGATTCACTAAACCCCAAGTGAGTTACCATATGTATCCTTGTAGATTAGTTCCACCATGAAACCACCGTTAAATTTTTTGCTTAGTTGCTTAGACGTGGTTGTGGGATCACAATATGAGATTGATGTTGTAGACTTAGATGTTTCTTTTGCAAATCTAATAAAACAACATTAATTTAATTTGATGTCTGGGTGGTATTGGTCCGTTGTGGTGGAAAATAGTTGAGTGGCTGCTCAGGTCCGTAGTATCTGAGTAGGTGCACTTGTGAATGGCCACCCAGGTCCCTGAGAGTTAATGTGGAGTCTTGTTTAGTAGCTTAAGAGTACAACCGTAGGCCAACATAATATGGGCGTTGACTTAGCTGAATAAGTTATGGTTCTTGTACCTGTCGTGGCCAGCAGATGTAGTTTAGTAGGTTGGACAGGGCGCGCAGAGGACTCAAGGATCATCTCCCAAAAGCTTCGGTGTGTTTCTCTCCCAACTACGATACAAATTGGGTGTCGTGGTAAATGGGGTTAAATGCATTCTACGGGTAAAGTGTACAACACTCTCGAGAGTTTAAAACTAAGTACTTAGCCGTGTCCCCGGTTACGGACAACTTGAGCCAACTAGACTAGATCCTACAAGAATTCTCACACATTCCAATTTCTGTAATTAAAATATGATGGGTAAACCAAAGGGTAGGAGCACTGGTTTCTACCATTGTCCAATGATTGTTTATCTTTATTGTAAAATTGTTTATCAAATTGATAGGATAAAATTACTTTTATGCAAAGAGCCTTCAAGTCCACCTAGCCCAAATTGCATGTAGTAGCTAGGTAGACTAGTGTTCAATTAATAACTTGCTAACTTGCCAGTACAAATCACAATGTACTGACCGTATTCGCGAACGGCTGCAATTGCACTATTGCAGGTACGATGTTACGTAGGTCTTGAAGCTACACCCGGCACGTACGTCTATGGCACGAGTTGATTGGAGCTTCATTATCGTTTATTTTCCGCTGTGTGCTTTTATTTCAATAAAGTTATTTTGTGCTAGCGTCAATGCTATGCAAAGATGCAAGGATTCTTTATATTCTGGATCATTTCGATGTAATAAAGACGCATTGTGCTTTGATATTTCATTTGTAATGAGTGTGCTAGCGAGTCGATCCGGGACTAGCACTATACTCATAGACGAGATCCATATTATTGGGTCGAGTCGCTACAGCAATGGAGGGCTAGAACGTTGGTTAGCGCATCCAAAATTGTGTAACAAGTGGTATGAAAACAAGCATCAGAAATACAAATCTAACCTATGTGGACACACAATCGACAATTTGATCAAGCAATTTTCTCAATGTGAATGTGCACGAGACAAAAACCTTTTTCGAGATTACATGTAAACAATGAAAGACAAACATTATTAAGGCTCATGCAATTCTCTGCAATTAATAATAATATCCGTTTGACCACTGTCATGGATGCAACGCTTAATCATGAAAAGGCTCTTCTTATCTTAATTAACCGCCACCAACTAATTTAAGCTGATCAGTCCCCGCGTGTTGGATACAGCCAACTTCCAGCTCATGCCTCATCATTCATGCCAATACTGTGCATGCCACTCCATTACACGTATGCGCTTTACAAGCTAAAAATGGATAGATAGCATATGGCACAGCTAGCAATGGCACAACGACCAAGGCAAGAATCTTGTTCATGATAAGCTTGGCACTGCGAACATGAGTTTGTTAAAGTTTTCAGTAGAACATTTCAACCATGTTTTTTGTTTTTGTTTTGAGATTGAAGATGAGTATCAAAGAGTGGTGAAGATTTGAGACTAAACAAAATTTTGGTAGAAAAGAAGATAGCAAGAGGATTATATATCTATGAAAAAAACTAAACATATAGAAGTATGTTTTCATGGAATTGGTATAACAAGGCGAGATGATCGACGATCACATATAAATAGATACACAAAGAATACGAATAAAGTTACAAAAAATATTGGACAAAAATCAAACAAAACTCCTACTACTTTGTAAAACACATGTACCTAAGTACTCAATTATATGCTACTAGTTGATCAACCGTATATAAACGTTTGGTTCATATATACCATCCGTTTATGCGTGTGACATGCATGTATACAACCATACGTAAATATACGGTATACCACACAAGGGGATGTTTAGCTAGCTAAGCTAGGGGTGTCGCCATGGCCACGGACTTCACAGAGCTCCGACAGCGCCCTGAGGAGCTCCACCTTGGCGCGGAGCTGCGCGATGTAGTCGGCCGTACGGAGGAGCAGCCGGTCGGCGGGCATCGCCGCCGTTCCGGGCACCAGCCGCCGCAGCTCCCGCACCTTCCGCCCCACCGCCACCGACGACCGCCGGCGACGCCGGCTCGGGCACGGCGACCTCCTCGGCCTCCTCGCGATCTCCATGCGCGCGCGCTGAACGGATCAACAAAAATAATCAATGAAATGTGCTGACTCTAGTCTACGTGACGATGATGGGGAGGGAGGGATACCTGAGCTGGTGCTGGAATAAATAGAGGATGGGGAGGGGCCATTCCGGGAGAGGAGTTTCTGCGAGGGGGCTGGGGGTAAATTTGCGCGTGAGCTGTGGCGCGTCGCGTAGCGCCGTGGCAGGGCCCGCGCGTGGACGCCACGTCTTGTCCTGCACACGTGTCTGACAGCTTTCTGACCGCCCAAGGACCCGGGGAATTTATGGGCGTGAATTCTGGTTTGCCTATTTTGCCCTTGGCTCCATCCATCATGTATATAGTCCTGCATCCGCATCCAGACAAAAAAAAATTGGTTCAAAGGATTCAAAACCGCGTGATGGAAAATTGTCAATTTAAGATTTCCGCCGCCTTCCAAACTTATTTCACCTAAACGAGAGAGAGAGAGAGTGCATATATACGAGTCACAACCATATAAGAATGATTTACAATCGAACGGTGTCTCATCTTGATAAGTCTATCATATCGATCTTAAGTAATGTTCCACCCGTACACACGGTTCAACTGAAATACTGCAATTTTCGACAAAAAATAATATTAAATCGAAGAGATACCAATTATACATAGACTCTGAACCAATATAATATTAAGAGAAAGAATGTACACAACCGAAAAGGAAAAGAGAAAAGAAAAAAGACCCGACCATGCTGATCAATCCATCGCATCATGCACCCAGTCCCAAAACTAATACACGTAGGACTGCGTAATAGGTTGTCCAAAAGCGACGCCTCCAATAAGGGAACAATGCACAAGCGTCATCATCGCCCAATCAGATTGTAGGTTTCACCCAGAAGACAACCAATGAAAGTTAGACTGAATATAGAGACTCAGTACTCGAAGAGCACCACCAAACACTGAAGTCTCCGAGTGCTTCTGCTATAAAGTGTAAATCGCTAGGCTCACATGCACATGTGCGGTAAGGACATGAACATCATCCTCAGCCATACCCACACAATAACCTATGAAGCAATGTCTTCGTCGCATCCAAATTTTCGCTTCCGCAAATATTTTTCTTCAAATCAAAACTGTCTTAACATCTCCCGTCTTCGCCAACATTATGGAAATCACACGCGTTGACATGTCCCATGGTGTCAAAGGACCGCGGAGCTTCACGACACGCCCCCTTGAAGCCCCACGAGCTGAACATTATGGACGCGCATGAGCGAATCCCATCCAATACAGAGGTTCGGGAGAAGATACACCAATTCGTGAATACCTTTAGTAAATTCCAGAACTCATCGACGACCCGGTCGAGGACGACCGGCCATGCAAATTGGCAAGTTGGATGGAAGAAAATCACTAGGACCACCGCTCTACCTCGTTTATTCGGACCTCGACACCGGACTAGGGATCTGATGTTAGATCCGCCGCCTCCTCATGACATGCCACCTCTTACGACGACGAGAGAGGAGGAGTGAGGGGGAAGGCTGGAGGCGGCGGGTTAGGACTTCCCTCCCGTCACCACACGTGGGCAACGAGAGGGAGGATCGGAGTGGTATCAACTTTTCATGGATGGGTAAGAAATACTGGGATTCTTTTAGTTATCGTTGGAAATACTGCAATGTCTGTCCACACCTAACTTATTACGCAAGACACCTACAAGGAAGCTCGTCGACGACCCGGCCGAGGACAACCGACAGCAGGCAAATTGGCAAGTTGGACGGAAGATGACCACTAGGACCACCGCCTTTTTTATTCGAACCTCGACACCAGATTGTCCCGGGGTCAGACCCGTCGCCTCCTCATGACCGGCCACCTCCTCTAACGGCGGCGAGAGAGGAGTGAGGGAGGAGGCTAGCGGCGGCAGGTTAGGGCTCCCTCCCGCACCACAGTGGGCAACGAGAGGGAGGAGTGGTATCAACTTTTCCATGGATGGGTAAGAACTAAGAAATACTCCAATGTCTTTTTTTTAGTTGTTGTTGGAAATACCATTATACCACGATGTGTGTCCACACCTAACTTATTACGCAAGACACCTACATGTAAACGCGGAATGTAACCAGATAATCTTCGGTAGCACGGATCGACAACCGGATATTATTAATTCTGAGCTCCTCTAGCTAGGGAGTACACCAGTGCGTATAAGAAAATGACTCTGTCGGAAGACTCAGTCCACCTTGGAGACCGTGGTCACACTCACACTGTCACACACACACACCAGCTGCAACCCACGAATTAAGCAGCTGATGCTGAATGGTCAAATAAATCAATTAATTAATGAATTTAAACGACACGTCGTGCCAAAAGCTACTGTAACACATAACCGATGGAGAACGTGTTTGCACGTGCGCTCCGGCCGGTAGGCGAGGCATGATGGCCGCTGCAATCTTTAATCCGGTGATTGCCTAGCTATGCAATGAGGTGGAGGATTGGGGGACCATCACGTAACATGGCTACATGCCTCTGCATGCAACGGGGTTTTCTTGGCGGGAATGCATGAGCATGGAGGAGGTCGGCCCGGGTGGTAGCTAGAGAGAAACGGGGTTGGGTTGGCCCGTTGTGGTTGGTGTGCTCGATCAATTACGGGAAACGGTGCACATGCATGCACATGCATCATCCATGCCTTGGCGTATTCTCCATCTTATTAGTCCATCTGAATATCTGGTGACTCAAATCCCTAGCTAGCAGAAGAGTACATAGTCATTGGCCCAATATAGCTGGGAGAGTACGTTTTGGTGTGTGTGGAAAATGGAGAATAATTCTACATTTAGCTAGCTTGTTAAAATTTATCTTAATTAATTTGGATGACTTACAGCTGAATTGGTGTATGTTAATCTTTTTTTGGGGGGGGGGATGGTGTATGTTAACCATGTTTTCATGTTTTTTGGAGAAAAGGGAGCGGCGGCCAGCCTCTACAGACTACAGCTAGTACATATAAGCCATCTTTTAGGGCACGTCACATCTTAGCGCTAGGGCCCTCTCCTTCCCTTTACTTTCTGCGACGGATCAACGGCCTAAAATACATGTACAGTACAATCTAGCTACCTTTGCTTGCCAGGCTAAGCTGAGTCTGAGCATGTCCCTAATTGGCTGATCCTCGTTTCTTCATCACCGTGGCAATGTTACATAAGTTACAGCAAGTCCAACGGATTTGGCAAGACGCTCGGCATCTGCAAAATTATAGCTTAGAGCAAGTTCAACGGCCTCTCCATAAGTCTCGGCAGCTGGAAATTTGACAATTTTGGGCAAAAACTAAGCTCCAACGCAACGGCCTATGCACTCGCTCGGCAGCACCGCCGAGCGCTCCATTGAATTTTTTTTTTGCTGTCATGCATGCTTGTCGTTCCTCCCCGATGCATTCATGCATCACCATCCTTCGGATCCGTCACGGAGACGTTTATGTATTGCTAATGTTATTATTCATATAAAAGTTTCGTTATTCTTGATATTTCCGAAGATGAAAACTTATGTATTATACTTGATCAATACATGGACTTTTATTGATTGCCAAAAGCAAGGCGACTTTCAATGTGTTGACGGAAAGACTTTACTATTTACTTTCTGAAGAAGAATGTTAATGAGTTTATAAGAAATATACTTTCCCTCACTAAGTGATGACAAATTGAGAATTACAACTGGAAGCATTAAGCTAAATACTAGCACTTCCGTAAATAAAATATGTGACTACCATGATTGGATCGATTCCAATCGAAGTAGAGTAACCTGATTATTTTGAATTAATAGTATATTTTCAAATCATCGGTATGATGGTTTTGATCACACACATTAAAATCCTAAATATGATGCCTAGCTAGAACTTTGAACTTTTGATGTCCCTAGAGTTCTTATATTTTTATGTATTTATATATATTGTTTATTAACTATCTTATATTTTTAAATAACAAAAAAATGCTTATTTGTTTTTGGAAAAGAAGGAAAATTAAAACTCCTAAAACATTCCATGATTTAAGAAGTGGAAGATCTTTCCCGGCCAAAGAGTGGGCCGTTGCGCAGTGGCTAGGATGGTGATGTTGCGCCACCGACTAAAGTACCAAGCTAAGGTCGACCAAAATCGTAACCTTAGGGGAGTACACGTGCTCTCATCCTTGACACATGCTGCACCTTTGTGTCTTAGTTATGTTCATCTCTTTGGATTTCTTTTGATTTCGTTATTTCATCCTCAAATAGGTTTTAAAACCCGAAATATATTTGTTTCTTTGTGAAGTTCTTTAGTTCTTATGCTTTTCGGTTTAAGAAAAGATAATTAATATTTTCATTTCTTCTTTGGAAATGCTATTCGAAGTTACAGCCTTGTCGTCCTTGTGCTCGTACAAAACGCTCAGCGCTGTACTTGTACTATAGCTAGGCTAGCTACGTGCGTACAATCATTCACAACCCAACAAATAATTCCAGCTGCACCTGCACTGCACAACACTGTCTAGCTCGCAGCTTTGCTAAACACACTGCGTCTTGACGTGTAACGAACCGCATGCGTCATCGATACGACCGACGTATCGGATCATTCTGCCAGATCATGCATCCTGCATGCATGTGCTCGTGTAGCTAGCGGTGTAGAGCAGATCACGTTGAACAACCTCGGGTCGTACGTGCGTACGTACACGCCGGCCGTCCCACGAGTGACAACTGACAAGTACGTGGGAGCTTACACCAAGTACAACTATTTCCTCTGTCTCTTTTTATAAAACGTTTTGGCAAGTTTAATAAACATCTTATAAAAAGGGACGGAGAGATAATAATCACAAGCTAGATTTTGAGCTTCATGTTCCCTTGACACGTTGAAAAGGATAATGCTATGCGTCCCGGGATCTCGAGTAAAAATCCCCCATCTTCCCATTTGTATGATCTCATTAAAAATGTCAAATCTCGTCAATCTGATTATCATAGCATATTTTCATCTTGGAGAAATAAAAAATTGTGCTATTGTAACATTGCGTGTGACATTTTCTTTGCGCGGTAGGTCAAACCTGTAAAAAAATATGGCAATATTTTGAAACACTTATGCGGCAAAATATATATGACGTAACAAATCCCAGCTAATCGTAGCAAATTCACCCCCTCACAGCAAAAGCTCGAAAAAAATAACACATGTATGTAGCATGGGAGTATAATGATTGAAGCTTTTCACAAAGATATTTACAACATTTTCTCAGAGACTCAAAATTGTCGCATACCTCGATCTTGGCTTTGTAGCAAAATTTACGTGAGTTTGTAGCATTTAGAAAATACTTATGCAGAAAAAAAAATCCACACATACTGACCTTGTGCTGAAGCATCGACTTCGTCGGATCAGACTCGCTGGCCATGAATCCAGCAAGACTGTATCCATTCCCCATTTCCCCTCACTCATCACATCTCTCATGATCAAGTTATATCACAAATCCCCACCTTGATGTCGATCATGAAAGGTTGTTTCCATGGCTCGACCGGGAGAAGGACAGAAGATGAGAGGAACTGACGAAGGAGAAGAACCTTTTGACGAGGAGCTAGCACGGGACGTCGTCGCTCCCGGGCTGCACGGCCGGAGAACAACAGTCAGAGCATGTACAACGCAAGCGCTTGGAGGGGCGCTAGGGGTAAAATTCCCGGCCGTTATGCAAAAATCCCGTTCAATCCTGGGATTATGACTAGCGTCGACGCAAAACTAGTCGACCGGCGCTTCGCGTTTTTTCCCCGCACGTAGCCATCTTACGCTAGCGGCACGCGCTATCCAGTCAGAAAAAAGAAGTTGTTTAGCGTCCGTGGCACAGCTAGCGTTGGAGACATGAACTCCTATACAAACGCTATTAGTTATATCATTATTTTTTAATTCTTAAGCGCCTGGGCAAGCGCCCTGCAGTCTACATGCACTCAGGAGAGAAGGAAATGCTTTTCCATTCGAAAAGCTACAGGCCGGCTCAGGCTGGACGATTTCTCTCCCACGATTGTGCTGCAGCTTATCCAAAGGACTGGCGTGATTATAATACCGGCCCAATTTCAGCCCAGAACAACCGGTTCAGGTTGTTACAGAATGGCCTGTTAAGTCGAACAGGCATGGAGTTGGTGACTGAGCAGTATTTTTGTTTGACAACCGAGCAGTATCTTTGTACTACATACATGAGAAAAAAAAAAAGCACAACGGAACTGCCCGCAGGTATAATTTTTTTACGACGACGAAGAAATTAAACAAATCCAGAGTACCATTGGCCAAATAAACAAAGCTAACTATAGAAAAATACCAATATAATACAGTACTATATTAGCTTGAAGACCGGGACAGTTCAATACACTAGCTTTGTTTATTTTTTTTGTCTTATATTTCAAGAATACCATATTAAATGGTTAGGGAAAGTATTTGCACGTGCCGTTGATGTTGTGAATATCCCCATTCATATTCCACCTCCGTTGTACCCCCTCTGTCACAAAATATAAAGACACCCTTTAATTTTGCTGGTCAACGACGTATAACTTACATCATGATTTCTATTTATAATATGCCTACAAAATTAATATATATACATGAAATGAGAAAATTTTGCAAAATGAATCCAACTAAATCATTTACAGATTCACAATCCATATAATTTATTATATATTACTGATCAAAGTTAAGCATCAAAGAACACAATAAAAATAGTGTGCTTTATATTTTAGGACGGAGGGAGTACATTACATCATTACGCAAAGCTGTTAGTTGTGTAGTTATAGTGAGTTAAGGTGTGCGCAACTAGGTTGGCACCGGTGGTGGAGCGGTTGACACACCCCTACCAGTTTGCCTTTCTTAAGGGACGTTTCATCCATGATGGAATTCTAGCACTTCATGAAATTGTTCATGACGTAAAGGTTCGACGCCTTAAGGGTGTCTTCCTTAAGCTGGATTTCCAGAAAGCATATGATCGTCTGGACTGTGCTTTTCTCCGCCAAGTTCTCGAGCGTAGGGGGTTTGACGATCGCTTCATCAGCTGGGTGATGCAGATGGTTATGTCTGGCAACACTGCGATTAACATTAATGGGGCCATTGGCCCCTATTTTAGGTCCTCGTGTGGGGTCAGGCAGGGGGATCCTATTTCCCCACTGCTATTCGACCTCGCTGCGGATGCCCTGGCGGCTGTCTTGGATAAGGCCAAGATGGCCGGCCACATTTCTGGTGTGGTTGGGCATCTGATCCATGGAGGTGGGGTAACCCACCTCCAGTATGCGGATGACACTATGATCATGGTGGAGGGCTCGGACCTCGACATTGTTATTCTGAAGTTCCTCCTCCTCTGTTTTGAGGCCATGTATGGCCTCAAGATTAACTTTGACAAGAGTGAGGTCATGGTTGTGGGCTTTTCTCCGGAGGAGCAACAGCGGATTGCGGACAACCTCAACTGCAGGTTGACCTCATTCCCGATCTCCTATCTGGGGATGCCTCTAGGCGAGTCTAGGATCCTCATTCGGGATCTAGAGCCCTTAGTGGGGAGGGTGCGGAAGAAGGCTGAGCCGTGGCGCGGGCGTTTTACTTCCTTTGGAAGTAAAACCGTGCTTATTGATTCGTGTCTTTCCAGCCTCCCCATGTATATGATGGGCTTATATACACTGCCGGAGGGAATTCATGCTTCCTTTGATAAGGAGCTATCTAGATTCTTCTGGCAAGGCTCTGATGGGCGTCAGAAGTACCACATGGTCAAATGGGCAGATCTCTGTACCCCCAAGGATAGAGGGGGCATAGGGATCTTGGCCTCCCGCCAGATGAACAAAGCTCTCATGCTTCGGTGGGTGTGGCGGATACTTAGAGAGGAGGGGGGGTCTTTGGCTACAGATCATCAAAGCTAAATACTTACAGGGTCGCCCCCTCCTCGCGTGTGACCGCCAAGACGGCTCCCAATTCTGGCGAGCCATCCAAGCCATCAAACATGAGATCCGTATGGGTGCCCGCTTCTCCATCGGGGATGGGGATGGCACCCTCTTTTGGCACGACCCGTGGATGGATGACCTTCCCCTACGGGTCAAGTTCCCTTCCCTTTTTGCCATTTGCTCCGACCCTACACAGCTTGTGGCCTCGGCGGTCCATAATGGGTCCTGGAACATCTCGTTCCGGCGCACATTCGGACAGGCCGAGGCGGCAGCTTGGAATGAGCTTCGGGATTCTCTCCCGAACTCAGTACCAGGGGGCCAGGATCGGATTTCTTGGCATCTCTCCCCGTCCGGATGCTTCTCCGTGAAGTCGGCCTATCGGGGCCTCTTCACAGGGCCCCCATGCCCGTGGGCGGCCCACTTGTGGAAGTCCCCGATCCCGCTGAAAATCAAGATATTCGTTTGGCAGCTACTCAGGAACCGCCTACCCTCCGGGGTGGAGGTTTCGAAACGACAAGGACTAGGGGACAGCTTATGTCCGCTATGTGGGATCCCGGAAACGGGAACCCACATCCTCTTCGCTTGTCCCGCGGCCCGGTTCCTGTGGAACTTTACCGGTGAGGCCTTGGGGCCTGCATGACAGGCCCCGGACCTAGGGGAGTTCCTAGAAACCCAGGAGAACCGGTCCGGAGGGGGTAGACGCCTCTTCTGGACGGTGCCGGTGAGGCCTTGGGGCCTGCATGACAGGCCCCGGACCTAGGGGAGTTCCTAGAAACCCAGGCGAACCGGTCCGGAGGGGGTAGACGCCTCTTCTGGACGGTGTTTGCTGTGTTGTCTTGGACCTTGTGGACGATTAGGAATAAGATGGTTATCGAGAGGGTGTTCCTACGCCATGCGTCTGACTCTGTGTTTAAATTCATGGCTTTCTTGCAGCTTTGGCACCCGCTCTGTCGGCAGCGGGACAGAGAGCGGCTGGACGGCATGGTTGACAGTCTCTTGGGAGCTGCACATCACATCTCCTCGCCGTCTAGTAGTTGAGCTCCTTCTTGGGGGAGTGATGACGGGATTGATGAGAGTGTTCTTCTCCCTCAACAACGCCAACAAATACTCTTTATACCCTGAAAGGAAGATAATATATTAGGGATAGGTTGAGCCTCCAAGTGCAGAGTATGTAGAAGTGGTAGTTTTTCCCCGAGAAGGTGAATCGAGGGTTTAATATCGAACTCTCGGGGAATCAGTAGTGTGGGTTTTATCTTATTGTCCTTATCTAGATTTTCTGCAAACAAAATAGATTGCTTTGTGCCCTCAACCTCACCAAGTGGTTGTCAAGCACAAGGTGTGAGAATGATATTAAGATGATAATGAATGCAAAACAGTAAATAAAAATGCAATGGTGGTGAATAAGTATGCAAGGATGATAGTAATGATGATGGATGGTATTTTTGGGGTTTTTATATGTGAATGCAAGAAGTAAAAGTGTTTTTGTATTTTCTGATTTTAAAATGGCTGAATGTAAAAGATGCTTAAAAGTGGTTGGAAAGTTGTTTGTTGTGATTAAAAATGGACCGGGGTTCATGGTTTCACACATGCACTCTCTCTTTAATATAGTGTGGCAAATGATTAGACATAGATTTAACATATGAGATTGCAAACAAGATTAATGACATGTTACTAATTATATGGGCATCATGTCCTAACATAGAGACATTTTGATTATTAGTCTCACTTATACTCCACCAAGATGTGAACTAAATCATGCACCTTAGTAATTAAGATAACATCAGAGTATAGCTTTAAGATTAATGACATGAAGTGAAAATAAACACATGATGGATCTAGTCTTAGGTAGAGGCATGTCACTCCTCCTACACTACAACATGGTATTTTGGTTTATCCCTAGTGAGGTAACAAAGTAAGGTAAACACCCAATGGATCATGATATTAAGTTGTCAGCTTATCACTTCACCACCCCGTTACTCCAACTAATGCACACGTTCCCCCACACACGCTCTCATAAACATGCTTGATCATAACAAGGATACAAGAACGGGGTACATAATATGCATCTACTTTCATAACTGAAATATAACATTGCAATCTCAACATATATTAACTCATTGAAAGATCCACCACAATGGTAATATAACGGTGACCGTAATCATGTTCAGCAGCTCATACGCTGCTAATTACTGAAGCTCAAGAGAGAGAGAGATACATATGCTACTGCCACAAACCCATAGTCCAGAGGTGGACTACTCCCTGTTCATCATGGAGACGGTTGAGATGTCGATGGAGAAGAAGGAGACCTCTCCGGCAGGGCTCCGCCGGAGTTTTCCCCCTCCAATCTGCAGCCTCCTGGTCTCTATTTCTTGTTTCTCTTCTGTGGCGGCTCTCCTTTCGAAGAACGTCGGGGGACCCTTTATATAGGCATTTTTAGGTCACGAGGATGCTTCTGGGCGAAGGATCTACGCAAACGGGGCCACGAGGGCTGAATTAGGTGGGCCCACGCGGCCTGGTACTGTAGCCGTGTGGGGCCCCCTATTTTGGCCCTCCGGCCTCCTTTCGCTTGCTTCTTTCGCTCCAATGTCTTCCTCTTTCCAAAATAATGACCCCTGTAAATTTATAGCTCATTATGACGTCGTTAAGGTCCTGAAACAAATAAAGAAAGAAATAGGGGTTTTCTGCTTGCGCAGGATTAATTCCATAAAAAGGGGAAATCATTATTAATTATAAAAAATCATTAATAACAGTAATATACCCCTTATATGATGGAAATATGAATGAAATATAAGTATTATAGTGCAAAGTTCATGTATGCATTTTAGATGCATCAGGGAGCCCCTTTTATTCTCTCCCCCTCCCCCTTCCCCCTTCCTCTCTTTAGGTGGGCTTACTTGTGCTGATGCCCCATCTTCCTGACTCTGAGTGTTTTGGGTGCGTTCGTGTTGGTGGTGTGTCTGTCTTGTTTGGACTCGGTTGTGGTACTTTGCTTTATTTATAAAGCCGGGCGAAAGCCTGTTTCGAGGATAGTGAGTTAAGAAACCACAACCGCCACCCACTAATGATCAAAGTTTAAAATAGCCGGCTATAGCTCTGTTAGAGTCTTTGGAGAGGCTTCGGGTTACGGCTAGAGGCTTAATAAGCTAAAGCCAGAATATCCGCTAATAATCCGGCTAAATTGAGTTAACTCCGATTTAGCCCTTAGCCGCTAACCTTTCCGTTCAATGGAGCCTAATTTTATAGCAAAAATCAATCTTATAGTAACCCAATCTCCAAAATCCCCACTTTTCTCTTTTCTCCCCCGAAAATGGCAGTAGATAGGAGAGGCGGCCATGGCGACCGCACACGCTCTCACACCCGGCCGCGCTCCCTCCTCTCCACGGCGCTGAAAGTTTTGGCATGTGTTAACCCTATCTCTAATATAGATATTATTGATTATATATGAATATTGTCAGCTCCGACGTAGCCGTAAAAGACACCAACAAATCGGCTAAATATTCAGCCAAGATGGTCATTTTCCACAAGACAAGCAATATGACACCAAAGTCCCGGCCCGGCGGCCCCAAACAACGACTTAAGTTAAGTTAAGACACATGAACCGAGCCTTCAAGTTAATTACGGGACAAATCGCACCCTCCCCGTTCCCCAGCGTGACGGTTGGCGACCTCGAGGCGTCTTCGTCTTCCCCAGCGTCCGCCGGCGGTTCCCTCATCCTCCGCGGGCCGTTTCGATGGCGGGAGGGTGGGGGAACACCGGATCTTCATTTCGTCTTTAGATAGGTGGTGGTTTCGGCCCAGCGGCGCCATGGAGGTGGAGGTGCAGCCGGTGCGAATAAAGGTGCCGTCATTCCTTCCCCTCTACGCCGTCATCCTCTGGGTCGTCGGTGGGGAGTGTGCGGCCGTTTGTGCTCCTAGGTCTTCGGATCTGGTGGGGATATTGTGATCTGTGTATGGCCAGATCCTCTTCTCCTTGGCTCTCTGGTGAAGGTGGATGCGGCTGTGCTTCGGTGGTACTGCGTGGTGATGCTTGCTGCGGGTGGGTGGTCGAGGATGGCGGATCTGGCCGCCAGTGTTGGTGGGTGGATTGGTCCCCGGATCCGGCGGTGAAAAAGCTTGGAGGTTTCCTCCGGTCGATGCTCTCTCGTGGTTGTTCAGATCCAGTTCTTCGGGGCTGGTGGCCATGGCGACTCGTTAACGCCTTTGGGCAAGGAGCTTCTTCTTCGCAAGGGCATGATCGTGCTGCGGGTGCTCTCTTTCTTCTCCGATGATGGCGAGGGTGGTGGGCTCTTGGCGGTTGCGGCGAGGACGGAGGGTGGAAACTCCGTGTAGGTGGTTTGCAGCTGTATTGTTGTTCGTATCCCCCTAGTAGTTTATTGCTTGTATGTGTATTTGTATTGTATCCGTCTTTCTTTGAATACAAGTGATGTATGCTTTCGGGCGTATATGTTTCAAAAAAAAAAGTTAATTACGGCGTCAAATCAGATCTCTGTTCCGCTGAACAAATGGGGGAGAGAGAGATTCCCCCGTCGCTGAATCCGGCCATGACGACCGAGGCGTATTCCAAACGACCAGTTCGTGTCGTCGCCCCGGCCGGCCCGGAGACGTCGATGGCGAAGTGCACTCCCGGCCGGCATCTGGCGCCTCCACCTTGTCCCAGGTTTGGCTACTTGGCTGGCCCCAGCACACGCGCCAACACACGCCGGCCTTTGAAAACTTCGCCGTCTCTGTCGACTTGGAAGTGAACGGCCAGCGCCATGCATGCAGCCATATCCCAGGCTCGTCTCGCGCCATCTTAATTCACGTCCAGTCCAGACGGTAGAGTTCAGTTGGACATGCCGGCCGGCCGGGTTCAGTGAGTTGTGTTGTGTGTCACAACTTCCGTTCGATCATGGGGAGGATTCCTGCCACGGCTGCTGCCGCCATCGTAGTGGCGTTACTCTTGTGCTGCTCGTACGAGGTGCGTGGAAAGGAGACGGACGACGTGAAGAGATCTCTGGTCCAGTTCCTGGCCACGCTCGCCGGAGGCGGCGACGCCGGCCAGGCGACGGCGCGGGGCCTCGGGTGGAACGCGTTGACCGACCCGTGCCCCGGTGTCAGCGGCAACGGCAACGCCTCCAACTGGGGCAAGCAGGTGGTGTGCTTCGACAACAGCGAGAGCAACGCCGGCAGGATCAAGCTCATCGATCTCCAGTCCCAGAACCTGAACGGCACCATCGACGCGTCGCTGCTCTGCGCCGCGCCGGCGCTCCGCGTGGTGAGCCTGCAGAACAACGCGCTGAGCGGCGGGCTCCCCGCGGGCGTCTCGGCCTGCTCGGGCCTCACCCACCTCTACGTCGACCGCAACCGGCTCTCCGGCAGCCTGCCGAGCGAGCTCGGCCAGTTCAGGAAGCTCCTCGTGCTCAACGTCTCCAGCAACAACTTCTCCGGCGAGCTCCCCGCTAGCCTCAGCCAAATTCCCCGCCTGGTAAGGTTCATGGCAAATGACAACCACTTCGAAGGCACCATTCCGGATTTCAACCTCGACAAGTTCCAGAACTTCAGCGTGTCCAACAACAACCTCACCGGACCCATCCCAAAGAAACTCGGAAGCTTCGGCAACGCCAGCTTCGCGAACAACGCCGCCGGAATGTGCGGCGAGCCTCTCTTCTCCGAGTGTCCGCCATCACCCAGCTCCGGTGAAAGCAAATCAAGAAAGACGCGAAGGGTCCTCATGTACCTGGGGTACGCCCTCCTCGGGTCCGTCATAGTGGGCTTCGTCGTGTACAAGCTCTGCTCCAGGAAGAAAAAGAACAGGCTGGGCAAGAAGGCCAGACGCGGTGGCGGCAAGGACACGTTCGACAGCAGCAGCGACCCGACGACGATGACAATGACCCCAAGCAAGTCGGCCTACTCGCTCCCAGCATCGGCGGAGCGGAGCGCGGCGGCGGCCGGGAGCGCGCCGTCGCCGTCGCTGGTGGTGCTGCGGCGATCAGGCACGGCCTCGGTCACGTCGACGGCAGCGGCCGCGGCGGCCAAGGACCTGCGGTTCGAGGACCTGCTCAAGTCGCCGGCGGAGCTGCTGGGGCGCGGGCGGTACGGGAGCTCGTACAAGGTGGTGGTGCCCGGCGGGGCGGCGCTTGCGGTGAAGCGGGTGAAGGACGCGACGGTGACCGACGACGAGTTCCGGCGGCGGATGGAAAGGGTCTCGCGCGCCAGGCACCCGGCCGTCCTGCCGCCGCTGGCCTTCTACTGCGCCGCGCAGGAGAAGCTGGTGGTGTACGAGTTTCAGAGCAACGGCAGCCTCCACAGGCTACTCCACGGTATGCTGCTGATTCTTCGGTCCTCTCATTAATCGTTAGTCTCGTTACAACAAAAATATTTAAAGAGGAAAACGATTTGTTTCCACCCACATCGATTTGAAAATATGTATTTTTTGCGAAAAGTATACGGTTTTGCTATCTCTCGAGGATTAACTTAGGTCTCACTCAACTTAAGAACAAGGATTAACTTAGGTCTCACTCAACTTAAGAACAATCAGATTTGCATCGTGATTCGCACTGTTGAGTGGTATATGATTATATGAATTACAACTTAGATTTTTCTTAGTTGCACATGGTTTGCACATGAGTTGCAAGGATTACACATAAGTTGTAACTGAGATTTTTCGAGTTATAGACGAGTTACACATGAGTTACAAATGAGATTTTCTCCGCTACGGATGAGTTATACATTAGTTGCAACCAGATTTTTCCAGTTACATGTGAGTTACACATGATTTGTAATTAAGTGAGAATTACCTTAATTCTGACCTGACTGAGCCCTAATCACTCCTAATAAAATGGATTCAATATAGATGTATGGTCTGAAAGATGAAAATTCGATTTACAAATTTTCATACGCTTAGATGTCATAACAAAATCACCAATTCGAATATGGGGACGTGCCATGACATGTTTGTGAGGCTAAGATGATGGTTGCCATGTCATTTGTCGATGCTTCGTATTAAGCCATGTCATCGATTCTGCCAACTTTTTTTTTTGAACTGGACTCCGTCGTTAAACTTGGAAAGGACTGACCGGAGTACAAGCTCGGCGCCTGAAGCCCAAACATCACCTTTCATTCCCCTGGTTGGGACATAACCAGCCCAATTTTTCTGTGGTAGGGCAATAGACAGCCCTCTTGATTTCTATAGTTGGGCCATACCAGCCCACAACTTAGCAAGCTTGTTTTCATATATTTTGATGTAGTACGTTCAGAGTTTCAGACTATGAGACCCATCAATTACAAGCAGAGGATTCTAAAAATAAATAAATCAATTGCCAGTAGAAAAGATCATACACTTGAGCATGTGGCAGACGATTTCAGCAAACTTCTTTCGTGATGTGTACTTGAGAAGATCATACACTTGGCTACTTGCTGAGACAGTTCCTCATGCACTTTTTTGTTAGCTTTCTTTACGACCAATTTGCTAATGCTCTTTCTGCATCCATGAGTACTTTCATGAGTTGTTCCACATGATAAACTGTTTTTCTTACTCTTTCTGCATCCATGAGTACTTGGTAAAAACAATTCCTATTGCGTGCATTAGTCAAATGTTATTCTGAGTCAATAAACTTACAAGAGATTCTTCTCAACGACGATCTGCAGGCTCCATAGAGAGCAGCCAGGCTCCCCTTGACTGGCCGGTGCGCCTCAACATCGCTGCCAAGGTCGCCGACGGCATGGCCTTCATGCACTCTGCCATGCGCGGCCACGGCGCGAGCTCCTACTCGTCCTCCACCAACTCCTCCTCGTCTGACACCGCAGCGGTGGCAGAGGGCGCCGTCGCCCACGGCGCCATCAAGTCCTCCAACATCCTCTTCACGGCCAGCATGGAACCCAGCATCAGCGAGTACGGCGTCATCGCGCCGCCGCTCGCCGGTGGCAGCAGCCGGAGCTCGGGTCTCCGCGCGGACGTGAGCGCCTTCGGCGTTCTGCTGCTGGAGCTGCTCACTGGGAAGGCAACGGCGGCGCAGGGCGACGGCGCGGAGCTGGCGCGGTGGGTGACCTCGGTGATCCAGGAGGAGTGGACGGCCGAGGTGTTCGACCGCGCTCTGCTCTCCCGCGATGCCGTCGTCAACGAGCAGCGGATGGTACGGCTGCTACAGGTCGCCATGAGGTGCGTCGACGTCGCGCCAGGCGAGGCACCGCTGACCATGAGCGAGGTCGCCGGGATGGTTAACGCTATCCGCGACGAGGACGACAGGTCTCTCTCCGCGGAAGCATGACACATGGACACGAGCATATATTTTGAACCACTCGGCCGTCCGTAAATTCTGATCGGCGCTTTATGTGAAAACAGGTCTAATTTGTTGCATTTGAGCTTATAATGATCACACTCCCTAATTAGTTGTATTTTCCTTCATTCGGATAACAAGAAAGAACTTCATTTCTATTATACTTCTAATTTCCTACATACATTTGAATTAGGTATGTAAATGGATAGTATAATTTCTGCACCGTTTTAAAGTAAGGATGCAAATGTATAAGATAATTTTCACATTGATGTCGCTTATGAATCCGTTTTGTAGCATCAGTATCCGATTTTGAAGGAATTCGACAAATAAGCATATCCAATTCCGAACTTGCAGCTCGCATATGGTATAGGATATGCTATGTCAAATATCATCCGATTATGAATTATGCAAAATTAGTTAGGATTATCGAATAGTTTTATTGTTTTAAATCCAATAATCTGATTTTCTACTGAAAATCTAACCTAACATGTCACAGTAAATACTTATGAGTTGCCGACTTTGTCCTTTAAACAATAGCTCACTTACATGCCCGATTTTTTTTTAATAATACATTGTTTTATTCTTTTCGAAAAATAATACGCGTTTTTAAACATTTTGAAAAATCTTACACCTTCAGCTTCTCTAGAGCCGAGCAGGTCTTGTCGGCTTCACCGAAGCCGAGCAGGTGCTATCGGCGTGATCGAAGCCGATTAGCTGCTCGGCCCTGCCACCGCCAGGGTTGGCAGACCTGATCGGCTCTAACAAAGCCGAGCAGGCTTATTGGTTTCGCCGAAGCCGATAAGGTCAATTCGGCTACAGGCACACCGACAGCTCCATGCTCCCGCCCAAATTTTGCAACAAACAACTTTGCACCATATATTTTTCATCGACCCAGTTTCGTCCCGCCTTTTATTTCGCTTCCTCGTCCCGCCATTTGCTCCCGCCCTTTCTCTTTTCGTGCCATTTCTTTATCTCTTCCCGGGATATAAAAGTCGTTGCTCACTCAGGTGGATAAGCAGTCTAGTGTATTCACTCAAAAATGTCGGGTTTTCCTCATTACCGTAGCTTTCTTCCACACGAGTCTGAGCGTCTTTTGAAGTGTGCCACGGAGTTTATGGTAGACAATAAATTAGTTCCATGGGAGGAACTAATTAGTAGTGATAGTTTGCTCACTGAGATAGACGCGACATTGTGGAGGAAACATTATTGGCCTCATAGGACTCCCCAGGAAATACGACAGGAACTTCTCAGGCTGTATGAATGGTGGAAGAAGGTGAAGCAAAGAAGTAGGAGCGAGAAGTTCATCAATTGGTTAGCAGATAATCCGAGCTCATGGGCGGAGGAGAGCGAGGACGATGATGACATCCTCATGCCTAGCATCACGGCCAAGAGAGCGGCATCGTCGAAGGGCAAGAGAGCGGCATCGTCGAAGGGCAAGAGTGGCCCATCGACGGAGGCAGGAGGATGCGAGGATGATGACGACATCTTCATGCCTAGCAGCACGGCCAAGAGAGCGGCATCGTCGAAGGGCAAGAGAGCGGCATCGTCGAAGGGCAAGAGTGGCCCATCGACGGAGGCAGGAGGATGCATGGACGGGAGATGACATCTATTTTAAGTATCGACACCAGTTGTATCTTAATTTCAGTTGTAGTTCTTAATTTAAGCATTAGGATGAATTTAATTTTAAATTGTATCGTGTGTTAATAAAAAAGTTGTACTCTCGCCATTTCGTAATAAAAGTCTCAAGCATGTCTGGTCATACATAGATAGGAATATGTCTCATACAAATAAGGTGTCTCAAACATAGGTAGATAGGAATATGTCTCATACAAATAAGGTGTCTCATACATAGGTGGATAGGCATGTCTCCAGTCATATAGATAGGTGTGACTACTTATGTCAGCCATGACGGTTTGGTGGTGGTTGCTCGGGCGGCGTCCATCCATACCTCACTGGTATCCTAATGGGACGAGCAGGGGTACCGTCCTCGTTATACTGTTGCTCCTGCGTGGGTTGTGTGGGCTGCGTGGGCTCCGGTGGGGGCGTGGGCTGTGTGCTGTACGGTGGAGCGGCCCCGAAGATATTAATCCAAGTGTTGATCTCCTCCATCTGGTTCCCACCTTCCTGATCATTCTCCCACACGGATCCGGACATGGCTGACAGTTTCCCGGACATGAAAGCACCTGCATCGCAGGAACATAAGTATTCCCGCCATTTGTACGAAAAAGTATAGACAGGAATATACATACCATGTGGTTGGGGTTGTGGCCGAAATACGAAGCTCGACGTAGGACTATGCTGCGGATGCTGCCACCCCGAACCTCCAGGCTGGTCAGGAGGGGGGTGTGGGCGTCAGCTGCGGTGCTAGGCGAGGACGTGTGTGCTGTCGCTGCTCGGGGGCATGTTGGTGCGTCGACGGACGTGGGGGGCGCTGTGCCCCGTGGTGGTGAACAACGTCCGAAGTGCGAGTGCACGTGATAGTCTCGTAGATAGTCCATAACTTTCTCTCCATACGCCTAAGCCAGGACACATGGTGCTCTCGCTGTAGTAGAGGTCCAGTAGACAGAGAACGTTCGTACTCAGCGAAGTTAGTCTGAAGCTCCTGTGTCAATTGTGCCTGGAATTGTCACTTAGAGTATTAAGTAAATGTGCATGAAAGAATGTACCTAGTTCAGATAATTTAAGTATATTTACCGCGTGCTATCTGGAGCCCGAAACAGACTCGCTCGGATACATATCCCAAGTAGCAGGTTGAGGCATCTCCTCCGGACGAGAGTGATGAATGATGCGTACTCGTGTCGCGGGCATGTACCACCATAAATAGTGGTTGAATAGTGAGATATCAAACACGGCATCCTCTTCCCAGACACGCGTCCATACCAATGGCTGTCAAAATCTGACCCCTATACTTGCCAGTGAGAAATGTGCCATCAACGCATATCACAGGTCGAGAATGACTAAAAGCCTCAATGCATACACCGAAAGACCAGAACACTCGATGAAGCACCTTAACAGTTGGGAACTCGGGCATCTGAAAGTGTTGGATGTCTACATAGGTTCCGGGATTTCGGGCCTGTAGTGTGTGGAGAAGACAGACCACACAGTCGTATGAGTCAAAAAAGGACCCAAATCTGCTCTCAAGCGCAGTCTGCTTAGCCCTCCAAGCCTTGCCGTAAGAAATTTTGTAACCCCACCTGACGCCTGCTGACTGCTGTTGGGAGACCCCAAGATGAAGGTATGAAGCAGCGTAGCGGAAATTTTTCCTTGATTACAAAACCAAGGTTGTCGAACCAGTAGGACTTGGAGAAGGCTTAGCAAGGTGTCAATAGCGTTGTTTCTCGATTATTGGCGTGGACCTACACACAATCACCAACAAACTACTTTGTCCCAACAAAACAGAGAGGTTGTCAATCTCTCCGGCTTGCCAAACACAAAGAATTAAATGTGTGGATGTAAAATATGATGAGGATGAAATATGACCAGCGAGCAAATGATGATGAAAAGCTATGAAGACGGTTATAAGCAATGTAGAAAAATAGGACCGGGGTCCATAGTTCACTAGAGGTGTCTCTCCAAAAGATATACATGATGGGTAAACAAATTACAGCATGGCAATTGACAGAATTGTAGGCGCACAACAAGGCTATCATAAAATAATATAGTTCAACGCTTCATCTAATATGGGCATTACGTCAAAATACATAGACCGTCATCTAACTGCATCTATGACTAATAATCCACTCTGGGATCGCTATCCAGCATGTCACCCAAAGTATTAAGTTGCAAGCAACAGATCATTGCAATAAGCAAAGTGCATAATGTAAGCAATGTAGATAACACGAAGAAATCACACCGCTGTTTTCTCCCTAGTGGCAACAACACATCTCTAGCCTTAACCGTTCCTGTCACCGAACTCAGACAAAGAGAGGCATGAACCCACTATCTAGCATAAATACTCTCTCATACAACACTAACAATTACTTGGCCAAACGAACCACTAGCATCGGAGAGCATGCAAGATCATAGATTAAACACATAACTGAACAAAAGTAATGACTTACACAATTCATCGGATCCATGCAAACACAATCATGTAGAAGTTACAAATAGATGATCTTGATCATGATAGGTAGCTCACAAGATCTAAACAATGGAGTACAAGGAGGAGAGACAGCCATCTAGCTACTTCTATGGACCCGTAGTCCCGTGGTGGACTACTCATGCATCACTCCGGAGGCAGACATGGTGGTGTAGATGCCTCCGACGTCGATTCCCCTCTCCGGCAGGGTACCAGGAAGAGCTTCTGAACCCTCCCTAACTAGGGTTTGTGATGGCAGTGGGCTCGGACGTATTCTGGAGATTATGATCATGCCTCCTCTGTTTTTAGGTCAGAGGAGAATTTATAGGCGAAGGGGCGGTGCGAGGCGATGGACAGGGGCCCCAGGTGGGCCCTACGCGATCATAATCTCCAGAATGGGCACAGAAGTGGACTTATCAGCCATTTGTAGGGAAATATCAGTAGGAATAAGCTTATCCAATAAAAGTCTCTTATAAAGAGAAAATGGCATAACACTAACTCCTGCACCAAGATCACATAAAGCAGTTCTAACATAATTATTTTTAATGGAGCAAGGAATAGTAGGTATACCTGGATCACCAAGCTTTTTAGGAATCTTGCCATGGAAAGAGTAATTAGCAAGCATAGTGGAGATTTCTTCATTAGGGATTTTTCTTTTATTAGTGACAATGTCTTTCATATATTTTGAATAGGGAGGCAGCTTAATAGCATCTGTCAAAGGAATTTGCAAAAAGAGGGGCTTCATCCATTCACATAATTTATTATAGTGTTCTTCTTCCTTAGCCTTCTGAGATTTAGATGGAAAAGGCATGGGTTTTTGCACCCATGGCTCTCTCTCTTTACCATGTTTTTTAGCAACAGGAGGTGCAGTCTCCTCCTCCTGTTCTTCAGGTTCATTAGTATCCTTATCATGCTCATTACCACTTTCAGTTTCAGCATCCGAAATAGAGACATTATTAGGATTATTACTTGTAGGTTCTTTATCAAGTTCCATATTACTAGCTTCTCCTAATTCTTTATATTTCTTCTTTTTATTTTTCTTTTTAGGGGAACTAGTAATATTATTTTCAACTAGTTGAGACTCTTGTTCAGTTCTTTTAGGATGTCCCTCGGGATAAAGAGGATCTTGAGTAGAGATACCTCCTCTAGTTAAAACACCACAAGTTTGTTTACTACTTTGTGTAGGAATTCCAGCAAGCAAGTCTTTTTGCACTTTAGTAATTTGTTCAAGTTGAGTTTGGACCATATGAAAATGCTTAACAAGACCTTTAATATCTTTAGTAGTTTTCTCCAAGACAGATTGCAAATTTTTAATAACCAGGGTGTTATCATTTAATTGTTCTTGAATTTGCATATTAAAATGAGTTTGTATAACAATAAAGTTATCAAATTCATCAAAACACTGACTAGGAGGCTTACTATAAGGAATATCATTAACAGTAAAATTATGAAGAGAGTGTAGGGTGAGTGGTAGGCTCACATAAAGTTTCAATTGGAGGTAAATTCTTCACATCTTCAGCTCTAATACCTTTTTCCTTAATAGATCTTTTGGCTTCTTGCATATCTTCTGGGTTTAGGAACAGCACTCCCCTTTTCTTCGAACTAAGTAATGGAGGAGATTCAGAAATGCTCCATTCATCATGATTTTAAGCAATCTTAGCCATTAGTTCTTCAGCTTCATCTACAGTCCTTTTCCTGAAAACACAACCAGCACAACTATCTAGGTATGTCCTACTCCCTCCGTTCCACAATATAAGATGTTTTAGGTGATTCACATGTTGTCTAGATTCGGACTAAAAGGAATGGAAAGAGAATAAACATATACAATAAAACATGTACAGATACATGTGGTCCAGATGTGAATGTAGGAAAAGCCTAAAACATCTTATATTGTGGAACGGAGGGAGTAGATTCAATAGTTAGTCCATTATAAAATATATCAAGCAGTTCATTCTTCGGAATATCATGCCCTGGCCGAGCCCTGAGTAGTGATCTGAATCTCCCCCAAGCTTTAGGGAGATGCTCATCCTCCAATTGTCTGAAATTGAAAATTCTCTGCAAAGCCTCATGCTGCATGTGAGCGGGAAAATATTTTGCAAGGAAAACATCAAGCAATTCATGAGTACTTTTTATGGATCGATAAGGTAAAGCATTATACCACACTTTGGCATCATCTTTTAATGAAAAAGGAAACAATTTTACTAAATAGTAACGCTGTATCTTTTTATCATCAGAAAATAGAAGGCTAAGCGAGCTAATTTATTCATGTGTTCTACAACATTGTCATCCTTAGTTCCACAAAAAAGATCAGATTCAACATTAGATATGAGTGAAAGATCAACAGAGAAATTAAAATCATCATCTTTAATGCATATGGGAGAAGTAGCAAACTCAGGATCAGGTGTAAAATAATTCTTAACAGCATGCTTTTCAAGCAATTTCCTCAAAGCATCAGGATCTTTAGAAGTAGAACGGTCCATATATTGTCTAATAAACTCATCATTAAGATCAATGTAGGAATCATCAGGATACCTACTCTCATAATTATATGGATTAGGAGAGCTAACAGGTGTAGTAAGATTTTCATTGGGCATTGTAATTTCTTTAGACCTGGTGACAAGAGATTCTAAAAAGGGGCCTAGAGAACCAGCATCATCAAGCACAACAGAAGCATCATCAGAAGCAGCAGCAGACTCAGAAAGCAAAGCATCAACAGTAGGACGAGCGTTCACAGGTGGTGTAACAAGTTGACTTAAAACAGTAGGTGAATCAAGAGTAGCTTTAGAGTTCAGAGCAGTACCTTTCCTTGTGGTGGAAGGCAGTATTGGAAACTTAGGATCTCGCTTACCCTTCATGATGAAGAGTAAATCACAGCAGACAGAAAAACTCCCAGGTGAACTTATAAATAGAGCTATGCTCCCCGGCAACGGCGCCAGAAAATAGTCTTGATGACCCACAAGTGTAGGGGATCGCAACAGTCTTCCCGGGTAGTTTGACCCTAATATATTGATTCGACACAAGGGGAGCCAAAGAATATTTATAAGCCTTAGAAGTTGAGTTGTCAATTCAACCACACCTGAAAAGGATTTCTCTCGAAGCAATTTATCAGTAGTAACAGTGATTTGATAGCAGCAGTAGAATAGTAACAGCAGTAGTAAAATAAAGACAACAATGATAACGGTAAAAGTAATGATTGTAAACTGCGGGATTAAAACACCGTAGGCATAGGGACAGATAGACGGGCGTTGCATGAATAAGATAGCTCATGAAATGAACATAACTAAGCACGAAGCAAATAAACATATAAATAGCATCCAAGTATCAAACAATCATAGGCATGTATTCCTAAATTAGTCGTACGTGCTTGCAATAAGAACTTGCACGACATCTTTTGTCCTGCCATCCGGTTTCAGCCGGGCCAACTAAAGAACAAATGGAAATTAAGGTGTTCCTTTTAATAGAACACCGGATCAAAGCATTAACACACAATGAATACATGTAACCCTCGAGTTGCCAACCATTCCCATCGATGTCCCCATTTCTGTCACTCGGGGTCTCCGGTTCCGGTTGACAACAAGTGCATACAACTAGTAGATAGGATCCAAACAAACAGTTATACTCATGCAAACATAAGTGTTCAAATATGAAAACATGGCACCCGGGCCCAAAGTGACAAGCATTAAGCATAAATAGTTGCACCAACGATGATTAACACAAATAGAGGATACTAGGCATCATGCCCTAACAATTTGGCATCGAATTACATGAGCAATCTTATTCAATCCCTTCCATCCCCTTGCCTACAACAGGGAACTACTCACACATGGAGGGGGACGACATGGATGGTTGATGGAGAGGCGTTGGCGGTGACAATGGCGGCGATCTCCACTCCGGCAGGGTGCCGGAACAGCGATCCTGGACCCCGAATTTAGGGTTCGTGATGGCGGCGGAGCTCCGTAAGGTTTCTGGAAAAAGTGTTCGGGGGCTCGTGTTTTTAGGTCCAGAGGGTGCTTATAAGCGAAGGGGGGTCGAGAGACAAGGTCCCAGGGGCAGGGGCGGCCTCCTGCCACGGCCTGGACCCCACCTGCGGGTGGGACCCGCCCCTGCTCCTGGGGTGGCCCCCCTTCGCGATCTTCTGGCTCCGTGGCTCTTTTCCCTCAAAAATACGTTTTCTGATTTTTCTGGAATTTTCTGCGAACTTCTGAACCCTGCACAATAGAAAGACACCAAATGCAATTCTGCTAAAAACAGCGTCAGTTCGGGTTAGTTCCAAACAAATTCATTAATAATCAGAGGCAAAACAATAGCAAAGTGTTTGGAAAAGTAGATACGTTTGCGACGTATCAATAACAAAATAATTTTTGAAGTGACATGCTACCAATCACAATCATGATCAACTAATCATGTAAAGCATATGAACTGAATATAATGATCCAAAACAAAGGTTCCTTGAATGAAACAAACAATGATTAACCAGGTAAAACATCTAAGCAAGAAGTAACTAGAAAAGAACACTTTGGAGATTTAAAAGCATAACACTTGGCAATGATTGATAAATCACAAAGGAATATTGATTCAACAAAGGAGCTTGGCCAACACAAAGGAAGATTTAAGTTTTCAGCAAACACTTCAACTTGCAACTTGTTTATCTCAAGATAAAGTCAATACAATGTTTTCACAATTAGACACAAAGATAACGTGAAGTAAAACATGAACCAAAGTTGATACCAAGTGATTTCTTGAGGAGTTTAGAAGGAGGAGGGAAGACTGACTCAACATAAAAGTAAAAGGAAGGCCCTTCGCAGAGGGAAGCAGGGATTAATCATGTGCTACAGCTTTTTATTTTATTTTTGATTTTTGAGAGAAGTAAAACAGTTTTGAGACATGCATGCTTTCGTCAACAACTTCACAGCAAAGAAACTAGCTAGTCCCCCATAACAAGCAAAGCTTTTAGACTTGTGAGAGCGGCTGGTTTTATAGGAACGAGTAAATTCCTCTTTCTCCTTTGTTTCACCACTAACCAATGTTTGAGCTGATTTCTCAGATTTTCATTGTGCGGAGGAGAATGGTGAGTTATATTTATATTTTGCTTAAGCCGCTCTCGGGTTAATTCAAGTGAGGACGTGAACCATCAACACCGGGTGAAAAGGGGGAAATGACCTTGCTTGTCACAAGTTATAACCAACTTCTTACTGCTTCCTCATGAGCTTAAAAACAAGGGCACAAAAAGGAGAATTTTGAATATTTTAAAGATAGCACATGAGAAATTGACTTGGAGTGGCAAGGAAATACCACATGTAGGTAGGTATGGTGGACACAAATGGCAAATATTTTTGGCTCAGTAAGTTGGATGCACGAGAAGTATTCCCTCTCAGTACAGAGTTTTTGGGCTTAGCAGGATATCAAGCAAACACATAACATCAACTTGGTTCAATGAATGACTACAGATATACATCATGCATAACCACTAGACTTCACTCCGTCTACCTTGTTAGCCAAACCAACTCTTTCCAAAAGAATATCTAGACTTTGAGAACTACCAAGCAGGAGAAGCATCACAATTTTAAAGCCTTGCGGTAATTCTTTACTAATCTATTCTTACTAGATGATCCACATGTTTAAGCATTAATCTACTTCATATCTCTAAACAATTGCCAAGTATCAAAGATTCAAGACAATGATCTACAAAATTAAGCATCACTTTTTACACTTCCTATATGATAATTTCCACTTAACCAAACACCAATCAACTTATTTGAAACAAAACAAAAGGGTGAAGCAACATGAGCAAAACTTCCTAACTACAAAAGCTGACAGCTCTGAACAAGAGATTCTTGAAAACAAGAGCCAAAAACATAAATGACAAAGGCTAAACACTCAACACATATAAGTGAAGCACATCAGTGTATAATGAAAAGGCGGAGCGTGTCTCTCTCCCAAATAAGCATGCATGGATCCAAATTATTGCAAGGACCAGAAAACTAACACAAACAAACTGAAAGTAAAAACAAACCGACGCTCCAAGAACAAAACATAATGTGTAAAGGAATAAAAATATAGTACCATGAGAGAAACCGATGATTGTTGATGAAGAAGGGGATGACATGGGCATCCCCAAGCTTAGACGCTTGTAACTTCTTGAATATTTCAGAGGAGGGTCCATGGGGAGCCTCCCCAAGCTTAGGCTTTTGTTCCTTCTCGATCTTCCTTCATCAACTCGCACTTGGATACTTGAAAACTTCCTTCACGCAAAACCTATAGCAACTTCATTAAGGGGTTAGTCCACAAAAACAATATGTCTCTTCAGTTCCAAAGCACATATCAAGAAATCATTTTTTTGCAACATTAGCTACTGTCACAAAGGTCTAAGTAAAGCTCTAGCTTTGAAAAATCTTCACTTTGCCCGCGGAAGAAGCAATGCAAAACTGAGGACAAAATCTGTCAAAAACAGAACAGACTGTAAAGATGAATTTTTTTGAGTCACTTCTGGACCTCAAATAAGAAAACTTAAAAATAGAAAAAGGTAGACAAAACCCTAATGCTTGCATTAAACATTTGCATCCATAGATGACGTTCTGTGAATTTCTGGATTTTCGAACAGTGAAGAACATAAATCTGTTTCTGGACAACAAACTCACAAATTAGTCTTCCTCTCTTTAGATGCTATTTTTGGCACCAAAAACCAAAACAAAAAGATAAAAAGGAGTTGTTACAGAAGTAACATCACCCAAAAACTCAAATAAACCAAAAAGAAACAGAAGGTAAAATAAAATGGGGTTGCCTCCCATAAGCGCTTTTCTTTAACGCCTTTTAGCTAGGCAGAAAGGGCAAATTCAAGTTTTATCAATAGTATCATCCAAAGAAAGGTTGGACAATTTTTCACAAATACATTGTATTTTACTTATGCAAGGTTCAGAATTTCCCCTCTCACTACCTTTTGGTCGACTTCTTTCATCAAAAGGATTTTCAGGAACAACCCAATCAAATTCTATAGCCTCATGCATTGCTATGAGTTTAAATGGTATGGGTATTTTTAGTTCCTTTTCACATTCAGTTTTTCCCTCATACCTCATTCTTTTAGTTTCAAAAGTTTTAAGGGTATGCTTAATATTAAGGCTACATCCCAGCATATTATAATGAGCAAAAATCTTTCTAGCTACTCTGGCAATATCATCAAATTCCATAAGCAAGGTTTTAAGCAAGAAATCTCTATCTTCCCCCTTATCCATACTTTCAAGTATAAAGAATAATTGTTGTATTGTAGGATGAAGGTTAATAAACCTAGCTTCTAACCTTTCCACCAAAGAAGCTATAGCACCCTCATAATCATATGTAAGTTCCACCAAGGATTTTTCATTCAGATCATAAAGACTATTAATATGATTAAGGAATTCTTCAATATTTCTTTTACCAATGATGGAACCACTTCCTACTTTAATTTCTTTCGTGGAAAATTCAGGTAAAAGCCCCATGACTCAAACAAGCAATAAAGTCACACAAACCGAAAAGAGACAAATTGCTAGAAATTTTAATTTTTTTTTGTGTTTTTCAGTTTTAAAGCAAACAAAAGGCAAAACAAGGCTAACAAAAAATATACTAGGCAAGACAATAATAAAGAAAAGTGAAAGGATGTGTGAAACTCCCCTAGCTGAAGCTTCCAAGTCCCCGGCAACCAGGGACGGAGCCAGGAATTTGTCATCAGGGGGGCTAAATGAAAGTTATAAAATTTGGAGGGGGCCATAGGATTAAGTTTTAGCAAAAATTGTTGTCAAATCCACATAATACAAGGGTTTATTCACAGAAAAAATCAGCATGGGGTGGCCATGGCCCCTGCTTGCCCCCTGCTGGCTCCGTCCCTGTCGGCAACGGTACTAGAAAATGTCTTGCTGACTGCTGTTGGGAAACCCCAAGAGGAAGGTATGAAGTAGCGTAGCGGAAATTTTCCCTTGATTACAAAACCAAGGTTGTCGAACCAGTAGGAATTGGAGAAGGCTTAGCAAGGTGTCAATAGCGCCGTTTCTCGATTATTGACGTGGACCTGCACACAATCACCAACAAACTACTTTGCCCCAACAAAACAGAGAGGTTGTCAATCTCTCCGGCTTGCCAAACACAAAGAATTAAATATGTGGATGTAAAATATGATGAGGATGAAATATGACCAGCGAGCAAATAATGATGAAAAGCTATGAAGACGGTTGTAAGCAATGTAGGAAAATAGGACCGGGGTCCACAGTTCACTAGAGGTGTGTCTCCAAAAGATATACATGATGGGTAAACAAATTACGGCATGGCAATTGACAGAATTGTAGGCACACAACAAGGCTATCATAAAACAATATAGTTCATCGCTTCATCTAATATGGGCATTACGTCAAAACACATAGACCGTCATCCAATTGCATCCATGACTAATAATCCACTCTGGGTTCGCTATCCAGCATGTCACCCAAAAGTATTAAGTTGCAAGCAACAGATCATTGCAATAAGCAAATCGCATAATGTAAGCAATATAGATAACACGAAGAAATCACACCGATGTTTTATCCCAAGTGGCAACAGCACATCTCTAGCCTTAACCGTTCCTGTCACCGAACTCAGACAAAGAGAGGCATGAACCCACTATCTAGCATAAATAATCCCTCATACAACACTAACAATTACTTGGCCAAGTAACCACTAGCATCGGAGAGCATGCAAGATCATAGATGAAACACATAACTGAACAAATAATGACTTCCACAATTCATCAGATTCATGCAAACACAATCATGTAGCAGTTACAAATAGATGACTTGATCATGATAGGCAGCTCACAAGATCTAAACAATGGAGTACAAGGAGGAGAGACAACCATCTAGCTACTGCTATGGACCCGTAGTCCCGTGGTGGACTACCACGCATCACTTCGGAGGTAGGCATGGTGGTGTAGATGCCTCCGGCGTCGATTCCCCTCTCCGGCAGGGTGCCGGGAAGAGCTTCTGAACCCTCCCGAAGGGTTTGAGATGGCAGCGGCCTCGGACGTATTCTGGAGATTATGATCGCGCCTCCTCTGTTTTTAGGTCAGAGGAGAATTTATGGGCGAAGGGGCGGTGCGAGGCGATGGACAGGGGCCCCAGGTGGGCTCCACGCACGGCCAGGGGGGCGCGACCAGGTGGTGTCTGGAGTGAAAGTGCATGGTTGCCCCCATGTGTGGTTTTGGTAATTAATGACAATCTCTATGGACTAATGTTTGTATTGAGCTATATTTGTAGGTGTGTCCATTTGCGTTGCTTGATCTCCATTTGTTGGAGACAAGACTAAGGGAAGAAGACAATATGTTGATCAAGGCTAAGTGCAAGTTGATCAACACTCAAGGTATTTCTCCATGAGCATGAATGAAGTGAAGGATCCTATGTGGCTCGTGGAGGATGGAGTCATGGTGATCGTCATCAAGATAAAGGCCAAGTGAAGATATGTTGAAGAGTGTCTCTCACATATTGGTGTATGGGGGAGCAACATGTGAATCTTCACCAAGCGTAGCGCAATCAAGAAAGGTGGTTCGTCTTGAGGAGATGAAGATCGTATTCATCGACCTCAAGTGGATTATGCGCAAGGCAAAGGTATGATCTTGATAGGGTTTCCTTTTTACCGGTCTCATGATGTTTAGTGAGAGACCGGATTATAGGATAGTTAACCGTACTATCAAGAGGGTCTCTCGACCGAGTATCTTGATCGTATCGTTCGTGGAGAGCTCAAACCTTTGCATCCTTACATCCTTGCAATCATCTTTATTGGTTCTTATTTGCTCTTATCGTGGTGTGGTCTTGGTGCTTGTCGTGCTTGTCATGACAAGGCCAAGTTCACCGAAAACGGTTTTCATATGCGTCTCCTATTGCGTTTTTGGTTTTGGAGGTTTTTCGGTTCGTCTTTCATAGAGAGGTTTTACCTTTCTCCATTTGGTTTTATCCTCCCTTGTTGTACTATGATGTTTTTCTGTATATCCTTGTAGATCTCGTCGTTACGAGTCTAACGAGCCCAAGATCATCGAAAACGGAGTCCGGATGCGAAAGATATGCCCGTTTTCGTTTTGCTTTTTCTGCAGTTTTCAGTGGGGCGGAAGTTCCGGCCCATATTTTCATCTGAGCTTTTTTGGCTAAGTCTTTTTGGTGTTTCTCTCTGGAGGGGTTCCGGAAATTTGCCCCGGAAGTTTCCCCGGAAATTTCCGGGGGTCCGGAAATTCCGGTCCTTGGTCCGGAAGTTCCGGTTCCAGGAAAATTTGGCTAAGTCGTTTTCTCTCTGGAGGGGGTCCGGATCTTTGCACCGGAGGTTTGCTCCAGAAATTTCCGGACCACCAGAAGTTCCGATGTACGCAGTGGAAGGTCCAGCCCCTGGCCACAAGTTCTGGTACATAACACTGGAAATTCCGGCCCCTTGCTGCTCCAACGGTCAGATTTGGGGGGGGGGGGGGCTATAATAGCCCCCTTCTTCCCCAAGAGGTCAGCTCACTCTCTCTCTCCTCCATTGTTGCAAACTTGTGATCTTGATTTCTCTCAATCCCTCCAATGATTCTTGCCCAAATTTAGGGATTCAAGAGAGGAGATCTAGATCTACGTTTCCACCGAACAATCTCTCCTCTAAGTGAGGGGAACCTAGTGGATCTAGTTCTTGGAGTTCTTTTATGGTTCTCCTCCTTGTTCTTCCTCTTAAATCCCTCCATAGCATTAGTTGCTTTGGTTGGATTTTGGAGAGAAGGATTTGACCACTTAGTGTGTTCTTGCCTTTTGCATTAGTTGCATCGGTTTGCTCTCTCCACGAAGATTCGTGAAGGTTGAAGGTTGAGAAGCTTGTTACTCTTGGGTGCATTGTGTTCCCAAGAGCTTGTGCCTCTTGGGTGCATTGTGTACCCTAGACGGTTTGGTGTGCCGCGAAGCCTTCAAGTTGTGAAGTTTCGGAAAGATTTCGGATCCCCCAATTGAGTTGTGGGTGTGTACCCCAAGAACGGTGTAAAGGCTCCGGATTCCGCCTTGAAGGATTCTGATAGTCAAAGGTGAACCAAACCCTTGGGTGCGGTTCATCGGAGAATAGGGTAACGCCTTTGTGCCATCTTGAGTAGGCCTCTTGTGGCGAGATCACACCCCTCCAATGAGACGTACTTCCTTAACAAGGAGGAACTCGGGAATACATCCTCGTCTCCGCGTGCCTCGGTTATTTCTATACCCGAGCTATTTACTTATGCAATTTACATTGTGATAGCCTTCATGCCTGAAGTTTTATATCTTGCTATCACCTTGTTGCTTATCTTGCTTAGCATAAGTTGTTGGTGCACATAGGTGAGCCTAGTATATTAGGTTGTTGGCTTGTTAATTTAAACACATAGTTTTATTTCGCAATTATCAAGCCTTAAACCGGAAAAGTTTTAATCGCCTATTCACCCCCCCCTCTAGGCGACATCAAGGCATAGTTTGTTCTTTCATGGAGCCCCTGTGCCTCCCCTCCGGCTGTCCTTCGGGTTCCGTCTTCGTTTCATATTGGAAATTATTTCCGTAAATTATGAGAGCAATCCGAGAAACTTCCCAGGAAAACTTTTCTGAAACAAAAAGACAGCATAAAACAGGAACTGGCACTGGCCATCTTGTTAATAGGTTAGTTCATAAATCATGCCAAAATGATATAAAAACATGTGGCACTGATATATAATCAAGCATGGAACATAAAAAATTATAGATACGTCAGAAACGTATCAACGCCCACTTTATGAATAATAGCCTTCACTTCCATCGATTTGCTCTCCACAATCTCCGTGTACAACATCCGAGCAATAAGCGTCGAAGAAAAGTTGCGATGATCTTGGGGGATACTTCTAATAATACATGTGTGCAGTACCAAGTCACTCACCACCCAACTTGTGTCATACTTTGGGAGATACCCATGCACCCTTCCAGGACAATTAATGTCTTCGCACTCCATTGTCAGATATTTCTTACTTGACACAGTGGTTTGCAAAACCCTGTTAGTGGAATTTGCCCACTGAATGATTGCGTCCTTCAGATGTTGCTTGTCCTGATATCTAGCACCTGTGGCCATGTTGTTCGGGTGATATTGCCAGGCAGAATCGTGGCCATCATTCACAGTCATTGCATTAGTGAAGTCCTGATTCCATGAGCGAGGAATAGGCAACTCCACTTCTTCATCAGACTCATCAGAACCATCAGCATTATCACTTTCACCATCTGTATCTTCTTCTTCCATCTGAATCTGCATTTCCCCATCTAATTCCTCATCTGCATCTACCTCGCCACTAGCGGCCTCGCCACTCTCTACCTCGCCGCTATCACCATGTCCTCCACCCACCTGACTGCTCTGTCATGACTCGTAACCGCCACCTCCATAATTTGACACTGAGTGATGCATATCTTCACTGTTCTCGCCAGGATCGTACCCACCCTCTCCTTCAGGAGGATTGATTTCCTTCTCGACCGGAAGCACTAAGGCGACAGGGTTCACTCCCCTTTTTTCGCAACCTTGCAACCATCGCACCCACTGAGAGGTCTCTTCTATCGGCCTCAAATAAAAGAAAATGTTGGTTCTTGACTTGGTCCACAGTGCATGCATACTGACGGTGTATATTGAGGAATTAAGCCCTAAACTTCCAGTCAACCAGTCTTTCAACTGACTAACAGACCATGTTTGGGGGACAGTCAGATCCATGTCCACATACTGAAACTCACTCAGATCAACCCCCTTAGCATTTGTTCGGACAGTACCCGAACCGTAGTAAAAAATACATCTTATTAAATTCGACATCTCTGCTGACCTAAAAAAATAATAAGACTCGTCAACTACTAAGCAAAACGAAATAATATCGTCTACAACAATAAATATTACTAACGAACCTACATACCTAAATATATAAAAAAAATACTACCGGGTCAACGAATTAATTCCATCTAAAATATTTAATCGATGAACATAATAATTAGTACCGTACGGCTTAACCTAATTATATAGATATACGAATTTCTAACTAACTAAATACACGTACCCTTGAAGCGTGCGAAGATCCTCCGACCGGCGGCCTTCAATCAACGGACCAGCACCACCACGCAGCAGCACCACCACGTCCAGCACCAAGCCTCAACGAATCAGCTCCACGAACTACCCCAACACCAACCCTCACCCCAACTCCACCATTACTCCAAAAAAGCACCACCAAATCAGCTCCAGGAACTATCCCATCAGTAGATCGACATT
The DNA here is from genome assembly GCA_012064385.1 of Puccinellia tenuiflora. NCBI lineage: Eukaryota > Viridiplantae > Streptophyta > Magnoliopsida > Poales > Poaceae > Puccinellia > Puccinellia tenuiflora. The sequence continues at coordinate 3,895,163 of QRDG01000473.1, read as the reverse complement.
CCCCCTGCTCCCCACTACCTCTAGGATGAATATTTCTTGGAGAAATGGGCTAAATCGGGTGAGGATTTCGTGGAGAAATGAGCTAGGGCTCGAGCTATTTAAAAGAGAGAAAGTGAAGGAGGAAGAAGAAGAGGAGCGGCGGCCGCACGAGAGATAACAGGACCTTGTCGGCTTCGCCTACGCCGACAAGCATATCGGCTTCGACGTGGCCGATTACAGTCCACACAGGCCGACAGGGTCCGCGGCAGGCCGGGCCCTCCCCTATCCACAACCTGCTCGGCCTGGGTCACGCCGATAGCACCTGCTCGGCTTCGCTGAGGCCGATAGGGCATGCTCGGCTTACGTAAAGCCGAAGGTGTATTATTTTTCAAATTGTTTGAAAACGTGTATTATTTCTCGAAAAGAATAAAAAAATATATTATTAAAAAAATCCGGCTCACTTACATAGTGATTGTACCAAATTACTGTGCTATTGAAGCATGTGTGTGTGGATGATATTTGAGCTGTTGTGTTTGTGTTATTGCATCCATATGGATGATTATTCATTTACTTTATTCTATGAATGTCTGTTAAACTTGTTTTATCAGCTAGTTTATGGTTTGCTGATCTATTTATATGTGTACCTATCTGATTAATATTGTTTTCACCCCGAGTCCGCTCAGTTTCCGTTATGAATCTTTTGTTTGGGATATCTGCATTCGAATTCGCAACCCATCATTCTCTGAGCCACTCCAAATCTGAAGATATATTTTGGTAGAGGTCCAGCATAGGGGATATTGTCGCCTCGCCTCAATTCATTTTTTGTTTGGAAGTAGTGACCAAAGTGGTCGTTGATTTTAATGGCCATACTATGGACGAAGCGTTTTGGGTCACGGGTGCGGATGCACCAGTTATGTAAAACATTTTTTTCTTCAAAATGTCAAAAAATTCCAAATGAAATTTTAGGATATACTAGATGACATTCTATGTTAGCACGAAAAGTTTCGCCGATAAAAGATATTTTTTGTGACCTGTGCAAAAAAGACAAAACAAAATCATGTACAAAGTCCTTTTGCACAACCCACAAAAAATGTCCTTTCTTCGCGATACGTTTTGTGCTAACATAAAATATCATCTAGTATATCTAAAAACATTATTTGCATTTCTTTTGACATTTTGAAAAATGTTTTTTAAGCGGTGGGTGCATCTAGACCTATGACTCGATATGGATTTCCGCCATACTATCTCCAACAATGGATCCAGACGCGCTACGTCTCTTAAAATGCTTTCATTCTCAAAGTTTGTTGAAGAAAATTCTAGTGGAACTTTTCATAGGCCTTTTCAATGTTGATTTTAAAGAGTGTGAGTTGCTCTCTTTACTCTATAGTTGTGCATTTGTGACACTTATTACCACCATTTGGTGAAACAAAATTAAAAATACACCATATATAAAACTTTAAACATGTTTTTCGTGTTTTGACATTCTGCATGTTTTTTCGGAATAGATCGACATCTTAGATATATGGTGTGTCAAAATATGTGAAGATCGAAGAGCATCATCGATGATAATATCCAGCCTTCTCTTCACTGTTTGCTCAATTCCTCGTTATTGTCCTAGTATTATTAAAGCTAAATCATCACTCACAGCTTTCCTAACGGATATGCATAAGAAAATGAGGGTTTAAACGATTTTCACTAGATGGGATAATTAGTGTCACAATTAAGGGTATAAAGTGGAATTCACTCTTATAAATATCACCCCATTGAACTTCATTCGTGTAACTAATGGAGCGTCTCACCAAGGATAACCACCCATCTGCATGCATGAAAGTTGTCGGTGCCGGTCGAATCACATGGTTTGTCACGAATTGAGGCTAATAGCTGCGATCTTAGTGAAATTTTGTGAATATAACATTCAGAAAACATATTGGTATGTACTGTTGGATCCTTTCTACTCCCTCTGTCCCGTATTATCTGTCGCATAAACACAGAAAAAGGGATGTATGTAGAACTGAAAAACGTCTAAATACATTCGTGGCAACGACACTTAATATTAGACGGAGGGAGTACAACGTTAACCTTTGACAATAAAATGATCTCATGGAAATAAACAAGTCTAGATCTCCGGCCGTGAAGGAAGTCAAACAAATTTTGGGGAGAATCCATACGGACCTAGGACCTCGTTGGTGGATGTTGTAATGTGGCAGCTCATGTGTTTTGGCTAGACCTTCTGAACATGATCTCTACGGTCCTGCCGGTTTAATGTCGTCCCTGATGCGATCAGGACCATCGTGTATTCTGAAGAATCGTTGGTTGAATGAAATGCAGCTGCATGCGCTCTTTAAAAAGGTTGTCGCTCTAGCTTAATGCATGCGTTGAGGGTGTTTGCGTTGACAGTGCATCAGTTGAAAACGCTCAACTTAAACTCAAACATCAAAGCGGAAGCTAAAAATGTTCAAGTTGCAAGTCGCGTTTCCCGATTTTCCTCCTCGCGCGCGTCTGCTGCCGATCCACTTGTGTACTAAGCTAAAGCGACCAACATGATAATCTCACAAGTTTTTAAACACGGAAACAGAGCGAACCATTAACAGGAGTAACATGCTATGCTGAAACTCGGGTTGACTAATCCATCTCCTGGGCTATCCACTCCATCATTCAACTAGTACAAGTTGGGCGGAGCAAGCACGGCTGATTTAGTGATGGTTGGCTAGGTTTGACTTGGGCGCACATGCATGTATATATAGACAAGGCACTGTCAGCAGAGAGCTAACTTGTGCTGTCCGTATCTCAGCACCGCTGGCTGGATGAGCCAAACCATGAATTAATCCGACGCGCAACCGCCTGCCGAAGCTGACAGTCAGCACGCGCGGTGCCAATATGCGTCCATGGCCCCCGATCAACACCATGTCACGGCCTCTCGCCACGAACCAACGTACCGGACACCAGTTTGTGCCGGCAGGCAGCCCGTGTCATGATGCATCGGTGGTCCATGATCCGGTGCCCACGCCACCGCTGTTAGGCCTTCCTTACGTAAGACAATGGTTGATAAATCCGTCGTATTAATAACCTGCCCGGTAATTTACATATAACAATAAAAAATAATGTACAACAGGTTACTTTTAGCCTTACCTTTATCCATTTCTAAAAATATGGTGAGAGAAATTATGATCCCTTAGCTAAGAGAAGATAAGCCTCGATTTCTTCCATTTCTCTTTTCTCCGACTCAGTAATGATACTACATGTCAAAAAGATGTGTACAACTTGATAAGACGGTCTTATCTTACACTCGCTATGTAATCTAAATATAACAATAAAGCATGATGTACAATGGCTGATTTCGTTTTGACTTACCTACATTATCTACAGTAACTAGATCCCTAAATTTGTGGTGAGACATATTGTGTTATGAGATTATCATTTAGCTAAGAGAAGAAAATAATTTCTCTCTCCTCCATGCAAACAATTATGCTACCTAACAAAGCTATTATACAACTGTTGAACAACTCCTAATACATCGTCTCTTAGCGCGCTATTCTAGGTGTTGGTGTATTATAAGAAACGACCACCCTAATACAATGTCTTTTAAGATGTATATCTAAGTGTATTTATATTTAATATAGGATTATACTTGAATGTGATTGGCTAGCATATGTTTTTGCCTATGATCTCGCGTAAGAGTCGTATCTAAGATACATTAACTATTTTTTTATACGCAACATAGGATTTTCGATGAGTTGACATTACTAAGATACGAGCTAACGTGTAGCATTACAGAAGGCTTAGGTTCGGTTTCTGATATCATGTAGGCAAAAAAAAAAAGATGACGTGTCAGGTAATTAATAAAGATAGAGAAAAATGACCGTAGAATCACATGTTTCAAGACAATATGTGATGGTTTCGTCGGGTCGCTGGGTCGACGATGCTATAACTTAATAAATGTAGATTTGCATGACACTACACATTTTTAATTTCCAAAAATCGTGAAAAATTGATAATGTCTGGATATACAAGCGTGCAAAATTTTAACACAAAATAAGTTGTATTCTGGGCTACACAAAAAAGACATATCAGGAAAAATTCAATTTTTTTGAACTGTGTACTCACCACCCAGATCCACCCATTTGTCATTTTTGCCCAGCCCACAATACAACGAATTTCGAGTTGAAATTTTCCACACTTGTAGATCTTATCACTGTCTACATCTGGGATTGTTTTCCCGTTTTTTGAAACGCAAAAATACAAATTTTGAATTTTTCAAAAACGAGCTACATAGAGCTCCGGGCTCCAAACGCCTCACTCTAGTAACATAGCCTAATATTATATGTATGTTACCACTTTATATTACTCTCCACTATGACTGATTGGGGTATCATTTGTTTTTACCTATGATCTCGTGCAATAGTGGTATCCTGACACGAGTAAGATACAACAACAGCAACAACAACCTCTTTTTTCATTAGAATTTTCGCTAAGTTAACATTACTAAGATACAACCTCACGTGTAGCATTGCTTATGTCCGGTTTCTGAAACTGTTTCTCCAGAGTTTCGACGGAACAAGGTAGAGAGAACACTGTCACGGTCCGCATCCATGTAACAGGTATATGGTGGTCCAGTCAGCTGGATTTGGACGGAGCCATGGATCTTTTCCGCCGGTGCCGGTGCCGATGCGACGATGCATCCGACGGCCCCTCACGCGCCGATCGATTAGCGAGCTCGCCTTCACCGGGACGGGACCGTCGTTGTCGCGGCCATTACGGTGAGCCAGGAAGGATGGAATGATCGACGGAGAGGGCAGAGGAAACAGCAAATGCACACTAGCTCGATCGCTTATCCCGGCTCCGGCGCAACCACCTCCAACGCTGACATGCTGTTCCCTCCGAGCATTAACTCCTCGCCCGCACTTTCCGTATGTCACAAGTGAGGAGCTGAAGAAGCCTGAACGGAGCAGCTGATGCTGATCGGAACGGAAGAAGGAAGCTTCACGTGGTCCCCCCCTTGAACCGCGCAGGTAGTATCTTCCAACCACCCGGACGGAGGACGCAGCAATAGAAAACGCCCCGCTAACCGCAGCACGGCGCCATCGCCTCGCCTACCCATACATACACCAGCGGCGACTAGGAGAGCTAGCCAACATATATCTCGATCCCAACAACAGGACAGACGGAGGAGGAAGACGATCGATCGAGTGGCAGGAGGGAGTAGGGAGGAGGATACAATATTTTGCCTGCCCGACACGGCGGAAAAGGAAGGCTTTGGTACCGCCTGTTTGGTGGCTTCCTCTCCTTTCCCGGTTGACTTCTCCGAGGCATCTTTTGTTTCTTTAGAGTTCGGTGCCCGATTGTTCCATCCCAACTGATTCTTCTAGCTAGCTAGTAGCTTGCTGTCTGAGATAGCGGTAGTGGATATATAGTTGTGCCTTCCCTTTTTTTTCGGTTTTGTCGTGGATGAGTGCTGCGTCGGCGAGAGAGGGAGGAGCATGGCGCCGGTGAGGAGGCTAGGCTGGTCGTCGTTTCTTGGCCACGAGATCAAGAGCAGTGATGGTTTCTCCGGCGCCGGCGTCTCTACGACGTTGCACGCGTCAGCGCCCGCGGCCGTCACGGAGCCGGAGCCGGGCCCGCCGCCGCCGTCCACGGCGGCCAGGATCACGCCCGCGGTGCTCTTCATCACGGTGGTCCTCGCCGTGGTGCTGCTCGTCTCCGGGATGCTCCACGTCCTGCGCCGCCTCTTCCTCAAGACCCACCGCGCCAACGCCAGGGCGGAGGCCGTGGAGCGGCAGCTGCAGCAGCTCTTCCACCTGCACGAGGCCGGTGCCGGCCCGGGGCTCGACCAGGCCGCCATCGACGCGCTGCCCGCCTTCGCCTACGCCGAGCTCTCATGCTCAGGCGCCAAGGGCGGCCGCCAGTTCGACTGCGCCGTCTGCCTCTGCGAGTTCGCCCCCGACGACCGCCTCCGCCTGCTCCCGCTCTGCGGCCACGCCTTCCACGTCGCCTGCATCGACACCTGGCTCGCCTCCAGCTCCACCTGCCCGCTCTGCCGCACCGCGCTGGTCTCGGCCCGCGCGCCCGCCGGTGCCGCCGCGGTCGTCACCTCCTCCTCCGCCGAGCCGGACATCGAGGAGCAGATCAAGCCGGAGGACGCGCAGCCGAAGGAGGCCGTCGTCGCGAGCAGCGTCGTGCTCCCTGTCAGGCTCGGCCGGTTCACGAGCGTGCAGGGCAGCGCCACCGCCGACGGCGCGACGGGCACCAGCAGCCGCCTCGACGGGAGGAGGTGCTTCTCCATGGCCTCCTCGTACGGGTACGTGCTCGCCGACGACAAGCTGGTGGTTTCCGTACGCTGGCGTCCCGGCGACGGCGCCGCGGCCATGCGTACCGACGAAACGACGACGGCGAGCAGCGACCAGCAGGGCAAGAAGGTCTGCGCCGCCGGCCGCGGCGACAGCTTCTCGGTGTCAAGATCTGGCAGTGGCGCCGCAGCGGCAGGCGCCTGCCCGGCCTCCGCGCCGGCTCCTCGTCCCCGACGGACGACGGCCTGCCGTGGGCCTCGCCGGCGAGCACACGCAGCGCGAGGCAAGAAATCGACACTTAGACAGCGGTAGAATCTACGTACACTACAGACACACACATGTTCCCTTTGTTGATCGGTAGTAGCTACTCTAGCAATAATCATTTTCTTGGTAGAATCTTGCTGGTGAATCATGCTCCTCGTATGCCATTTTGGTGAAACTATTTTGCCTCCCTCCTGCTCCCATGTACCACCATCATCAAAACTGACGTCCAAATTGCAACCTAGCTAGCTACTCCAAGATTAGCACACATATTTTGTACTGCTTCACCGGAATATTCTTGTTTTTATCATCTTCATGGACATGTACTGCAAGATCTAGCTAGCATATGGGCACCCATTCAGTTTACTGTGGCCCTGTCCCAAATCTGAGGTACTGAACACAACAGCATTATGGCGCTGCGACAGGCGTTCGTTCCCGGCGTCTTCTCACCTGCGCTCTTCCTGTGCGCCATTAAACCCACCAAAAATCTGAACCGATTGATACGCAAATGGTGGTGGTAGCGTTGTCCTTGGCTCGATTAATGGTTGATGTACGATCGATCGAGAGCTGTCCCAGCTAGCTAACTCATCTACCGCCATTCTTTCCTCTAGCTAGCCTCAGCAACAACAGAATTAGCTGACTTTAATTATGCTGCTAAGTTAGTTGCACAGTGGTACAGTCTGAAGCGATCGACATTGGAAGGACCACGGCGGCTTTGGATATGTTAGAATGATCGGTATCCAAGTGGGGCTGCTAGCTGCTTCAGCGACTCATTCGGCACTCGTGTATATGGGGTAGCGGACAACAGTTTTTTTTCTCGTGATTCTGATTCCTCCTCACTGTTAGTTACGAGGCCTTTTGGTTTGACTAGGGTAAGATATGTTTTGTTTAGTTAGGTCAAGGAGACAATGACTGTGTAACTAATCCTTCTTTAGGGATGCAGAGGTAAGCTGTACTTAACTATTGTGAATTTGTTTCGAGGATTAAGTTAGAGCACATTCAACTTCAGATCATCAGGTCATATGACTTGTAACTTGTAAGTGGGTTGTAACTTTTTTTCTGTCAATCCAAACATTTTTCACACAGAATGAGAATTAAGCTAACTCTGAATTGAATTTGAATTAGACACGCCCTAACTATTAACCCGTCAAGGTTGAGTAATGATAGGCCCCAAAAAATAAGGTTGAGTAATGATAAGACCATGTAACCATACGTCGGAAGGAATATATAATGCATTGTGTCGTGCGAAACAGATAAGGTCAACTTTGATGATTAAATAGGCAATGGTGCTTAATATATGTTTGTTTGTTAAAAAAAATGGTAAGCAGGTTCACCAAGATCGTATGCTTACACGATATAATCAACCTCACATGAGTGCACAACTAATAAAAGTATTTAGGCTCAGTTTATGGTTGCTGAGATGTGCGTGATGAACATACTTTATAATCTACTTGGGGAAAATGGGAGTAATAGCTCCATCAATCTAGAACTACGTTTTTTCGGTATACACTAATAGCCGTTTAATCTGCACCAACTCCGTGTTACTTCTCTCATCCATCTATCTATTATTATACGGTTTATCTAATAAGAAGCAGTTTATATCTGGCAAAATGCGACGCACATTGTCGACCGTCGGATCGCGGGCGAACGGCCCCCCACATCATCCACCGCCCTGTTCTCCAAACCTTCCCGTCCCACCGCCGCACCCCCCGCGCGGCTCCGGCCTCCGTCCCCCAACAGGCAGCGGCCTCACCCTCCACTACGTCACAACAAGGCTATAGGGGCACTTTGATAGAGGCATTTTTTCAAAGTGCCCGAAAGCTTACAATTAAGGGCATTTTAAGCAAACTGCCTCTAAATGTTATAGCTTTTGGGCACAAAATTAAAGTGCCTCCAAATGTCATAGTTTTCGAGGCACAAAATCAAATTGCTCCTAAATGTCATAGTCTTTCGGGGCATAAAATCAAAGTGTCCCCAAAGTCATAGCCTTTCGGGACACAAATTCAAAGTGCCCCAAAAGTTATATCTTTCGGGGCACAAATTCAAAGTGCCCCTAAAGGTTATATATTTCGGGGCACAAATTCAATGTGCCCCTAAAGGTAATATGTTTCGGGACACAAATTCAAAGTGCCCCAAAGGTTATATCGAACAAATCAAGGAAACATCTAGCAAATATGTTCTTAAACTACACTGACATCGAACAATTAAAAGTGCATAATCTTGTGCGTGCCGGCGCAGCTGAGCTGACCGCCGACGCGCCACTTGCACCGATGGTGTATATATATAAGCTGCACGGTGATGCACATTATATCCACGGTTGATATCGTTCCATTAATTTTCAGGAGCTTAGCTGTCCGCTGTCGATCGATCGAGTTGTTGCCATGGCGACCAGCAGGGAGAGCATCGCTGTCCAGGTGGCCGGGGTGGACGGCACGCCGGGTTGTGCTCCGTCGTCGGAAGCGCCTCTTGTTAGTGAACACGATTTCGGTAGGACGACGAACACGGCTTTCGGCGTGGGCGCGGCACCGCCGAGCGAGACGAAGGTGGACACCCAGCATCGATGACTCGACAGTGTTGGCATCCACGACTCGATAGACTCGGCGTCCATGACTCAGACAGTCTGCGGATTTCTACCGTGTTATTATCAGCTAAGTCATTTTTATATTTTAATTCTTCAGTAAATTTTAACCTGCTTTGGCCACACCCGACACTCGGGGGCTACGCCACATAAGATACGATGATTTTTTCTTTCAGTTATTGCAGATGCACCACTCGCCGACTCAACACGGTGGCCTGGGGGGGGGGGGGCTGAACGTTGCAACCGTTGTACAGCCCAGAGTCGACTCTTTTCGACTAATTGCCGCACGACTCCGCTGCGTCAACTCCTACGGGCTAAACACTGACAAGATGCTATTATGCATATAGTCATGAGATGCATCGAGAACTACTCAAATATACCCAAGCTCACAAGTGTAAGCTTCGTTTTACTCGTTAACATCGTCTTCTTTGGTTTAGGGTAAAGGTGATGTTATTTATTACTTAAGGATTTGATATTGAGATGAGTTGATAATTGATAGAGTTTTAGTGTTGTACATGATTTACTTGATTATTAAATAGCTTACAAATATTTATTTAAGTATTGGATTTATTCCATAATTTTATCTTGCTAAAATTGAAAAAAAAATTACGTGCTAAAATTGAAAAAACTAAGACCTAGAAATACCATTTAAAAGAAAATCAAAACCAGGACGTGCCGAGGTGCAGTCGTGTTACTCGTGTAGTACTTAGTACACGTCTTTTGTCTCAAACTTATTTTTGCTACAATCGCAGAAAAAAAGTTTTTGTAGCCAGGCCGAGGCCGAGATAACGTGGGCCGTGTCTCACGCGGCCTTTTGGCCCAAGGCCCATCTCGGGCGCCGCTTGAGGAAGAGGATAAGGGGAGCAGGGATGGTGCGGCTAGCGTTGACCCGACGCCATTTCCACCCGATCCCATCAAGCGCCACCGTTTGCGCCCTGCGACGGCGAACTTCAGGCGGAGGGCGGCTCCCCCGCGGTGGAGGAGGTCTCTCTGTTCCCCGCCGTATCGATGGAGAGGCCGAGGAGGGCAGGCAACCACGCACCCACGCGGAGGCCTGGGCGGCGAGCGGCCATCGCTGCAGTGAATCAGCGCAGGAGGACGCGGGCCTCTAGCGTCGCGTTGGTGGCGGAGGTGAGGCCGGCGCACCCGGAGCCTGGGAAGCCAGGGGCGAGGCCAGCCGCCGCATCACCCACTCGCGCCTCCTCCCGTGGGACCTAACCCTAGCCGTGCTCGTTGGCTAGGGCTCGATGACCTCGCCATCTGCTACGTCGACGGCCCTCGCGAGAGGGAGGCCGCCTCGCTCTTCTGCCCCTCATTGTCTTCCGCATCAAAGGATGCAAGCTGAACGCCGCATCGACCGCCGCTGCTGATCGGCGCAGTGGAGGATCCCGAGTCGTGGACGATCCTCTCCGGGAGGAGTCCTCATCCCTCCGTCTCCGCGACAACAACGCGATGGACAAGCCGAAGCGGATGGTGGGGTATCGGTTGTACGCGAGCACCACCTTCAAGGATCTCCTCTTTGAAAGGTAATGGCTAATCTACACTACTTATTTTGTGTTTCCCGTTCTGCCTGAACTGAATGCAGATCAACTGTTTGATAAAATGATTAGCTGGATGAGTAGAATTTTGGTAGCCTTATCTGTTCAGGGGGTTGACTTTGTTCAGCATTATAGACTTACAAGCATCTTATATTGAGAATTTGTACTGCTTCTTACCAAACTAAGAGCCCTTCGTACCATACTTCTGAGCCAAAAGTGATTATGATTATTGGCTAAAGAGATATAAATAAGACTGTACAAACGGTAGACCCCTCACCGTATGGTTAGTGTTGAGCATGGACAGAAAGTTGTTTATGGTGAAGCTCTGATTGCATTGAGAATTATTGGCCAAAGGAATCTTCCTTCTGCATGCTTTTCTCTGAATATAAGCAGCTTGGCTGATATTGGCCCTGAGGGGTATTGTACATCATTGCACACTGTTTTAAGTCCAGTCATATTTCTGAAAAAATGAGAGATAGTTGACCCCCAAACTTAGTCCTATTGTTGTAAATGAACGTAGTTCGCACTGTCTTTTTGTTGTGCGACTATTCAGGTGTGTTGTTTGCATAGAATATTTAGGCAGTACCATCTTGGAATTCAATGATTATACCGTGGTTCCTATACGCCGCAAAATTCTACTCCACTTTAATTTAAGTTAAGGCAGTTTATGAGCCATCATGGGTGGTTCCTGTTTATCTTTTCAACTTAACTCGACAGGAGAACTAAAGGTCTAAAGCATGGCTTTATGATGATATATGGTGCTGTAGATCAGATGATATGAAGGCTTCCATGCAGATATATATTTTAACTTACATTGACATAGTGAGCTCCTCATTGTGGTGATGGAAACTGCAGCGGCCCGGAGGTGAGATTTTTTCTACCTGGAAGCATCCACCTTGTCCCAATGTTCACTGTTTTTTTGCTTGCACGTTTCCTGGGCTAATATATTCATCTTTTTGTGTTATTATGGCTAAATTAAGGTGCCGGATGGAACTCATATACAGAACCTGAAGGGAGTTTATATAGTCGTGTTGCTTGATTAAATATGGATGATGGTATAATTCACATTCCGAAACAAAGAAATTGGAAAGGTTTAAAAGTCTCACAGTTAAATATATCTTAAATTTGTTGATATGTGATGTACTACAAGACCTAAGCATTTTCTGTGATTTACAGGCAATCATTTAAATTAGTGTTACATGGGTTGAACTAATCTGTTTATCCATACGTAGATATGGTTATGTTGGTTATATTCATAGACATATGAGCCACAAATATTGTTTTACAGATGGTATTTCAGTTTATCTTACCTTGATCATTTGGTTGGAATATTTGTTTCGGTTCCTTTGGTCTTCCATGATGTAGCCGTTTGGTGGAACATTTGTTTCGGTTCCCTTTGGTCTCCCATGATGTAGCCGTCTCGGTGATTTACATGAGTTACAGCCACACACACAATGATTAAATTAGCAGTATATGGCCTGACGTTGGAGTGGTTGTCGTTTCTGTGATTTTAGCTTATTTCTTCCTCTGCAGCTGTTATTTTTCATAGAAAGAAAAATGCAGACCTGTTGTGTTCTGTTTCAGCTAAACAAGTTGTAGCTAAATGAAATACCATGATTCTTTTTATTGGTGAAGTACACCCATGGCCATCAAGTTGAAAGACATTTCTCACTGCTGATGATCTCTCTTGTTGAACCTCCCTTTCAGTGTGAAGCTGATGATAATGGTCACTCCAATGAAGTATCAGGAAACCAGCAGCAGCTGCTATGTTGCTTATATTTAACTATGAGACTTTTAACTGTAAGTAAATATGGCAGCTATTGTTCTTTCTTACTGTTGCTTATATGTTTGATTCCCATGTGATTTAAGTTCATATGGTGAAGATAGCACATATTTTGAAATTTAACGAGTAACTTATTTCTGCTCCATCTTTCTGTGCAGTTAATAGTGATAACTTGCAGCAGCATGTTGGCATCCCGTTCATCTGCCATTGTGTAGAAGTGAAGAACTTTTACTTCCTTAGTTTGTCATAGATATGCAACCAGGATGAATCAGTTCTGCATGATATCGACATATCTTACTTCTCTTGATATTTAAGCTTTTCCATATACTGTCTGACTTGCTGCTTAAATTTCGGCATGCCCGGTTAAAGTTCTTGATACATTTTCTATTGGTGTATTTTTGGCAATAACCTGATGTAGTTCTGTTCTGATGTATGTGTGTTGTCTATGGTCCAGATTATGTGAATATGGTACAATGGATGAGAAGTGATTTATTGATGTTTAAGTGCATTTTGGGATATGGTACAATGGATGATTATGTGGACTTATTAATGTAATTGAATTTTAGAACATTTTATTGAAGTGCCTCTAGTTGCTTATTGGGGCATTTTATCTAGGTGCCTAAAAAAGAATTTGGGGCACTTGAGAAAGTGCCCCCAAAACTTTTCGGGGCACTTTGTCAAAGTGCCCTTAAAACTTTTCGGGACACTTTGGTGAAGTGCCCTTAAAACTTTTCGGGGCACTTTGGCCAATGCCTCTAAATGGTAAGTTTTGGGGGCATTTTAAAGAAGTGCCCTAAAATTCTTTAAGGGCACCAGTATATTGGGCATTTGAAAGAATACCCTAAAAACTTATTAGGGGCACTTACTGACTTTTCGGGGCACTTTGAAGTGCCCCTATAGCTCAACCCTGACGTAGTGCTCGGCGCCGCCGGATCCCCTTCGCCCCCAACAGAGGCGTGCGTGCCACCTCCACGACATGGATCCCGGTTCTCTCGCAGCCGGCGTACAGCCACCGGCACCGGGATCTCTCAGCAGCGGCTCCGCGCGCTCCCTGGAGTCCCCGCCTCGCAGGCGCCTCCCCTCCCGGTGCTCCAGCTCGACCCGACGACTTCCCCGCCGACCCACCCGCTGCCTCCTTCGTCGGAGCCCATGCACATGGAGATCGTCTGCACACCCGATATGGCGGTCGCTGCAGCATTCGCCGGTGAGAGGGTGCGCGCACGCATGTCGGCAGACATCCTTCTGATGGACAGTAAGGAAGTCAGTGACTCCTGTTGCATGGGGTTCTTCGAGCTCACGTCAAAGACGCTGAAGTTCTGGTTAGTAAGATGGACCATGCACTCTGGCTGAGGAACAAGATTACCGAGGCGTAGGCTGAGGTGAAGAGGATCGAGAGGATGTTATCCAGTCCTTGGCTGTGATTTCAGATGGCCGGTTGTGACCTCAGAACTTAATGACAGAGATTGATTTGTTCGTGCGTTTCCAGTTTACTTGTCTTTGCACAGTCCTGGCTCTGATTTTAGTTTGCCAATTTTGACATCAGAACTATGTGACAGAGATTGATTTGTTTGTGTGTTTTCAGCTTACTTGTCTTTGGACAGTCCTGGCTCTGATTTTATTTTGCCAATTTTGAGGAGAAGGAAAGAAGAAGAGAAAACACTCACCTCCCAGGCTCCCACTCCGCCCTCACCAACCCCTTGTCTCTCACCACCAAGGTGAATTTTTCTCCTTTCTATGCACCAAAGTTCTATTTTGGTGAGGGATTCATGGTGGTTATGTTAGGGGACCAGCAGTACCATAAGGGATTAGGGGGAAGTTCGTTTCTGCTGCTGTTCCTCTGTATCAGTAACAGAAATATACAGTTTCGAGTACCCATATGGCCAAATCAGAGGAGGAGTGGTCGGAGTGTTTTGTAGGTCTTGTTTCCGTGATCATTTTGAGTGGTCAAACGTTTCAATCAGAGTTGCAGAACTCCAGGTATGTCTGTATCTTTGCGGCAGCCCGAAATTTCAGAGACAGTGCAGAATAGGGTTTTCCCCTGGGTCTTAGGAGCTTTTAAAATTCATATAAATTCATGTTTTGTGTCCTGATATGTTATATATTATGCATAGTTACTAATACAACAGATTTTAATCAATTATAATGAGTATTCATCTCTCTATGATTTTTCAAAGAGAGCTACTTGTTATTCTGAAACCTGGAAACAAAGAGTATTTGCTGGTTATGACACTCACCACTCACCTCCCAGGCTCCATATTTTGAGTACCAATGCTTGGAATTGTTTGTAGTTAAGTTCCATATGAATTCATAGCCATCTTGTTTGGGTTGTTTTCGAGCTAGATTTTGGGGTCTAAATAGCTGAATTTGTGCCCAATCTTCCAACATACAACATGCTTTTGTTGTTGAATAACTCCAAATGTTGTTGCAATTAAGCTTTGATCTTGACATCTAATGACAAGAACTGTGAAACTCTTAAATTATCTACTCCATACCTTTGTTTCCTGCCCACTAAGTGAATGTCTATTGCAGCAATTTTGTCTGTCCTGGAATGTCCTGATGATGAAGCTCAAGTAAATGAACCGAGAAAAGTATAAGCTAAACAAAGGATTGAATTTGGAAGGAGTGTCGTAAAAGAACAACATTCAACAATGTGTACCTTTGTGTTATGTTTTGTTTATAGGCGTTGGCATGCACATCTTATTTAAACCTTTGGGATCTGAAGCTCTAATATGTGTATCTATTTGTGATCAAAGGGGTGATGGTCGACCACGCCGCCATCCATATGGTGGCAGTTTTTTTTAACAAAGGTAGGATCACACGGATCCATTGGGCAGTTTAAAAAACCCGGATCCTTCACGGCTTGCTATATCGTGTCGATGCCTGGCTCTTTTCTATTCCTGTTTTTTTCTTTCAAATTAAAATGGAGATATGCAATGGCATCAAGCTCCACCGATCGGTCAGTTTAAAAAAAAATATTGGTCGTGCTCAGCTAACTCTATCGTGTGAAGACCTTACTCATTTCCTTCCTTTTTTTTTCTTTGATACAAAAATCGGATTTGCAAAGGAACAAAGCCGCTCCCGTTAAAAAAAAAAACTACTTAGCCTAGCTAGAACACAGTGAAGTCTACTCATTCGTATAGGTACATGACTGAGAATAGAAATAAAAATTTAATCACAACATAATTATAATCTTTAGAAATACTAATTACGATGTAGATATACTCAAGACTACCACCATATATATACATATACTCATCCGTTGACCACTTGAATCGAAGACTTTCGATATAGATAATCTCGCTACCGAAAGGAACGTCAGTTCATATTCAGAAGAGTAATCCTATTTAATAAGACACAGATGACACAAATTCCGAGATTTGATTAAAACAATAAAAAGGCAACTACCAGAACCATTGGCTCCATGGACCACTGCATGACAAGTGTTGATCCAAAGGAAAATACAGAGAATTTGATGAAACAAATAGATTTTTATTCCTTATGACACCATCTCAACCATAGGACATTATCACGAAGAACACATTAATATAACATGCCCGAGATATACTTAGAAGATTTATTAGTTTTTCTCTCACCTCTTAGAGTTAATATAGCATGCCTAAGATATACTTAGAAAATTTATTAGTATTTCTCTCACCTATGAGAGTCTTTAACTATTGTCCAAGGTGAATGGAGCTTGGAAGAGATTGAACCAATTATTTTTTAGTAAAAAGAAAATTCGGAGATCAAGTTCAAGGAAATAAGAATTTTGAAGCTCAAGAAGCAGCTACCTTATAATGAATGGTCATAATTTTCGTTATTCATATCACAGAAAGGAAGTCTAACTTATAATCGATGTATGGTAGACAAGAACAATATGGTAGAGAAAGATAGATATGCGGGAATTATCGGAAAATATAAGAACCCTCTTTTTATTAGTAGATCGTAAACAACAAATGCTCATAAAGACGGAATTAAAATCAAAATATGGTAAAACAATTAGAATATGGTGTAGAAATATAGACATGTGAGAATTATCACACAAGATGTCATTAATCTAGCATACCCTCTTTTGAAGAACTGTTCATAGCTATTCAAAAAGATGATCAAAACTAACATATCATCATCATTAATTTTGGACAAATCACAAGTCAATAGATTTTATTATTGTACTGAAGAAAATCATGTTCACTAAATCATGTAATTATACCAACAGAGAGATCTTATTAATATGTATAAATCTTAATAAAATAACCTTAACTCATCACAAATACTAGAGCGTTTCCGGGGGCGAATCCACTTTGAATTTGATAAATGTATTGTTTGTGAAGTATGCCCGACAGATCCGCCCCTTGTAGATTGGAGATTTGAAAATGATATTAAAAGGAAAAAATTTCTTAATTATAGTTCAAACCACCATAGGTAGACTCATCCACTTATTTCTCTATGGGCCATGATTTTGTCCATATCTATGTTTGATAAAAAATGGAAGGACACTCTTTTTTATCAAGAAACAAGGTTTGGTTGAAATGTTATTGGTGGTTGGTGCATCAGGCCGCAGTTGGTATATCATAAAGCAGATATAAGCAGAAAAGCTTACAAAGAGTCAATGATATATACCTGGTAACAGAAAGCGAAGCGTGGCGCTAACACGACTAAGAAAATAGTCGGCAATCTGTATTTATAAGTTTATCCAAAAAGGAAGTCTAATTTAAAATCGATGTATGGTAGACAAGAACAATATGGTAGAGAAAGATATACATGCGAGAATTATCAGAATAGATAAGAACATGTTTGTATTAGTAGATCATAAACAACAAATGCTCAAAAAGTCAAATTTAAAATCAGAATATTATAAAACAAGCACAATATGGTAGAGAAAGACAGACATGCGAGAATTATTACACAAGAGGTCAGTAATCTAGCATACTCTCTTTAAAAAAATCATAGCTATTCAAATATAAGGTCAAAAGTAACATATCATCATAATTGATTTTGAACAAAGCACAAGTCTGTAGATTTTATGGTTGTACTTAAAAAAACCATGATCACTAAATCATGGAATTATACCAACTGATAGATCTTATTAATATGTAAAATTTTAATGATATAACCTTAACTCATCACAACTAAAATATTTCATGAGTTTACATTAACATGATAGATAAACACCATCCAACGATTTTATAGTTCGAAAGATTAACCAGAACTATGAATACCAACAAAAAAAGTTGTTCTCCAGAAAGGTGAGATCCAATATTTGGTTTCCTATCAGCAATGATCTTCTACCATTTTGTTTGAAAATAATTATAGAGTCATTGCAAATTTTAATCCTGAGAAATTTTGTATAGATCTAGGATGTTTAATATTGATAATTTATATCTAAAAAAACTTGCTTTGTATACAATTTGGGAATTAAATTATGTCTAATGAGTTCATATATGATGTAATGAGTTCCTATAAATATTGCTTTGATTATGCAATGTTGTTTAGATCTACAATTTTGTGAGATGACTTGAAGTAAATGATGATTGATTAAAATTCTCAAATATTTATGTAGCATCCATGTATTTTTTTCTTTATCTTCGGTGTTCTGCATGAAACCATCTGCAATCATCCACATACTTATTTTTACATAAGAAACAAATATGTGCATAGATAAATGGAGGATGGAGGGAAGTGAGTAAATAGATATATTCTCTCCTATAAATTATAGGATTCCAAGCATGTGATATGTTATCTAATATTTGTGGCAGTAATGTAATGTCATGATTTACATTTTTGTCTCTTAAATATCTATGAACCAACAAATTTAGTTCATAAACATATTCAATACGCTGAAGACAATGCCCTCGCATTTGCGAGCACCACCTTGCTAGTTTCTCCTAAAAATAGCACTCCGGAGAAAAACCGAGTTGGTTAGTCAAATGGTAAAATAAAATAAATAAATTACCATATTTCATGGCAATATATACCAAGAAACCTTGAGCACCTACAATGCATTGGAGAAATGACTCTTGTATGGGTCCGGTGATGTGGTTGTAGTCGGTATTCCCTCTTTGCATTGTAGCTTGTACATGCTCTTGAAGCGAAAAAAAACAACACCAATTGCATGTGCATGTGGTTTTGTATCACGATCTCTAAATGTTGTTGTAATCGGAGATTAGGAGATGTCATGAGGGGCATGATCATCGAGTAAGTAGTGGTTAATAGAGGTGTGCACGTTGACCTTATAGGGAAGATCGTCATACACTATGTGAGAGCTGAAGAATGATTATTTTCCCATAGGTTCGGTCGTCTCGCTAGAGCGCGACTTAATCCTATGTTATGAGAGCGTTAGAGGGTATATACATGGACCCGGTTCCGAATGTGACTTTCTGAGAAAATATCAAGATCCCTCATGATCGATGTCGGTCATATTCGAGCACGGCTCCTCCAATCTGAAACTAGAGCTTATCAAGCGCTGCTCGAAGTGTCTTATAATGAATGAGTAAACAATCCTCCGCCCTTGTGGGGTTTATATAAGCAAGGAGTCCTTCACAAATGACCAAACCTACCATCTGGTAGTATGTGGGACAGGTATGTATGTCAAACTTGGTTCACTAGTCTAGAAGGGATATGGAGAAGAGAGGGGTAATTTACATTCCACGGTAGACTAGCCTATACATCCCTCCACCTAATGGACATCTTTCTTTAGGGACTTCATCCTTTACATTGTCTTTTATTTCTTATTTTCGTCTTTATTAACTTGTTGCCATGGCATGACAATACACTTTTGTTGGCTAGTGTTGGCTTCAATTTGGTTGACTCTTATCCACATGGATGCTTAGTAAGATAGGGTCACACACTAACGGTTTAGCGACATATAGGAAGGAAACCATGATATGATGAATGAGAGAGAAGAGTGTTTTATGTGTTTTGGAGAGTCTTGACAGTTTTCCCTAAGCTCCCGGATGAGTCCGGTGATGTCCCGAAGTGTTCCAAAAGTTATAGCAAGGGAGTGGAAGGTTTCACAAGATTGCGGAAGGTTCCTAATATATTAGAAGAGTCTGGAAGGTCCCCTGACATGTTTCTCCACGCTGCCTTTGGGGGAAAGGTGCCCCCTTTGGCCGACTTGGAAAGAGAGGGGGAATTGGCCTCCTAGGAGGAATTCTCTTTGGCCGGATTGGGGAGGGACTATTCCTATCCTTGGTTGGCAGACCTACACTAGTAGAAAACAGGGCTTCGGTTCGGACCTTTAGTCCCGACCATAATTGGAACCGGAACAGATGTGAGCATTAGTCCCGGTTCCAATGGCTAGGACGCCGGCCAGCTTCAGTCCCGGTTCGAACGGGATCTTTAGTCCCAGTTCGAACGGGATCTTTATTCCAGGTTGGTGATACCAAACGGGACTAAAGGGAGCACCTTTAGTCCTGGTTGGTTTAAAGAACCGGGACTAAAGATGGACCTTTAGTCCAGGTTCGTGATACCAACCGGGACTAAAGGCTTCCCCTATATCATCTTCCAAACCGAGCCACCCATCTCCATTTTTCCTGCTCGAGTTCATTCCCATTTGCTCCTCTGTTTCCTCTCCCGAGCTTGAGTTCATCCCCATTTTTTCCACGATTTGTCAAGATTGGCGGCGCCCCATCTATCCAAGGGTTAGCAACTTCATCCTTCATCCGGCATTGCTAGTCTAGCTCATTTCATTGCTAATTTAGCTCATTTAATATTTCTAGTGCTAGCTAGGTGTTTGATGAAATGCCTAAGCTCGTTAGGGAGTTTTTTTTTGTTCTATCTGCAATTTGAGCTCAAATTAAAGTATGATTTGTCGGTTTTAGTGCCTTCCGGTCCCCGTCCTCACCAGCGTCGATCGCCCGCGCCATCCCGTCGCCGGCACCACCTTGGTGAGCCTCTTGTTTCTATCTTTTTTTTTAATTCTTACTTGTATGATTTAGATGAATAGTTATTACTTGTATAATTTTCTTACTTGTATGATTGTTTGTTATATGTATCTCTTATGATTGTTTGTTATATGTATAGTGCCATGATTTTGATATCCGTCCCCGTCGGCCCTCGTCCGGTCTATGATTCCGATGTGGTATATTTTCTTACTATTTATTTCATTTCGTGTTTATGATAATTATGCCGACCAACTTGACATAGCTATTTTTATCTAGGAGGTATGTGAACCTCAAAATTCTGACCGACCCTCTTGTCGAGAAGTTAAATTTAGTTGAAAAAGAAAATGATGATTTGAAAGAAAAATCGAAAAGAATTGAAGAAGAGAAGATGAAATTGGAGTTGTATGTTGCCGATGTCATCGATGATCACAAGATCAAGATGGATGCAATGCGCTTGAAGATTAGAAAGATTAGAAATATGCCATTAATAAAGAGGCTTGGAATCATTATGCTGTTGGATAAATGGTTACCTTAGTTGCGATTTTTATCGCATTTGTTGTTGCATTTAAATGCATTAGATAGTTGTATGAACTTTATGTATATATTTTTGCAATAATAACATTTGGTACTTTGGTTTTAATGTGATAAACTTGTATTAATTAATTTGTTCAGTTCTCTATTCATGATGTTGTGTAATGATTTTTGATATACTTATATAATCCAGATGAGCTGGCAATGGATGTACGATGACCGACGGTCTCCTGAGTTCATTAAAGGCGTGCAATATTTTGTCAGTATGGCTGAGGCAAACAAGAAGCAGAATGGTTTTATGTGTTGTCCATGTGGTGTATGTAAGAATATGAAGGATTACTCTTCCTTAAAAACCCTTCACATCCACCAGTTTCAGTCCAGTTTCATGTCCGACTATAATTGTTGGACCAAGCACGGAGAAAGAGGCGTTATAATGGAAGACAATGAAGAACAAGAAGATGATAACAATTATCCTATGTTCACTGAACACGGTGGTACTACAATGGGGGAAGAAGTTGAAGAAGAGGCCATTGTTGATGAGCCTGATGATGATCTTGGTCGGGTCATTCTTGATGCACGGATAAACTACGAAAGTGAAAACGAGAGGTCGAAGTTGGAGCGAATGTTAGAGGATCACAAAAAATTGTTGTACCCAAAGTGCGAAGATGGCCAGAAAAAGGTGGGTACCACACTGGAATTGCTGCTATGGATGGCAGAGAATGGTGTATTTGACAAGGGATTTGAAAAGTTGCTGAAAATGGTAAAGAAAATGCTTCCAAAGGATAGCGAATTGCCCGCCAGTACGTATGAAGCAGAGAAGGTTGTATGCCCTCTAGGATTAGAGGTGCAGAAGATACATGCATGCATTAATGACCGCATCCTCTACCGCGGTGAGGAGTACGAGAATTTGAATGCTTGCCCGGTATGCGGTGCATTGCGGTATAAGATCAGGCGAGATGACCCTGCTGATGTTGAGGGCGAACTCCCCAGGAAGAGGATTCCTGCCAAGGTGATGTGGTATGCTCCTATAATACCACGTCTGAAACGTTTGTTCCAAAACAAGGAGCATGCCAAGTTGTTGCGCTGACATAAAGAATAACGTAAAAAAGACTTGATGATGAGACACCCCGCTGATGGGTCGCAGTGGAGAAAAATCGATAGAAAGTTCCCGGACTTTGCAGGTGATGCAAGGAACTTATGGCTTGGTCTAAGTACAGATGACATGAATCCTTTTGGGGAGCAGAGCTGCAGTCATAGCACCTGGCCTGTGACTCTATGTATATATGACCTTCCTCCTTGGTTGTGCATGAAGCAGAAGTTCATTATGATGCCAGTGCTCATCTAAGGCCCGAAGCAACCCGGCAACAACATTGATGTGTATATGAGGCCATTAGTTGAAGAACTTTTACAGTTCTGGCGTGAAGAAGGTGTACATGTGTGGGATGAGCACAAACAGGAGAAATTTGACCTAGGAGCGTTACTGTTCGTAACCATCAATGATTGGTCTTCTCTTAGTAACCTTTCAGGATAGACAAACAAGGGATACAATGCATGCACGCATTGTTTACAAGAGACAAATATTATATATTTGGAGAAATGTAAGAAGAATGTGTAGCCGGGGCATCGTCGATTTCTTCCGATCAAGCATCTCTTAAGAAATAAAGGCAAGCATTTCAAAGGTGAGGCAGATCACCGGACCAAGCCTATGCGCCGTACTAGTGATGATATATATTGTATGGTTAAGGATTTAAAAGTAATCTTTGGAAAGGGTCCTGGCGGACAATCTGTTCCGAATGACACTAACGGACACACACCAATGTGGAAGAAGAAATCTATATTTTGGGAGCTACCCTATTGGAAAATCTTAGAGGTCCGCTCTCAATCGACATGATGCACGTGACGAAGAATCTTTGCGTGAAAAACTAGGCTTCTTGGGCGTGTATGGGAAGACAAAAGATACACCAGAAACACGACAGGACCAACAACGTATGAACGAAGGAGACGACTTGCATCCTGAGAAGTATCAAGGTCCTGACAGCTACGCTCTTACGAAAGAAGAGAAGGAAATCTTTTTTGAACTCCTAAGCAGTATGAAGGTCCCGTCTGGTTTCTCGTCGAATATAAAGGGAATAATAAATATGGCAGAGAAAAAGTTCGAAAACCTAAAGTCTCATGACTGCCACGTGATTATGACTCAATTACTTCCGGTTGCATTGAGGGGGCTATGCAATTGTGAAGCTATGCATTCCTCAATGCAATTTCTCAGAAGGTAATCGATCCAGAAATTCTACAAAGGTTACAAAAGGATGTGGTCCAATGTATTGTCAGCTTCGAGTTGGTGTTCCCACCATCATTCGTCAATATTATGACGCACCTCCTAGTTCACCTAGTCGAAGAGATTACCATTCTCGGTCCTGTATTTCTACACAATATGTTCCCCTTTGAGAGGTTCATGGGAGTCTTAAAGAAATATGTTCATAACCGTGCTAGGCCAGAAGGAAGCATCTCCAAGGGCTATGGAACAGAGGAGGTCATTGAGTTTTGTGTTTACTTTATTCCTGACCTTAAGCCGATTGGTGTTCCTCAATCGCAGCATGAGGGGAGACTGAGTGGAAAAGGCACACTAGGAAAGAAAGCAATAATAAGTATGGACGGGCATTCTTTCACTCAAGCACACTACACAGTTCTACAAAGTTCCACCTTGGTGGCTCCGTATATCGAGGAACACATGAATATTGTATGCTCCGAAACCCGGGCGCGTACTGACTCCTGGATTAAAGTAAAACACATGGAGGCTTTCAGCGGTTGGTTGCAAACACATCTCATGAATAACACCACTGTTGGAGAGCAGTTGTACTTGTTGGCCAGGTCACCATCTTCGACTATATTGACTTTCCAAGGGTACGAGATAAGTGGGAACACATTTTACATAACCGCCCAAGATAAAAAGAGCACGAACCAAAATAGTGGTGTCCGCTTTGATGCAACAAACAACAATGGCAAGAAGGACACATATTATGGTTACATAGAAGAGATATGGGAACTTGACTATGGACCTTCTTTTAAGGTCCCTTTGTTTCGGTGCAAATGGGTCAAGCTGACGGGAGGCGGGATAAAGGTGGACGAACAGTACGGGATGACAACAGTGGATCTCAACAATCTTGCGTACAGAGATGAACCATTCATCCTAGCCAATGATGTGGCTCAGGTTTTCTATGTGAAGGACATGTCTACCAGATAAAAAAGATAAGAAAGGAATACATCATACGATGAGCCAGAGCGCCACATAGTTCTTTCAGGGAAAAGAAACATCGTGGGAGTGGAGGACAAGACAGACATGTCAGAAGATTACAATAAGTTTGATGAAATTCCGCCCTTCACAGTGAACACTGACCCAAGCATCCTGTTAAATAATGAAGATTCTCCATGGTTACGGCGCAATCATAAGCAAGGGACAACATCTAGATGGGGATGTTGGTGATGATTGAACTTCCTAATTTTAATTATTGTGTTCTATGTGTACCATACTTTCATGTCTAGGGATTGCACTTATTTTGTTGTGACAGCACTAACTTTTAGGAGAATGGAACAAAAATTTGAGTGATTGCACTGATTTTGTTGTCATCTTTGCACTAAGAGAACACTTCTATGCCGAGCCCCTCGAAGATGTCCTATGTCACTGCCCAAGGACATCTTCGAGAAGCTCGTGCATAGAGAAGTCCTCTGTCTTCGCTTTCCGGACTAGCTTGACTACAGTATGAACCCTCTTAGCACTGAGAGAACGCTTCTATGCCGAGCCCCTCGAAGATGTCCTAGGTCACTGCCCAAGGACATCTTCGAGAAGCTCGTGCAAAGAGGAGTCCTCTGTCTTATCTTTCTGTTGTTTCCGTGCTCTTGTTCTTCCTCTTCCTCCTCATGATGGGTACTTATAGGTAAATATTAGGGCAACTCTTCACCTTTGCCTCTACAACCCTGCAAACGACAACTCCTGGCCTTTAGCTCCCACGAAGGGGCGCCGTATGTGGCCAACACGTTGATAGGTGTGCATTATCTTTTGCCTGAGATAAGGAACACATATCAACATGTTGGCCAAATACAGCTCCCACTAATTTGACTTGGTAATTTGAATGACTAATTTGACTTGAAAATTAATAGATATAAATTAAATCAATAGATATGATTTTTACAAATTTTAGAAAATAATTTGACTTGATTTAAACAATTACATAAATTGATATAAATGAAATGAATAGATATCAAAAAATTAATAGATATAAATTAAATCAATATATATGATTTTTACAATTTTTTAGAAAATAATTTGGCTTGATTTGAACAATTAAATCAATAGATATAAATGAAATGAATATATATAAAAGAATACAAATTAAATCAATAGATATGATTTTTCCAAATTTTTAGAAAATAATTTGACTTGATTTGAACAATTAAATCAATAGATATAAAAATTAAATTAATCGATATAAATTAAATCAATAGATATGATTTTTACAAATTTTTAGAAACTAATTTGACTTGATTTGAACAATTAAATCAATAGATATAAAAAAATAAATTAATAAATATAAATTAAATCAATAGATTTGATTTTTACAAATTTTTAGAAACTATTTTGACTTGATTTGGACAATTAAATCAATAGATTTAGAAGAAATCAGAAAAAAGAAAACAAGAAAACGGAAATTCAAAAGAACCTTTAGTCCCGGTTGGAAATACGAACCGGAACTAAAGGTGCTTCGCGCGCGCAATTTTTCGCGGTGGCCCAAAATTGCCTTTAGTCCCGGTTGGAACCACCAATTGGGACTAGAGGCCATACCTTTAGTCCTGGTTCGTGGTGCCAACCGGGACTTGATACGTCCATTTTGCATCACTATTTTACATCATAATTCATCTTTATTCATTGATATATTTCATATTATGATGCAATACTTATGTTATTTTATCTTATTTTGGATGATTGGCAATTATTGGGGATGCGTCTGCCGGAGCCAGAAATCAGCTGGAAAAGTACCTGTCAAGATACCAGACGTCGGAAGCTCAGAAAATTCCAGGAAAATAATAAAGTCAATATTACGAAGAATTAGTCACGGAGCCGAAAGGGGGCACGGAGGCGAGCTCCCAGGGGCAGGGGCGACCTGCACCCGTGGGTCCACCCTTGGCCGCGGCAGGGGCCCGCCCCTAGCCCCTGTGGCCCCTCTCCGGCTCCCCTTCGGCGTATTATTGACCATTGACCTAAAAACATCAGGGGCATCGACGAGGAATTTTCCGCCGCCTCCACGAGGCGGAAACCAGACAGAGAGAAGAAGAGCTCTGGCAGGGAGAAATCTGCCGGGGAATTTCCCTCCCGGAGGGGGGAATCACCTCCATCGTCATCACCATCACGCCAAGAATCATCGAGATCATCATCAACACCATCTCCATCATCAGCACCATCATCACCGTCACCTTCCCATCTCATCCGTTGTAGCAATCGTCATTTTTTTGTTATTAGTTCATTGGAATCGTATCCCGGGTATTGACTACCACTTGTAGTTGATGCTTGAGAGTTTTATCGGTGAATTATCTTTACGATCAGATTGTTACCTATATTCATATCACCTCTGATCATGATCTATATGATGTCTTGTGAGTAGTTCGTTTGGTTCTTGAGGACATGGGGAAAGCCTAGTTGCTAGTAATTGCATAATGTTGAGTAATATTTAATGGTTTGATTTATGTTGTGGTGTTATTCCTCTAGTGGTATCGTGTGAACGTCGACTACATGATACTTCACCTTTTAAAGGGCCTAGGGGAATGCATAATGTATTTAGTTTGCTTATGGTAGGGTTGCAGGAGTGACAGAAACCTAAACCCCAATTTGTGAACTAGTGCACTAGGGAGCGTAGGGTCTCGGAGTTTAAGGCTGTGGTTAGGTTTTTATCTTAATTACTTTCTTGTAGTTGCGGATGCTTGCAAGGGGTTTAATCACAAGTATGTATTTGTCCAAGTAAGGGCGGTGCATTAGCATAGGTCCACCCACATAGCACTTTATCAAAACATTGAAGGTTAATCACCGGCGTGCAATGAAACTGGCTAGGCAGAAACTCCCATGTGTACTCGAGAACGTTTTAATCTTCATAAGTAACACAACCGGCATGTCCTTTGAACTTAAAAGGATTGGGCTATTTGCTGCAATTATTGTAGCACTCTTTTATTTACTTGTTCTTCATTTGTTCTTTAAATCAAAAATCCAAAAACATTTCTCTTTTAGTGCTTGCAGTGAAACCTTGCTGAAAACTACTTGTCAACACCTTCTGCTCCTCGTTGGGTTCTACACTATTACTTATCGAAACGACTACGATAGATCCCCTATACTTGTGGGTCATCAAGACTCTTTTCTGGCGCCGTTGCCGGGAGTGTAGCGCTATTGGTAAGTGGAACTGGTAAGGAACTCTTCTATTGTAAGTGTTGTTTTTATTTTTGCTTGTTAGTTTGCTTCGTTATGGAGTACTCTTCACTTAATATGCTGTTTCGGAGTGACTCTGCCACCACACCTGTGGTGTATAAGAGTCCTTCGCTCTCTGAAATTGATCCATTTAATATACCTATGGGAATTATTGATCATGTTATGAGTAACCGTTATGCAGGAGATGGAACCATCCATCCAGGTTATTATTTGCTTTATATTAAAGATCTGTGTGAGCTATTTAAGATTGCATGTATGTCAAAAGAGGTAATCATGAGGAAATTATTCTCAATATCACTAAAGGATAAAGCTATGGATTGGTATATACTTCTGGATAATTCTCACTTGATGGATTGGAAAGTGCTTATGTCTCTCTTTTATTCTAAATTTTATCCTCTTCATGAAATTTATCAAGATAGAAATTATATTTATAACTTTTGGCCACACGAAGGAGAAAGCATCGCTCAAGCTTGGGGGAGGTTGAAATCTTTAATGCTTAAATGCCCCAATCATAAGCTTCCTAATGATGTAATTGTTGACAATTTTTATGCGAGGCTGACTCGCTATGATAAGGATATGCTTGATGCCTCTTCTCTTGGATCCTTTACAAACAAAGAAGTTAATGCTAAATGGGATTTAATTGAAAGGATTTATTGCAATGCGGAAGATTGGGAGATCGACAAAGGTAAAGAATCAGGTATAAATTATGAGTATGACTGTATTAAATCTTTCATGGAAACTGAACATTTTAATATGCTTAGTACTAAGTTTGGGCTCGATTCTCAAATTGTTGTTGATCTTTGTAAATCCTTTGCTGACTATATTAATATTCCAAAAGAAAAATGGGATAACCATTTAAAGATGTTTGTAAAACAGATGTGCTTGCTAGTGATGATGTGCCTGTTCAAACAGTTGAATCTGTTTTACCTGTTGTTTACTTTAAAAAACCACCCTTTCCTATAAAAATTAAAGAACACTCAATCGTGGCTAGTGTGGTTAATAAAAGTGAAAGGAAAGCTTATGAACCTGATGAACAACTTGAAATTGCCTCTCCAGTAGCTTTGGTTAAAGATCTTGTAACTGAGAACGTCGATGGAAGTTCTATTTATTTTTGTGAAGCTGCTACTAACATTGTTAGACAGGATAAAAGTGCAAAAGTTGTTGGTACTCCTGTTGTCTCTGTGAAGATAGGCGATCATTGCTATTATGGATTATGCGATATGGGTGCAAGTGCAAGTGCTATTCCTTATACACTTTATCAAGAAATAATGCACGAAATTGCGCCATGTGAGCTTGAGGATATTAATTTGGAGATTAAATTGGCTAATAAAGACGTCATCCACCCGGTGGGAATTGTCAGACACGTTGAAGTCTTATGTGGTAAGGTAAAATATCCAACTGATTTCCTTGTCTTGGGGTCGGTTAAAGATAAATTTTGTCCTATCATATTTGGTAGACCTTTCTTAAATACTTGTAGTGCTGTTATAGATTTTAAGAAAGAAAATGTCTCTGTTCAATTCGCTGGAGAGCCGTAAGAATTTAATTTTTCCAAATTTGCTAGACATCGTTATGATAAAGAATTACCTAATGAGGATCTTATTATTGAAAGAATTGCTTCTATTGCCATGCCTCCTAATGATCCTTTGCAGCAATATATGGAGGAGCACGAGAATGATATGTTTATGCAGGAAAGAGAGGAAATTGATGAAGTCTTCTTTAGACAGCCGGCTATTCTAAAGCATGATCTACCTGTGGAGTCTCTGGGGACCCAGACACCTCCAAAGGGAGATCCTGTTTTAGAATTAAAAGTTCTCCCAGACACTCTCAAATATACATATTTGGACGAGAAGAAAATATATCCTGTTATTATCAATTCTAACCTTTCAGTGAAAGAGGAGGAGCGATTATTGGAGGTCCTTAGGAAACATCGAGCTGCATTGGGATATACTCTTGATGATCTTCAAGGGATTTCTCTAGCTATTTGTCAACATACAATTAATCTTGAGCCTGATGTGAATCCCGTTGTTGATCATCAACGAAGATTGAATCCAAAAATGAAGGATGTGGTAAGAAATGAGATACTCAAGCTTCTCGATGCAGGTATAATCTATCCTATTGCTGATAGTAGATGGGTTAGTCCTGTTCATTGTGTTCCCAAAAAGGGAGGTATGACTGTTGTTGCTAATGATAATAATGAACTCATTCCTCAAAGAATAGTTGTAGGGTATAGAATGTGCATTGATTATAGGAAACTTGATAAGGCTACTCGAAAAGATCATTATCCTTTGCCTTTTATTGATCAAATGCTTGAAAGACTGTCTAAGAATTCTTGCTTTTGTTTTCTTGATGGTTATTCTGGTTTCTCTCAAATTGCTGTTAAATTTGAAGATCAAGAAAAAACTACTTTTACTTGTCCTTATGGAACTTATGCCTATAGACGTATGCCTTTTGGTTTGTGTAATGCACCTGCTACTTTTCAAAGATGCATGTCTGCTATTTTTCATGGTTTTTGTGAGGAAATTGTGGAAGTCTTCATGGACGATTTCTCCGTCTATGGAACTTCTTTCGACAATTGTCTCTATAATCTTAACAAAGTTTTGTAGAGATGTGAGGAGACCAATCTTGTTCTCAATTGGGAGAAGTGTCATTTCATGGTAAATGAAGGCATAGTGCTTGGACATAAAATTTCTGAAAGGGGGATTGAAGTTGATAAAGCCAAAATTGAAGCAATTGAGAAGATGCCGTATCCAAGAGACATCAAAGGTATTCGTAGTTTCCTCGGTCATGCTGGTTTTTATTGGAGGTTTATTAAAGATTTTTCTAAGATGTCGCGGCCTCTCACTAATATTCTTTAAAAAGATGTTCCATATGTTTTTTATGAAGATTGTAAGGAAGCCTTCGAGGTACTAAAAAGGGCTTTAATCACCGCTCCTATAGTTCAACCGCCTGATTGGAATTTACCCTTTGAAATTATGTGTGATGCTAGTGATTATGCTGTAGGGGTTGTCCTTGGCCAAAGAATTGATAAGAAGTTGAATGTAATTCATTATGCTAGTAAAACTTTGGATAGTGCACAGAAAAACTATGCAACCACTAAAAAGGAATTTTTAGCGGTCGTTTTTGCTTATGTTAAATTTAGACAATATATTGTGGACTCTAAAGTAACAATTCATACTGACCATGCTACAATTAAGTACCTTATGGAGAAGAAAGATGCTAAGCCTAGACTTATTAGATGGGTGCTTTTGCTGCAAGAGTTTGATTTACATATTGTTGATAGAAAAGGTGCAGAAAATCCTGTAGCTGATAATTTGTCTAGAATGGAAAATATTCCTCATGATCCCATCCCTGTAAATGATAGTTTCCCTGACGAACAACTTGTCATCGTTAAGGCAACTTCTCATGATGCTCCTTGGTATGCTGATTATGCTAATTTTATTGTCTTGAAATTTTTGCCTCCAATTTTGCTTACCAACAGAAATAGAAATTCTTCTATGACTTGAGGCATTACTTTTGGGATGACCCACATTTATACAAGGAGGGAGCTGATGGAATCTTGAGGAGATGTATTCCTGTGCATGAACAGGAGGAGGTATTGAGGAAGTGCCACAATAGTGATTATGGAGGACATCACGCAGGTGAAAGGACTGCACATAAGGTTCTTCAATCAGGTTTTTATTGGCCTACTTTATTTAAGGATGCTAAAAAGTTTGTTTCATCTTGTGATGAGTGTCAAAGGGTCGGTAACATTACTAGACGTAATGAAATGCCTATGAATTATTCTCTTGTTATTGAACCTTTTGATTGTTGGGGGTTTGACTTTATGGGTCCTTTTCCCACTTCTCATGGTAATACTCATATTCTTGTTGTTGTAGATTATGTTACTAAGTGGGTGGAAGCTATACCAACTAAAAGTGTTGATCATAAGACCTCCCTAAAAATACTGAAAGAAGTTATTTTTCCTAGGTTTGGTGTGCCTAGATATCTTATGACTGATGTAGGGTCTCATTTTATTCATGGAGCTTTTAGAAAGGTTTTAGCTAAGTACGATGTTAATCACAGAGTCTCCTCTCCGTATCATCCTCAAACTAGTGGGCAAGTTGAATTAACTAATAGAGAAATTAAACTGATCTTGCAAAAGACCGTTAACAAGTCTAGGAAGAATTGGTCTAAAAAACTTAATGATGCTTTATGGGCCTATAGAACTGCTTATAAAAATCCTATGGGTATGTCTCCTTATAAAATGGTTTATGGGAAGGCATGTCATTTGCCTCTTGAATTAGAACATAAAGCTTTTTGGGCTGTTAGACAACTTAATTCTGATCCTAATCTTGCTGGCAAAAATAGGCTGCTTAAATTGAATTCTTTGGATGAGTGGAGGAATGAGGCTTATGAGAGTGCTCGTTTGTTTAAGGAAAAAGTAAAGGATGGCATGATAAGAGAATTTTGAAAAGAGAATTTAATGTTGGTGATAAAGTGCTTTTGTATAGGTCTCATCTCAGATTTTTTGCAGGAAAATTGCTATCAAAATGGGAGGGACCATTCATCATTGAGGAAGTCTATCGCTCCGGAGCTATAAGATTAATAATCTTGACGGAGACAAACCTCAAGTGGTGAATGGTCAGCGACTTAAGCACTACATCTATCCTGAGAATCCCTTAGGTCTCTCCGGAAGAACTTATCGAGACCAAATACCGGAAGACTCCAGAATCAGAAAACGAATAGGTAACTGTTTCGGTAAGGAAAGTCCCTCGGAAAATTCCAGAAAATTCATATTATTTATTTCTCGAAAATTAGGAAAATTCGGAGACTGGACGGAGTTCGAGACGGACTCCAGGGGGCAGAGGCGGCCCTCTGCCATGGCCCCACCCCAGGCCTGCAGTGGGGACCCGCCCCTGGACACCACCTCCGACTCCGCCTAGTCCCGTCGCCTTCCTTTTATTGCCAAACTTTTCGCTATATATTTTTCTCGAATTTTTCGAGGAGCATATCCTGTGTTTTTCCTCGTGTTTTGTCTCTGGTTATTTCTGTCAGGGTCTCGAAGCTTTAGATCATGGCATCCTCTTCCAACCCCGACAACACCGGCAACGATGATCAAGGCATGGACATTAAAGGAACTGAAGGAACGGAGGAAGTGTTCGAGAACGTGCCCCATGATGATGGAGAGGAGTTCGAAGAAGACCAATGCCAATACCCCTACGCCACGGTAGCAAGGATTGGGGTGACGAAGAATCCTTCTGTTTTTGAGAAAAGGGAGTGGCTACAGAAGGCTGATAAAGGCCCTCGTAGGAACTCTGCTGGGAGGTCTCCCTTTTCTCGAACCAGAAATCCTTTTCATACTTTAATCCATAACCATCAGCTTGAAACTGTTCCGTTTGGAGAGTTACCTTCTTCTTGGGATATAGATCGTACTCATGCAGGATGTGGGAGCTCCAACACAGATAATGAGATGTTTGGGGGAAAGCACAAGATGATTGGGACTCGCCTATCGGGTCGCTAAGAAGCAGAATTGAGAGTAACACGGAGATGATCCGCAATCTTGGCTATCAGCTTGAGGAGTTAAAAGAAACCATTGAGAGGCTCATAAGGATTATTGACCCATCTCCACCATGGGAATAAAATTCGAGCATTATGGGTAACGGCACTCCCTTGGCTTGTTCCAAGCTTGGGGGAGTGCCCCGGTATCTTTATCTTATGTCTTTTATTTTTCGCAGTCTTGTGAGTCGTATCATGAGTAGAGAAGTTATCTTGTAGAATGGTTTTGCATTGTGTCTTGTCACTCCTTGTGAGTCCTTTGTATCCGTTGGTGTGTGGTTTTCTATAATGGAATATAAATGAGAAGTATCTTTTTTTCTTCTGCACTTTATATTTTATTATGGCAATCTCTCTCATCTGCTGATCTTGTGGTAAGTAATGATTTGACATTGGGTGAATGAGTAGAAGTTTATTCGGTATCGATAAGCATGGCTTTGTTTAAATTGCAATAATTACTTTGGTGCTTGAGTAGAGAAGAAGAATTTGATTGCAAATACACTATCTAGTATGTCTTACCTGCTTGTGAACCTTCTAGCTCATACACCTTTGTGTTAGATTTATTTCTGACAGTGATGATAGGCTTCATGTTGCATGTTTGATATATTGTTTTTGATAGCATAGTTGATTTACATCTCTCAACACTGTATGTTTGCTATAAAGCCTTTCTAGCCTAAAGCCCTGTACTGAGTGTATGGTTCACTCATGCATCCAATCCCCAAAGCCAAACTTTCTTGCCAGCTGAGTCCACCATATCTACCTATGCATGGTATTTCTTGCCATTCCAAGTAAATTTGTCATGTGCTAACTAAAAAAATTCAAAATACTTCTTCTTTGTGCCTCTGTTTTTAAGCTCATGAGGGAGCAGTAGAGAGGTAGATATAACTTGTGACAAGCGAGGTCATTTCCCCCCTTTCACCCGGTGTCGATGGATTACGTCTTCACTTGAATCAACCCGAGAGCAGCTTAAGCAAAAATATAAATATAACTCACCATTCTCCTCCGCGCAATGCAAATCTGAGAAATCAGCCCAAACATTGGACAGTGGTGAAACCAAGGAGAAAGAAGAGCGTACTCGCTCTTCTAAGAACCAGCTGCTCTCACAAGTCTAAAAACCTTGCTTGTCATGAGGGACTAGATAGCTTCTCTGTTATGAAGTCGTTGACGAAAGCATGCATACCTCAAAATCATTTTAGTTCTGTTTTAAAAATCAAAAAAAGCTCCAGCACATGACTAATCCCTGCTTCCCTCTGCGAAGGGCCTCTCTTTTACTTATTGTTGAGTCAGTTAATCCACTTCCTCTACCTTCTACAAGCAAACCCACAGTGTTGAATTTTGATGTTAAGCAAGTATGATATCTACATTATGTCTTTTATGTCTCATGATAGTTATTCATTTTTCTTATGTCAGTTCTAACTCTTTTATAAGGATATAGCTTTGACGATTTGCAACTCGTGGGAAGATGATCGGATGGTTGAAGCATTTAAATGAATCTTTCTTGAAATATGGGCTGATAAGTATAATTGTTTCTTAAGCGGAGTCTCATTTTGTCTTGCTTAATAAGTTTTTGTCTTCTTTCACCTTAACATGTTGTAGTTACATTACTTG
The DNA here is from genome assembly GCA_012064385.1 of Puccinellia tenuiflora. Classification (NCBI taxonomy): domain Eukaryota; kingdom Viridiplantae; phylum Streptophyta; class Magnoliopsida; order Poales; family Poaceae; genus Puccinellia; species Puccinellia tenuiflora. Next base: position 3,860,723 of record QRDG01000473.1, on the reverse strand, counting down.
TCTTCGAGAAGCTTCATGAGAGAAAGGTTGTTGTTTAAGATATACTCGTGTTTGATGAGTAAATATTGATGTTTCATGTTCATATTATTTATTTATCGACACTTCACTCTATAAACCTGTGGTCATGTTTACCGAGTTCAGTTTTTGCTTGGGGACAAGCGGAGTCTAAGCTTGGGGGAGTTGATACGTCCATTTTGTATCACTATTTTACATCATAATTCATCTTTATTCACTGATATATTTCATATTATGATGCAATACTTATGTTATTTTATCTTATTTTGCATGATTGGCAATTATTGGGGATGCATCTACCGGAGCCAGAAATCAGCTGGAAAAGTACCTGTCAAGATACCAGACGTCGGAAGCTCAGAAAATTCAGGAAAATAATAAATTCAATATTACGAGAATTAGTCACGGAGCCGAAAGGGGGCACAGAGGCGAGCTCCCAGGGGCAGGGGCGGCCTGCACCCGCTGGTCCACCCTTGGCCGCGGTAGGGGACCACCCCTGGCCCCTGTGGCCCCTCTCCAGCTCCCCTTCGGCGTATTATTGACTCTTGACCTAAAAACATCGAGGGCATCGACGAGGAATTTTTCCGCCGCCTCCACGAGGCGGAAACCAGACAGAGAGAAGAAGAGCTCCGGCAGGGAGAAATCTGCCGGGGAATTTCCCTTCGGGGGGGGGGGGGGGAATCGCCGCCATCGTCATCGCCAAAGCATCATCGGGATCATCACACCATCTCCATCATCAGCACCATCATCACCGTCACCGTCCCATCTCATCCCGCTGGTAGCAATCGTCATTGTTTTGTAATTAGTTTATTGGAATCGTATCCGGGTATTGATTACCACTTGTAGCTGATGCTTGAGAGTTTTATCGGTGAATTATCTTTACGATCAGATTGTTACCTATATTCCTATCACCTCTGATCATGATCTATATGATGTCTTGTGAGTAGTTCGTTTGGTTGTTGAGGACATGGGGAAATCCTAGTTGCTAGTAATTGCATAATGTTGAGTAATATTTAATGGTTTGATTTATGTTGTGGTGTTATTCCTCTAGTGGTATCGTGTGAGCGTCGACTACATGATACTTCACCTTTTAAAGGGCCTAGGGGAATGCATAGTGTATTTAGTTTGCTTATGGTAGGGTCGCAGGAGTGACAGAAACCTAAACCCCAATTTGTGAACTAGTGCACTAGGGAGCCTAGTGTCTCGGAGTTTAAGGCTGTGGTTAGGTTTTTATCTTAATTACTTTCTTGTAGTTGCGGATGCTTGCAAGGGGTTTATTCACAAGTATGTATTTGTCCAAGTAAGGGCTGTGCATTAGCATAGGTCCACCCACACAGCACTTTATCAAAACATTGAAGGTTAATCACCGGCGTGCAATGAAACTGGCTAGGCAGAAACTCCCATGTGTCCTCGAGAACGTTTTAATCTTCATAAGTAAGACAACCGGCATGTCCTTTGAACTTAAAAGGATTGGGCTATTTGCTGCAATTATTGTAGCACTCTTTATTACTTGTTCTTCACTTGTTCTTTAAATCAAAAATCTAAAAACATTTCTCTTTTAGTGCTTGCAGTGAAACATTGCTGAAAAGTACTTATCAACACCTTCTGCTCCTCATTGGGTTCGACACTCTTACTTATCGAAAGGACTACGATAGATCCCCTATACTTGTGGGTCATCAGGACTTAACGGTGTTTGTATATAAGCACGACCCCTCCCCTCCCCTATCTTCTTGTTCCAGACTTGGCGAAAACTTCGATCTTCTTCCTCGACACCGCCCCGTGCTTGCCACCCCCGTGCTCGCACCGGATCGAGGTCCACGTGCTCGCCGTCGAGGTCCCCGAGTTCGCCGTCGTGCCCGAGAAGTCCCGCACGAGGTGCTCTGCCCCTCCTCGATGCTGCCCGAGGTCCACAATGCCGATGTTGCCTCCCGAGGTGCTCTGCCCTCCCCGACGCCGTCGTCGCCTCCCCGAGGTGCTCTGCCACTCCCCGATGTTATCTATGTCAATTTCTAGATGAAATTTGACATTATATATAGTTATCAATAATTTTGTGTACATTCTATCATCTGGTTCGTCAAACTGAACCATAGTCTTTAGGATAAATATGACACTATAAATCCTACAATTGCTATTTGTCTCAAAAAATTCTGATAAACCAGTATAAAGTTATTGCATTTATAACATCCTTTTTAAATCGGCCATTTTAGAAAATGCACTTAGACAACAATAAAACTAATTAGCCATGTTTTGAAAATTGATGAAACATGTATGATATTACTTGCTGAACATTTTGATGGGTCACACATAATTTTGATGGGTCACACATAATTTTAATGGATCACACATAATTAATACCAGTATATTTAAATTCATTGAAATTGGTACTATATATATTGCAATTTTAATTATAGGGTTAATACCAAATTGGTACTATATTGCAATTTTAATTAGAAATTGGTTGGTAGTATATATATTGCAATTTTAATTATAGGGGTTAATACCTAATTGGTACTATTTTGCAATTTTAATTATAGGGTTAATACCACTATATTTAATTGTCAATTGGTTGAAACTAGTACTATATATATTGCAATTTTAATTATAGGGTTAATACCAAATTGGTACTATATTGCAATTTTAATTATAGGGTTAATACCACTATATTGCAAATCGGTACTATATTGAAATTATAGTAGGAATTTTAAAATGTGGCTCTAAGTAGGAATTTAAAAATGTGGATCTAAGTAGGAATTTAAAAATGTGGCTCTCATTAGGAATTTCAAAATGTGGCTCTAAGTAGGGATTTAAAAATGTGGCAGTACCATTTTAAAAATAGTTAGAGGCAGTACCATTTTAAACACTAACCATTTTGCCATTTACTCATGTTTTTACCTTTTTTACATTCGGTTTGTAGTTAAGCTATGGACGCCCGCGGCAGAGACGTCGGTGAAGAGGAAATATTGAATATGATATATGCCGGTGGAGAACATGCTGGTGGAGAAAGTGGAGAAGATACCGGTGGAGAAGATGCCGGTGTAGAAGATTACAGCTCACAATTTTTGGACGATTCCGGTGAGGGAGTTGAGCTAGAAACAAGAGACGAATGGCCTTTAACAAATTCTGGTGAGGTATATTAAGCCCCTCGTGATCACTAGATGCATTAATTGATTTGTATTGCACTTATTAACGAATCTTTCTTCTTTTAGCCCTCCGGATCGAGCCAATCTGCTTGGCCTTCCGGATCGAGCCAATCTGGTAAAAGGATATGAGGCCCGACCAAAAAGTTGGGCGATCATAAAAGGTTCGCGATCGACAAAGTTGCTAAGATGGCGAACCACTTGCTCCCACAGAGAACGTAGAAGAAAATGTAAATCAATGCAGAGTTATTGTTAGGGACAACATCCCGATCAGCACTCAAGAATGGAATAAGCCAAAGGTAGACGATGGAGCTGTTAGTTATGTCGACCAAAGATCCAAAGAGGCTCTTTGGAATACGCTTATGTCACATTTCAACCTACCGGATGGTTTCACAGAGGCCAAGAAGTTGAAACTCAAGCAGTGGGCTCTTAAGAAGATGGCGGAACAATTCCAGACCTTCAAGAAAAAATTATGGGGTAAATATAAGAAGACAAAAGAAACTCCAACATTCACTGGAGCACTAGAGAAGCAAAAAGATCACTGGGACGCATTTAAGGCGTACAAGGAATCGTCTGAAGCTGTGGAAAGGTCTGAAAAAAATAAGGTAAATGCTGCAAAAAAGTGGGAAAAAATGACCCCTACCTGATTGCTAAAGGGATCATTCCAGCTACAGCGGAATGGCCCGAGAGGTCCAAGCACTGGTTGTACGGGCATGGGGCATCGTTGGACCCACAGACAGGGCAGATTATTGCAAAGGAAAAAATTCAAACGGTCTCCACAAAGATTGTTAAAGCAATAAAAGATGTTCAGAAGGGAACGTTCCAGCCCGAGAGAGAGAACGACGAGCTGACACTCGCCCTCGGGAATCCTGAACACTCTGGACGAACACGAGGCAAAGGCCCCGGTGTTCCGTGGAGAGCTGGGTTTCCGGAGTGCAATGACAGTTATAGAAGCCGTCAGAGAAAAAAGAAGCAGGAGGCAGACCGGATCCAAAGGCTAGAACAAAATCACCAAGAATTGCAACGCATGTTCATGCGGCAGCAGGAGCAACTGGACACAATGAGCCAGCAAAGGGTATCTAAGTGGCAGCAAGAAGATCCTGCATTCCATAGTATCGTCCCATCTCAGCTGAAAAGCAGCGTGGGTTCCACGGCGGTCCTGGCTGATCGTGATGCACTGATGGATGAAGCACCGATGGCTCGCTACCCGTGGATGATATCACGGAGAAGAAAATATGTGATCTACATTAGTCAATGAAGAACATATCCTTCAAGGTGGCGGTCGGCTTTGCTTTACCTAATGAACCTGGAGCACGCTACCATGGCAGTTAGATTCCAGCTGCATATGCTTGTGTCGGGTGGATGAAGTTCTGAAGGGATATGAGACACTGGAGCTTGATATGGCTGGAAGTGGAGGGGAGAAGACACTGGGAGAAGTCACAGGTGGTATCATTCTATGGAAAAGAAATACATCATGTTTGCAGATTCGGCGCCAAGGCCACCGACTCCTCCGAGTAGCAGTCCACCACCTCTAAGTCCACCCCTCCTCTAGAGTGACCCCAGCCCGAGTCTGTCTCCATCTCCGACACGAGTCCAGGTGACTCAGGTGCGAGTCCAGCCGACTCCCGGCGCCCACTCATTCCCAGGGGCAAAAGCGGAAGACCACCGCTCCGTCGACTAGTACTAGTCAGAGGAAAGGTACTACAAAGAAGAAAGCCAAGAAGGCCGATCCTCCTGCCAAGTTAGCTTACGACATGACTGATGCTGAAACCAATGCGGTCGTGGATGCCCAAGTGGAAAGCCATTTTGCACCGAAACAGCCCCAACCAAAGGAGAAAATAGCTTCGAAAGTCGTTCAACACTTTGTGGACATGCTCGAGCGACCACCGACACATGTGGCTGACCGATCTTCAGACTATGACCGCTGTATTGTGAAGTCATATAAGTCACAAATGGAGGAGAAGACAAGTAGTAGTGCAAGCGGGAAAAAAGTTCCCCAGCTCGGAGAACAGAAAATACAATCGGTCCCCCCGCTCAAGGTGTTTTCCGATAAGGACGCAAACATTGCTAGAAACCTTGGTCTCATTGTTGCTCAATTACAAGGCCGTGAAGAGATCCCCAGCGCTCCGCTAGCATGGAAATATGTCGAGGGGAAGCCTCTGGTCAGACTTGAGCACGTCCAGCTTCTTCCAACACAAATGCGAAAATTGCATGAGTGGTACATGCAAGTCATAAAGGAAGATCGAATCATGCTCATGGCGAAATATAAGAAAGAGCATTACTTCCTCGAAAATGAGATAAGTATTGACTTTTCAGAATTGTTTCAGTTATTCAATCAGGACGCCTTCGACAAATCTATCGTCAGTTGCCATTGTCTGTAAGTGATTTATTTCTTTAGTTTATAAGTCTCCAGCTAGCGTCTTGCCTGTAATTATCCTCAGTGTATTCTTTTCAACGCTATTATGCAGAATGAAGATTCTCGAATGCAAAAGAGAGAGAATCTATGACGTTGGGTTCGTTGACCCATATATCGTTCATTGTGTTACGATAGCAACGAAACCCGAGGAGACAGAGGGTAACTTACTAAGGTTTTTAGTGAAACAAAACAGAAATACTATTTCCTTACAATCAGGAGTGAGTGTTACTTTCTTCTACACATTCTATTTTGCTTACTCGATGTTAATTAAGTTGTCGGGGGGCGACCCCCGAATAGGGTCAAGATAATGAGTTAAGTGTTGACCCGGAGTTGACCGGGTCAAGGTTTACCGACATAATGGGGACCGGCACGATCGTGTTAGCCTTGCTGGCTTAAACCGGCATAATGGAACCGAGTTATCAGAACCGGCATATCTCTACCGACATACAAGGTATGTCGAACTGTCTTCACGTTTCCTTGCATGTGCAGGGGAAAAGCAAACCGAGTCAAACGTATTTGGCGTGGCTAGGCTGGATAACGAAGGGGCACCGTATCTCGGGTGACGGTCAAGGCAAGTGTCCCGTCCCTCCAATCACGGAGCAGGGCATGGCGGCATGCCGCAAGTGGGCGATGTGATATGTCTCCACCATACCGCTGACCAGGGCGGTACAGGGGAGCAGTGCACATGCATGGAGGATGTCCTTTCCAGGGCGCAGAGGTGACAAGGCTGACGCAAGGGCTGACGTAAGGGCTGACGCTGGCCAGGGATGGCCACAGTTGTAAGCGTGTGGGTCCAACACTGTAACTTGGGGCACCATTATATAAGGTGCCCAAGGCCTTCGTGCAAAGGGACGATTCATTGGGATCAATCGGTTCACCAGAGTAGAGACGCCAACACTGAGAGCTTGAGAAACCAGCCCGAGTCTTCTTAGTGCTCTAGACATACAGCTCAAGGAGCTCCTTTGTAACCCGGATAGTGACATATATACGTTTAGACAAGCAGGAGTAGGGGTTTTAGCTCCGCACGAGGGCCCTGAACTGGGTAAACCGTGTGTGTTTTTGTACCTTTGTGTGTATAATTCTACACATAATCCCTCCCCGGTGTCATCAGCGTCCATTCGGCTCCAACTCAAGCCATCCTATGGCATCTGTCTGTTCACCACGACGATATAAGTGTAATTGGTGAGTTATGCATGCCTGTGTATATAAACGTACAACTTTCACTGGATTCTACTAATCATTAGAGTTGACGATGGAGTAGTTGAAGTCATGGACTCATTAGATAAAGAGCTTCAAAAATACGACAGCGTGATTCAAATACTCCAGAGGTAATTTCAATCATTATCGCACTATATCGGCCTCTTTCGTTAATTTCCTGATATCAAGTAATTAATAACTCATTTATTTATTTTCTTTGCCGGGCAGGGTTTGGAAACGGTTCATGAAACTTATTACCGGTCAATGGAAAGAGGAGCTGACTTTTAAAAAGAGCAAGTACTGTGCGAGGCAGGGAGGGGGGAATAACTTATGTGCATACTATGTTTGCGAATTCATTCGCATGGTGACCAGTGAGCGGAGCACGAGTGTAAGACAACTACAAGTACGTAAACACTATTCACATTTTTTTATTACCACCAATTGTGTTGAGTTTCATTCATACACACAACTTATATATTCGTATTGATCTCCTATAAAAATCGAAAATTTGCGGGAGAAGCTCCTACCACAGAACCGCCTACGAGCAATTCAAGAGGAATTGGCGGCATTTTTGCTTGAGGAGGTCATATCACCAACCGAAGAATACCATTCCTGCTAATGCCTCCATGTAATTTAATGATCTCGTAAACGTGGCAACTGTATTCCAAAATTGTATATATATATATATATATATATGTCGTCTCCTACCATCGGACCGCCTTCGAGCAATTGAACGAGAGGTCTCATATATTTTATTTTTCCCAAACTGTATTTATATATATATGTATGCTTGAAAGAGAAATTATACTATATATGCATCGACGTGTACAATATGTAGTAGCGTAAAATATGTATAAGAAAATTTGTTTAAAATGAAAAATAATTGAATGGAAAACACAAAATAATTGAATTGAAAACGCAAAACCCTAAACCCACCCTACCCTGAACCCTAAACCCTGAAAAATAAGTGAATAAGAAAAACAAAAAACACAGACCTTTAGTCCCGATTGGTAACACGAACCTAGACTAAATGTCCTCCTATCTGAGCAATCGGCCGTGCCCACGTGGAGAGTCATTTAGTTCCGGTTCGTAACAAACCGGAATTAGGGATGGGCTTTAGTCCCAATTGCTTAGTCCGTGAACCGGGACTAGAGACAGGGGTGACGGGCGACGCTACTAAGAGCTACCGTGGTGCACGGGCACCAGGGTCGAGTTTTCTTTCTACCAACGATTAGATCCGATAATTACCTGTGCACCACGTTGGATCAGTAGTGGTGCACCAGGTTCCAGATAAATTATAGCGTGCATGGTGCACCTTCTTAGATGGACTTGTGGCTTTATTCACAAAGAAGGGATTGTGGGCATCAATAGGCCCATTAGGGTAGGTGGAGGCCAGGAGCTACTACTAAGTAAGAATTACTCCGAACTGCTTTCCGTTCATTTCCCATCGACATTTATTCTAGCTGCTTTACATTCTAACAGTTTAAATAATAATCTTGTGAAAAAGCAAAAAAAAAACCAAGAAAATAACAATGACGTTGTTCGAAGAAAGTACTTGAATAAACATTGCAAGTGGCGTGTTCGTTTGTTTATTCATTTCGGTAAGAACTTGATCCTCCCTTATTTTACTTGTCATATGATGGTGTGTAGTTTGTTTTGTTTAATAATACCTGCTAACACTTGTTTTTCTTGACAAAAAAGGATAATCAATCATTTGTTTTCATTTTTTTTATCAAGTCTTCCTCTTCTTGATTGACTCAATCACGGGTCGAAATTCGGCGGTTATGAACCTGAGATCGCCCATCCAACTCTCGACTTTTTGGGACATAGTTAAATGTGAATTACGAGCCAGGCCAATTCCGAAAATCAAGCGAAAAAACACACTACTTTTAGTACTATTTTTTGTTGCATTATACATTGTCAACGTGAATGAAGTCATAGTTGTGCACCAGGGTTATTTTTTTCTAGCTCCGCGCCTGACTAGAGGCCCTTCCCAACCGGGACTAGAGGCCGTTTTCCTACTAGTGCTAGGAGGAACTGCCACCTATATAATGGAGGGGAGGGGCGCCCTTAAGGTTCTATCCAACCGGGGGGGGGGGGGGGGGGGGGGCGATGCAGCCTTTTTCTAAAAGCAAGTATAATAAGTTTATGTAAACAGACTATAACGACTAAAATAGGAGTATATTTTTGGTGATACGAAGGAGAGAGAACATGAGAGAGAAGAGAAGTGGCCTCTCATGCAAGAGCAAACTGCGGCAGGTGTTCTTAAACACTTTGTAAGTGTGTGAGGTGGGTCATAACTTAATAAAGTACTCCCTCCGATCGGATTTAATTGTCGACATCTCTTCACAAGTTTGTACTACATTAGCTTTCCTTCCGCGTCAAACAATCTGATCAGAGGGAGTAACATATTTTTATGCCTAACCTTTATACACATTGACTATATGATTGGTTGTAGATAACATGACAATGCATTATAGCCAGACTCTACTACTACCTCCGTCCCAAAAAAGATGTCATTTCTTTATCCAAATTTGAATGTATCTAACCACTAAATAGTGTCTAGATACATTCAACTTTAGACAAAAAAATGACATCCTTTTTGGGACGGAGGAAGTACTAAATTTGCTCTACAACGCCTCCTCGGATATACCAAAGGTGCATGCCTGCGGCCCTAAACCCCAATAAAGTCAACTAGATAACCTAGGCATCTCATATATGTTTAGGTGTATCTGTTAACAGTCTAATCGTTGTGTTTATTTTTTCCTCTGCAAACACGGTATATTATCTCAGGGTTCTTTGGCATTTTGTGTTTGAAGCGCCAACATACGACGGCTGGCTAAAATAGCTGCATTGAAGAATATAATTTCGTTTGTGAATGATCTTATCCTATGTTCACTTGTTCCAGGCTGTTCCATTTTTGCTTTCTTTTTGATGCACATCGTGATAATTTAGGAGAACATAGCACAGAATGGAACCAGTATGAGCATGTCTGAAACAGAGTTGGCTGGCTCCCATGCTGTACTCCGTGTGGAACATCAATTTAGTGCTACTGCCATCCTCTTATGTTGAGAAAAATATAGTTTAATTTTTAAGAACATCGTCGAGTTTTTGAACGGGAGGAAGCTGCAACTCTGATTGCTGCAATATGACTAGCTTTATAAGAAATTGGAGTCAGGTTTCATGTGTACTACCAGAACAAACCACCGTGTTTTCGTTCTATCATAAGATTGTAATTCTCGCAAGTGGCACTGATCAAGGTTGACTGAAGAAGATTAAATCGATCTTCTTACCCATCCAAATCTTCATCGATACCATACATAAAGTTCACCAAAAGCTTGGCAAGAATAAAACTGGGTACAGCCAATTCTGCAACTAAAATGCTGAGCGGTTGGCCAGTAACTGCAGTGACTTTGTTCACTACGGCAGTACAATCCCTAAACTACCAGCTGGTGTAGAACACAAGATAAGAAAACAGGGTTCAGTCTTGAAGCACAATCACAGCAGAGTCCCGATCAGACCATGTACGTCATCCCCACACGCATGATGTTCGAATGAGGGACCTTCAAGGTCGCGGTGCCAACCCTGCAATTCCTCCTTAGGAATGCGTAGAAATAGTTGATGATGAACTTCTTTGTGAAGAATGATTGCTTCGTCGCCCTCACATCGCCATGTGCTAAGAGATATGTGAACCCAGACGCAATGGCTTCTCTCAGTGCCGCAAGCTCGTACTCCAAGCTGGGGTCTTCTTCTGGGGAGATGGAGCTAGTTGGGAGCAAAGGAACGCTGCCTTCAGTGCCCAACATTCGATTGTCATCACCCAGTCTCTGATCAGAAAGCAGTGGAACGTGCAGATCACCACCACCACCAGCAGCAGCAGCACGAAATGGAGGTGTCTCGGACACACCAGATACGTCATCACGCTCTGGCTCCATTGTGCTCGCCTCAAGCGCGAGTTCCTGGGCTTCCCTCCTCAGAAACTTCTCCAGGCTTTCAACCAAAAGATGCTCAAAGAAACCATGGTCCTCTTTCCTGACATCCTTGTAACCATACCGTGCAACACAACGGAACATGTGGTAGTCCTTCTGGCCAACCCTTCTGAACAAGAACCTTTCTTCAAGCGGCACATATGGTACAGGGACATACTTGATGCAAACAAAGACGATCGTGGAGTGCATTGCTGGCAGTGTGACCAACATTTGGCCAAAGATCGATGGGATTCCCTGGACCAGCTCATTGTACACAAGTCCAATGCCTGGAACTCTTATTGTGCCAAGTGTTGATCCTAGGTCAAGAATAAAGTCCAGGGATATCTTCCCACGCATCTCACTCTGGTACTTCAACACACTTCCGTAGTTCCAGGTATACATTATACAGAGAAACAATGAGGAGAAAGCCAGCGGTAACCATCCTCCTTCTAGCAGCTTTGACATAACGGCAGTTAAGTAAATGAACTCGATTGCACCAAAAACAACAGGGAAGCACAGAACTAGGAACAAGTTGGTTTGCCATATAAGAAGCATCACCAAGGTTACCAGTGCAGTGCTAACCATCATGACTCCAACTTCAGCAATGCCTGGAAATTATTGACATAATCATATGAGAAACAAATAAGATCATTGTTGAGTATAAATAATACCACGCAATGTCTATGAGCAGTAACTGGCCATCAGCTAATAATACCATATTAGTGTGTCATGGCCAAGCCAAAAAGCTGGCTTTTAAAAATGATAAGACAGATTTCTATTAAGAGGAATCAGCACTACAGAGTTTTATCGCCACCACAAAGCAACCCCAACGAAGTTAGCTTATCAAAGATATATATTCCAGATGCTAAAATAAGAATATAATGATGTAAATTCTCTAAAGACAAAAGCACTGACCGTATGCATTGGCGATATCGTTTGTACTCCTGAAAGTGGCCACGATGATGATGCACATGACCATGAGAAACCAATTCATCACAGGTATGTAAATCTGGCCCATTACTTTCTTTGAGGTATGGATTATTTTGATCCTAGGAAAGCAACCAAGAGCCATTGCCTGCTTTATGCAAGAGAAGGTTGCAGATATCATAGCTTGGCTGGCAATCATAGCAGCAAGTGTAGCTATCACAAATACTGGCCAGAACAGAACTTCTGCTTTGCACATAAACGAACGACTTAAACGCAGGAACATCAAATGAGCAATCGTTTACAGTGATAATAACCTAAACAGTATGATGTATATTTATGCCATCTGAACACTTTACCTGGAACAGAATCATAAAATATTCTTTCTACAGCAAGTGGGTGTTTCATCAAAAAAGCAGCTTGGCCCATGTAAGCAATAAGAAGGCAAGGGAATACCACAGCAGTAAACGCTAACTGGGACAAACAAAAGGAAATACCAATTTAGGTCTGGTAAGAAGGCGTACACAAATATCAAATAACTCACAAGGTAGTATCAGGATTGTTTTTATCTCAGTTGACTAGTCAATGTCTTAACCTGTATTGATTTGACAGTAAAATGGCCCAGATCAGCAAACATTGCTTCAGCTCCTACAGTACAACAGGAAATGAGTTTGTTGTGATTATAAATTCGGTAACATTGGCGCTTCCTTGAAGGGGTATGGAAGACAGAAACTGTATTAAGTGGCTTGCTGGTGCTGGAGTAAGGAGATACCTGTGATGCACAAGACACAACCACCAAGAGCTGACCATGCCCTTACGCCGTTCGTCTTGAAAAAGTAGTAGATGTACATTGGATTGAATGCTTTCACGACTGACGTATCATACTTAATTATGTTGTATATTCCAATGGAGCCCAGGTTAAGAAACCACAAAGCCAAAACAGGAGCAAACATGATCCCCACTTTGCCAGTTCCAAACCTCTGGACGCTGAATAATAGCAGAAGAACTAGGATGGAAACAATTACAACAGCATCTGGCAAAAAAGATGAAGAAAACATTCATTTTCTTGTGGCCTTGGAAAGTAGGATTATATGAAAAAGATAGTTCAATATTTCAGCAATGATCTAATGATAAGACATAAACAGACTGTTGTGATCTTTCATGGAGGGCATATGAAATACCATACTTGTGTCAAATCCAGCAACTTGACCCTGAAGACCACTGACAGCAGACATAACTGGACACAATGAAAATAAGCGAGGAGGGTCAGCAACAATGCATTTTTGAGGTGAATATAAATTGCAGAATCTCCGTCGATAGAAGAAATACAGACGAGAGAGGGTGCATATGAAGCACCTGACATTGATGGAGTGAGGATGCCATCTCCAATGACCATGGAAGTCCCCGTCAGAACCAAGAACAGGAGAATGTTTTTGAAGAGTTGATTCTTTTCTAGGCATTCTTTGACAGACAGAGCACGTTCAAGCTCAGGAGTAGGTAACTTAAGCCGGAAACTAGAAATATCTTGATCCACGCGCTGCTGATTCGGCAGCAGACTAACTTTCGCATACCTGCAAATCAACGAATATAATGCAAACGTGCCCCCTGCAAACCATGGATGAGAGATACAGTCAGTAAGCCAAGCCAATTCGGACGAGAGCATACGCATCTGACCGTCTACAACAATTAATTTACCGAACCAGTGTTGCAAATTGTGCATCTCACCTTCGCCATTGTCATTAGCCTTCAGCACTATAAATACGTATTTGGCGAAGGGGATCAACGCGATGGTGTACATGACCAGCGAAAGCGCTCCCAGGATCTCCACCTCCGACTTGATGGGAACTTTGCTGAACACGTCGCTGAAGACATACAGAGGGCTTGTGCCCATGTCACCGTAGACGACTCCGAGGGTCTGAAATGCCATCGCGACGGTGCTCATCCACGACACATCCTGGTGCAAAGGTGCAGCTAAGAGGGATCAATCATTGGGGTCCGTTGACACAACCAAAATGGCAGCGCCCGTTCATCGTGATTCAGGACTAAATGCCCCGTTAACCTCCGGCGACCGGTCCATCTCATTTGTCCTAGCATGATGATACTTTCGCTAATCGATAAGAAGTCAAAGGTCGCTTCATTTTACACTTTGATTGATCGACTTCATTTTTTTTTTTGGTTTGACTTGATCGACTTCATTTCGTAAAAAACCAAAATGAGCCCCCAAATCCGTGGAATGGAAGGACGGCGGAGCTAGTAGCTAGGAAACGCACCGTGTGACCGTGGCCGTGGGCGCCGCGCACGGTCATGGCCTCGACGTCGAGGGAGTCGACCCGCTTGGCCCGCTTGGCCAGCCTGCGGCGGAACCCGCCGCCGGAGGAGGACTTGCGCGACAGCAGGGCGGCCCCCGCTCCGTACCCGGGTTCGTCGTCGCCGGAGAGGCCTGCCCGGAGCGAGCGCTCGTCGTCGAGCGACCAGTGCGTGGACTCGGTCGAGTCGACCTCGCTGCCGTCCACCCACCGCGGGCCCCCGCCGCCCCCCGACCGCGTGGGCCTGAGGGGCCGCGCCGCCGCCGTCGAGGAGGGCGGCTCCTCCTGGATCCCGCCGTCGTCCATTCCCTCCCTCCCCGCGGGATCCGATGACGGAGCGGGCTGGTCCTGGACTCCTGGTTGGTCAGGGAGTCTGGACTGGCTGAGAGGTGAGGTGTGGCGTGCCGCTTCGTGTTCGGGGTTTCTTCTTTACTCGGGCCCGTATCGTATCAATGATGGCGATTCCCACGAGGCGATCGGCGTACGGCTAGGATTTTTTTAAAAGTGGCGTGCGATTTCGTTTTTTTTTTTCCGATTTCTCTGTGCGATCGCGAAGATCACGTTTGGCATTTAGTAGTCAGTTGTGCAACTTGTGCACCTGTGCTGTTGGCTGAACCGCATGGTGATTGAGCGTGGCACGCCGAACATTAGGATTTTTTTTTTTTCGAGTGATCGAACATTGATTTGAGATTAATCTTCTTGCGATCAAGTGCGGCCAATCCAATCTTCAGCTGTTCCCGTTCTCTCGCGATCTGCTCTCAAGTACGTCAACTAGGCGGCAATAATAGAGACACGTGACTTCACAGTGTGCTGGTCTGGTCTGGTGCATGCATGCACAGCACTACCTGATTTGCTTGGGTGGGGCCACACAGATTAATCAAGCAGCGATGTTGATGCGCTGGCGCGTTGGTCGCAACCGGGGACGGCTCGTTCTGATGCGGGCTGGCTGTGGATAGCGGAACGGCGCGCGCGCGGCTCGGTTCAGACGGGTCGCTCTCGCACCATGGCCAGGCACGGTGCCGTGCGAGGTGCGACCTCCGCGTCGCAACTACTCTACATGCGCAGTTGTGCTCGAAGAAAGCAGCAGGCAAGCAGTTAACCAACAACGGCCTCGTGACACATCTCAACATTCGAGGGGTTAATACATTATACAACAACCTCCCAAAATACTACAGTACATATATGGCATCCGTTCTAATCAATTACTAGCTCTAGGCTTTAGCTCAATATCGATCAGACCACCTCTCAAAATATACATGACCGTCATCAAGTTGTAGCTCTAACTCAATAGGATCGCAGACAAATAACAATGACATAGTGGCCTCCGTCAACTATCAAGAGACGTTTTCAAAAAACAAAACAAAAACTATCAAGAGACGATCTGGCGAGGTATTTACTTGAAGACGTCTCGCCCCGCTATTGTTCTATAGTGCGGTGAATTCAGCAGCAACTTCAGTGCCAAAACAAACTAGCACTCATTCACCCAACACATGCAAAAGAAAAATACGAGATAGGAGGGCTAAGTAACATATCTGTACATATGCATCAATCGCATTAAGAGGCTGAGACTGTTAAAGTTATATTCGGTTTAGCCTAACTCGTAGAGTTTTGGGATTGTGTATATTCCCTAATTATAGGAAGGATCGGATTGTGATCCTTGCCTTGCCGTGTAAGCTTTGTACAGCTAAATAACTCTCTTGTGTATATATTGAGAAGACCCCATGATGGGTATGTTACGGCAAAAACAATCTTTGATTTGCTATCAGAGCTGTTTACGATCTAGGGTTAGCCTGCGCCGCCGCGATGACGTCCTCCGCGTTGCAGCTCTCCCAAACCGCCGGCGTTCTGACCTCCTCCGCGTTGCAGCTCTCCCAAACCGCCGGCATTCTGACCTCAATCCCCACAACCGCACCTGCTTCCATGGCCGCCGGCGTGACCACCACAATCCCCACAACCGCACCTACCACCTACACCAACACCATCACGGTGCGGCTAGATCGTACCAACTACTTGCTACGGAAGACTCAAGTGGTGCCCAACATCGCCGGCTCGGGATGGTTCGGCTTCCTCGACGGGAGCTGCACCGCGCCGGCAAAGACCATCACCACCGGCGAAGGAGCCGCCGCGGTCACAGAGGCAAATCCTATGTATGCAATCTGGTATTACACGGACCAGCGCGTGTGTCGTGGGGCTACCTTTCGGGTGCCCCACGGTGGTGATACCTGGGTCACGCCAAGAGAAGCCCATTGAAGCCCATGAAGTATACCGGGTGGCCCAAGTAGTCGGTTAGGCCGATGAGAGTTCTCCTTATCTTGTAACGTGCAATCTGCACCGTCCACCCGAGACCTGGCCTGTGATATAAAGGCCAGGAGGGTGCGTCGTCTAGGTCAAGCAACCAGCAAGCAAACCCTAGCGAGATTGCATCTCGCCATTGTAGCCACCTCAATAATTCCAGACAAGCAGGAGTAGGTCTTTACCTCACCTCGAGGGGCCGAACCTGGGTAAAACTCGCCCCCTGTTAGCCGTCACAGCCACCAACGTTCACTCTCTCTCCCCCTCAATCAACCCGGGGTGTACAACCTTGGGATTTGCCGAGTCCACTCCTCGTCAATTGGCGCCGTCTGTGGGAAAGAACAGATCGTTGGAGTAATGGTTGCGCCGGACTCATCAACAATGAAGAACGGCATCAGCGCCAGGGAGTCGATCTACACCGGCTTCCTCGAGTTCGTCCACCACTCGCCGGCGGATCTCCCGGCGTACGCTGAGGTGCAGCAGAGCACGTGGATTACCTTCGGTAGTCTGCGCTATCTCGTGGACAGTCGCGGAACGCTCCGGCCCACGCTGGCCACGTTGCGCGCGACGGACGCGCCAGCATCTACACCGACTGCGCCGACCGCGGCTTCACCCGCCACGGCGATCGTGCCATCGACTGCCGTGAAGATCGCGTCTACTTCGACTGCGTCAGCACCATCTACGACCGCGTCAAAGGCGACTGCGGTGACCACACCCGCGGTTACCAGAAAAATCGCATCTACTGCAACCTTGGCGCGGAACAAGTCTACTCCGACCTTCTTGTCCGCGCCTCGGACGAAGCCAAAATTTACGCCAATTTCGCCTACGCCAACCGCGCCTCTGCGTCGCGGAATCGCCAGTAGCAGTGACCGTGGCACCCGCCACGTTGCTGTGATTTTCGACTCTGAGCATAGCTCGGACGAAGGAAGCAGGACTGGGAGCATCAGCCCCACTCGACGGGTGTACCCCGCGCAAGTCTATATGGCCAGCCCAGCACGATCCAACGGCGGGGAACACGTATATCCGCTGGAGGTGACCATGCCGGACAGGGTGACAAGACTCACCATCACTCGGGAGATGGCGATCCAGGCCATGAAGCACGTGGACGAGGGCACGTTCCCTTCACCAGATGAACCCCGAGAAGACCAACTGGCGGTCCAATACTTGCTTTGGAAGGAGTCCGAGCGAGTTCGCCAAGATAAGGCCGATCTGATTCGGCGCAAAGAACTAGCCGACGCGTCGAGTGCCAGGAGGGCAGCACACTCGTTCTTGGCCGGATCGGAGGAAGTCTCGCAAGGAGGACGTCACAGGGCTCGCATGCCACGGGTGCCAGAAGCTGATCGCGTCCACCTCACTCGCAATCTGGAGTCGTCATTCATGACGGAAGATGCGGATGGAATCCCTGTCCCCAAGACACCCGCTTCGGCCCTCATGGCGGTCGAAACCTACCTGCGACTAACACAGCCGCCGGAGGGTGACGCCCACGCCCGCCTTCACAGGCGACAATCCAATCCCTCAGGGAAGTCGAGGAAGTCTTGGCAAAATCAGCACCGGCAGAAAGGGCGCACGAGAATCGAGGCCGCCGCGATCGTGACCCCGCACCACTTGCAGACCCAGCCCCAATTCGACTTCGACAGCCGCAGCCAGGCGAAGATGTTCGTAACGTTGTCACACAGAGAAGGGTGGACCGCAGTCGACGGCTGCGAGCGGCGAGTGCACAAGCCAACGACTACGACGACGACGACTTCGAGCCGCGCGGAGCCGCATGTTTCAGCTTCAACATCCGCGACACGAAGATGCCCAAAGGCTTCAAGCTAACAGCGGAGACACCCAAGTATGATGGGAAGCAAGACCCAAGGGACTGGCTGGAAGACTACCTCATCGCGTGCAGCTGTCAAGGTGGTACTTCGACTACTGCCATGCAATACATTCAGTTGATGCTCACGGGATCTGCTCGCGGGTGGCTCAACACTCAGCCCAGGGACGCTTTCAGCACCTGGGACGAGTTCAGGAATGCATTCGTGAAGAGTTTTTTGGGGACATACGCAAGGCCAACAACCCTCATTGAGCTCCAGGCGTGCAAGCAAGGTCGAGATGAGCCACTCCGTTCGTACATCCAGCGGTGGACCTTACTTCGCAACACCATGGATGGAGCCACCTCAGAAGACAGGGTGATGGATGCATTCATGCACGGCGTTTACCGCCGCGACCTCCGTGAAGAATTTGGTAGGCTTAGGCCGAGGAACATGATCGAGCTCATGCAGATAGCCAACCAGTGGGCAGATGGAGAAGACTCTGTTCGTGATGCACCACGATCCCCGAGGCAAGAAGCAGGACCCAGCAACTGGCGAGAAGGGCGCCTGAAGAAGAAGCCGCGTTACGTCGGCAACGACTCGATCGAGTTAGTAGCGGCGGGATTCGAAACCCCCCGTGAGAATGAAATGCAAGACGCAGAAGAACTGGTCAGAAAATGCGTTGGCTGTCAGGAGTTCGCCAACAAGCCGCATGCACCAGCGTCGGCACTGAAGACAATACCACTCGCGTGGCCCTTCGCGCAGTGGGGACTCGACATGGTAGGTCCCTTCAAGAAATCCTCCCCAGGCGGGCACACTCACCTCCTGGTGGCAGTCGACAAGTTCACGAAGTGGATCGAGGCGGTCTCAATCACAAGCTCAACCGCAACCTCAGCGGTCAACTTCATCAGGTCAATCATCTTCAGGTTCGGTGTGCCACACGGCATCATCACCGACAACGGGACGAACTTCACAGCCGAAGAATTCAGGGATTTCTGCTCTGAACAAGGTGTCAAGCTCAGTTATGCATCCGTCTCGCACCCGCAGTCCAACGGGCAAGTCGAGAAGGCCAATGGTCTAGTCAGCAAAGGCATCAAGAAGCGTCTGCGAGTACCATTGAAGCGAGCCGCAGGAGCCTGGGTGGAGGAGCTACCAAGTGTGCTGTGGAGCCTACGCACCACGCCAAACAGATCTACCCAGTATACACCATTCTTCATGGTGTACGGCGCCGAAGCAGTCCTGCCCTGCGACATCAAATTTGATGCTCCACGAGTAGTGGCCTACGACGAGTCCGATGCGGAAGAAGCACTTGAAGATGATGTGGATGTCTTGGATGAAGCGCGCGACATCGCCCTCAGCCGCACAGCTGTGTACCAGCAAGACCTGCGCAACTACCACGGTCGGCGACTGCGGCCTAGAGCATTCGTCCCGGGGGACCTGGTTCTCCGGCTCAAGCAGAAGAAGGTGCACAAACTCGCCTCCCCATGGGAGGGGCCATACATTGTGACAGAGGCAATCGGCAATGGAGCTTACCGCCTGAAGGACTCGAAGTCAGGGACAGTCTGCAGCAATCCGTGGAACGTGGCACAGTTACGCCGCTTCTACGCCTGATCAACCCCAGCTTGTAAGCTTCACCTTGTTAAGTAGCAGCAGGTTTCTTACGCACTCTTTCCCTCGCCAGGGTACCTAAGGGGACTGGAAGGGTTTTAACGAGGCGGCCTGTTTGCGAGAATCAATAAAGATATTTGAAGGAAAAGACTTGTCATTTCTTCCTTTGTGGGCAATCAACCTAAATCCTAGGCCGCCACTCGAACCACTCGGGGGCTCGCGCCATACAGGTCTAACTCTAGCCTAGGCCGCCACTCGAATCACTCGGGGGCTGCGCCACACAGGCATAACTCGAAAATCCTAGGCCGCCACTCGAACCACTCGGGGGCTCGCGCCATACAGGTCTAAGTCTAGCCTAGGCCGCCACTCGAATCACTCGGGGGCTGCGCCACACAGGCATAACTCGAAAATCCTAGGCCGCCACTCGAACCACTCGGGGGCTCGCGCCATACAGGTCTAAGTCTAGCCTAGGCCGCCACTCGAATCACTCGGGGGCTGCGCCACACAGGCATAACTCGAAAATCCTAGGCCGCCACTCGAACCACTCGGGGGCTCGCGCCATACAGGTCTAAGTCTAGCCTAGGCCGCCACTCGAATCACTCGGGGGCTGCGCCACACAGGCATAACTCGAAAATCCTAGGCCGCCACTCGAATCACTCGGGGGCTCGCGCCATACAGGTCTAAGTCTAGCCTAGGCCGCCACTCGAATCACTCGGGGGCTGCGCCACACAGGCATAACTCGAAAATCCTAGGCCGCCACTCGAACCACTCGGGGGCTCGCGCCATACAGGTCTAAGTCTAGCCTAGGCCGCCACTCGAATCACTCGGGGGCTGCGCCACACAGGCATAACTCGAAAATCCTAGGCCGCCACTCGAATCACTCGGGGGCTCGCGCCATACAGGTCTAAGTCTAGCCTAGGCCGCCACTCGAATCACTCGGGGGCTGCGCCACACAGGCATAACTCGAAAATCCTAGGCCGCCACTCGAATCACTCGGGGGCTCGCGCCATACAGGTCTAAGTCTAGCCTAGGCCGCCACTCGAATCACTCGGGGGCTGCGCCACACAGGCATAACTCGAAAACCCTAGGCCGCCATTCGAATCACTCGGGGGCTCGCGCCATACAGGTCTAAGTCTAGCCTAGGCCGCCACTCGAATCACTCGGGGGCTGCGCCACACAGGCATAACTCGAAAAGCCTAGGCCGCCACTCGAATCACTCGGGGGCTGCGCCACACAGGCATAACTCGAAAATCCTAGGCCGCCACTCGAACCACTCGGGGGCTCGCGCCATACAGGTCTAAATCCAGCCTAGGCCGCCACTCGAATCACTCGGGGGCTGCGCCGCACAGGCATAAACTCAAAAACCCTAGGCCGCCACTCGAACCACTCGGGGGCTCGCGCCATACAAGGTCTACAAGTGCAAAATCACACATACAACATCATATGGGCATACATACATGCATATTTATGTTACAAGCTAACATCATACAACAAGCTGTTTTTCTTAGTCGACAGGCTCTTCCTTTGGCGCATCCAGTGGCCCTACACGTCGCTCTGTATGATTCATGACCTGTTGCATCACCTGACGTGCGGCTTCAAGGGATTCAGCATAATCAACATCCCTAGGCAAGCCATCAAGTATTCTGTCCAAGGGAACATGAGGTCGATGCAGTCGAACATAGGCAAACGCCGTGTTGGCCCCGGCAACAAGCTGGTTGAAGACGACCCCCTTCAACGCCCTGCTACTGCGGAACCTCTCCAACAGCGCGGGCAACCCTTCCGGCTGTTCATCAAGGGGGAAGAACACTTTGTTGATTTGCCAGAGTGCTTTCCTGCAACCTTCAAGAATCAACGCAGCTCGCCAGGTGCGATCCAGCATCCGCGCGAGTATACGGCCCTCTCCCTTATGTACCCAGAATTGGCGAGCTTCGACCGAATTACCGGTGGCCTCACTCTCCACGCGCTCGTCCACTCGAGCGTTCTCGGCTTGCCAGTCGGGGTTAACAACTGCAATTAACGGGTCAAGGTGCAGAACAACACAAGCATGAAGAAATCAAAGCAAAGCAGTTAGAGTCCAACCTTGCAGCTGTCGACATATCAGATCAATTTGGTCCAGAAGGAACCGTTCGCGCTGATTGAACGGCCCAGCGGAACGCGCCCTGAGGCGTTCAAGCTCCACTTCAGTTCTTCGCAGCTTCGACTCAAGTTCAGTGATCTTGTTCCTCATATAGTTAAACACCCGCTGGTCGTTCACGCTCCGTCTGGGAGTTGGATCAGCTAGGCCCTGTTGACGAGTGGGCGCAGCAGAAGAGGTACTTTCACCCTCATTTACACGGGTGGCCTCGGCGACTTCAAGAGCAGCATTTTCATCAGGCTGCCAAATTAAGTGGTGTCAAACAGAAGCCATATTCATTATAGCAAAAGACTCGAAGAGGTACATTGACATGGAGGAATCAGGAATTGCATTGATAAATAGACTTCATTATGTTCACTACAAAAGGCGAACCAAAAGGGAACCCTACTACACAGACTACACTGCAGACTCCGACTGCGAGCGACTCTTCTTGGAGGCCAACTCTGCAGCCCTGGCAAGCTTCCTCTCAAAGGTATCAATCAGCTTAACAGCTAACTGACTTGCTCTTGCCTTGACGCTGTTTAGCGACTTGGTCTTGCCATCGGGCTTTCGAGGAAAGTCGCTGACAACTGCCTCGAAGTCGCCTGCAACCTCATGACCAAGCAAAAGCCGGAAAGTGAACTCTGAGCCGCGTACCGTCTGGGCACGCGTGTAGTCCGCCAGGGTGGTCGCCTCGCCTTCAAACGGGGACGCAAGCGCGTCAACATCGGTCGGCAATGGCTGGCTGGGGAAGACGCTCCGATGCACACTCGCCAGAGCATCTTTCGACTTCTGCAGCGCCGCTGAAGTTTGCTGCAGTGCAGTCGAAGCATACGCGTGGGCGCGGTCGACAAAGCCAACAGCCGTCTCCAGGTCGACACTCTCACTGGAAGTATCCTCTGGAGGAGCGCCTCCGCACGGCTCTGAACAACGAAGATGAATACACTTGTGACACATCCGAAGTCAACACAAGACAAAGTAGGCAGTGAGCCGAGATACTTACCTCCGATTGCATGGGCGAGTCCGAGCAAGCGTTCAACCTGGGTTTTCTCTAGTTCACCCCGGGTTTGCTCACGCTCTTGAGCTGCACCCAGGGACTTCTCCAGCTCGGCGACCCGCCTCGCCAGAGTCTCCTTTTCGCCTGTGAATCACCGGATCAAAGTCAAAAACAAAGATAGTCGATACACCTCCTGAATGCACGGGTTGGTACTTACTGTTGGCTCGCTCCAGAGCAATGCGGAGTCGACCATCCTCCTTCTCCATGCGCATGAAGGACTTGGCTCCCTCAAGCAGCTGGCGACAAAACGGCTGTGCAAAGAAGCAAAAGTGTCAATCTGTGCCCGACTATCCTAGTCACGCACATCTTCGGGGGCTACTCCCATCGGGAGCGCTGTTCGCGCACCCGACACAAGAAATTGCAAGGCTAAGACAGAATATACTTACATGCTCCAGTAGCTCAGCATCCACTGCAGTCGCATCAGCAGCTCTTTCTGGCACCTTGGAGGTCGACGTCTTCAACATCAAAGGGTTATTGGTCTCAGGCGCCTCTTCGGGTGCCCCGGTGGTTTGCTCCGGGGCAGCCGCGGATTGGTGCTCCTCTTCTCGAGGCGAAGAACCATCTCCACGAGTGTGATGGCTGTGTAAAGAAGCAACACTTCAGAAAAGCGTCCGAGGAGTCGAAAGAAGAACAACGACAAAAAGGCGTACTTGCAGAGGCTTACCTGGTGACATCTTCATCCTCGCTGCTCATGGGAGGAGATGCCATCCCCCCAAACCCAACGGGCGGCGCCGAATTCAGTGGAGACACGAACAGCGGATCAACCGGCTCACTCGCATCGGAGGATGAGTCGCGGGCTTCGTTGTCCTCTGCAACCACTTCCTTCAAAGGAGACGACCCCGAGGTGGAGTCGACATTCCTTCGTCTTAGCCGCTTCCGCAGCGGCTCTTCGTCTTCGTCATCCTCTTCCACTTCCTCATTCGGCGAGTGAGCAGAAGGGAGTTCATCTTCATCGTCGTCCTGCTCGACGACTGTGGCCTCGTCGTGAGGTCCATTCTCCATCAGCGGAGGAAGGCTCACATAAGCCCTTCGATCCTGACGAGTAGCGAGCAGAAAAGTGAGTCAAGAAAAACAGTCGACTAAAGCAAAGCAAAGAGAATTCAAGGTGCTTACCTCAGGCACGGGATTGTTTGGCCCATATGGTTCGACTGGGCAGCTAACGTTGCACGGATCGGCGGCCCGAAGGCTAGTGATGTTCTTCACCTTAGTCGCGATCTGCGCATCATCAAGCGCGGGTGTCGACTGCAAGCTCCCACATTGGCTGGCGTCGACTCAGCGGCTGCACCTTCAGCTTGTGGAAAGTTGCGATAAGGTGAATGCCACCTGTCTCGCGTCCGAGCGTCGTCAGCAACCCGCGGAGCAGCGCCAGCAGTGGCTTGGTCGACTCCTTGTCCTCCTTTGACAGAGGGTGCGACCAGGCCTTGGTCCTCTGCAGAGCTCGATCAGCGGCGAACTCGGGAAGGCCTTCTTGGTCCCACTTGATGTAGAACCATTTCTTCCGCCAGTTCTGGACGGAGTCGGATTTCTTCAGCTGGAAGAAGCTTGTGTCGCCGCGTAGCTGGATTCCGAAGCCGCCCACGGGGAACGTCTGCTTCGACCGCCCCACCATCCGTCGCACCATGAAGAGCGACTTCCACAAGTTCCAGTTGGGTGCGATCCCCAAAAAGCACTCGCATAACACAATGAAGCTCGCAATGTTCAATACGCTGTTGGGATTCAGATCATGCATCTGAATCCCATAGGCGTAGAGAAGACCACGAACAAAATCGTGGATGGGGAACCCGAAGCCTCGCGGAAGGAACTCCACGAAGCACACGCGCTCCCCATCACGAGGAGAGGGGATCACATCCTTACCGGGGGCGCGCGTCGTCGCCGTGCTCGTCGGCGGCAGCAACCCTTGTTCGCGGAGGGCGTCCAACTCCGCCGCCTTCACGGACGACTTCCCCCAGTCGCCCTCCAGCTTCTTCATCCCGGCGTCGTCGCCGGCGGCGGAGCCTTCCGCTCCCTTCACCCTCTTCTGGCCCATGGTGCTAGCGGAGGAGGAGAGAGTATCTGGTGAACTGGGCGCAAGGGCAGCAATGGAGGAACAGCACTGGAGGAGAAAGCAGATGAGATGGCGGCGAAATGAGGAAGGCGTGAGTTGTTCCCCACCGCGGTGGAGATTATGTACCGCGGGGTCAGTTCATCCTGGCCGTCCTCCACGAAGCCGCAACTCGAGGCAACATCTGGCCGTCCACGTGTTGCGCGGAAATAGCAACCGTCGCCGGCCACGCCGCCCACTACGCGCGGGAATCGAGGCGCCATCATCATGCCACGAAAATTTCGCGCCCAACGGTCAGAACAGTCAACACTGACACCGGGACCACTCTGTTACGTCCCATCGGACGCAGAGCACGCCGAAAACGTCAGCCCTGACGTCATCAGCGGAAGCGTATCAAGTAAGCCAACGGGCTGATGGAGCACCCGGACAGTTCTTCGAGTGCAACAAGGAACAGTAAGCTCTGAGAGCTGAGTCGACTCGATAATCCATTCGAGTGAGACAAATACATAGTAAGCTTTACAAAGCTGATGACACCCGAATTCATCATTCGAGAGGACTCCAACCAGTAAGCTTTCATAGCTGAGTTTAAGTCGATTCCGTAGGCCATTAAGGCTGAGTACAAAGTAAGTCGAACAAGGCCAGTTTTGACTTGGGCATTACGAGTCATCTTTTTACTCCCATCGGGAGCGGGCTTTTCGACTGAAGAAAAATTGAGTTTAACCTCAATTGCAAGCAATTCAGCTTAATCTCGGGGGCTACTCCATCGGGAGCGCTGTTCGCGCACCCGATGACTAAGGACAACGACAGTCGAAAGCTGGCGAGTCAAGAAAATCATGAAGCGCACTCGATTATTCAAGACAGTAGCAGCCGAAGATTGGCTCGCGAAGAAGTCAGGTGGCGTGCCCGGAGGAAGGAGTCCTTTACTCGACTCTGCGATTCGACTAAGCACTCGGGGGCTACTGTCGTGGGGCTACCTTTCGGGTGCCCCACGGTGGTGATACCTGGGTCACGCCAAGAGAAGCCCATTGAAGCCCATGAAGTATACCGGGTGGCCCAAGTAGTCGGTTAGGCCGATGAGAGTTCTCCTTATCTTGTAACGTGCAATCTGCACCGTCCACCCGAGACCTGGCCTGTGATATAAAGGCCAGGAGGGTGCGTCGTCTAGGTCAAGCAACCAGCAAGCAAACCCTAGCGAGATTGCATCTCGCCATTGTAGCCACCTCAATAATTCCAGACAAGCAGGAGTAGGTCTTTACCTCACCTCGAGGGGCCGAACCTGGGTAAAACTCGCCCCCTGTTAGCCGTCACAGCCACCAACGTTCACTCTCTCTCCCCCTCAATCAACCCGGGGTGTACAACCTTGGGATTTGCCGAGTCCACTCCTCGTCAGTGTGCTTAGCATCCTCGTCGGCTCCATGTCCGAGGAAATCCTCGGCCAGATGGTTGGGCGGCACACCTCCGCCGCCGTGTGGTCCAGCCTCACCGCCATGTTCTCCGCCCGGAATCGAGCGGGCGTCAGACAACTCCGTCGCCAACTGACGACGACGAAGAAGCACGACCAGTCCGCTGCTGAACACTTCCACAAGATGAAGGGCTACGCTGACGCTCTGGCAATGGTCGGCAGCCCCATCTCCGATGACGAGCTGATCGATTACATCGTCGTCGGCCTCGGCTCGCAGTTCGAGTCCCTTCAGTCTTCACTGACTGTCCTCAACAACACCGGCCAGTCTGTTTCCCTCTCTGATTTTTATTCTATGCTACTCTCGTGTGATTCCATCCATGAGCAGAACACCCAGGCGGCTGAGTTCTCCACCTCGCCCAACTCGATCACCCGACGTGGTGATGATCCTGGACAGGGAGGAGGCGGACGGCCGTTCGACAACAACAATCACGGTCGTCCTAGCAGCAACACGTCTGGTGGACAGCAAGGTGGTGGTCGTGGCTACCAGTACGGTGGTGGCCAGCAAGGCGGCAACCGCGACGGCCGCAACGGTGGCGGCGGTAACGGCAGTGGTGGCGGCCGCAACGGTCGTGCTCGCCCGCGCTGCCAAATCTACACGAACTGGGGACATGAGGCCCTTGCATGTAGAAATCACTTCAATCAAGCGTACCAAAACACCGAGCAGCGCTCCGGCAACTCCACCACCACTCACCATGACGATCATCCATGGTACATGGACACGGGCGCCACGGACCACCTCACCAATGATATGGGGCGGCTGAACGTCCAGGAACGCTACCACGGCAAGGATCAAGTCCAAGTTGCAAACGGAACAGGTTTGTCTATTGCACATATTGGTAACTCTAAGTTAGCTGGTCCTTCGCAACAATCCCTTGCCCTGAAAAATATTCTTCATGTTCCTGAGATTAGCAAAAATTTGCTTTCCGTTTATCGCCTTGTTTCCGATAATGATATCTTCATCGAGTTTCATAAATATTTTTTCTATGTTAAGGACAAAGTCACGAAGAACATCATCCTTAGCGGTAGGAGTCGGGGTGTTCTCTATCCACTTCTGTTCGGTCGAGTCTCCACTCATGGGCGGCATGCGTCTTCCAGTATCAAGCTATCGTCTTCCCAATGGCATCAGCGTCTCGGTCATCCTTCGAATAATGTAGTTCGCAATATTGTAAACTCCGATAATTTGCCATGTCTCCCGAACCATGAGTCTTCTATGTGTGACGCTTGTCAGCATGCTAAGAGTCATCAATTACCATATAATTATTCTTCTCGAGTTTCCCAGACTCCTCTTGAACTTATTCATACTGATGTTTGGGGTCCTGCTTTATCTTCTTCTGGAGGTTTTAAATACTACGTTAGCTTTGTTGATGACTATAGTCGCCATTGCTGGATATATCTTCTTAAGCACAAGTCTAGCGTTGAGGCTATTTTTTATATCTTTCAGGCTCATGTTGAGCGTCTTTTGAACACCAAAATTCGTGTTGTCCAGTCTGATTGGGGCGGTGAGTATCATCGTCTCCATGCCTATTTTCAGCGCACGGTAATTTCTCACCGTGTCTCATGCCCCCACACGTCTCAACAAAATGGCATTGTCGAACGCAAGCATCGACACCTTGTCGAAACTAGATTAGCACTTCTTGCTCACTCCTCTCTCCCACTTCGGTTTTGGGACGAAGCTTTCCTCACTGCCTGTTATCTTATAAATCGCATGCCCTCGCCTGTGCTCCTAATTATAGGAAGGATCGGATTGTGATCCTTGCCTTGCCGTGTAAGCTTTGTACAGCTTTAATTTGTAACTCTGTTGTATATATTGAGAAAACCCCACGATGGGTATGTTACGGCAAAAACAATCTTTGATTGAGACTATCCCCATTTAAAAAAAAGGAGTGCTAATATATACGTAGTATATACAACTTATCAGCAATAGCAAAATCCTGCAAAGATTTTGTTTCAAAGAAATAAATTTAACAAAAACATATAAAAAAAGTATCTAATAACAGTTTTTCTTCTCAAATATCTAGTAAATTGATGGGTCATTAATAACTTTAAGCATTTACACCCAAGAAGAGGTCAAATTGGTCGATGACAGAGTGAAGAAGTTAAAAGGTCCTATTTCCCCGCACTCTGTCGGATAACTCCTCAGGGCCTCAATCCATCTCGTCGAACCCATGGAATGTTTAGAGTGTTTTTTCTTTGAATCTGCCATTCTGCCTTATAAGCTACCGTCTGATGCTGGAAGGGAGGTCAGGTGATGGCCCTGAAATGCTATAGGTTTTTGTTTTGCTGAGTTCTTTGTGTAAAAAACTACTCCCTCTGATCCATAAAAGGTGTCGCTCATTTTGTATTAAGTTAGTATAAACTTTATACTAAGTGGATGACACTTTTATGGATCGGAGTGAGTACGATACTTGACATGTCTCTATGTATGGGCGTATATATTTGTTTGTTTTTTCTCAAAAATTATTGGATATGGGCCGCATACCTTGAATTACTAGCTAGTTGAAATTACCCGCAATCCATTTCGAAGTGTTCGTGAGCACGGTAAATACGTCCAAGTGCGCGGTAAATAACTTTAGACATTTACACCCAAGAAGAGGTCAAATTAGTCGATACAGAGTGAAGAAGCAGTGACTCAATGCCTCAATCCATCTCATCCAACGGATGGAATGTTTAGAGTGTTTTTATTTAAATCTGCCATTTCTGCCTTCTGAGCTACCGTCTGATGCTGGAAGGGAGGACATGCCATGGCCCTCAAATGCTACAGGTTTTTATTTTACTAAGTTCTTTGTGTAAAAAACTAGTATTACTACGCATACATGTCTCTATATATGGACGTATATATTTGTTTGTTTTGTCCACGGTGCTTTTGGAAGTGCTCATGGGTGCGGTAAATACATCAGAGTGCATCGAAAAACTACACCTAAAAGTATATAAAAACAAAAAATAAAAACTGTAATAAGAAAAGAAAAGGCTTCCCACATAGTACCAACTTTCTAAAAGGTGGGCCTTATTTAAGTCCTACTCGATTCCGAAGCGTGTTTTCGTGTGAAAAAAAAACATGAAATGTTGGTTTGCCTGCCCGATAAATCAGCCCGCGTAGGAGACTGAAACATGCAGGACAATTAGCGTATTGCAACGATAACGGCCCAGATAAACGTTTACCACATTGATATAATGGGCTATAATGCAATTGCACAGACAAGCCCGTTAAAGGAAACTGTTAGCCTGCCCCCCAAGCAAAGCCCAAGGCGAAGCAGCTGACATCCATGTAACAACTGGCCTCTCGTTCTAAAAATTTTCCTTTCGGGGAATAAAAGAAATCGAATATGTAGAGAAAACCTAGAGGCGACTCTACCGGCGATCCCAATCTCCGGTGAGGAATCAGGCCGATCGGGAGCCACCTATTCTCTTGCAGTCTTCCATCCACTCGGGCTGATTACGGGGACAGCTAGTCTGTTCACCCGGCCTTGGTGGCTGGTCGATTGTCCAGGGTTTCGTTGTTACCTAGATCGGATTGAGGTGAGGTCCGCCATGGCTGCAGTGGCTCCAACTCAGGATGGCGCGGACAAAGGCAAACAAGTGATGGTGGATTTGCATGATCTAATGGAAAATCTGGATCTCATGGACAAGGAGACAGCTGATGTGTTCTTGGGGAAGGAGACAGCAGAAAATTTGAAGCAGGGTCTGCATTGGATGGCAGTGGCGAAGATGTACATGACTAATTCTTTCACTGTGAACGCTTTGCAGTATAGAAATCAGATTGCAGGATATGAGATGGATGGAGAACTAAGCGCGGCCTCCATGGAGGCCGGGCCGTGGGGATCAATGAGTGTCCTTTGTTTGAACTGTCGAGGGCTGGGTATGGACTCGACAGTTCGAGAGCTGCGAGAATTAGCGCAGCGCCATGCTCCTACCGTTTTGTGTGTAGTGGAAACTCAATTACACAGAGATCGGGTTAGATCCCTAGCATCTTCGCTAGGTTTTCAAAATAGTTTTGCGGTGAGTAGTACAGGACGCTCAGGCGGACTTGGAATGTTTTGGAATAATGAAATAAAGGTCGATATGCTACCTTATTCACAGTACCATCTGGATTCAGTTGTTACTATGGAGGGAGAGGAGCCGTGGAGGCTTACTTGTGTCTACGGTGAGGCACAAACAGCGGAACGACACAAAACCTGGGATACGTTGAAATTCATCAAATGTTCAACGAATCTACCATGGCTATGTATTGGAGACTTCAATGAAGTTCTCCACCAGCATGAGCACATGGGAATTCAACCAAGAAGCAATGCCCAAATGGCCGGTTTTAGGGAAATGGTCGACGTGTGTGGGCTAGCTGATCTTGGGTTTATTGGAAAAAATTGGACCTTCGAAAAAAGAGTGGTGGGAGGTAGCTTCTGTAGAGTACGGCTTGACAGAGCGTTGGCATCGTCGGCCTGGGTGCTGCGGTTTCCACAGGCGGCTCTCCATCACTTAACTGCAGTATGCTCTGATCATTGCCCTATCCTCCTGTGTATGGATGGATTAATCAAGGACCAAGGGTCAAGGAAAAATAAGAAGTTGTTCAGATATGAGGTAATGTGGGAGAATCATGAGTCCTTCTCGGCTACGTTTAATTCCATGTGGCAAGAGAAAGGGAAAGCATCTACTTGCAACGAATTGCAAGGTAAACTGGAATGTATGTCTAATCACCTCCAAAGGTGGGAACGAGATACATTTGGAAGTGTTCGCAAACGGATCAAGGAGCTAACGAATGAGCTGACTCGTCTGCAATCTGACCCGATGCGAGTGGGACCAAGCTATGAGGAGATTAAAATTAATGAGCATCTTTGTGAGATGTATCATAGAGAAGAGGTGATGTGGCGCCAAAGATCCAGAATTCAATGGCTAGCGGAGGGTGATAAAAACACCAAGTTTTTTCATATGCGTGCAAGCCAGCGGAGAAGGAAAAATAACATCCTTCGTATCAAGAAGGAGGATGGTCAATACAGATGATAAAGAGGAGATGGGCCGGCTGGCTGCATCTTTTTATGCTAACTTGTATGCTTCGGAGGAAGTGGCTAATGTTGATGAGGTCCTAAATACAGTACATACAAGAGTCACGTATGAGATGAATAGGAAACTGATTGAGCCTTTTGTAAATTCTGAAATTAAGGCGGCTTTATTTCAAATGTTTCCTACCAAGTCTCCGGGACCAGATGGATACCCTGCACATTTTTTCCAAAGGCATTGGTCAGTGTGTGGAGATGAGGTCACGAGTGCAGTCATGAGACTTCTTCATGGGGAGGAGGATATGGCTGAGGTAAATAAAACTTTTATTGTCATGATTCCGAAAGTTGCGAGTCCTGACGAGATGAGTCAATTCCGACCTATTGCGCTATGCAACGTGCTGTATAAGATAGCGTCAAAGGTTTTAGCGAATCGACTTAAAATTATCCTCCCAGAAATAATTGCGGAGGAGCAATCAGCATTTGTTCCAGGGAGAATTATCACTGATAATGTAATATCAGCCTTTGAATGTTTGCATTTCATGAAGGGGAACAAGGCGAAAAAGAATAGATATTGTGCATTGAAGCTAGATATGCGGAAGGCATATGATAGGCTTGAATGGAATTTTTTACGAGATATCATGATCAAAATGGGGTTCCATCAGAGATGGGTTCATATGATTATGAGGTTAGTCACTACTGTTTCTTTCTCGGTTCTATTTAATGGAATCAAATCGGAACAGTTTATTCCTTCCAGAGGTATTCGACAAGGAGATCCGATCTCTCCATATCTGTTTTTGTTGGCAGCAGAGGGCTTTTCTAGCCTTATAAAACACTATTGTTCATCATCTTTGCTCCAAGGTATCAAGGTGGCTGCGACAGCTCCGTCAATCAGTCACCTTCTCTTTGCAGATGATAGCCTGTTGTTCTTCAAAGCGGATTCGGAGAGTGCATCTTTGGTGCTGGAAATTCTTGAGAAATATTGCAATGCTTCGGGACAGAGGATCAACTTTGATAAGTCCTCAATCTTTTTCAGTAAAGGGTGTCCGGAGGATACTCGGGTTAATATAAAAAACATACTCAATGTGCAGTTTGAAACATTGGGAGAGAAATATCTGGGATTGCCTACGGATGTTGGGCGAGACAAGAATGGAAAATTTTGCTATCTTCATGATAGAGTGTGGAAAAAGGTACAGGGATGGATTGAAAAAACCATGTCTTGTGCTGCCAAAGATATTTTGATCAAATCAGTGGTACAAGCGATTCCTACATACTCGATGTCGTGTTTCAGACTACCTCGAGGGTTGTGTCACAAGATTAATGCCATTATTCGCAAATTCTGGTGGGGAAGTAAAGAAGGAGAACGGAAAACATGCTGGGTATCTTGGTCTGAAATGACTAAACCACGTGGGATGGGTGGTTTAGGTTTTCGAGATATTGAACTGTTTAACTTGTCTCTTCTTGCTAGGCAAGCATGGAGAATTTTGCAGTCGCCTGAAAGTTTGAGCGCAAGGGTTTTAAAAGCAAAATATTTCCCTTCAACGCATTTTCTTGATGCTGCGTTGGGATCGAGACCTTCTCAGGTTTGGCGGGCTATTTTGGATGGTCGTGATACTCTTAAACAGGGTCTTATTCGGCGTATCGGCTCGGGCCAGACTACTCATCCGTTCAATGATAATTGGTTACCTCGAAGTGGGCCGTTACGACCAGTTGCATGTCTGAAACCAGAAGCTCCGGATTCTGTAAGTTTCTTTATTAACAGAGTATCAGCTTCATGGAAAATAGATAAGCTAGAAGAATATTTTCAGCCAATGGATGTGGAGATCATCCGGAATATCCCACTTTCAACTCGTGCACAAGCTGATCTGTGGGCTTGGCACTACGATCGGTCAGGGATTTTTTCTGTCCGGTCGGCGTACATGATGCTGATTCAATCAAAAACATCTAGAGAAGCTTGGCTACATGGAAATGCTACTAGTTCTGATAGTAAGAAAGAGGAGCAGAATTGGACTTCTATTTGGAAGGTGCGTGTCCCTTCTAAAATCAAGGTTTTTCTTTGGAGATTAGCAAAACAGTCTCTTCCTACGGGCGATCTCTTGCACCATAGGAATATGGCCAATGATGACAGATGTGGAATCTGTGGGGCAAGGGATTCATGGAGGCATTCCCTTGTTGACTGTACGATGGCTAGATGCATCTGGGCATTGGCCACGGAAGAAACTGCGGAGCAAGTACATCTGACATCGCATGTGCGAGCCAAAGATTGGGTTTTTGAGCTCATAGATAAGATGAAGCCGCATGAAATGACAGAAATATTGGTTACTTTGTGGGCAATTTGGTACTCACGAAGGAAAGCTCTGCATGAAAATATCTATCAGAGTCCCCTCTCAACGCGATGTTTTATTCAGAATTATTTACGGGATCTAAAGCTGATTCCTGGAGGTGATAAACTTAAGACTCCATGTGTGACTAAGCCGAAGGTGTCTAGTTGGATACCCCCTACACATGGGAATGTTAAACTGAACTGTGATGCTGCCATTGGTAAGACAAACAATAAAGCAACAGCGTCGGCTGTAGCACGGAGTCAGGATGGTATGTTCCTTGGTGCATCGAGTCTAGTGATCCAAGGTATAACTAATCCTGAGATTATGGAAGCAATTGCTGTGAGGGAGGCTCTTGCCCTCTCAGATGATTTAAATATCAAGAGAGTTTGTGTGGCTAGCGATTGTCTCCGAGTAATCAATACTCTCCATGATGATTCTAAACCAGTTTATGCCCAGATTGCTGGTGAAATTAGAGCTTGGGGAAGAGCTTTTGAGCATATTCAGTTCAGCCATGAAGGAAGGAGAACGAATGTAGATGCTCATAGTATTGCGAGACACTCTCTCAGTCTCGATGTAGGCCGCCATGTGTGGCTCGTAGATCCGCCTATTGGCATTTGTATCCCTACTCATTTGAACTTTGAATAAAGTGGAACCTACTTCTCAAAAAAAAAAAAAAAAAAAAAAAAAAAAAAAAAAAAAACTGGCCTCTCGTTCTTTCCTACTCCGTACATTTTTTTCCCAAGGAGAATACGGGTAGGCCTCCATATCGCTGCACTCGGCTGCCCGGGCGAGCTCTAGGAGCTTGGTTTCTAAAAAAAATATGAATCTGTATTTTTGCGTTCTAAAAAAATCATGAAAAATTCTAAATGTAGATAAAATTGAGATCCATCACTGTGAATTTTTTTAACTCTAAATTATTATTATCTGAAAAATGCCAAAATAACAAATCTGGTCAGAATTCAAAATTTTGAGGTCCACACATTCAGATCTGTATATTTCTCTTTTTTTCACCAGGTCAGAATACAACGAATTTGTGATTGAAAATGTTCACAATGATAGATCACAATGTTATCTACACCTAAGAGTGTTTTCATAATTTTTTGAAACGGAAAAATACGGATTCAGTTTTTTCTTTGGGAAACCAAGCTATATGTAGCCCGGCCTCCATTTGTACTTTTCGCAGCCTACTATCCTTCTCTCTTACGTTTTTGTTTTCGAGAACACGGGCAGCTGAGTACTTATCATGGTTTCTGCTTTCCTGGTCTTCAACATTATTCTTGGCTACGTGACAAGGTATGTACTTCACTGGAGGCCGATGGGAAAGGAGATCGAGTTGCGCGAGTCGTACTGTGCAGTAGTAGTAGAGGGGGATGCTACCTTACGGGGTGACCATGGGGCCGGTGAAATTCCAACCCGATTTTGTCCTGAAACTGTTGGGACATCGGAGGTCAAGAAAAAAGAGCACAGCTGTCACGTCTATCGGAGAGGAAGGAAAGAACCATTGTGCCGCACCACCTCTCTATATCCCCCGTCCACCACCTCCACTGATCGAACCGTCACCCTCCACGCCCGCGGCTGACACGCTGACCCGTCACCTCGCCGCTCCGCCCTGCCCTAATCTCTCCCTCCGCCGTCTCGAGTATCCCTCTAAGGTCAGGCGTTCTCCTGCGCGAAGAGGGGGAAGGATAACGGATGGGAGTTGGGGACCCATGTTCATCCGGCTCGCTCGGTGAAAACAGATCGTGTCCATTCGCTAAAACAGATCGTGTCCACGATCAACCGTTAGGGAGGTGGTTCGAGTGCTTGAAACGGCCGTGTCCGCGGGTAACAGAAACACGATACTGCGAAGTACCTCACCGATGTGCACGCATACGTACGTACACGCGGTCGGTCGGTTCAACCCGTACCGGCCGTGCACGCTGTCCGTTGCTACGGCCGGCCGGACCGACGCTATCCATACACAGGGACTAAATCATGGCAGTGGCAGGTCCATATATATTCTTGAGCGCGTACTGCGTACGTGTATGGTGGCCGTTGCTTGCGTGCTCGCAAGCGCTGCGTACGTGGAGCTAGGTTCCGAGCTGAGCTAGGCCCTAGCAAGGTCACTCGTGGCGCTTGCCGTCACAGCTTCATGTACACGACACGCGCCGAAACGACAGAGGGGCTAGACACGGCTCAATAATTCTACCGTCGTCGTACGCATGATTGATCCGTCTCCGCTCGTGAGAGAAGTCAGAGAGTCGAGAGTTCCCAATCAGAAACCATGGATCCGTTTGCGCGTCTCCTATCATTCGACGCCACGACGGTATCTCCGGCCTGGCGTCATCGACTCATCGTCGTCGATAACCTCGGGTTCATATCTACTTCTACTCGATCCAGGACGGGAACTACGTACATGGATATAGAAAGGGACGCGTGCAGTTACGATATGTACTTGCAAGTTAAGTGGAAGTTGCAGTGAGAGCCATGGTTTCCTGCCAAGCCAGCAAGGCAGCAGCACGGGATTTTCTTCGTTGCTGTAGCCGGCCGTTTGACCCCGTCTCACAGAAACAGGCTTCCGATCAATCAATCAACTTGGTATGCATGGATTGACATTTGAGAAGAAAAATATTTAGTATGCATGGGCCTATCTGTTGCGGACGATCAACCAGCCCACCTCCCGTGTATTCCTTGTCTCCGCATGACAAGCAATTACGAAATTAATATGCTCCAGCAGTCGAGCCAAAAACCTCTTATGCCCTGTTTGGTTGCACGGAATTGGGGCTTGGAATTGAAATTGGAATTGGAGCCCCAATTCCGAATTCCGTCGTTTGGACTGCGCTCAGAATTTGGGCCTGGAATTGGAGACCAATTCCGAGCCCACTCCCCAGCATAACGTTTTGTGAAGGAGAAATTCCGAGCATCCCAGCTCGGAAACGCTCGGAATTCGGCGACCGCCCCGCCCGCACCTCCCCGCAGCCCCGCCGGCCACCGCCCCATCCGCACCTCGCCGCCGCCCCACCGGCCACCGCCCCGCCGGCCACCGCCCCGCCCGTACCTCCCCGCCGCCCCGTCGGCCGCCCGCCCTGTCCGCACCTCGCCGCCCCGCCCGCACCTCCCCGCCGCCCCGTCGGCCGTCCGCCCCGTCCGCACCTCCTCGCCGGCCGCCCGCACCTCCCCGCCCGCACCTCCCCGCCACCCCGTCGGCCGCCCGCACCTCCCCGCCGCCCCGCCGGCCACCGCCCCGTCGGCCGCCCGCACCTCCCCGCCGCCCCGCCGGCCACCTCCCCGCCGCCCCGCCGGCCACCGCCCCGTCGGCCGCCCGCACCTCCCCGCCGCCCCGCCGGCCACCGCCCCGTCGGCCGCCTGCACCTCCCCGCCGGCCGCCCGCACCTCCCCGCCGCCCCTCCTCAGTTCCGGCTGGCATCCAAACAAGAATTCCACGATGTTGTGCATCCAAACAAGAATTCAACTGATTTGGAATTGAGGCCAATTCATTTCCAACTCAGATTTGGAATTCAACCCCAATTCAATTCCGAGCCCCAATTCCGTGCAACCAAACAGGGCATTAGAGGAACCACCCACTCTACGAGAAATTCACTTTGCGGTATATGCTCCTGCCACCGGAAAAAGGAATTTGGTATGTCAAAAAATTACAAACAAAAATTTGACGCGTACATCTCGACGTTCTATGTGTGCACGACAAGTTTTACGAAAAACCGATATTTTTTGTGCCCTGTGTAAGGAAGACAAAAAAAAAATCTCGTGAAAGGTTTTTTTTGCATCAAAACTTGTCTTTTTTACACATGACACAAAAAAATGTCGGTTTTCCATGAAACGACTTCGTGGTCATATAGAATGTCGAGATGTATGCACGAAACTTTTCATCTGACTTTTTTGAAGTTTAAAAAATGTTTAAAATAAACTCCCAACCAGACCAGACACCCCCCCACCACCCTCCATTCTACTAGGAGCATTTTCTTTCTAAACGAACAGTCCGGACAAGAGATAAAAGGGAAAAGGGAACCCAACCTGACACCCCCACCACCCCCCATTCTACCAATAACATTAAGTGATCGGATAATTTTACGAAACATGGCTGCACACATATATAAATTATGTTTCAAAGCGGGTTGTCTGGACACTGGCTGGACGTGTCTACGGATAAATGAGGGGCCAAATTATCCCAATCTAGTTGGAGATGCTCTTATCCCCATCAAAGAACACTGCATCACTTTACTACTGTAGAGTGGTGTTTTGGCTGCCGAATTCCAATGACCCCTTACTTCAAATTTACGGAAATGATATTTTGAAGTTTAAAAATGATTCAAAACTATTTATATGAATAAATACATACGTTATCTACATATTTGCATAGTTTTGGTACATAATATGTTGTATTGTAGGCACACAAAAATCATAAAATCATGGTTCCCAAAAAGGGTAAAAACGAAATCATTTTACTTGCAACATTTGTATTTTTTATGAAGATCACATATGAAAAGATATTTCCCTTTGGAGGACGAACCAACTTGAGTTGTATAAAATTGTGGTCTTTGTCCACTTTGTAAAAGAACCACAGAGTCTGTGACGCATCTCTTCATCCATTGCCGTTACATCGTGCGGATTTGGGGCCTCGCTCTTTGCCATTGTCAAATCGCTTATACTCTTAAAAGTTGATGGCTCATGATGACCGGTTCCTCTACCCCAGCTGGAAAGCCATTGTCTAAATCTTATTTTCAATACCCGGCCGTAAAATGTGACCGAGCTCTTTCTTACTGGAGATGCTAAGGCTGTCAACCCTTGGAGGATTTATTTAGTACTAGGGTGGCCCACTGACGGTAGTGCCAGTTGGCCTATCTGGTAGCCCAGGTTGCTGATGCCACAAGACGGAGGCCCACCCGATTAAGGAAGATCCAAGAAAAAAAAAACCAAGAGCGGTCCGCTTTGATGTGTAGGACACTGCCTAAGCCGGATTAGTCTATGACTCTTGTATCTCGTCGGTTATGCCTCTCCGTGTAAATACTATGTCCGGCCGTCTATATAAGCGGGACTACGGGAAGTCATAAGGCTACACTATACAACGCAACTATCAATTTGTAACATGTACGCGACTATTCACCTATATATGGTGAATTATAACAACACGTAAGATTCCTCCGCCGAGAAGCTGAGTAAAGTCGCGTACAATCCCGCACTCGGATCACCGGACGTCTCACGCCTCCCTCTCCCCCCCTTACGTGTGGTACCCACTATGGCACAGGGTCGGTGATGTGCCCTCCGATGGTGTAGGGCCAGCGGGGGGAGGAAGGGGTGTGATACGGCTGTCTAGAGGGTTCTGGACGCGTATTGTTAGTGATATTTGAGACTGGTGGAATGCTATGTTTATGGATAGTCCGTCGATACAACAAACAACATATATATGCGGGGGCGGCGTTTCTGCACCCGGGTGCACCAGCTCCCTTTATTTTCGAGCAATTTTTAAAAATAGTAAAACAGTATAAAAAATCTGAAAAAAATTGGTGACATACATATATGAGTTTCCCACACTCGTGAAAATTTTCGGAATGAAATGACAATTTATGTGCCCTGTACAAAAAAGACAAATGCAGTTGTCAGAATGAGATCTAAAAACACGAATTTGAAAACACTGATTTTGTCTTTTTTATACAGGGCACATAAATTGTCATTTCATTCCGAAATTTTGCACGAGTGTGGAAAACTCATATATGTGTGTCACCAATTATTTTCAGATTTTTTCATAATGTTTTACTATTTTTTAAAATTCCTCGAAAAAAACAGGTGCATGTGAGCTCGGGTGCATAGATGAATTTCCGATATATATGCCCTTTTCTTTGTGCACAGCAAAAGATTAGCACCGGCTGCGTCAATGAGGTGGTGCATGGCTGCATGCCCCAGATGATTTGCATTTGGCTGGCAAATTCGTTGAGTGTGCAGACGCTATTTTCATTGCTCTCATGGATACAAAAATGGAAGACACATACGAAGTAAATAAAAGGGAGGCTGGAGTCTATTGTAAAATTACCGTAAAAAATCTTATTCTCCAACTCATAAGTTACAAGTCATCTGACATTTAAAGCAAATAATCCTGGATACTGCATACGTAATTAATGTTTTTGGCATAACTCTCATGTCCAACAAGGTGTGTATGGAAAGGAATGTGCTATAGATCGTCGACTTAACTGTCCTAAGTCTTGAACTTTCGAGCTACTCAAATCGTAAGCAACTACTCTTGCTCTACATACCCAGAAAAAGACAATCTCTCTATAGGGATGAAATCCAAGGAAATGAATATCAACACCCGAATAGTCACGTCTAGCTTTATTTCCAGCCTCGAAGTCGGGGATAATACCACAGTTGAAGTCCCATTCAAATTTGTGATCCACCAGTGGTGTTCCTTTACCATCTTCATCACAATTACCTTCATGTAACATCCACGGTCCCAAGTTGTCATAATCATACCAGGAAAAGTTTGCCGCCACTTGAACAAGGCTGACGTCAATCTTCAAACTCCACTCCATTTTACCGTGTAATTCAGTAAGCAGCCAAATTCGGAGTTGGCATGATCTATCACCTCTAATCGAAGCACAACACACACCCTTTGATTTCCCTAGATAAAAGTCGCCACATGTTGGCGACTTAATCACTTCATACTCACCATCCGACAAACCTATGCTGCAAATGTCGAATGGATGAAGATAAACATGTTACGATTGATAGTACAATGAGTTTTCAGCTTAAAAAACGTAAATGACAAACCCAGAAAATTGCATGTTTAAGAGGTGAATAGATACCGCATAATGGAGCCATTTTGGCATTGCAGGTAAAGCGATCCTTGCCAGTAGACGTCGTAGCGATTCTCTTGATGCGCATCTGACTGCATGTCGCCAATAGTCGTCCCTGGAGGCTCCCCTCTCCGGACCAACGACCTCTCCTCCCATCTCCATGTCCTCGAAGAGAAGACTCGTACTGGAAATGGCGAGGGCGGCCACTCATCCGATTCCTTGGTGAATGTTGCCAGTGTACAAAACATGTTCCTGTGAGGGACGCGAGGAATGAAAAGCACCTCATAGTGCGGCGACACGGTTGGGTCAAACACAAGGCACATGTCGTCGAGGAATTCCTCCATCCCGGTGCACGGCGGCAATGGCGGGGGAGGAGGCAGACGCGTCCACTGTCGCTTCGCCGGATTAAGCACCAGTTGATCCCAGAGCAAGAGAAGCCCGTTGCAGTGATCCTCGATGTACAGATAATCGTGGTAGTGCGTGTCCAGGTAGTCGAACTTGGCGGCGATCTTGCGGTGGATCGAGGGGTTCGCGAAGAACTCCGGAAAGTTGAGAATCAACCCTTGGTTGGATGGTTAGGTGGGTGGTTGTACCCCCAGCCCACCAGAGTTCAAACCACAGGTTTGACACTGGTGTTTCTCATATTTGGCGGAATATTCTTCAGTGGGAGGCGACGTTCCCGTCGATAGCGAGGCGCCCGTGGTGATTTCGTCAATCTCAAGACCTGACCCGCCGGCTCAGTATTTCGGAGGTGCTCATAGGGGTAGGGTGTGCGTGTGTGCGTTCATAGGGGTGAGTGTATGCGTGTGTTTATGAACGCCTGCGTTGTACTGGGTGTTTCGTAAAAAAAAAAAAAAGAAGAACTCCGGAAAGTTCGGATTGAGGTCTTGGATGAAGAAGATACCGTGGACGGATAGCGGAAGGAGGTCTGTGCGTAGCAGGTGGTGGTCGTCGATGACAGTGCACCAGGTTCTGCAGACGCAACGGGACGCGGCGAGGCTGCGCGGCGCGAGACGGCGGAGGACGCAGGCGAGGATGTGGTCCGGTAGCAGCTGCATCACCTCCAGGGCCATGCATGGATGCCGGCTTACCGTGAAACAGAGTCAGGCAGATGGTGGGGTGGCCGGCGGCCGATCTTGAAAGAGGATCTCTATAATGGGACGAGATAGATTTTATAGATGCACAAGGATGGAGGGGCGCTCTTTCAGGCAATCAGTTTTTTTGAGAGTCGCGCGGAGCGGAGTGCGGCTGATTGACCGCGCCTGGCGTTAATCTCGATCCGCATACACTGATACTAGAAGGGTAAGGCGTGCCGCGCCCAATTAATATTGGAGTATAACATATTTTTAATATTAATGCATCTAAATAAAACTTCATTATTTGTTTTATTTTATCATCTCTATTGTCTAGTAATGTTTTTTTCTATCACAAATCAAATTCACTACGGGAAAAACTGGCACTGCCGGGCATCACTTCTTTGCCGTGCGTCTACGCACAGCAGAGATGTCTTTGCCGTGCGCCCGTCGACAAGGCGCACGGCACATAACAACGACGACGCACGGCAAAGAAACACGCTCGGCAAAGAGAAAAATCAGCGCACGGCAAAGAAAAGGTGGACGGCAAAGTTCTACCGAGGCGCACGGCACAGGGACCACGCACGGCAAAGAAAAAAGAAGGCGCACGGCAAAGAGCCTTTGCCGTGCGGGGAGAGCGGGCGCACGGCAAAGCAACCTTTGCCGTGTGTTTTTTCCTTTGTCGTGCGTCTTATGGCATTTTCTTCTTTTACTTCATTATTGCACTTAATTTAATACTTATATTTATTCTTTTAATATATGACAAGTACTACATCTTAAGACAATGTGTGTAT
Organism: Puccinellia tenuiflora; assembly: GCA_012064385.1. Classification (NCBI taxonomy): domain Eukaryota; kingdom Viridiplantae; phylum Streptophyta; class Magnoliopsida; order Poales; family Poaceae; genus Puccinellia; species Puccinellia tenuiflora. The sequence goes on along the minus strand of QRDG01000473.1, from coordinate 3,818,436 downwards.
ACCCATACTTTTGCATTATGACAAGTACTCTACGTCTTCAACCCCCCCCCCCCCAACATATTAGGGTTTCGGAGCTAGCTGTGTTTGTGTAATTCTGGCACGTGTTATCGCCCGAACATGAAGAAAGTCACACCGGGGGGCTATGTATTGCACCATTAAACCTTACACCACACTTCCACACATATCATAGGTCCACATGCAAGTTTTGGTGGGATTCCGATGCTCCGGAGGTCATTCCCCCCACCCCCACCACCCCCCGAAACGGCGGTCTGTGGGCAACGGCGATCTACCCCCCTAGATTTCTCCGCGCGAGGTTCCACCAATGTACTTTTTCATAGGTTTAGGTTTGTTTAGGTATTATACACATGGAGAACCAGGCTTGGCACTATTTGGCACATTCTAGCCCCCGGTATAGCCGCAGCGGGACAGTTCAGCCTACACGCGTCCAGAAATCTTCTAAGTGTTATGACCCGAACGTGAGGAAGGTCACACCGGGGATCTATGTCTTGCACCATTTGGTGAATCACACATTCCAACACACTTCCACACATATCATACAAAAACAACTTCGGAACGAAACAAAACGCCTGAAGAAAGAGGAACAACATATGAAGAAAACATAGGTGGGCACACACACACAACACTCAACATAGGTACTCAACATAGATGAGAACACACACAGTACTCAACATAGGTACTCAAACTAACTACGACCAGGTCCTAAGCCGCGCGGTGCTGTGTAACAGCCCAGATTTGGTACCCTAAAATATGGGCCAAATTTTCACTTTTTGTTTGCATTGCATCATAGCATCCATTCATTATTTTTGCTTCACATGAAATAATAAGTGGGGCAACTATTAGTAAACCAAAGTGATGATGCAAATGGTAAACCAAAATTTCAAAGCAACTCAACATATTTGTCCAGGAAGTTCCATCTACTTCAAACATGTTTGTTGCCTAATTTAAATGCAAGTGCAAATGCAAATAATTAAATAAAGCCCTATAATGCAAGAGAGCAAATTCTGAAATGTTAACACAGGAAATATTTTTCAAATGGGCTGCAAATTTTACGACAGGTTCCAAATAATATATATTGGCTCTGTGAATTTTTCCTGATTTTATAAAAAGGTTTAAGGGCCTCAACTAAAAATGAGAAATAAAAATAGTTGCAAATCAACTTTTAATTTAAAACCAATTAAACCTTTCCTAAAATTCAAAACAAAAATATGGTGAGCTCCCTTAAGTTATTCTGAACCCCACTGAATAATTTCAGAATTTTTGAAAAGGTTTATATGCCTCAATTAAATTGCCAAAGCCTCTGGTTTTAAAGAAAATGGAAAAGAAAAAGGAAAAGTTTAAATAACTGACAGTGGGCCCCCACTGTCAGTTTCTCCCTCTTCCCTGTCGCCACAGGGATTTCCCTGGCGCCATGCCGCCGTGGCCGAGCTGCCGCGCGTGTTGCCGGCCCCCCTCCTCCCTGGTCGATAAGTGGACGTCCCCGAGCCCCCTGCTGCTCTCCCTGCTCCCCTGCCCTCTTCTCCCCGAAACCCTAACCCTAGGCCGTGCTCTCTGCCGCCATGGCCGCTGTCGCCCCTCTTCGCATCGCCGGCGATTGAAGCCGCCTCGGAGCCAGCCGAAGCAGCCGTCGTCTCCGCGCCGTCTCCTTCTCCCTCCCCACGCAAGGAATCGGGCCAGGGAGCCCGGAGTCGCTGCCTCGGTCCACGTCTACACTTCGGCCGGCCGAGCCCGCCGGGCACCATTCCGTCGCCGCCGTCCCTCCTCCGCCGTCTCCGACCACGGCAACGTGCTCGTGGTGAGCTCCTGCGGCTCACGGCCTTCTCCTCCCTCTCTCCTTCCCGCTCTATGCAGTGCACCACCGTGCCCGCCGCCCGCCGCCGCAACATTGGTCGCCGCCGGCCACTCCGGCGACCATTTGGTCCACTCCGCCGCTCCCCGTGCTCCCCTCGGCCTTCCCTAGCTAGTGGCGCCGTTGCCTTCGCCCAATTCCACGCCGAGACCACGAATCGATGATCAACCCGCAGCAGCACCCTTGATGACGTCACGTGACGTCACAGTTCATGTTTTGGAATTTCAGAAAAATGCAGAAAATAGAAAAGGCCATATCTTTTAATTGGTAGATCCAAAAATTGCAAACAAAGTATCAGAGAGTTTGTAATTTCCTAACTTACCTAAATATGTCACTCACTCATGCAAATGAATTTTTGAATTTGAAATTTAAATGTGAATTGCAAATCATCTGTGAGTTATTCAAATTGTTTTAGAAATTCATATCTAGAGTTTTATATTTCAGAAAAATGCAAATAATATGTTAAATTGCTCAGATAAATAAACTCTACATGTTAGTGCCTTTATTTGAATTAATTGGTTAAATTAATTTGCCTTTATTTGTTAAATATAGAAATGGCAGATTTAAATAAATATTTGGGAAATTCATAACAATTTGAATATTGATCCAAAAATTGTAATTAAGACCTCTAAATGTTCAGGGAGTTAATATCTATATGTTAGCACCAATGCCATGATCAACTAAATTAACTAAATTGTAGTTGTTTAATAAATACTAAAATGGCAGAATATGGGTGGATTTTGGAAATTGCATAACTTTAATATTATTCATCCAAAAATTATGGTTAAGCTCTCAAAATGTTCAGCAAGAAATTATCTACAAGTTTATGTCTTTTTAGAGAGTTGTAGATTTAATTTTGGTTCTGTTTATTAAAAATAGATAAAATGGCAGAATTAAATCATTCGTTAAAAATACCATAACTTGATGAATATTAATTCAAAAATTGCAAACGATATATCAATTTGATCATCAACTCAAATGCTATCTACCTATGTTAATATCACAGCATGCAAATAACTTTTACTTTGATGTCATTTTCGAATTGGTTAAAATGATTTAAATTGCTTAACCGTTTAAATCCCTATTTCCTCACCGTTAATCGGAAAAATGCAAACAAGGTACCAAAACGATCAGTGGGTTAATATCTATCAAATAATGTCATTTTCATGCATATATACCTCATAATTCAGTACTGGATGTTTCGGTTAATTACCTAAATCACTAAGTTAAAGATGGAGCTTTAACCCGTTAAATGCAATATTTATTTTAGGGGTTCCATTTAACTTGTGGGACATGCCCAAATACTATCTATTGCATAATATGATCATCTCATCATGATTGTGCATTGCACCTTGTCTTCTTGTTATTTATTTGTTTCTTGTTATTGTTTGTGTTCCGTTAGATTCAGGAGTCGAGGTTCCACCACAATACCTCGACAACCAGTGCGACCATCGTTATCAGCAAGGCAAGAGCTAACCTAACCTTCTTGGCATATCTCATATTCCCCAAGTATTTTATCCACCATACTATTATTGCATTCGATTCTGGTGACAAGTTTTGGTCAGTGTATATAATATCCTATCATTGCATGTTCCCTGAACCATTACCTGTTTCCCCACCTATGAGCCATAGGTTGAAGTGTTGGCCTGAGATAAATCATATCTGTTGTATGTCATGCTTAGATATGCTTAGCCATGCTTAGTCGAATGCTTAAGTTGTCCGTTGATTATTTCCATGAATGTGAAGTGAATGGAATGTTCGGACAGTGGTGGATGCTTGTGTCAATAATTAATTTGATAAAAGGCTGGGATGAGTGGCCAACAAGGTCGTTGGTGTTTTGTCTCATTCTGGCCCCTAGGTGTGAGTTCTTATCGACCGATCCAAGAACCGAGCGTGCTGCCATTGGTGGGTGTATGGGCGCCTCACTAACTGAATAACTTGTGCGGGCGTATCCAAGGGTCCTCTAGTTTGCTATTTCCATTTGCCGTGTGTGTGAGCGGAAAAAGAAATGATGAGGATGGTGGTGTTAGGACGTGGCGATGGGGCAGGGGCTGAGGCTGGGTAAACTTGCCCTGTGGCCACAGATGACTCTTGGATAGTCTCACGCGAGGTAAAGGTTTAACCGCGCCTGCTTGCCGGCCTTCCCCGGAAGAGGGCCAACTAGGTGAGCCGGACGGTACCAATGGGTAAATTAGTACACCCCTGCAGGGTTTAATCTTTTCAAAAAGCCGTGTCCACGGTTATGGACAAATCTTGGTGAGATAGGTGAGATCATAGAGAACCTGAACCTTTAATCAAATGGCAGCTAGAGGTTGCATAATCAACGTGTGATAAAGGTTCATTTCCTCGAGGGTGATTCGAGGGAGTGCCTTGGTGGAGTTAGTTGGAGTTGCTGATTACAGTAGGTTCCCCGTGAACCGAAGAGAAAAGTGTTACCCTCTTATCCCCTTATGAAAACCTTCTGATTAGACGATGCCATGAGTTCTAGTCTTCGGAAGGAAACAAAACCAGCTTTATGCAAAACAACCACTTATATAGCTTTGAAGCCTCCGTCAGCATCGGGCCTATATCGCCCTACTAATTCTTGCGAGTACGTCGTACTCAGCCTTGCTTTGTTGATTATTGTTTGTTTCAGAGGAGGACGCCACCGAACTGGAAGGTGGGTTCTACGTTGACTTCGACGAGTAGTCTGGGGTTCCCAGGTGGCAGCTTGGGACGTCATGGAACAGGCTGGCACGAGATGTTTATCTGTAGGCCTCTTAGGCCATAATTTGGATCTTGTTGTTTAGACAACTTTAATTTGCTTCCGCTTGTTGTAATGATGGGTCAGTGACCTCTGATGTGTCATTTGCTATCTTTCTCAATTATATGAGTTGAACTATGATATCTTTGTGTCGTAGAGTCTGTGATGTGCCAGTTCGTTCCACAAGTCTCGGTCTCTTTACTATACATGGAAGCGATGTCTGAGCTTATGGCATGATTGAGGTGTTGTGTGCCGATGATCCATTCCGAGCACACCTGCCAAGGAGTATTGGCCTGGGATTGGTAAACCCAGTAACCCTCAATTGTGTAGCATGACCGGTTACACAACGTTCCACTGTATAGTTCTGGGGTCGGGGCGCTACAAATTGGTATCAGAGCAGGACTGCCTGTAGGAAACCCGTTCTACTGGTCGATGTCGAGTCTAGTGTTCGCGAAAACTATTTTAACCTAAAAAGGAGTTGTGAAAACCATCTTAGGATTCTTTTTACTCCTTATCCAACTCGCTCTACTCTGAGTTCTCTTACCTCTATTTGATTTAACGATGCTTCTGCTCGTCTGCAAAATCCAAATCTTTAGGATCACGGGGTTGGGTTCTATCTTCAGTTACTGGTTCACTTTGCTCGTCTGCAAATTCTAAAGCCCGAAGAAAGGAAATGTTGCGGATCGTCAAGAAATTCCCTTGCTTTAGCCCAAGATCTTGAACCGAAGGTCCCGGATTGTGCTAGGGCTCAGGTGTAATGATTTATGGGGGTTGTCACCCATGTGAGCATTATGCTATTCGTGAGTCCCAGTGCATGAAGCTGATCTTTAACCTAAGATCTTTTCGTCGAATCCTGATATTAGTGGTCAAACCCTACATCATGTTGGCAAAATTTGAACTTAGTCTTCAAACTCGAGGTTGCCGCCGTAATTGACCTGCTCAGCAATGCTCTTCTCTGTCACTAGCCGTACCTGGACTTTCTGTCATGAAACCATCTAGATCAAGATAAGAGTGCTCATCGCGAGTTTCCCAGCTATCTTTGTGATTCCTCCGGTAACACCGATTCCTGAAACCCTTTCGGCACTAGTTGTCGGAAGAGTGCTAACAAAGGTTTCTGCAATATCGTGGTTGCCTTGATTTGTTTTGTGCCATCTCAAATCTCTATATCAGGAAGAAGTCTAATGATCTATCCTAAGTGACTAGTTATGGTTACTAACTGTGTCCTTGTTCATATCTCCAGAATGGCTCCTACCCGTCGTGGTGAACAAAGCAATCCTGATCCACCGCCGCCACCCACTATGGCGGAGGTTCTAATGATCATTGAAGAGGGCCGCGTGCGCAATGAGAATCTGCTCGCGCAGTTGGTGCAGCAGGGTGCACGCAGGAACACTGAATGCAACACCCTCACTGGATTCCTGAAGTCCCAGCCTCCCACTTTCTCTTATGCTAAAGAGCCCCTGGATGCTGATGACTGGCTTCGTGCTCTCGAGCGCAAGTTCACTGCCTTGCATGTTCCAGTGGCGGAACAAGTGAACTTCGCCACCTACCTGCTGACTGGAGCCGCAGGGTCCTGGTGGGAAAGCCATGTGTCCATGGTTGCTGCTGGCCATACCTTCACCTGGACTGAATTCCGCACTGCCTTCCGTGCGGCTTACATTCCCCAGCCCATCATGGGTCTGAAAAGGAGGGAGTTCCTGGAGCTGACCCAGGGACACATGGACGTCCAAGCCTATGGGCGGGAGTTCAACCACCTCTCCCGTTACGCCCCTCGGGACGTAACGAATGATGAGGACAAGCAGTACCTCTTCCGCAAGGGGCTCGCACCTCGGCTCCGATACAAGCTCCTGCCATTCAAGTTCCAGTCCTTTCAGGATCTCTACAACCAGGCTCTCACCATGGAGCAAGGTAGGCATGAGCTGGAGGCTTCCAAGAGGCCAGCTCCCACTGACCACCAGAGCTCCACTTCTTCTGAGGGCAAGAAGCGCAGGGTCTTTGTGCCTTTTAGTGAGGTGCCTCGCGCTCCCTTCGCGCCAAAGCCCTCAGGGTACATGCCACCTCCGTCTCGCCCAGCTACTTCGACCTTGGGTGCGGCTGGAAGTGGGTACCACCCTCAGCTGCCTCCACCACCGCCGAGGCCCACTTGTTTCAGCTGTGGCCAGCCGGGGCATTTCTCCAGGGAGTGTCCCCAGAAGGCACCGGCTACCTCATCACCTGCACCGGCTCCCTCTACACCAGTTGCCAAGGCTGCGACTGTTAACCGTGGTCGTCTAACCCACATCTCTGCTAAAGCCGCTAAAGAGGACCCCCGTGTTCTCATGGGTACGTTTCGAGTCATTACATATCCAGCTTAAGTTTTATTCGATTCTGGAGCATCGCATCCTTTCATATTCATGTCATTTGCACACAACCATCAAATACCAGTTGAGGATATGGACTCCCCTCTAGTGGTCAGTTCTCATCATCTTACCGGTGACTCCCAATCTGGCTCGTGCTCTGGAGCTGGGCAATGAATGCCTATGTCTTGAGAAATTAGTGACCCTACCTTCTGTCACTGACGCAACCTCCCCCTTCACACCTGCAAGCCTGAAGTGTCCGCACACCTAACCAACTCGGAACCTCAAGCAGAAATGATGATTGGGGTTCGTCAAGAGCATGACCTAAGCCTGCTAGGAATCCTGACAAGGCCGGTGTTGTAGCTCACGCACCTCACCGGAAGGCCCGTTGACGAAATCTCTTAAGTCTTTAACCTCAACCACTATGCCTGAGGATCGTGGGTAATTCTTGGGTATGCCCGGATTCAGTCATCTTTCTCAAAGACTTATGGTCTTGTGCAAAGTTCATATTTACAACCCTTGGAGAAATTTTTGTCTATCACCTTGAGCTATCTCCTGACTTTCTCGTCGGCACGCCAAGCTTGCTACCTACTCTCTGCAACAAGGTGGGATCGAGAAGATCGTTGAAGTTAAGGGTTGTCATGTTTCCCTCCTCTTCCTCTTCCTACTCTAGGAATCTCGGGGCGAGATTCTTGTAAGGGGGATAGAGTTGTAACAGCCCAGATTTGGTACCCTAAAATATGGGCCAAATTTTCACTTTTTGTTTGCATTGCATCATAGCATCCATTCATTATTTTTGCTTCACATGAAATAATAAGTGGGGCAACTATTAGTAAACCAAAGTGATGATGCAAATGGTAAACCAAAATTTCAAAGCAACTCAACATATTTGTCCAGGAAGTTCCATCTACTTCAAACATGTTTGTTGCCTAATTTAAATGCAAGTGCAAATGCAAATAATTAAATAAAGCCCTATAATGCAAGAGAGCAAATTCTGAAATGTTAACACAGGAAATATTTTTCAAATGGGCTGCAAATTTTAAGACAGGTTCCAAATAATATATATTGGCTCTGTGAATTTTTCCTGATTTTATAAAAAGGTTTAAGGGCCTCAACTAAAAATGAGAAATACAAATAGTTGGAAATCAACTTTTAATTTAAAACCAATTAAACCTTTCCTAAAATTCAAAACAAAAATATGGTGAGCTCCCTTAAGTTATTCTGAACCCCACTGAATAATTTCAGAATTTTTGAAAAGGTTTATATGCCTCAATTAAATTGCCAAAGCCTCTGGTTTAAAAGAAAATGGAAAAGAAAAACGAAAAGTTTAAATAACTGACAGTGGGCCCCCACTGTCAGTTCTCCCTCTTCCCTGTCGCCACAGGGATTTCCCTGGCGCCATGCCGCCGTGGCCGAGCTGCCGCGCGTGTTGCCGGCCCCCCTCCTCCCTGGTCGATAAGTGGACGTCCCCGAGCCCCCTGCTGCTCTCCCTGCTCCCCTGCCCTCTTCTCCCCGAAACCCTAACCCTAGGCCGTGCTCTCTGCCGCCATGGCCGCCGCCGCCCCTCTTCGCATCGCCGGCGATTGAAGCCGCCTCGGAGCCAGCCGAAGCAGCCTTCGTCTCCGTCTCGAGCTCCTCTCCCTCCCCACGCAAGGAATCGGGCCGGGGTGCCCGGAGTCGCCGCCGCGGTCCACGTCTACACTGCGGCCGGCCGAGCCCGCCGGGCACCATTCCGTCGCCGCCGTCCCTCCTCCGCCGTCTCCGACCACGGCAACGTGCTCGTGGTGAGCTCCTGCGGCTCACGGCCTTCTCCTCCCTCTCTCCTTCCCGCTCTATGCAGTGCACCACCGTGCCCGCCGCCCGCCGCCGCAACATTGGTCGCCGCCGGCCACTCCGGCGACCATTTGGTCCACTCCGCCGCTCCCCGTGCTCCCCTCGGCCTTCCCTAGCTAGTGGCGCCGTTGCCTTCGCCCAATTCCACGCCGAGACCACGAATCGATGATCAACCCGCAGCAGCACCCTTGATGACGTCACGTGACGTCACAGTTCATGTTTTGGAATTTCAGAAAAATGCAGAAAATAGAAAAGGCCATATCTTTTAATTGGTAGATCCAAAAATTGCAAACAAAGTATCAGAGAGTTTGTAATTTCATAACTTACCTGAATATGTCACTCACACATGCAAATGAATTTTTGAATTTGAATTTAAATGTGAATTGCAAATCATCTCTGAGTTATTCAAATTGTTTTAGAAATTCATATCTAGAGTTTTATATTTCAGAAAAATGCAAATAATATGTTAAATTGCTCAGATAAATAAACTCTACATGTTAGTGCCTTTATTTGAATTAATTGGTTAAATTAATTTGCCTTTATTTGTTAAATATAGAAATGGCAGATTTAAATAAATATTTGGGAAATTCATAACAATTTGAATATTGATCCAAAAATTGTAATTAAGACCTCTAAATGTTCAGGGAGTTAATATCTATATGTTAGCACCAATGCCATGATCAACTAAATTAACTAAATTGTAGTTGTTTAATAAATACTAAAATGGCAGAATATGGGTGGATTTTGGAAATTGCATAACTTTAATATTATTCATCCAAAAATTATGGTTAAGCTCTCAAAATGTTCAGAAAGAAATTATCTACAAGTTTATGTCTTTTTAGAGAGTTGTAGATTTAATTTTGGTTCTGTTTATTAAAAATAGAAAAAATGGCAGAATTAAATCATTCGTTAAAAATACCATAACTTGATGAATATTAATTCAAAAATTGCAAACGATATATCAATTTGATCATCAACTCAAATGCTATCTACCTATGTTAATATCACAGCATGCAAATAACTTTTACTTTGATGTCATTTTCGAATTGGTTAAAATGATTTAAATTGCTTAACCGTTTAAATCCCTATTTCCTCACCGTTAATCGGAAAAATGCAAACAAGGTACCAAACGATCAGTGGGTTAATATCTATCAAATAATGTCATTTCATGCATATATACCTCATAATTCAGTACTGGATGTTTCGGTTAATTACCTAAATCACTAAGTTAAAGATGGAGCTTTAACCCGTTAAATGCAATATTTATTTTAGGGGTTCCATTTAACTTGTGGGACATGCCCAAATACTATCTATTGCATAATATGATCATCTCATCATGATTGTGCATTGCACCTTGTCTTCTTGTTATTTATTTGTTTCTTGTTATTGTTTGTGTTCCGTTAGATTCAGGAGTCGAGGTTCCACCACAATACCTCGACAACCAGTGCGACCATCGTTATCAGCAAGGCAAGAGCTAACCTAACCTTCTTGGCATATCTCATATTCCCCAAGTATTTTATCCACCATACTATTATTGCATTCGATTCTGGTGACAAGTTTTGGTCAGTGTATATAATATCCTATCATTGCATGTTCCCTGAACCATTACCTGTTTCCCCACCTATGAGCCATAGGTTGAAGTGTTGGCCTGAGATAAATCATATCTGTTGTATGTCATGCTTAGATATGCTTAGCCATGCTTAGTCGAATGCTTAAGTTGTCCGTTGATTATTTCCATGAATGTGAAGTGAATGGAATGTTCGGACAGTGGTGGATGCTTGTGTCAATAATTAATTTGATAAAAGGCTGGGATGAGTGGCCAACAAGGTCGTTGGTGTTTTGTCTCATTCTGGCCCCTAGGTGTGAGTTCTTATCGACCGATCCAAGAACCGAGCGTGCTGCCATTGGTGGGTGTATGGGCGCCTCACTAACTGAATAACTTGTGCGGGCGTATCCAAGGGTCCTCTAGTTTGCTATTTCCATTTGCCGTGTGTGTGAGCGGAAAAAGAAATGATGAGGATGGTGGTGTTAGGACGTGGCGATGGGGCAGGGGCTGAGGCTGGGTAAACTTGCCCTGTGGCCACAGATGACTCTTGGATAGTCTCACGCGAGGTAAAGGTTTAACCGCGCCTGCTTGCCGGCCTTCCCCGGAAGAGGGCCAACTAGGTGAGCCGGACGGTACCAATGGGTAAATTAGTACACCCCTGCAGGGTTTAATCTTTTCAAAAAGCCGTGTCCACGGTTATGGACAAATCTTGGTGAGATAGGTGAGATCATAGAGAACCTGAACCTTTAATCAAATGGCAGCTAGAGGTTGCATAATCAACGTGTGATAAAGGTTCATTTCCTCGAGGGTGATTCGAGGGAGTGCCTTGGTGGAGTTAGTTGGAGTTGCTGATTACAGTAGGTTCCCCGTGAACCGAAGAGAAAAGTGTTACCCTCTTACCCCCTTATGAAAACCTTCTGATTAGACGATGCCATGAGTTCTAGTCTTCGGAAGGAAACAAAACCAGCTTTATGCAAAACAACCACTTATATAGCTTTGAAGCCTCCGTCAGCATCGGGCCTATATCGCCCTACTAATTCTTGCGAGTACGTCGTACTCAGCCTTGCTTTGTTGATTATTGTTTGTTTCAGAGGAGGACGCCACCGAACTGGAAGGTGGGTTCTACGTTGACTTCGACGAGTAGTCTGGGGTTCCCAGGTGGCAGCTTGGGACGTCATGGAACAGGCTGGCACGGGATGTTTATCTGTAGGCCTCTTAGGCCATAATTTGGATCTTGTTGTTTAGACAACTTTAATTTGCTTCCGCTTGTTGTAATGATGGGTCAGTGACCTCTGATGTGTCATTTGCTATCTTTCTCAATTATATGAGTTGAACTATGATATCTTTGTGTCGTAGAGTCTGTGATGTGCCAGTTCGTTCCACAAGTCTCGGTCTCTTTACTATACATGGAAGCGATGTCTGAGCTTATGGCATGATTGAGGTGTTGTGTGCCGATGATCCATTCCGAGCACACCTGCCAAGGAGTATTGGCCTGGGATTGGTAAACCCAGTAACCCTCAATTGTGTAGCATGACCGGTTACACAACGTTCCACTGTATAGTTCTGGGGTCGGGGCGCTACATGCTGAGCCGCGGACGCTCTGCTTCCAAAGAGCCGGAACCATGAGAGACTCGCTCGCGTCATAAGGATTCTGAAGTAGCGACCAACGCCTGCTACTTGGATTATTGAACAAATACATGTAGCGAAGGACATGCTCGTCCTCCTCCCTAATACGGCGACGTACCACCTCCTCGGGGGCCGGCGCTCTGAACACATTCCGTGGCCAATACCACCAAAGAAGATCCGGATCGACGATGCGACCTGGATCCCTCACCAAGGTCCCCGCCCCGGAAGGTAGCCTCTCCCAGTGCCAGCCCGGCGGATGCCAGTCCCGGACATCGCCATCCGGGTTGATCAAAAGGGGCATCGGAAAGGCCGGCGCGAAGGAGAAGCAGCGCGTGGAGGAGAGACGGCGGCGCGTGGAGGAGGGCGACGGGTTGGCTCGAACCGGGGACGAGGTCGTGGGTATTTATGCCCAATTAGGAACAAGCACACGGATCGTGTGTTTCCTTCGAGCGTTTCTGAGCCGTTGGATCATCGGTGTGTTTCTTTCTGGCGCTTGTGAGCCGATCGATCAACGGGCATGTAGTATGTCCAGTCAGCATCAAGCACACGGATCGTGTGTTTTTCTTCGAGCGCTTGTGAGCCGTTGAATCAGCGGTGTGTTTCATTGGAGCCCTTGTGAGCCGTTGGATCAGCGGTGTGTGTTTCTTTTGAGGGGTGAGCTGTTGGAGCAGCAGAAAGAGTGAAGCGGAGCCGGCACGCTGCGCAAGTGGGCGCTCTCCTGCGCGCTGCTGCATGGCACTCACGAGCAGAAAGATAGAAAAAATAAGAGAGAAAAAATAAACAGAAAACATAAGAACGAAAAAATAAACAGAAAACATAAGAAAGAAAAAATAAGAGAGAAAAAACAAAAGCCCATTACTACCGGTTGTAATATATAGGGTCATGTGGCTGATCCAACACTGGTTTTGCCCATCCGGAAGCTTGCGCATCCGTCTCGCGTCGTCGTGAGCAGCAAATCGACCTTCGATCCAAGCAGCCGCAAGACTACTCTGATGATCTAACGACCGTCCCAAAAAGTGTTGGGAATGTTGTAGATCATCAGAGAGCCTTGCAGCTGCTTGGATCCGACCGAGGGGCATGGCTACCACTTCCACCACCACCACTCCCACCTCCTCGGCAACTCATCATTGTGTCACCCTAATCCAGTGGTTGGATTCAACCTACCCGAGGGCTTGTGTTTCCAACATCGTCGTTGTGTTGTCCTTATTCACCGACCTACTCTAAGTGGCTCCAATGGCTGGCCGACGAACAAGGAAAAACACAATAATGCCAGGGAACATGCCAGCGGGTAGGCTAAATCCAACCATTGGGTTCGGTGGCAAAGGTAGACGCTCGTTGTGTGCCGTTCGCTGCAGGGACGTCGCTATTTATAGGCGATTAGAAGGTGTACCTGTGGATGAGGTGGGAGTGCAGATCCAACAGCTCACAAGCCCTCAAAAGAAACACACCCCTGATCCAACGGCTCACAAGCGCTCTAAAGAAACACACGATCCGTGTGCTTCCGATCAAACGGCTCACAAGAGCTCGAACGAAACACAACTCTGATCCAACGGCTCACAAGCGCTCGAAGGAAACACACGATCCGTGTGCGCACAATCCAACAGCTCACAAGCACTTGAAAGAAACACAACTCAGATCCAACGTCTCACAAGCGCTCGAAGGAAACACACGATCCGTGTGCTTCTTCCACCGCTTCCCGCCTTCGTCTGCCGTGCATCGCTTCTTTGCCATGCGCCGTCGCACGGCAAAGAAAACTTTGCCGTTCGGCAAAGAGACGACGCACGGCAAAGATAGCGGCGCATGGCAAAGATAGCGGACGACGCACGGCAAAGAAGCAGGGACGGCAAACATTCCAACACACTTCCACACATATCCTAGGTCCACATGCAAGTTTTGGTGGGATTCCGGTGCTCCGGAGCTCATACCCCCCCCCGAAACAGCGTCTGTGGGCCACGGCGGTCTACCCCCCCTAGATTTCTCTGCGCGAGGTTCCACCAACATACTTTTTCATAGGTTTAGGTTTGTTTAGGCATTAGACAAATGGAAAACCAGGTTTGGTACCCTTTGGCACATTCTAGCCTCCGGTATAGCCGCAGCGGGACACTTCAGCCCACACATCCAGTAATCTTCTAAGTGTTATCGCCGAAAGTGAGGAAGGTCACACCGGGGAGCTATGCCTTGCACCATTTGGTGGATCACACCTTCCAGCACACTACCACACATATCCTAGGCCCACGTGCAAGTTTTGGTGGGATTCCGGTGCTCCGGAGCTCATTCCCCCCGAAAACGGCGGTCTGTGGGCCACGGCGGTCTACCCCCCTAGATTTCTCCGCGCGAGGTTCCACCAACATACTTTTTCATAGGTTTAGGTTTGTTTAGGCATTAGACAAATGGAAAACCAGGTTTGGTACCCTTTGGCACATTCTAGCCTCCGGTATAGCCGCAGCGGGACACTTCAGCCCACACGTCCAGGAATCTTCTAAGTGTTATCGGCCGAAAGTGAGGAAGGTCACACCGGGGAGCTATGCCTTGCACCATTTGGTGGATCACACCTTCCAACATGCTACCACACATATCCTAGACCCACATGCAAGTTTTGGTGGGATTCCGGTGCTCCGAAGCTCATACCCCCCGGAAACGACGGTCTGTGGGCCCCCGGCGGTCTACCCCCCTAGATTTCTCCGCGCGAGGTTCCACCAACATACTTTTTCATAGGTTTAGGTTTTTTTAGGAATTAGAAAAATGGAAAACCAGGTTTGGTACCCTTTGGCACATTCTAGCCTCCGGTATACCCACAGCGGGACACTTCAGCCCACACGTCTAGGAATCTTTTAAGTGTTATCGGCCGAAAGTGAGGAAGGTCACACTGGGGAGCTATGCCTTGCACCATTTGGTGGATCACACCTTCCAACACACTACCACACATATCCTAGGCCCACATGTAAGTTTTGGTGGGATTACGGTGCTCCGGAGCTCATACCCCCCGGAAACGGCGGTCTGTGGGCCCCCGGCGGTCTACCCCCTAGATTTCTCCGCGCGAGGTTCCACCAACATACTTTTCCATAGGTTTAGGTTTGTTTAGGAATTAGACAAATGGAAAACCAGGTTTGGTACCCTTTGGCACATTCTAGCCTTCGGTATAGCCGCAGCGGGACACTTCAGCCCACACGTCCAGGAATCTTCTAAGTGTTATCGGCCGAAAGTGAGGAAGGTCACACCGGGGAGCTATGCCTTGCACCATTTGGTGGATCACACCTTCCAACACACTACCACACATATCCTAGGCCCACATGCAAGTTTTGGTGAGATTCCGGTGCTCCGGAGCTCATTCCCCCCGAAAACGGCGGTCTGTGGGCCCCCGGCGGTCTACCCCCCTAGATTTCTCCGCGCGAGGTTCCACCAACATACTTTTCCATAGGTTTAGGTTTGTTTAGGAATTAGACAAATGGAAAACCAGGTTTGGTACCCTTTGGCACATTCTAGCCTCCGGTATACCCGCAGCGGGACACTTCAACCCACACGTCCAGGAATCTTCTAAGTGTTATCGGCCGAAAGTGAGGAAGGTCACACCGGGGAGCTATGCCTTGCACCATTTGGTGGATCACACCTTCCAACACACTACCACACATATCCTAGGCCCACATGCAAGTTTTGGTGGGATTCCGGTGCTCCGGAGCTCATACCCCCCTAGAGGCCCCCCTCGAGTGCGCGTGTGGCGGGTGCAGGTAAGGTCTCCTCTGGCGTGGTGTCGGAGCTGTGGAATTTCCAGAAAGGTCGGAAGGCAACGATGAAAGAGGTGTTGCGGTACATCTTCGAGCAAATGGAGAAACCGGGAAAGCGCAGGAAGGGGTCGATGAGCTAAATGATGACCTAGCTAAGTGACACTCTTTGCCGTGCGGGGGCGCACGGCAAAGGTGAAGGTGCATGACAAATCGGCTCTTTGCCGTGCGCAAGCGCACGGCAAAGAGCTGATTTGCCGTGCACCTTCACCTTTGCCATGCGCTCCCGCACGGCAAAGAGCGTCTTTGCCGTGCAAATGTTTCGCGCGCACGGCAAAGAGCTGTCCGAACCCTACCTGCACCCGCCACACGCGCAGCTCGATCCCCTCTCGATCTAAAATTTTGCCTCCCCCTCGCGCGCGCGCCTCCCTCCCCAGCTCGCACGCTGCCGGCCGCCGCCTCCCCTGTCCCTCCCCAGCTCGCCGCNTGGTGAACCGCCACCTTTTGTCAGCTCCGGGCACGGGCACACGGCGAGCTCACGTCGAGGAGCGAACTAGGGGCGCGTCCATGAATGTGGGCGGTGACAAGAGCAAGGACGGCGGAGAGTGGTATGGTGGTCGTGGCCACTGACTCGATGGTGGCACCGGCACAGGCAAGGCGGGAATAATGACGATGCTGATCAACGGCAACGTGCAGGTGATCAACAACACCGGCACATCCCGCAGCGGCGCCCACCCCGTCCTGCACCTCAAGCTCTCCACCATGTCCACCAGCAAGGACAAGCAGAAGCACGCCGGCGGCGGTAACAAGGCTGCTCCTGCCGGAATGAAATGAGCACCATCGCCGGCTGATCAGCGCGTCTATCTGTACGCGGGCAGTCTATCATTACGGGAAAAACTGGCACTGCCGTGCAGCGCCTCTTTGCCGTGCGGCCTTCGATAAGGCGCACGGCAAAGGGAACATGCACGGCACATAACAAAGACGACGCACGGCAAATAAATCCGCTCGGCAAAGAGAACAATCAGCGCACGGAAAAGAAATGGTGGACGGCAAAGTTCTACCGAGACGCACGGCAAAGCGACCACGCACGGCAAAGAGAAAATAAGGCGCACGGCAAAGGGAGAACGCACGGCAAAGAGCCTTTGCCGTGCGGGGAGAACGGGCAACCTTTGCCGTGCGTGTTTGTCTTTGCCGTGCGCCTTGTTGTATTTTTTTTATTTCATTATTGCACTTAATTTAATACTTATAGTTATTCTTTTAATATATGACAAGTATTACATCTTAAGACAATGTGTGTATACCCATACTTTTGCATTATGACAAGTACTCTACGTCTTCAACCCCCCTCCCCCCGGCCCCCCAACATATTAGGGTTTCGGAGCTAGCTGTGTTTGTGGAATTCTGGCACGTGTTATCGCCCGAACATGAAGAAAGTCACACTTCCACACATATCATATGTCCAGATGCAAGTTTTGGTGGGATTCCGATGCTCCGAGGTCATTCCCCCCACCCCACCACTGCACCCCCGAAACGGCGGTCTGTGGGCAACGGCGATCTACCCCCCTAGATTTCTCCGCGTGAGGTTCCACCAATGTACTTTTCATAGGTTTAGGTTTGTTTAGGTATTATACACATGGAGAACCAGGCTTGGCACTAATTGGCACATTCTAGCCCCCGGTATAGCCGCAGCGGGACAGTTCAGCCTACACGCGTCCAGAAATCTTCTAAGTGTTATGACCCGAACGTGAGGAAGATCACACCGGGGATCTATGTCTTGCACCATTTGGTGAATCACACATTCCAACACACTTCCACACATATCATACAAAAACAACTTCGGAACGAAACAAGACGCCTAGAGAAAGAGGAACAACATATGAAAAAAACATAGGTGGGATACACACACAACACTCAACATAGGTACTCAACATAGATGAGAACACACACAGTACTCAACATAGGTACTCAAACTAACTACGAACAGGTCCTAAGCCACGCGGTGCTGAGCCGCGGACGCTCTGCTTCCAAAGAGCCGGAACCATGACAGACTCGCTCGCGTCATAAGGATTCTGAAGTAGCGACCAACGCCTGCTACTTGGATTATTGAACAAATACATGTAGCGAAGAACGTGCTCGTCCTCCTCCCTAATACGGCGACGTACCACCTCCTCGGGGGCCGGCGCTCTGAACACATTCCGTGGCCAATACCACCAAAGAAGATCCGGATCGACGATGCGACCTGGATCCCTCACCAAGGTCCCCGCCCCGGAAGGTAGCCTCTCCCAGTGCCAGCCCGGCGGATGCCAGTCCCGGACATCGCCATCCGGGTTGATCAAAAGGGGCATCGGAAAGGCCGGCGCGGAGGAGAAGCAGCGCGTGGAGGAGAGACGGCGGCGTGTGGAGGAGGGCGACGGGTTGGCTCGAACCGGGGACGAGGTCGTGGGTATTTATGCCCAGTTAGGAACAAGCACACGGATCGTGTGTTTCCTTCGAGCATTTCGGAGCCGTTGGATCAGCGGTGTGTTTCTTTCTGGCGCTTGTGAGCCGATCGATCAGCGGGCATGTAGTATGTCCAATCAGCATCAAGCACACGGATCGTGTGTTTCCTTCGAGCGCTTGTGAGCCGTTGGATCAGCGGTGTGTTTCATTGGAGCCCTTGTGAGCCGTTGGATCAGCGGTGTGTGCTTCTTTTGAGGGGTGAGCTGTTGGAGCAGCAGAAAGAGTGAAGCGGAGCCGGCACGCTGCGCAAGTGGGCGCTCTCCTGCGCGCTGCTGCATGGCTGAGGACGATGGCGACCAGCTGTCGGCACTCACGAGCAAATAGATAGAAAAAATAAGAGAGAAAAAATAAACAGAAAACATAAGAAAGAAAAAATAAACAGAAAACATAAGAAAGAAGCTTGCGCATCCGGAAGCTTGCGCATCCGTCTCGCGTCGTCGTGAGCAGCAAATCGACCTTCGATCCAAGCAGCCGCAAGACATCTCTGATGATCTAACGACCGTCCCAAAAAGTGTTGGGAATGTTGTAGATCATCAGAGCGCCTTGCAGCTGCTTGGATCCGACCGAGGGGCATGGCTACCACTTCCACCATGGAATCTGAATGATTTGTATTCGGTCGATGAACTGAAGGATTTCTAGATAGAACAAAACACACGGTATCACCTGCATACAACCCTACTGTGGCTAGAGAGTGCCCGCATATCAAATGCACCGTAGGGCGTATGCAGGTGAAACCGTTTGATTTGTATTCGGTCGATGAACTGAATGATCAGAGCGCCTTGCCGTTGCTTGGATCCGACTGAGGGGCATGGCTACCACTTACACCACCAGCACTCCCACCTCCTCGGCAATTCATCATTGTGTCACCCTAATCCAGTGGTTGGATTCAACCTACCCGAGGGCTTGTGTTAGGGAACATGCCAGCGGGTAGGCTAAATCCAACCATTGGGTTCGGTGGCAAAGGTAGATGCTCGTTGTGTGCCGTTCGCTGCAGGGACGTCGCTATTTATAGGCGGTTGGAAGGTGTACCTGTGGATGAGGTGGGAGTGCAGATCCAACAGCTCACAAGCCCTCAAAAGAAACACACCCCTGATCCAACAGCTCACAAGCGCTCTAAAGAAACACACGATCCGTGTGCTTCCGATCAAACGGCTCACAAGAGCTCGAACGAAACACAACTCTGATCCAACGGCTCACAAGCGCTCGAAGGAAACACACGATCCGTGTGCGCACAATCCAACAGCTCACAAGCACTCGAAAGAAACACAACTCTGATCCAACGGCTCACAAGCGCTGGAAGGAAACACACGATCCGTGTGCTTCTTCCACCGCTTCCCGCCTTCGTCTGTTGTGCATCGCTTCTTTGCCATGCGCCGTCGCACGGCAAAGAAAACTTTGCCGTCCGGCAAAGAGACGATGCACGACAAAGATAGCGGTGCATGGCAAAGATAGCGGACGACGCACGGGAAACGGCGGTCTGTGGGCCCCCGGCGGTCTACCCCACTAGATTTCTCCGCGCGAGGTTCCACCAACATACTTTTTCATAGGTTTAGGTTTGTTTAGGCATTAGACAAATGGAAAACCAGGTTTGGTACCCTTTGGCACATTCTAGCCTCCGGTATAGCCGCAGCGGGACACTTCAGCCCACACGTCCAGGAATCTTCTAAGTGTTATCGGCCGAAAGTGAGGAAGGTCACACCGAGGCTATGCCTTGCACCATTTGGTGGATCACACCTTCCAACACACTACCACACATATCCAAGGCCCACGTGCAAGTTTTGGTGGGATTCTGGTGCTCCGGAGCTCATACCCCTCGGAAACGGCGGTCTGTGGGCCCCTAGCGGTCTACCCCCCTAGATTTCTCCGCGCGAGGTTCCACCAACATACTTTTTCATAGGTTTAGGTTTGTTTAGGCATTAGACAAATGGAAAACCAGGTTTGGTACCCTTTGGCACATTCTAGCCTCCGGTATAGCCGCAGCGGGACACTTCAGCCCACACGTCCAGGAATCTTCTAAGTGTTCTCGGCCGAAAGTGAGGAAGGTCACACCGGGGAGCTATGCCTTGCACCATTTGGTGGATCACACCTTCCAACACACTACCACACATATCCTAGGCCCACGTGCAAGTTTTGGTGGGATTCCGGTGCTCCGGAGCTCATACCCCCCGGAAACGGTGGTCTGTGGGCCCCCGGCGGTCTACCCCCCTAGATTTCTCCGCGCGAGGTTCCACCAACATACTTTTTCATAGGTTTAGGTTTGTTTAGGCATTAGACAAATGGAAAACCAGGTTTGGTACCCTTTGGCACATTCTAGCCTCCGGTATAGCCGCAGCGGGACACTTCAGCCCACACGTCCAAGAATCTTCTAAGTGTTATCGGCCGAAAGTGAGGAAGGTCACACCAGGGAGCTATGCCTTGCACCATTTGGTGGATCACACCTTCCAACACACTACCACACATATCCTAGGCCCACGTGCAAGTTTTGGTGGGATTCCGGTGCTCCGGAGCTCATACCCCCCGGAAACGGCGGTCTGTGGGCCCCCGGCGGTCTACCCCCCTAGATTTCTCCGCGCGAGGTTCCACCAACATACTTTTTCATAGGTTTAGGTTTGTTTAGGCATTAGACAAATGGAAAACCAGGTTTGGTACCCGTTGGCACATTCTAGCCTCCGGTATAGCCGCAGCGGGACACTTCAGCCCACACGTACAGGAATCTTCTAAGTGTTATCGGCCGAAAGTGAGGAAGGTCACACCGGGGAGCTATGCCTTGCACCATTTGGTGGATCACACCTTCCAACACACTACCACACATATCCTAGGCCCACGTGCAAGTTTTGGTGGGATTCCGGTGCTCCGGAGCTTATACCCCCCGGAAACGGCGGTCTGTGGGCCCCCGGCGGTCTACCCCCCTAGATTTCTCTGCACTAGGTTCCACCAACATACTTTTTCATAGGTTTAGGTTTGTTTAGGCATTAGACAAATGGAAAACCAGGTTTGGTACCCTTTGGCACATTCTAGCCTCCGGTATAGCCGCAGCGGGACACTTCAGCCCACACGTCCAGGAATCTTCTAAGTGTTATCGGCCGAAAGTGAGGAAGGTCACACCGGGGAGCTATGCCTTGCACCATTTGATGGATCACACCTTCCAACACACTACCACACATATCCTAAGCCCACGTGCAAGTTTTGGTGGGATTCCGGTGCTCCGGAGCTCATACCCCCCGGAAACGGCGGTCTGTGGGCCCCCGGCGGTCTACCCCCCTAAAACGGCGGCACACCAAGATTTCTCCGATCGAGGCTCCACCCCCTATGGTTTTTAAAAATAATTATAAGTACATTATAAAATAATTTGGAAATAAAACTAAATATCAATAACAATAGAAATATTGGAAATTAAAAAAAAACATCTTTGCCGTGCGTAGGTGCACGGCAAAGGAAGAGGCTGCACGGGAAAGATTTGTTTGCCGTGCAAATATGCACGGCAAAGTAGGTGCTGCACGGCAAAGGTTTGGTGGCGCACGGCAAAGGTTTAGTTGCACGGCAAAGCCCAAAAGCGCACGGCAAAGAAAGTTTGCACGGCAAAGGCGCGGGGAAACCCTAGACCTTGTCCCGACCAGGTGACCCCTGGCCATTTTAATTTTCCCACGCGCGCGCGTCCTGCCCCTGCCTCGCCGCCCCCCGCCGGCCTGCGCCGGCCCCTGCCTCGCCGCCCCCGGCCTGCGCCGCCCCCTGCCTCGCCGCCCCCCGCCGTCGCCACCTCGCTGCTCCCCGCCGGCCTGCGCCGTCCCCTGCCTCGCCGCCCCCCCCCCCGCCTACGCCGCCCCCCGTCGTCGCCACCTCGCTGCTCCCCGCCGCCCCCCGCCGGCCTGCGCCGCCCCCTGCCTCGCCGCCCCCCGCCTGCGCCCCCCCCCCCCCCGTCGTCGCCACCTCGCTGCTCCCCGCCGCCCCCCGCCGGCCTGCGCAGCCCCCTGCCTCGCCGCCCCCCGCCTGCGCCCGCCTCGCCCCTGCCGGCCTGCGCCCGCCTCGCCTCCGCCTCGCCGTGGTGCCGGCCGGCTCAGCTGGGTGAGCTCGGCCACTCGCCCGCACTGATCCGAGGTACTCTCTCTTTTTCTTCTAAATTTGTATGTTAATTAGTTAGGGTAGATTAAGGATTTAGGGCAGAATTTAGGATAGAATTTAGGCTAGAATTTAGGATATATACCTCTGCTCCATGGTTGTTGTTAGTCTAAGATACAATTTTTTTTCTTTTGTGCCAGTTGTGTTGTGCATGGTCAATATAGACTTTAGTCTACTGTATTTTAAACATGTTTCCGAAGATCAAAATAAATTTAAAAAAAATGTTCTCGCATAGTCCATACTGGGAGTTATAACTTTTATATGAGTAACATCAAGTCCATATGGTGCATTTTGTTGTAGATGAATCAATGTTGACTATAAAACAAATGTACCGAAAACATGCGAATAGTGGCTTCACTTGTGCACTCACGGTCAGAACTTGAAAATGGAACCATAAAAATAATCGCCTCTTGTCTATTTTGTATATCACCTAATTAATTGAATGTGTGGGATTAAATTTAAATTTTTGTCCCTATTCCATTTAATTTTGATTACCTTGTTCCTCCTTGTTAAATCAACATTTAATTTTTCAGGTGATGTTTCGGGGTGGAGACGGGGGCCGACGTTGTCGGGCTGTTTGAGGAGCGTTGCTCAGAGGGACCGTTTTTCCGGAGGGTCGTTGGTCTTCTTCGCCGGCCGTTGATCACGCTTCGAGGGTGAGAATCTGTTCGCCTCTTTTGTACCTAGGTTTATTTTTGTGTCTAGATCACCAAGTATGTCGCGTTACCTAGGCGTCACTTCCCGGTCGTAAGGGTTACGCGGATAAATATGCATTAGTGGTCTCGCATATTATGAACCGTAACTCTTACGACATTTATCGGGACAGCCGGCGGATGCGTAGTTGGGTACGTTCTCCCCGCTCTACCTCGATCCGAGACAGGATTTCGGCAGCGCCTCCCCGTTGTTCTCCGGATGCACATCCCTCTCGGCTTTTTGCCGAGACGTGTATCGGGAGAACAGCGGGGAGGTGCTGCCGAAATTCTGTCTCGGGTCGGGGTAGAGCAGGGAGGACGTACTCAATCTACGGATCCGGCGGCTGCTAGGAGCCCACCTAGTAGAGATGTAGGTTGATGCATGCGTTAAAAAAATTAAACTATGATGCATTTAATTCCTATTTATATAAATGCTATGTTTGTCTGTTTTGGTGCTGAATAAAGGATGGATAATCGTGACTGGATGTACGATGGCAGAATCAGTCCGTGGAACTATACCGATGAATGGCTAGAAAAGACAGAGCAGTTCGTGAACAGTGCGTTTGACATCCGTAGCAAACCCAGAACAGTTTTCTGCCCTTGTAGTAAGTGCGATAATGAAAAGCCACAGAACAAGGAAACTCTGAGTAGTCACCTGCTCAAGTTTGGGTTCACACCGTCCTACAAGATTTGGACTTTCCATGGAGAAAAGGCCAAAAAACGTGCTAGGAAGGAGGTGCGGCAGATTCGGCAGATTCATCCTAGGGGAGAATATGATACTGGGTTTGATAGGTGCTTAGAAAACTTGGCTAATGCTAATGTGCCTGAAAGCCCTCATGTAGAGGCGGAGACATCTCAGGATGCAGAGACATGTGAGGAGCCGGAGGAAAACACAAGGCAATATTATGAGGCTTTGTTTGCTTCGCAGAAACCCCTACACGAAAATACAGATGTTACCCAACTAGATGCTATAGCTCGCCTTATGGCCTTCAAGTGCCGCAGGAACTTGTGCAGAGATGGGTTTGATGAGCTTCTGGTCGTCATTGGCAGCATTCTGCCGAAAGGGCACCTCTTGCCGCAAAACTTTTACTATTCGACCAAATTGCTCAGTGACCTTAAGATGTCATCTCAGCAGATACACGCTTGTCCAAAGGGATGCATGCTATTCAGAGGGGAGCATGCTGACACAAAATATTGCATCAAATGCAAATCCTCTAGGTACTTTGAGGTTGACACCAATGGTGATGGTCAGAAGAGGCAGACCACGATTGCCAAGAATATCCTCCGGTATCTTCCAGTCCTGCCGAGGATCCAGCGGCTCTTCATGACCGAGGATACTGCCCAGCAGATGAGGTGGGCCGTAGAAGGAAACAGATACACTGACAAGATGATACATCCGTCGGATGGTAGTGCATGGAAGAACTTTGTCAAGAAGTATCCACTGAAAGCCGGTGACTCGAGGAGCGTAGCAGTTGCGATATCAACCGATGGGTTCAATCCATATGGTATGTCGGCTGCAGTATACAGTTGTTGGCCAGTGTTTGTAATTCCCCTGAACCTCCCCCCTGGCGTCTGCATGAGATCAGAAAATATGTTTGTGTCGATGATAATCCCAGGGCCGAAATACCCGGGTAAGAACATGAATGTGTACCTGGAACCGCTGGTGGATGATTTGCTTCGTGGCTGGGAAGGTCGTGGGATCCGAACATATGATGCATCAAAGAAGGAGTACTTCGATATGTATGTCTGGTACCACACCTCACTGCATGACCTGCCAGCACGTGCCTTGTTCTGCGGGTGGTGTACACATGGGAAGTGGCCTTGCCCAGTGTGCAGGCAGGCTGTGCTTTTCTTCTGGCTGGACAAGGGAGGCAAGTATTCCTGCTTTGATGAAGCTCGACAGTTCCTTGAGCAGAATCATCAGTACAGGAGTGATGTAAAGAGTTTCAAGAAAGGCCGTGTTGTCCATGACCCGAGGCCAATTCCGAAGACCGGAAAGGAAATCAAGGCCGAGTTAGAAGCTCTCCAGCCTAAGCCCGATGGAAATGGTTTCTTGGGATATGGGGAGACACACCAATGGACCCACAAGCCGTGCTTATGGAAGCTCCCTTACTTTGAGGATCTCGAGCTCCCGCATAACATTGATACAATGCACACCGAGAAGAATATCAGTGATGCATGTTGGAGCACCATCATGGACACTGAGAAGACGAAGGATAACATAAAGTCTCGACTTGATCAAGAAAAATTGTGTGATAGACCAAAGTTGAACATGCAGCCACCTCATGGCGCCAAAAAAACGTGGACTAAGCGACAAGCTCCGTTCTCCCTCACAAAGGCCCAAAAAAGGGAGGTCTTCCATTGGATGAAGCACTGTTTGTTTTTCCCTGATGGGTTCGCAGCCAACTGGATGAGGGGTGTGAACATGGAAACGTTGCGAGTACAAGGACTCAAGAGTCATGACTACCACGTATGGCTTGAGCGGATAATGCCGGTGATGATTCGAGGCTATGTCCCTGAGCAGATTTGGCGAGTGCTGTCGAGGTTGAGCTTTTTCTTCCGCCAGATTTGTGCTAAGGAGTTAGACACTAAAGTGATTGAGAAGCTAGATAAAGATGCACCCAAGTTGCTTTGCGATCTTGAGAGGATCTTTCCTCCAGGGTTCTTTAATCCGATGCAACATATGATCTTGCACCTCGCGGACGAGTGTTTAAAGGGGGGGGGCCGAATTGGGGTCGTTGGCAGTATCCGCCCGAGAGAGAAACACAAAGGCTTCGTAAAATGACAGGCAATAAATGCAAGATCGAAGCATCCATAGCCGAGGCAGTCCTTAACGTGGAGGTGGCGAACTTCACCACTAAGCACTATGATCCGAACATTCCCACAAAGCACAACCCGGTCCTCCGATACAATGCCGCCAACACTGAAGATGTACCCAAGCTCAGCATCTTCATAGGGCTTGGTGGCAAGTCAAGTGGTCTGAAGACGTACAAGACGAATATACATGAGCGGACCTTGATCCACTCGTATGTCTTGAACACCATGGTGAAGTGAAGCCATACATCCAGTAAGTGCTAACCATTTAGTTATTCGCAAACATTCACTCGTATGTTCGTGGCTAACTCTTCCTCTTTTCATTGGTATAGAACATTCACGGCTAAATATTGGAAGTACCAAAGGGAGCCTACCCCGGAAGAATCCAAACATATTTTCGAAAAGGGCGGCGGTCTCGGTTTCAGTAGCTGGTTCTGTGGTTTGGTACTATTCTATCCAAATTTGCTTGCACTGCCGACATTTATCGGTCATTTCTCGTTCTAAGCTTCTCGTGCTAAACTTGTAGGCAAGAACTGACAAAGAGATGAAGCCCGAGCTAAGAAAAATTGCTAGGGGCTTTAACCATTCCGTCGACACGTTCAATTCTTATGACGTGAACGGGTATCGCTTCCAGACCCATGAATACACAACAAGCCGTCCCAACGCGAAGACAATAAATAGCGGGTTGGTGTGTCAAGGTGATGATGGACTCCATTACTATGGAAGAGTCGAGGGTATATACGAGCTGAATTACGGGTTTGATAAAGGGCTAAATCCCGTCGTATTCAAATGCCATTGGTTCGACCCACGTCGGGTGAGACGGGATCCTGAAATTGGATTGGTCGAAGTTGAAAGAAGCTCTGTTTATAAGGGAGAGGATGTGTACATTTTGGCTACCCAGGCCTTCCAAGTATTCTATCTCCCGTACCCGTGCAAAAACCCGGCAAAACGTCTACAGGGATGGGATGTTGTGATGACGGTACCTTCACGCATTAGGCCGCCCCTGCCAAACAAGGACGATTACCGCCGCGTAGACCCCTCAACACAGAATGTCGAGTTTTATCAGGACGAAGGGCTCCCCGGTCATTTCACCATCGACTTGCCGGCCTTTGATGACATGGTCGTAGAGGTTGAACAAGAAGAAGATGAGGGCATAGAGGAAGATGTTTGTGACAAGGAAGACCTGAGTTTGCTCGAGGCGTTCAAAGCAGGCGTTGACCTCTATCATGGACAACCTCCAGCTGGTTTCATTGATGATTATTGGTTCGCCGAGCCTGATGGCGATGACGAAACATGTGATCCAATTACCGATGTCGACACAGGCTACTGATTGTAATAACTCTATGTAGTAGATGATTATGTAGTAATAACTCTATGTAATAGTGATAGTCGAGCTGGTGTATCTGTAAGAACTCTGTGCTATGTTTGTGAGAACTCTTTGCTATTTTAATTATTGTTGCTTTTACTAATGTTCATCTATTTGCATTATTGTTGCTTTCACAAATATTCATGTATTTATATCTTTGTTGCTTTACAAATATTCATCTTTTGACATTGCGTACTAATAAACCACTCTTTTCATTGTGTTTGCAGGTGATACAAACATGCCAAGAGGAGTAGGCAAGGCCGTTCGGAAAAAGGTCAAGAACTTGACTGAGCTTGTGACCAAGCCGAGTGGTTCCCGTAGGAAGAATGCGACGCGGGAAGAAACTCCTCCCGCTGCTTCTCCTAGCCCCCCTCGTCGAGCACGTAGGAAGAATGCGACGCGGGAACCTCCTCGTAGCCCTTCTCCTAGCCCTCCCCTAGCTGAGGATGATGTGGACGACGCGGATCTCGGAGGTGGGGAGGCCTCCCAGCACTCGGGTGGGGAGGAGGCGGATCTCGGAGGTGGGGAGGCCTCCCAGCACTCGGGTGGGGAGGACGTGGAGGAGGACGAGGAGGACCTCTCGGAGGAGGAGGATGAGGGGCTGGGGGGGTTACCGTTTGAACCTGACCCATCCCTAGCTTGGGAACCGCCGGAGGAGGAGTACGTTGCTCCCGAGGAGAGGCTGCGGCCACGTGAGAAGGGGCCGTATCAGCGTGGGAAAACGACACTCCCCCACCGAAAGACTTGGTCCTATAGCGACTGTGTTCTCGCGCCCGGTGGAAAGAGGTAAAATGCTGATTTTGGCATTCCATTATCGAAATTTCATCATTATCGAATTTCTTATCACATACGTACTGATTTTGGCATTGAATTGTGCAGGTCATTCGTGTATGGTGACCCGCTGAAGAAGCCGTCACGTGCCTACTCGAACATCATTGGAGGACTACTTCGCAAGTATTTTCCTGGGCTTGTCAATCTCCCCACCGGTGGCCGCGACGTAGCTTGGAGTTGGAAGCACTACAGCTACGCGCCAGATCCTCACGGCAGGCACGAGAACATGCAGGAGGTGGTTGTACACCGTTTCTGGGTACGTGGCTTTTGACTTTTTAGCATTCAAACACTCGTTGGTGGACAATAGTTGCACTAATGCCCCTTGTTTTACCTATGTGCATGGTTGCAGCAATACTTCAAGAGGGCGGAGGGTGAGGAGCGTGCGTGCGACTTCATCTTACACGAGATTTGCAAGAGGAGGGTGACTGGCATGCACTACGAGGCACGTGTTCAGTGCGTCCGCAACTGGCACGCCGACCGCAAAATCCACATGTCTAAGGAGGACGCTCGGGATACGCTCATGGCACCGTGGCAGTACCTGCAGGTATTTGCATTTCTGTGTTATTGATTTCCTTATCGCCACGTAGTTTCTGTTGTAATAATGGGTCTATCTTGTGTATGTAGAACCCTCCTCAGTACGTCGGCACCGACCGCGCATGCTATATGGCGATGGTCATGTGGTGGACATGCCCCCAGTACCTCCAGAAGCACGAGGAGGGCAAGCGGAAGCGGGCAGAGATGCGAGGTGGATCACATATCCAAGGCAGCATCCCCCTCTCCCTTCACATGCAGGAAGAGGTGAGCAAATGGTTACTTCGTTCTTTGAGTTCACGTTATATATTGTTAACTCCCACTTCAGTTAATTACATGTTCTCTTTTGCAGGAAAAAAAGACAGGAGTGAAGCCAAATTTATTTGGCCTCATTAAAAAGATGAAGACCAGGAAGGCGCCGCATCCTCAGACAGGGTCCATGTGGGTCAATGAGCAAGCCGAGACCAAGTGTGAGGCGTATGTATCGAAGTTCAAGGAGGTGCGCGGCGAGTCCTCCGACCCATACACCGAGGACTTTGACGTTGAGGCTGCGATCCTTGCGGGACAAGGCAAGAAGCATGGCCAACTCTGGATTGGTGACGGGTGCGTCGACCCAATGACCGAGCCATCTCTACGCCAGGTCCGTAGAGGTCGTACTCGCGACCAGCCTCGGGTTGAGCCCCGGCCACGAGCTTCGGATCTAGCTGTCGAGCGGTTACGGGTATGTTCTTCCTCGGTCCTCTACGCTTCTTTACATGTTTTCCATTGCAATGTTAATGACATCGCGGCGACACAACGTAGGCGGACATGGAAGCCAGGGAAGAGAGATACCGGCAGGAGGCGGAGCAGCGGCAGAAGCAGCTGGAGGAGCAGCTTAGAGCGAGCCAGCAGCTGCAGATGCAGTTGCAGACACAGATGCAGCAGCAACAACAGATGATGAACTGGTTTGCGAACCAGACCCTTCTGACTTCTCCACCGGGGACGATTCCTACTCCTCCTTTCGCCTTCCCGTGGGTAAGTGGTTAACCTAATATCTCCATCATATTTCTCTTGTCTTATTGTCTAACCCAAACATCATATGCAGATGCAACAACAGACCGGTCAGAGCCCGGTGATACCGAACATGCAGCTCATCCAGCCACCTCAGACCGGTGAGAGCCCGGTGACACCTCAGATGACCTTCAACAATCCAAACATCGTCCGGAGCCTGACGCAGTTTGAAGGTGAGTTCTCCTACACTTGTGACCAACGCACTTCTAGGTTGTAGAATGACATCACACTTGTACCAAAAATAACTTGAAAATTGCATAATTTACTCTATTGTCTCACACTTGTTGGAAATTTAGCAATCTCATTATTTTTCTTTTCACCTAGTAGAACATGGTGGACAAGGAGATGGATCCGGACCATCACACAGTTAGCTACAATAAAGGTTAGTTCCTCTACATTGTTATGAAAAACCAAAGAGGTGCTAGCCGCAGCACAATAGTTCTTCTTCATCGAACCCTAGATTCAGAAGAAAAACATGAAGTTATCACCTCTGTTTTTAGCAATGACATGAAAATGTGAGCTGAACATTGTTATGAAAAACATGAAGCTATCACCTATGTTTTTAGCAATAACATCAACATGTGCATTTCTCTACATTCAGAGTTTCATACGATGGATTGAGTGGCAGAGTTAGATGAATGGAAGCTAGTGAGCTAGAAGATGTGGAGGTTGGGAAGGTTGCGCAACGCCACCCTAGTATGCATCACGCTCCGGGACACCTTCTCGCTGCCAGCCTCCAGCTCCTTGATGCACACCTCCAGCTCCTCCAGCCTCTCCGCCAACCGCCAATGCCTGACTATATTGATGTTTATATATGTACTCTAATGTTCAACTTGTATGGACTTTGATTGATTATGGTGGATTATGTTGGATCTTGTTGGGTGTGCTCAGATTGTCGCAGTTGCTTGCTCAGATTGTGTGTTATATTGGTGTTGAATTATCTGTGTATATATATTGTATTTAAACTGCAGGAATTAATGAAAAACAAATATTACCTGAAAAATCCCAGGGCCTTTGCCGTGCGTATGCGCACGGCAAAGGACCATTTGGTCGATTTGCCGTGCGCATACGCACGGCAAAGGCAGTGATACCTGCTGGCCTGGGTGTGCCTGGAGTGTTATTTGCCGTGCGTGCGGGGGGGAGGGCGCACGGCAAAGAGCGTCCTTTGCCGTGCGTACGGGGGGAGGGCGCACGGCAAAGCGCCTCGCACGGCAGATGGTGGCGGCGCACGGCAACGCCTCTCGCACGGCAGAGAGTGGTGGCAGACGGCGAAGCAAACGTCGCACGGCAAAGGGTTTGCCGTGCGTTTTGGTGGAGGCGCACGGCAAAGAACCCTTTGCCGGGCAAGGCTTTGCCGTGCGGCCTTTGCCGTCCGTCGACGCACGGCAAAGGCTTTGCCGTGCGTATATAGTCCTTTGCCGTGCATTTGGGCCGCACGGCAAAGCCAGAGTGTCCCGTAGTGGTTATCTCGTCGTTACACCCACCTATTTGGTTTGCGTGTGCCACATATATAGTATGCCACGCATGTTGCCGCCATATAACAACACCGTGGAAACAAACTTGCATATCATTTCTAAAACTAGCCTATATATAAAATTTCCCTTGTTATCTCATGGCATATGTGTGTGTGTGTGTGTGTGTGTGTGGGGGGGGGGGGGGCAAGGCCCTGGTTCCCCTAGCTCCGCCACTGATTGTAGCCAGTCCTTCTTTGTGAGTAATGACAATTACATGATCAAAATTATATGGCACCGAATCATCGTGTACAAGCGAGCGAGTAATCTTGCAAGAAACATCTATAGTCATAGCATACTCACAAGTTATCGCCCTCTGTAGGTATGGCGTGTCGTTGTTGCCTCCTCGGATGATAAAGCTACCTCAAAAGTCTTTCTAGTGATGCAAGTTGTGAGGTAAGACGATTAGGAAAAAGAAGTTGTGCTATCCGTATTTATTTAGGACCAACGGAAAAAAAAGTACGTATTTTTTGCAAAAATGTATCCCTGAGCCGCGCAACTGGGCCATCAGCCCGTTACTCGGCGGAGTTGCAGGGCTCGGCTACGGCCCATGTGGATATGAAAGCGCGAGAGCCCAAGCAGCAGGACGCTCTCGCACCAGCCGTCTCTAGCTCTAGCCCACAGCAGGAGCAGCAGACGACGGCGCACGCTCATGGCCGCCGCCGCCGCCGGAGTAGGGGGCCAAGCCCTCGGCCGGAGCAGCTTCTCGCGCGCCGCCTCGTCCAAGACCGCCTCCTCCTCGTCCTCGTCCACCGCCTCCGGCGTCAAGCTCGGCCCCAACGGCGCCGCGTTCGTCTCCTCCGGCATCCCCGACCTCGACGGTAAGCGTGTTCATGCTCTCAAGCCCCTCTCTTCATCCGCCCTGAGAAAAATTGACCGGAAGTTTTATCATCGAGCTTAGCTACATGGAACAGCATGAACGGACTAGAGGACTTGTCTTCAGTTCAAATCTTGCGTTTTGGGTGTGAACTGTGAATTAGATGATACCTTAACAAGTAGTGCAAATTACCTGCAATATCTTCTTCACCCACGTAATTCAAACGATTATTCTTACGGTCAGGAGAGTACAGAGAACGAATTTTTTTTTTTTTTTTTGGAGCTGAAAGAGAAAGTAATGCTGTCATGGAAGACTGCAGCAATGAGCACTGGTCAATTGGTGGCTTGGTGCTCACCAGAGGCAATCGTGCGTGATTTATCAACATTTTGTCGCAGGGATTCTGGGGGGCGGTTTCCTCCTCGGTTCGGTTGTGATGGTCATGGAGGACTCCGACGCGCCGCACCACCTGCTCCTTCTCCGGGCCTTCATGGCGCAGGGCGTCGTGCACAAGCAGCCCCTGCTCTTCGCGGGGCCTATGAAGGAGCCACGCTCGTTCCTTGGCGCGCTGCCTGCTCCGGTCGCGTCGTCCAAGGAGGATGCGCGGCAACGAGCGATGGCCGGCGGAGCAAGTAGCGATGGACGAGCAAGTGTATGTCCTGTGGACGAATGTGTTTCAGTGTTCTTATTTTTTGTATTGATCTGGATATGTTATTGTGCAGGATGAGGGTTTGAGGATCGCTTGGCAGTACAGGAAATATTTTGGGGATGAGAGGACTTCTGGTGCTGAACACAGAGGTCATACACTGGGACTTCTCTTTCTTTCGTTTCCTTGTGTGTTTATTGTGCAAAAGCAGATATTGCATTGTTGACAGCTATCGTCGTATTACCTATTATAGTTCTCTTGTATAAGCATCATTACTAGAACTGATATAAGTTGAGCTATCATTATTGTATCTCAAGACGTTTATGAAAAGAGCTGACCCGCTTAGCATTGTTGCAGACAACAAACAGGAGTTTAGCAATGATTTTGATTTACGGAAGCCCTTGGAACGACATTTACTTAATGCACAGCATATTGAATGTTTAAGCACTCAAGATGCAGACTCTCTTAGTGACCTCCAGGATCGTTGTTCCACTTTCATATCCAGATATCCAAGGTGAGCTTAATTGTTGGGTCTATGATCAAAATTGTTATTCTGGATGGACATCATCCAAAGGTTGCAGTACCTCGTTATCATGATTAGTTTACCGCAAGATGATGTTTATCGTTTAGTAACCACAAAAATGGACTTGGCTTAGATTTGATGGATTTTGCTGTATTTGTTGTGAACATCTCTTGTGTTTTCTACATGCAGAAAAGATGGTGGAAATCTGAATGCTGGGCGGATTGCCATACAGTCACTCTGTGCACCACAGTGTGGATACTTTGGGAAGGCAAGTAGTATTTGACTGAAATAATGTATGCCTCCTCCTTCCAAATTATCATAGATGTAGCAAATCATATTCATACACATTGCAGGACTGGGACATGGTCTCGTTTATCAGATCACTGAAGGCCATGGTGCGTGCTTCTAACACCGTAGCCGTTATAACATTTCCGTACACACTCCTATCAGATTCCTTCTGTAAGAGATGGCAGCATCTGGCAGACACGCTGCTGTCGATAAAAGCAATTCCAGGCAAGCCAAGCACTTACGAAATCTGTTTCTTGATTGCAACATTTTCAAATACCGGCCATATGTAGCCTAACTGTTCGTACCTTTGACCATTAGATGAGGACAAGGACTTGGCGAAACTCCTGACAGGATATCAGGATATGGTTGGTTTTCTGCATGTGCATAAGGTGGCACAGACCAATAGCCAGGTATCTAAGTCGTCGTAGGCTGACAGTCATAGCTGCTGTAAACAAATTTGCACTACCTTGTTTTGACGCCTTGTACATCGATGAGCAGGTTCCTGTGATACTAGAGGCATCCACGTTTTCTCTGAAGCTGCGAAAGAGGAGGTCGCTGGTGCTGGAGAGGTTGAATCAGGCCCCAGTGGACGGGTCGAGCGGCCCTTCGTCGGGCACATCAGGCGGTTGCTCCTCGTCGGCGCAAAGCTCACAGCTTGATTTCTAGCCGAGACGTTGGAGCTGCTATTTTTATAATAGACAGAGACAGGACGTAGCTCTGAAAGGCTCTTAGTTGTGTATTTGTTACTGAAGATACAACTTTTAGAGGTTGAGTTTGCAATGGATGCAGTTTAGCCTATCCATACCCATCTCATGTTCCATCATTCAGTTTTGGTGTATTACCACTTTGAGCATACCTGTATTCCGGAATGTTTAGGTTGTACTATATGATATGCCAGTGACAACAGATTGAGAAGATGACAGATAATTTCTTAAGATGTTTTTTTGACATCATAATTCCCAAAGATGGTTCTTGACAACAAATTGACAAATTTGCAGAAACATTAGGTAGCTGTAAATTAGGAATTAGGCATAAAGAAACATAACCACATGTTGTTGCATGCTTCTAAAAGCAGTTACATGGTCAGTCTCAGGCATGCTAAGTTGCAGAGGTAGACACATATTTACACAAGTTTCGACAAGGTAAAAGTTTCAGGCCTAAATATACACAGTACGATTTGTTTCAAGAAAGCCCCATCCACATGGATTTTGCGATTTTACCCAGAAGGTGTGAGACCATCTCCAAAAAGCATGGTCACTACAGGTGGAGGGCGCCACGCTGTGCTGGCACTGTTCTGCACTTCTTGCTGTTGAGACTTCTGATGATCGCCACCCTGGTTGGGGACGCTGGTGACCTTCCGACTCCTTGGCCTAGCGACGCCCTTGCCGACAAAGATACCTAGCTTCATGGCAGTGAAGAAACCTATCGCGATGAACAGAGGCCTCACCGCCCAATGGAAGTCCTCCAGGTGCTCGTACTTCTTCACAGCACCCTCGCACTTGTCGAAGCTCACCGCCTCCACCTCAGAAGGATCCGCCAAGCAGCTGCATACCTCCCCAAGGCTGAATTTACCAGGGAACTTCACGACAAGACAGCCGTTCGAGAGTATCTGCGAGATCCGGCCTGTAGCAAACCCTCCGCCTCTCTTCCGCTGCCACTCGAACCGGGGGCTTGGAACGTTGGCTCTCAGCCTCACAAACTGCCCAACACAGTAGGCTTCGGCCATCTGGAGGTCTGAATATTCCCCCTTCCAGAGGGTGTCCATTCCTATCAAAGCAACATACACAGTGCCAGTACGGTCGATGCTATGAAGAATTCCAACCTGAGACCGCCTCTTGTCCTCCTCCCTAAGCCGTACCCAGTCTCCAGCAGCGAAACCATAGGTAACCCTCTCCACTGCCGAGGAGCGGACCTTCAAAGGGTCATGTAGTCCAGGGACTCGCACAAGAATGTAGCCATCACGATGTCCATCTTCCTCCAAGCCAACTATGGTTCCATCAGGAATTTGCATTGTTTCAGGAATGCAAGAGGTTTTAAGCTTTCTTGAGCGGACCTTGTCACCGATTTGCAGTTTATCCTTAAAGTGTGACCAATTAATGCCAGCTGGCTGACTTGGCCTTTCTGTCCTTAGATTTTCAGAACTGTCCCAGTCAATGTTGTCGTAATCCACACCTTTTGCACTGAAGAAATAACACAATTTTTTTAGGGAAACATGCAGTGCTAAGTATTGCTTGGAACACGGTTGAAATAACATAGGAGATAACAAACAGATAATGACCATATATATAACATATACGACACGACTGAGAAAGCAGTACCTTTTTTCTTTACATATGTAACACAAAATTATATAAATATACGCATTAGGAATTCCTATTGTTTCTCCTAAAAAAGCATATGAGCATTAGAGAGAAAGGTACTGCTTAGGGACTGCATACTTCAGTATGTACAGTAGGGACTGCACATACTTCAGTACAACTTAGGGACTGCATATCGCAATATGAGCAGAAGTCTGAAAGAGCCGTGGTAAAATCACCATGTAATGGCAAATCAACTAAATCAAGTTGCTGACAATGCAGAGGTGGAAAGGAAGTTTAGCACGCTACCTTTCAAATGCATGCAATATATCTGACATCAAGGGGCGGTCTCGAAAGTCATACTCAAAGCAGCCAGAAAGGATATTCTCGACCTCCACAGGTAAACTGTACGGGAATATCGGTTTCTCTTTCTTCAGGACAACCAACTGATAAATCTCGTCAGGTGATTTGCCACGCCATGGCTGAATGCCACTGAACATCTCAAGGATGCTGCAGGCAAAACCCCATGAGTCTGTTTCGTAACTAATTGGACCTCTGATGTTTGGTTGCCACTGTTCTGGGGCCATGTAATTTGGAGTACCAAGTCTTTGGATAATGTCTGGATTAGGCAGTGACAGTCCAAACAGCAAGGATGGAATCCCAAAATCCCCCAGCACAGCATGGTCATGCTCATCAAGGAGAAAATTACAGGGCTTAAGATTTAGAACAAATATCCCCCTGGAGTGTAGGTCTAGCACACCACGAGCCAAATCAGCGCCATATCTGCAAGATACAAGAATCATAAAAAAATGCACTCAAGAAATTATCCTCTAAATAGAACATCATATGCATTCTGAGAGATCAGCAAGGCATTGTGTCTGCAGCAGCCCAGCACTAAGGTGATAAAGGATATCTGGCACTTAATCAACCAACTTTCAGCACATCCCTGGTTCTAGAAAGTTGGGAATTGCATGATTATGAGTCTTTCCAGCTAAATTATGGTATTGTTTCCTCTGAGGTAGACTGTATGCTAACGAAATAAGATGATGCATATATTCAGAACATGAAATATGTTTTCTGTGAAGACTTCCACCATACCTCAAAACATCTGACAAAGGAAGCCTTCCACCTTTAAGCCGAGCCATCTTGTCCCCAATGGATCCTTCATAGAACTTCATCGCTACACAAATCTGTATAACCATAAAACAAAACTGAACAACAATGCCACCTTTATTGCATATGTGATTCCAAACCACCAAGAAGGCAAGCACATACCCTTCCGTTCTGTGTCGACACGCCGTGTAGGAAGCAGACATCGCCTAGACCCTGGCATTTGCCGAAGATCTCGTCGAACCTCGCCGAGAACACCTGCAGCTGGTCATCCTTTACTGGGTGCAGCATCTTCACGGCAACCTCGTGGTACCGGTCGTAATCCTCCGTCCTCTGGTGGTGCGTCGCTATCCATACGTCCCCGAAGGGGCCCCTCCCTATCCGGTGCTTCAGGCTCAGCACACTCGGGTCGATCCATGGGCTTATCTGGCTCGGGCCGGAGAATACCGTCCGGTAGTGATCAGGGTCCTTCTCCAGAAGCATGTACTCAAACGATTCGGTGTCCGCAGGCTGGGACTCGGAGCCTGCCATTCCTGCAAAACAGAGATTCACCATTGATATCTCAACAGCAGGTACTGAACTGAAGCTTCTGTTCCCAGTGATCAATAAAAAAATCCTGCTTGTTAGGCACAGATCAATAGGAAACAACCAGAAACAAAATCCCCACTATAACATTGCTGCATGCTGCAGGGGAATGCACAAAAGTTCAACACACACTAGGTGCAACAATCTGTCGAAAAACGTAGCATTAAGGCTTTGAGTGTTAAGTTTCCCTCACTAATCAATGAGAATTTCTTGTTTCCTGGTCACATCTGAACACAGAACAATAATGAAAATCCTACTGCATCATGTAAACCCAGCTGTAAACTGGGAGCTTGGTGAGTGCAGGCTGCAGGGGAATGCTTAGAGATTCAGCACAGACATAGCAGGCGCGGATACAAGCACTCAATCACTCCAAAAAACGTAAGAATCACTCTAACTAATCTGTGCAGCAGCACGCAAGTCAATGGGCGAGCAAGAACCGCTCGACGAATCCGCCGAGAATCACTCACAAATCCGGCATAAAGGTACACTAGATTAAAGGGGTAAAGAACACGCATCAGCAGCGAATCCACATAAGAAGATACGGGACTCTCACCTGCTGTCTTCTCCATCTCTCTTCTTCCGCTTTTCCCCTTTTCTAAATCCTAAGTGATGTCGACGAATTGGTTCTGCTTGACAAGAACTACAGAAGTAAAGAAACCTAGAAATCGACTGCGGCTACAGCTCCTGGAGCGGTTCGCGGCAGACGGAGCCTGGAAAGCAACTGCACTGCATTCGTGGACGTGGAGGTGGAGTAGGGCTTGGGGAGGAAGAAGAAGAAGGGGAGGGGCGGCGGTTGAGCGGTGGAGAGCGGTTTATATGGGAAAAGATTTTCTGCGCTGGCTTTGCCCCTGCGCTTCCTTTTATGTGGTTTCACAACAACAAAAAACTCCTAAAAGAAAACTCAAATTTGATTTCAATTGTACTGTATTTTTTTTTTGAGAGAATCACATACTCCGTATTTCATTAATCGAGAATCAAGTTACACTAAGTAACATGTGGAAACTAAAAGACAGACCGGGATAAAATGATTATCCTGAATTTGCTTTATGAGTCGATGAATAGGTCTGCAGCACGCACCGAGGCACATGTCGCTGTGGCATGTCGACCGGGGGACGTCCCCGTGCTGTCTTGGACCAAGATTTTTTGCCTCTCATCGACGAAGTCGGAGAAGAGCGACAGATCCACCACCTCCGGACCAACATTCTCGCTCCAGAAGAACCACCTCACCCCCGCCGTCGGCGCCATCGTGGATAACCACGAACGCCAGCGACACACCGAGAAACTGATCTCGCCAGATCTGAAGAACGACGAGAAGACCAAGCTGCCTATCTGACAGACCGAGTAGCACAGGTTGCCATCAACTCCGATGCGCCACCGTGAAGGTCGCCGCCGGTGTGGGAGTAGAGTTGAGACAAATTTATTTGCCCAGACGCCGCTCCCACCACCCCAACAGCGCACCACAGCAGACAGATCCAAACCATAACTACTAGGCCAGAACGGAGGGATGAGATCCCCTCTCCCTCCGCTTGCCGCCCCGGCGACAGAAGGGAGAGGGGACCAGCGATCTGGCCGGTGGAGATCGGGAGGAAAAAGTTTCCGCCGCCGCTGACTCCTGGGGGAAAAGGTTTCGCTTGTACTGTGTATTCTTTGTGAAGGAGCATTAGAAAAAAAAATGAAAATACAGTTCACCCTTTCGAAATTCACTTTGGCACATGAGAGTATAGGCTTCTACCACCGAAAAAAATATTTTTACATGTCAAAAAATTTGAAAAACAATTTGGCATGTACAACTCGACATTGTATGTACGCATGACAAGTTTCTTCAAAAAAGACATTTTTTGTGTCCTCTGTTAAAAACATAAAAAAAAACTCGTGAAAAGCATTTTTAGCACCAAATTTGTCGTTTTATACCCGACAAAATATGTCGATTTTGCGTGAAACGACTTCATGAGCATATGAAATGTCGAGTTATACGTGCGAAACTTTTTGTCCAATTTTTTTGACATTTCAAAACTTTCTTAAAAATATTTAAAAAGGGAGCATGTGCTCCTGGGTGCCAAAACACCACCCCAATCTTTCCTCTCCATTTTCGCATGTCCCAAGACGTCTGCTCGAGTAGACGACCTAACCAGATCGGCTTCTATGTTGTCGTAGCACCACCTGTTCGACAAAGACACCCCCGACCCCCCTCGTGTATTTCACAGAGG
The DNA here is from genome assembly GCA_012064385.1 of Puccinellia tenuiflora. NCBI lineage: Eukaryota > Viridiplantae > Streptophyta > Magnoliopsida > Poales > Poaceae > Puccinellia > Puccinellia tenuiflora. The sequence goes on along the minus strand of QRDG01000473.1, from coordinate 3,778,889 downwards.
CAAAGGGAAACTTGTCCACTTGATCTCGTCGCTACATCGAGCGACACACACATAACCAAAACCAGAGGATACATTATTAACCACCGCTCGAAGGTGCGAAGTTACGGACAAGAGAGACCTACCTAATGCCCCAAGATAGGGTTAGCTACAACTCCCATCGGTCGACTAGGCCCCCCGCACACTCCCATTGGTGGAGCCAATGGAGGAGGCCACCGATCTACCCGCCCTCGTTAAGGCCTAGTATGGATTGTTTACTAACTTCACGGATCCTAAGATTAGTGTTATGAGCTCCGTAACCTCCCTCCTTGCTCGAGGTTTTATATCATTTCTTTCCCGACCTTAAGTCAAAGTATGTACTTAACTATCTTATTCTGATGAACCTATCTACCCCCTCCGTCCCTCCACCTCCTCCGCCCCACATGTTACAATCAAGTATAATGAAGCTCTATATAAGGGATATTCGCGTAAGGTCTCATATGAACTATCCTAGTCACTCTCAAAAGTGGTCTTCGTAGACTCCCTAAACAAGACCACTAACAAGTATGGAGGGACTTACTTTGTTTGCTTCTTAGTCAAGTATAAGTGGAGATTTCTAGCTCCCGAGCTCCAGCGATACCTTTTTTTATAAAGTAAAATAAAATTTATATTTACAAGTTTTGAAAAATCTGAAAAAAAACCCAGCATGTAGTCAATGATGTATCACGCAAATGGACAAAATCTCATTTTACAGTACTTTATATTCTGAGATACACAAAAATGTCAAATATGTAGATCTGATTAGACACACTTTCAAATATTCAAAATATACAAGATTTTTTCATTTTTGTGTAGCTCATAATACCAAGAATTTCACATTGTGATTGTGTAGGATGCATCATTGACTAGATCCAGGATTTTTTCAGTATTTTTTTTAAAACTTGTAAATATAGCATTTGATTTTTTTTAAAAAATAAAGGATAGCTGGACCCTCGAGAGCCAAATTGACTTTTCGGACAAATATGTCCTATGTGTCTCGCTTGAATATGAATGGTATTCATAATAAATAATTTAGTAGAAACTTCCGGCAGATTGCTCAAACCACGTTTTGTATCAAAATAGCCATGCCAAGTACACCATGACTCGAACGTCCGGTAGCAGGCTCTACACCGAATGCTGACTTTGGCAAACAATGTATTTGTTTTTTGGAGTGTCTAATTCTAAGTCGACTTAGATTTAACTAAATCTCAGTCACTTGCACACAGTTGCAAATCATGTGCAACTCATAGACCAGCACAAATCACGACACAAATCAAACGGTCAATTAGGCGACTGAGATTTAACTAATTCTCAGTCAGTTGCACACGATTGCAAACCATGTGCAACTCACAAATCAGTACGAATCACGACACAAAATCTAACGGTTAAGGAGGCGACTGAGATTTAGTTAATTTTCAGTCGACTTAGAATTAGCAAAACCGTTGTTTTTTAGTAGAAAAAAAGAAAACCGGTGTAGAAATTAATGGAAACCAAAAGGAAAAAATGGAAGAAAAAACCTCCTGAAAATTACCGAGAAAGGGACAAATCTTGATCCAAAGCCTACGGCACGAAAGAAATCCTACGCTACCACTGTTGCCGCGCTACAAACTTAGACAGGTCAACCAGAGAAAACCTGTTAGACACGCTAGTGCAAGACCAAAGTGCATAAATCTGAAGAAAAAAAAAACAGATTGAAATTCGTGTATCTCTTGCGTGGCCTAGCTAGGTGCCCAAAGTGGTAAAGAAGGTAGCTAAAGAGCACTTGTAAGCATTTGTTTTTAAAGCTGAGTACTTTTAGGTTGACTGTGCAGTATGGCAAGGGAATCGGGGATGGCAGCAGCCATCATTTCAACAACCAGATACCAAATACTGCCCCTCAGATCCATGATATGATCCTGTGGAATGTAATGCACTAGATTTAAAAACGCGGCTTGCCGCGCGCCACCATTTGATTCAAAAAATATTTTGCCCGTAATTCTCATATATTAATACAGATTACTGAGAATACAGTTAATATCTCACAGTTAATATCTCAGGCAGGAATATAAGCAACATAGAAAGATAATGACATATAAACGTTGAGACGATGTTTACAACACTGCTAATACATCCGGGTTCAATGATATAGTTGTTTACAAAAGACTGAACAATGCAGTGAAGTTGAACAATGTAGTAGTAGTAGTAGATTGGTACATAGGAGGTAAATAATACACCAGGTAAAATAGAATTGACCTCCCAGGAAATAATCTGGCTCCCGGCAGGCTGTTTAGTCTTGCCTGAGCAAGCAACCACCATTTGTTATAAGTCAAGAATGCATAAGACGGTGACCCGTGCTCATACAGACCTTCAATGGCCACGGTCACGGCTTGCCGTGCACCAGCCGCCTATGACAATGGTAATAGATTGGTAAAACAGTATGGTAAACATCATTATAGTTTAAATGCAAAGCACAATGCTCTTTCATACATAAACTTTACGCCCATTGGTCTTCAGGAGTGGTAGTCAGTTGATAGCACTATTGCAATCATCATTAATAGTGTTTTTCGAGCCAACAACCTCGATGCGGAGCACTCAGAANCTTGTCCATAGAGAATTGGCACCTTGGTTTCATGGTCAGATGCTAGTAAAACCGGCAGTAGTACCACAAAGTGAAGGACCTTGACAAGTACTCCCATTAATTAAGTTAGATTCGGTACAAGGAGAAGAGAAAGGTAGGGATGAGAAAGGAGAATTATCCTGAGTGTACACAAGTTTTACTTTGAAACAACAAAGAGTAAGTGTACACAATCTAGTGCATTTTCTCTTTACTTTTTTCCCCAAAAAATGTGTGACCTGCTTTCCTTCCCTTTTATCCCTGAAAACCCTGAAAGCCAAAATCAAAGGGAGGCTTGATCGATCGATTTTACCAAGATAAGTATGTATGTCGACACGGTAAGCAGAAATATGTAAACAATCTTGATTGCGCCTGAAAGAGCCTTTGATCTGGAGTCCATGACAAGAGAGGAATCTGATCATGCCACCATGCATACCGTCGCTGTCTCGCTACTGAACAACTGAACAAGCTAAGCTGACCGTTCATGAAAGTAGAAGTAGGCCGAAAGAAATTAGCTAACACTTGCCGTGATTTCGCCGTGTCGATCTCCGTTTTTCCTCCAAGATCATTTTTTTGTTTGTATGTGCATGTACGTGCGGCCAGCAGCGGCGCCAGACGCCACACTCTTCAGCAACAGGTAGAGCTAGCTTCTCTGCCAAGACACTGCAATGCTCTGCTTGCTTGCACGCTTCTGTAAATTAATCTGCAGCTAAATGTCACCGGTACTGTATATTAAATTAGTAATCCCGAGAGGTTCGTGATTAATTAAGTACACACAGACCATAGAGTGCAGATGGATCTACATAGAACATGCAAGTAAATCTACATAGAAGATTATGACGAAAACATAAACATGGTGAGCGTTCTGGTGAGCTGCTGAAAAAGGTCTTGGATCCGGGTCTTGAAATAAAGCAGGAATCTTGAACACAGTCTCCAACTGGAATCTGCACCATTTGATTATCTGTCTTCTGATCAGGGGGCACCAGTGGCCCATACACCATCTCTGTAGACCTCCTGAAGATAGACAGGCAGATGAAGATGGCATTGCTTGTTCACCCATATGCAACTCTTTTTCTGCTAGCTGGCCGGTGAAATCGATCGACTGTATGTGTTAAAACCCATGCAGATACTCCCTCCTATTCATAAAAAGTGTCGCCCACTTAGTACAAAGTTTATACTAATTTAGTATAAAATGAGCGACATTTTTTATGGATCGGAAGGAGTAGTATACATCATGCTTTTCTTCTCAATTGCAGCGCTTCTTTGTTTGAAAAAGAATAGGTTGTGTATATCTTCCGAACTGCTAGATAACTCGGTGGAATGGTTAATTAGCCTCTAATTTGTCCGTATACAGACAGCCCCAGTACCTATCAGACCTAAGAAAGTCCCCCTCGCAAACTAGGAGGTTTTCTCAACTCTACACGTTTGTGCATAGCGGACAAGCCTCGAGGCGGCGGCCACGTAGACTCAGATAGTCGGGTTCAATCTTGTCATTCGCACTCGAGTCATATTGGTTTAAATAAAATCATTCATGATGATTCTTGTTATCAAAACAATAAAGGCTCAATACGTACTGATATCCATTAATTAGTGTATTAATACCAAATATAAGGAAATCTATTGATAAATTCTCATTAAACTTTATAAGGATACAGAATAAATATTTGGATTTCTCTGCAGCAATAACTAGCATATATACAAAAATCGTGTTATGCCATATATTGCAATATATTTCATTATTGCAGTGGAATAATTAATATCGGTAGCTAATCTACTAATTAATGCGAGTAATGGACCAGCACATATGGGGGTGTAAATCAATAAAAGTAAAGGGAGGAAAGAAAGGGAGCTGGGACCAGTACATGTGGGGTTTTTCTCTAAGGCGCTACTTGACAAATGGATGAACGTGTGCAAAATAGAGCCCGTCTGGGTCCAACGTAACACTCGTTCTTAATTGCTTATGAGCTGACAATATCATCAGTTGAGCTGTCTTTTGTCTTACTATACGCTCCCAAGGACATTGGTCAACCTTATGTCGCTCTCTATATATGCCTTCTCGCCCTCCCCGTCTCTGACAGTAAGGTTACCAACACAAAAAATTCCGTCCATCTGTGGGTGCCGAGAATCGCCTATTGTCTTGTCATCCATCATTGGATCGAATGGACATAGATGCAATGCTACCGATGCTAAAGTTTCTCCTCTTGCTTCATGTCATCATCGCATCGGCAACCACCCACGGCGGCGAGCAGAATATTGTGTCCCCCGAACAGGTTCGGTATTCCACAGTTTTGCCAATTCAACATTTGGTTGCCATCTTATATATCATAGTTACTAAATTCTTTACAATAACTGTCGAATCCCGAGACGGATCAAGTGACCGAGGTTGGGATTCGAGTTTCCTACGATAGACCCCTGTTTGTTTTTGGATCCATCGAATCTAGCGAACACAAAAGTGTGTAATAGGGGTACTAAAAGGGAAAGAAAGTTAGTAAGTACTTCATTTTCTGGTCACACGAGGTGGTCCTTTATTTCATCCTCTTGTGAGTCATCACCAGAATACTATCGTCGAGTAGGATGCCGGTGGCATCCAAGTATATGTAGTTCTCTTCGCCAGGGAGTGAAGGAGGTGGCGGCACTAGTTGGAAAGAAACATAACTGGAGGCGATCCATCATGACGTGAGATTTAGGACGTTGGGTAAAGATAACAGTCTATAGTGGCTAATTAGGAGGCAATAGGGTGGGAAGTTCACCTTATTCTAGGTTGTGGGAAAGTAGATCTTCTGTCTTTTGTTTGGATACCAATTGTTTAGGCTCTTGGTTGCATACGCTAGTGGCTTGTTACCGGGCTGGGTTATCTAGATGCTATATTTTCTTTTCCCTTTTCTCCATTGTAATTCGTGTGTTAAATGGTGAGATCAACGCTATCTCAATTCACGGATCACATCACGAGCTCGTGGAACAGAAATGTATAGCCTAAAATGAACCCTACTTTCGTGTGGTGGTGAATTTTGTATCGTGAATCCACAATAAATCTCCAGTTAATGTGGTAATTATGTTATGTATGCACTTCCCTGCATGTGCTACATCATGGTGATGGAATAACTCTTATTTATAGTACTATTTCTGGTATGGAACTTATTTTATTTGCTTACGTTTCTCTAGAAGTTCAGCCATCGGCCCTAGTATCAGTTGGTGCTTATTCTGTGCCTAAATCACCAAACGGCAAACGCTAGTGAAAATATGGACGTTTCGGGCACAATGGTACAAACTACAAATATCATAAAAAATAGTGGTTAAGTCTGTTTGACCTAACAAGCTGGTGTGTCTTGTCACTAATGCCCACACGTTTGTGATACTGTGAAATTCCTAGACATATTTTTCTCATCGCGCGTCCAGGAAATAACTTATTCTCATTCAAGTGAAGTTTAGAAACTCCATATATATTATATAAGCCATGTTCCCAAACACGGTCTTTCAAAACCTAGGAAGTAGCCAAGAGTTGCATATGTTGACAATGTTGTAATTAGTAAACTTCCTTGCAAACTAAGATAAGAAATACATACTATATATTTGCGTTGATTACCCTCCTTGATTTTTTTCTTCTCCCTTGTGTATGCAGGGAGAAAATATCAAAGAAGGATCATCTGCTTGTGTGCCTGCTCTCGTCGCCATGCCCAGCCCTACAATTACAGCCGACTCACCTGACCAGTTCCGTGGCAGGCTTCGACTCCCGCGCTTTGCTAAGCCAAGACACTATGAGCTACATTTCCACCCGGATCTCGTCTCCTGCACCTTCTCTGGTGTGGCGGCAATCACCGTCGACATCTTAGAGCCGACCCGTTTCCTTGTGCTCAATGTTTTGGATCTCACAGTCAACCATGTCTACATCCAGTTCAAGGTATACAATGATGCATCAACATGTAAAGTAAACAAAAGCTCCCAAAATATGCTCCTTTCTCGCAACACATAATAAACCACGTCTTGAATGGTGTCAGTGTGCCCAGTTATTGCAGCGTTTGGCGCCGACCGAGGTGGTGTTCTTTAAGGATGACCAAATTATGGTGCTTGGGTTTGGAAAAGAGCTTCCACTTGGTGAGGGCGTGCTCGGGATGCATTTCAACGGCACCCTTAATGATGACATGAAGGGATTCTATAGAAGGTACGAGTTATTTCTTTCAGTTATCTTTCTTGACATTTCAATATTATTTGAATCATGCATGCATGCATGCACGAAAGTGTATTGCACAAGCGGTTTACGGTATGCCTTAAAAAAGTTTTACACTATGAGCTTTTATGGAATCTGCTAGAGTTGCTCTAAGATCCGTAAAAAGTAAGAGTTGTAGCCATGTACAAAAAATAGCATGACATCCTTACTATTTTTTTTAATGTTCTTGGTACTTTTCCACGGTCCTTATTGTTATATTTACTTGAGATTAGAACACTTATTATACAAATACGAAAACACATATAGGAGAGCTTTCTCCAACAGCTTCCCGAAATAAAACCGTCCACCCCGTCTACTTGCCGAACTCCACTCGTCCATGGCCGACCATAAGCTCTTTGTTGACAATATCCTCCGCGTTGGCGCTCGACCAGGAGCTCCGCACCGACAACGCCCGACAGGAGATATCTCCGCTCTACCCCTTTGCTAGTGTGTCGACTGCCGACCCTGTGCTGCTCACCATGCTATCCCTCGTGCCGCGTGCAAGCGAGGCGGTTCTGGCGAGTCAGCGTACCGCTCTACCAATCTCTTGCGAGTCTGCTACCAATGTTCTTTGTACATTGTGTCCACGATCTACGGACGACGATTACTGACCACAGTTAACTCTCGGTGCTTGTACGTTTGCAACGGGGCAACGAGGTCCAATCACTTCTCTAATGTTGATTTTCAATTCAGAGTGAGGTCCAATATCGGAAATGCAAAACGGTGCCCGGGCTCATATGCTCCCGGTTACTGTTCCGATTTTTTTGAATTTTGAAAACGCTTCAAAAAAATCTGAAAAAAATTGTGCGGAAACATATCCATGTATTCAATACTCGTGTAAATTTTCGACAGAAAATATCAATTTTTGCTCCCTGTGCAAAAAAGACAAATATCTGACAGCCAAAATGGGTGAACAGTCCACTATTCAAAAAGACAGATTTGTCTTTTTTGCACAGGGCGCAAAAATTGATATTTTTTGTCGAAAATTTACACGACTATTGAATACTTGAATATGTTCATGTCCAATTATTTTCAGAATTGTTCGAACCATTTTCATATTTAAAAAAAATCGGAACAGTAACCGGGCTCATATGAGCCCGGGCACCAAAACGCCCCTCTCGTCCAATATGCTTATCATTTTTGTTATTCGATTACTGATCATTCAAACAATATAAATGGTGCATAGTAGAGAGGTGGCAAAAAAATCCATGTACGATTGCGGAGTGTAGGGAGCTGCTAGTTTCTACATATGAAGTTTAATTTTTTCTCAGGACAGGAACCTTCATCCCACATGGGAAGTTCAATATCTTGTTTGGAATGGTTTGATTTGTCTGCACATTTATGTATTGTTCCGGTGAGAGTTCTTTTCGTCCACATGAGAAGTTAACTTTTTTGTGCAAAAATAGTTCTCCTTTTGCAAACATATAAATATTTCGCTGGAAAAAATAAAGAAGTTCACTTTATGAACCTAGGACAGAATGTTACTCCGCAAACTATGTCAATTCACAGTATGCAACAAAACAAAAGTTCATTCTACAAGAAAAACGCAACAGCTTACTATATACAATAACTGAAATTGCTTTGTAAAGTATAAAATGTTGAATGTATATTCACTCTTTGAACTTCGGTAATACACTATAAAAATCAGAAGTCCACTCTATAAAGTAGTACACCAGTTCATTGTATAGAGCGATCCGATTTGGCCCTAGATCTAGGGAGGGAGAGAGAGAGAGAGAGAGAGAGAGAGAGAGAGAGAGAGAGAGAGAAGAGAGAGAGAGAGAGAGAGAGAGAGAGGGAGAGAGGAGGAGGAGGAGATGATCTGATCTAGGTTTTCCGTTCCCCTCGTCTGCAACACCACAGGTCTGTTCCGCCTCCAGCCGCCCTTGGGCCTTGGAGGCGCGGCAGAGCATGGCCCCTTGCTAGCGGAAGGGTTTCCGTTTTTTCTTTTTCCATTTTTTTTGTCTTCTTCGATGGTGAGGCGGCAACGACATCTTTGCTCTGGTGGTGCGTAAAGGACTGTCCGAGGGTGCGCGGAGTTGTATTTCTAGTGGATCTCTTGGGATTCGGTCTATTTTCGTGTCCGTTGTTGTGGTAGCAAGTCTGGCTCTTCAAATCCAAGATTTTTATCATTGGCGATGGTTGTTTCTCTGGTGCATTGGTCCTTTGGGAGCTTAACACGACGACCTCCCGGTTGTAATCTACAACAAGTTGTACACTTGTACTATGACAAGCTTTTCCCGGTCTGATGATGGAGGGGCCAGGGCGGCGACACTCCTTCAGCTCGCTCTGGTGCATGTAGTGGTTGTTAGGTGGCTCAGACACCTATTTTAATTTTTATTACTTCTAACGTCCTTTGTACTGTGGTAGAAAACATATCATAGCTTCATATGGACGGGGAAACCTGTCACCTTACCCCTTCTCAATTTTTTTATTTCCAAAGATAGCTCTTTATTTTACCCTTTGAACTTAAAAAATCACTCAATTTGGAGGCCCGATGATAGTTCAAAACATTCTGGAACTATTAGAAAATGGTATGGAAAAGTTACGACCGCAAAATAGTCTCACTGAGTCCGATTTTGAGGGCCTGGATTGGTGTATGTTTTTAGTTGCACCTCCTCGTTCCGACCATCGTGAGTGGGCGTACATCTAAAATGATACCATATATATGAGAAATATATCGTGTGTAGTCAACGCTGCGCAAATAAAGTCCAAACTGATTTGTTTTATATTGCAAGCAGTAGTTCAAGCAAATATACATGGTGCAGTTCAAGTACTATGTTTTCCGCAAAGAAAGGATCATCTCTATTTTCCCTGAATTGAAAGAATAGATTGTAAATCTGTCTTTTCGGAGTTACCCTCCTGATAAGAAAAATCTAGTGGTACCCTATCCCGGTAAAAATATATTTAAATTTTCTTTCCCATTATTCCCCTATCCCGCTGCAAAAAAATATGTAAGTTTATTAAAATAACCAAGAGATGAAGGGGAAATCGAGGGAGAGGGCAAATCCATCCTGATGGTAGCAAGAGTAACAATAGTCTATAATGCTACGTCATGCAACACTATGAGCTCTTGCTTCCCAAATCCACTGCCTCGACACGTAGTTTCTAACATGCCACCACAGTCCACACCCCACCCGAAACCCTAGCTGTCTCAAATTTCAAACTGTAATTTACTCCTAAATTGTACGAAATTGAAAAAAATTGATCTACTCAGAAATTTTATTATAATTGATGTCTTTTCACCATTTTCATCACTCAAGTTGGTTTGAAAATTAAGTCCAAAAATAGTTTGAAAACAGAGAAGTTTGACAATACAATTTTTTATTTATCTGAAGATGCTCCTAGATAGTAAGAGATTTGGAAAAGTTACTGTATATAAATTTACGACTAATCCCTATTTCCCATGTATATCATTTTCACCTTTGAAAAAACGGCTTGAAAATTAAGTTCAGAAAACATATGGAAAATAGAGAAGTATGCAAACTAAGTTTTAGTTCAATTGAACTAGTTGCCGATAATCAATAGATTTGCAATGGTATACAATTTGCATCATTCTGATCGATGAACTATTTAAAAATAAAGCCACAGAAAACAGTACGAAAAACAAACAAGTTCTCAGGCAGCTCACATGAAGTTCGCTTCCCTGTACTGAAAGTTCATAAATGTGTAGAATAGTTATTCTATAACTGTATTCACCTGTAGTTTTAGTATGTTATCTTGCACAAAGACATGCCATGTCGTTTCTTATTCTCAGCAAGTCTATTTGTAGGAAAGGAGAGAGAAACAAATGAACTATTGGTTTCAGTATGCTTCAAACTTGGTAGGACGCAGAAATCAGTAGCTAGTTTACAAGTAGTCACGTCAATACTGAAACTACTAAATGCCGTTGCGTTTGGAAAGTATTTCGAACAACCAATACCATGTCTTCCATGTTTCATGTTTTTCGATGTATTGTTTTCCAGCAAATACCAGTATAAAGGGAAAATGGCAAACATGGCGGTGACAGACTTTGAGGCTGTGCATGCACGGCGGTGCTTTCCCTGCTGGGATGAGCCTGCTTTCAAGGTAATTATCACAAAAGGGTTAATAATATATAGCTTCTCTAGTAGATGATTAATAGACTTCTGTTGTTCCTTGAGTGCTATTTATCGTGCACTCCTAGGTTGACCATACATTTATTTTATGGCGAAAATTGTGCTTCTCCAGCGGACCTATTAACTTTCCTCTCATATATGTCAACCATCATCATGTTATTTCAAACCTTCAGGCTAAATTTGCTAGTAGACCTCTTAATGGGTCTAAATAAGGTTTGCTCTGTTTGCTAACAGTTTTTGTCGCGTTATTTCAAACCTTCAGGCTAAGTTCAAGCTAACATTACAAGTTCCATCCGAGTTGGTAGCATTGTCCAACATGCCGGTATCTAGTGAGACGGTCGCTGGTCCTATCAAGACTGTCAACTTTGAGGAATCACCTCTCATGTCAACTTATTTAGTTGCGATGGTTGTTGGTAATTTTGACTTTGTAGAGGGTGTGACATCACAAGGTATCATATCCATTTTACTTATTGCATTCAGGGCATCCATTGAAATGTCACTAGATTGATTATTTCCCTCACTTGTATTGTATTTTATTTAGGCACCAAAGTTCGTGTGTACACCGAAGTTGGTAAGAGTGAACAAGGAAAGTTTGCATTGAATGTTGGAGTGAAGTTGTTGGATTTCTATAATGAGTAAGATCTTGCTATTAATTAAATTGGTTACAAAAGTCTCTTAAGCCATGGATGTTATTCCATATAGTCACTAATCACGTGTTTATTTTCTCATTATCTTAGTTACTTTGGCACTCCTTATGCACTCCCTAAATTGGACATGGTTGCTATCCCTGACTTTTCTGAAATGGCAATGGAGAACTATGGATTGGTGACTTTTCAAGTTCTAGATTTGGTTTTTGAGGAGTCATCTTCGGCACCCACCAAACAACAAGAAGTATAGACCATATCTCATGAAGTCATGTTGCTATATTTCTTTGCATCATTTACTGTTCATTTCTTCAATAATTATGCAGCGTTACCATACATAAATGATGTATGAGAGAACTACATTATTTATAGAATTATTATTATGTTTCACACCTTACCTTTTGTTTGTGATGACTGAAGTGCTCTAGATACACCCTTTGTTTGTTGATCTGACCGTGTATTACATTCAGATTGCAGTTACTGTTGCACATGAATTGGCTCATCAATGGTGTGGCAATCTTGTAACCATGGAGTGGTGGAGTCATGTGTGGCTAAGTGAGGGATTAGCTACATGGGTAATTCAACGACTCAAAATTTCGAGAATTAAATACCAACTTTATCATCTATGCTGAATGCACTTGTTTTTAACAGATGAGCTATCATGCAGTGGATTATTTTTTTCCTGAGTGGGATATCTGGATGGAGTTTCTTGAGAACACAATTTCTACACTTAGATTGGATTCAATAGAAGGGTCTCATCCTATCGAGGTAACCACATTCTTGTTACTATGTGGTGGCATGATCCCATGGTCGGATTTTTTATGCATTTCATATGGTGTGCACCTATGGTCAAATAATTAATGTTTTGGAAATACAATACTATTGTGAGTTTTAGTTTTGACAACATTATATATAATATCTTAATCTCACATGTTTGGGATGTCACTACTTGATTTATGGATGACTCCTGACATGTCATGGTATATGAGTAAATTTCAAAAGCTACTCATGTAACAGAAAAATAATATAAAATAGACATTGAACTTCTCATTTCAGAGAGATACAAATTGAATGAAGTATTTATTCAAAATATTCTTTGGGATGTTATTTAACAAATTTGGACCGTCCACCAATATTGTCGCTTATAGATTTCATCCACCCAGCTCGCCATGTATTCATCCAACCTTAAGCAAATGTGAAACTTTGTCTACTAAGAATGGAATCTGCATAGCGGGTGGTAGGCCATATAAAATCACACCTCATGTGTGCTTGGAAATTGTGAAGGATGCCTTATGTTACAAAAAGTTATCTTAAAACCACCCAAATCACACAGTGTCATGGACTCTTCAAATCCAATGCTTCTACTCTCCTCGGATCCAATGCTTCTGCTTGAACTTGCTAGCTTATTCAGCACTCTGGTAGGTATTTGCTTAGCCATCAAGGTTGTCCTCCCTGTATTTCCACTTTTTTATTGCCACTAAACCTAGAATCGTATTAGAGTCTATGTCCAAAACCCACGAGACCCAGTAACGTCCACTAAAATTTAATGTGATCCATATCCAATTCATGGTATATTGCCTAGTATCCAATTCCATCCAATCCAAGTAGCTATAACAAATGGATATACAAGGTCCAATTGGACCTTAGTTATTATGCCCAGTGAGTGTTGGGCCAGCCCCGAGGCTTGCTCCCTGCATCACTAGTAGGAATAAGGCTATAACCGAATTGCTACCGCTGGTGCACACAAATAAATGTATGCCAGCGGTACTACCTTTGGTGTATAGACTTTTTGTACGCCAGCGGTATTTTCAGTACCGCTTGTGTACAATTTTCTCGTACGCCAGCGCTACGTGCCAGCTCGGACGGCCCAACGCGGCTAACAACCACTGGTGTACACTATTTTTGTGCGTCAGTGGTAAACGGGAGTACCCCTAGCGAACTGGGCGCATGTACGCCTGCGGTAGTTTTCCGTCCCTCTGTTTTTTTCTTTATTTTTCTCTCCTACCCCTCTCTAACCCTATCCACTCTCCGCCACGCTCGTGTCTCACTCCTCTCCCTCCCACTTGCTATGCTCGCCCGTCTCCTTCCTCCCTCACGCCGTCGCCTCCCCTCCGGATGTGCTGCCGCCACCCGCTCGGTGCTGCATCTCGACAGCCAACACATCCTCGCTGCACTAAATCCCCTCGACGCTGGCCACCCCTTCCTCTCTGCCGCAGCCCCACCTCAATCCTCTCCGCCAAACCCTAGAGGCTCGCTCATGGCCCCCGATCTGGACCTGCAAGGGGGCCCTTGATCCGTGCATATGCAAACTGTAACTCTCGCAGAAGTACTAGCTTAGTTGATTGATTGGATCGATTATCTAGTAGCTAGCTATGCACACAAACAATACAAAGCAGTTTGGATCGACGACTCGGTGATGCACTCACAAACACACTTGGACTGAACTAGACACATGCAAACAACATTGTGCCAAGGTGGATCTACATCATACCCGAAGCTGCAAGAGACATCCATTGGACCCTTGGATTATCCGACTATCATGTCTATCATTTGTCCATGAAGATCCATGTCCGGTGAAGTCCATTCTAATTAGATCCAATGCATTTTAGGTCCAAAGTCCATTGGACTAAAGAGATCCACTTCCACATTTTATTGCCACTATCCATTCGCCCCTTGTTTCATATGTTCACACTTCCTTATTGCCACCTCATCCAGCCCCATTTATTTTAGCTCTGGATCTACTAGATGAGTATTGCCAAACATATATGACACTTTCTAGTGCTTCAAAACATTACTACAGAAAGTTATGTCCTAAAGAGTTGACAACCCGTACACCAATGGTTTCTAAGCCATTTGCTTTTGATAGTAAATTATATGGCATCATTCCTACATAGTTCTTGTTCCATCTAGGATAGATAAATATTTTAGTCGTTGTTCTTCCGACCATCTTTTATATTGTTGTTGCTCTGGAGTTGGAGTCCAGGGTGGACTCAGATGTTGTATCTATACCTCTTGCTCGATATAGCATATATGATAACATGGGAGAGGGGCCAAGGCGATGGTGGTCTTGGCCCCATGCACTGAAGGATAAAATTATGGAAATCTTATGACCTCGTGTGTGTAACCATGAAAATACGTAATTTATTTGGTCGTCGAGATTCGTAGATTATGGCATTCTATGATCGACTTGATTTACCCAAGTTCACGCACCCTTGTGCTAGCGAAAGCCCTACTCATGCATTGGATGGTATTATATGCGGATAGTTGAGAGAGGATTATAGTGGCATAACTTAGGTAGTTAGAGGATGCAATTGAAGAGGATCTTGGCTGTTCCGAAAATGATGGAGCTTCCTCGATCAATCTTGGTTACTATATGAAGATGACCATGTCATGTCCTTCTGGAGAACTCAATTTTTGTTCATCAATGGTTCCTCTTTATATTGTCTTGGATAGGTTGGTGGATGCCTTCAGGGTATGTTGGAATCCTGGCTAGCCACATGTGTAGATGTTTAGAACTTTAGATTTTGTTCTTTTTCTTCAAGCCACTCCTTTTGATCCTAGGGGTTCTTTCGAAGAGCTTGGGAATAGATCTTCTACCATTTGTGTGCAGGCCTACGTGGCAAACATACGTTGTAAAGTTCAATGGTAGGATATTAACTACCCATCACCATGATCCACATCGCCATGGTCAACCTAATTCTACATTTAGTGCTAGGAGAAAAATGTCCTACACCTAGTGAATAAGCCTTTTTTTATCTCTCTTATGTCCAATTCATTATAAAAAATCATAAATATTACTAACATTTTTTATTTTGTTTGCTAAAATACCACTAGTGTTTCTTACCAAGAAGGACTAACTATGCCATCTTCTTGATCTCTATGGTGAGAGAATTCACAAGAATAACACCACACAAGGGTTCAATTTTATTCTAAATAGTTAGGGTACTCAAGCGAACAAGGTAAACAAAGGTATTGGGCTTGTGGCACTATGTGGTGGCCGCTTGGTTAGATGGTTTTGCAAGACCTATAGTTGCAAAATATGGCATGAGGGTTATACGCAAAAAAAATTAGATAAATCATCTTTGATGCGCTTGCAAAAATACTCAGAAGGAATGTATTTTCTTACAAACTGTATTCTCAAATAGTTGTGCTAAAGAAGGATTATGTAGGTAACACGCAGGCTAAGATGTTTTTTCGTAGATATGCAAAACAACTGATGGCCGGGGTGAGAATACCCTCACATAAGCATCCAACAGGGGGGCGAGGGGGATGGGTGGGTTCAATTTTTTCACTTGGTATGTCATTTCTGAGATCAAAGTGTAGTCTATAGTTTGGTGACACTTTTTTGTATGTGTACTGTTGTGAAGTTTACTACGGAATATAAAATACTATAACTAGATTACAATTCCATAAATTATGTTTGATACCAAATTTGGGAAAATTTGGGAAAATAATGTATGCTCTTCTATATGCTCAGGTTGAAATAAACAATACCAGTCAAATCGATGGGATTATTGATGACATCATGTACAATAAAGGTGCCTCTATTCTTCAGATGCTACAGATTTACCTGGGTCCAGAACGTTTTCAGGTCTCGAATTTTCTATTTTTGCTATTGGTACATTTCACTTCGTAGTGTTACTTAAAAGTGCATGCAACCGCTCTTAATTACTTCCTTTCATTTGTTACTTAAAAGTGCATGGAGTGTTTTCAGGTCTTGAATTATGTGGATCACGGCATTAATATGTCATTTTATATTATTGATTTATTGGAAGGAATAATTTTTATATAAGACAAATTAATTCATAAGCCACAGTATAATACTATTTAGTTATATTCCTTGGTCTTATGGAGTGAAGGCGAATAATGATGTATATGAGTGTATTTTTTTGTAGAAATGAGAAATGCAACATATAGGTCTAGGTATGGTGGTTCATGTTATGTATTTGGTCAACAAGTATGCATAACATACAATAGTTAAAGTATCACTTGCATGAGACTTAAGTATATTGTTACTTACTAATGGTCAATTATTGCATAATATACTCTCTCTCTCTCCCCCTCCCTCTATTTGTGTGTGTGGTGTGTTCTTCATGATGTTTAGAATCAACAAACATTTCACCTATTGTATCATTTTGTACTGAATTTGTCAAAGTCTTTCAGAAAGCATTGGCTTCATATGTTAAAATCTATGCATATTCAAATGCTAAGACGGAGGACCTATGGGCTGTGTTTGAAGCGGCAACTGGTGAACCATTCAAGGATATGATGAGCGCGTGGATGAAGCAACCAGGATATCCTCTTATTAATGTAAAGCTTGACGAAAAAGGCACCCAACTTGAACAGGTAAATTATCCTTCATATGTATTGTGTTGTGCATTATTCCAAATGTTGACCCACAAGTACATACATGCATGGCTTTTCTATATTTCCCTGTTTATTTTGTTGATGTATTAATTGTTGGTTTAGTTTGGGTTGCGTCCCTTAAAATCATCTATGTCCCTACAAACTCTTAATGAAAAAAAAGTGTATTCAAACTTTATTTTTCTGCTTGCTCATATTATATTATGGAGGTGCTTTTGTAAAATTGGTTTTAAAAAAGGATCTACACATCCATGAAAAAATGGAAATGTCCACCAATGTCTATGGAATAGACAAACCTACAACAAGTGAGAAGAGTTTATACGGAAAATCATGTTACTCAAATCTGGGCAAACTAAGCTATTTTTCCCCTTACACTCTTTGTCTGCTATATATATACTATTATATAAGAGAGACAATTTGCTACCCGCATGGGTAGCTACACACTCATGCGTTATACGGAGATGCAAGCCGTATGTATCCGTTTTAGCTTGTTTTACTAGTAAAACACGGATATTTGGTGTAAAAAACTGGTTTCGGAATTTTCAAAAAAATATTTTTTTGGTCGTAATTTTTAGCTGTTTTCATAGTTGACTTTTTGTTGACTTTTGGGTCAAATTTTACTAAACAAATCACAGCGGATGGAAAAAATTCGAAAAAATTTCAAAATACTTTTTAATAATTCTATCAACTCTACTAGTGACATCCCCCTTGTCTACTTGAGTAATCTCATTTTACCGTTGCATATACGTTTCGGTCAAATTTAGGGTGTGTAGCTACCCATGGGGGTAGCAAGTCTTTTTCACTATTATATATATATATATATATACAAACCGTAGCTAAGAGATGGTATTTTCTCTATCCCCTATAAGACTATGGTTGATCACATGTTCACCCATATAAGCTGGAAATGGGTACATATTATTCGGTGTGGTATTCTCTCTACAAAATATCTTCTAACACATCATTCGCACGTGCCTTAGCAAACTGTGAGTTTCTTGGGGATAGTTAACGTCATCTAATAATATGTTATTGCTTGTTCCACAATCCTTGCATACTAAACAATATTAATCCATCCCTAAACTGAACATAGGGCCAGCTATGTACCTTCATCCAAGTCCTAGGGCCTACTAGGGCTATTATGCTCACAACATTAATATAAGCTCGGGTAGGGCCTTAGGGCAACTCCAACGGGGCGATGCATTTCGTCCACCCGTGTCTCTTTGTGTCCGTGCAGGCAGAAACCACGTGGCCCAATGCGACAACACAAACAGGCCATTGTCCATTTTGATATCCGTTTGTACCCATTTCTAGCCCAAATTTGGTCGGGTTTGCGTCCTCGCGGACAGTCTGCATGTCTGACTCGTGTCCACCTGGGCCCATGCATCAGCAACCCACCCGTTCTTTTTAATGTTGCGGGAGAGCTTCGTACCTATCCACTCCACTCGGCTCCCTCCACCATCGCTGCCAACAGAAACACTAGTCCACTCCACTCCCCCCTTGCTTGCTCCGGCATGTCCATCCACCGAGAGCAGACTGCGGCATGAGCAGATCGGCAATGCCGCTGCATCGTGGTGTAGCAGGTCGAGGCAAGGCGAGCTCGTCCCTTGCACTACCACCCCCTCGTGCTGACGCGCCACTGCCGCCACACCCTGTTGACGTACAATGTTAGCTGAGCCCGAATGAGGTGAGCACGAGCACATCCGAAATAACTGGCCACTTCCGGCTGATTGCCGACTCCCAAACGGTTGGGTGAGCAACATCGTCGGCGTTCCGGTGGCGCCCAAGCTCAGTGGCGAGGCGTGCCTTGCCTACATCAAGCGGTCGTGGGAGCAACAGTGTGATCCCGTGTACGGCATGCCGTCGCCCTATTGGGATCGAGAAGTAGAAGCGGAGTACGTACAACATCCTCCTCCACAACTTCTTTCCTACTACCCCTAATATGGAGCCACCACCGGGGTGCTTTATTTTAGGGGACGAGATCTCCACCGAGGAGGAGGAGGAGGGCGTGGAGTGTTTGGGGACGTCACAATGGCCCAGCATGCAGGCTTCCATCACCTCGTCTTTACCAGGGCAGCCAGCGCTTCCTACGCCACCACCACCGCCGGCTATGACGGTCATTGAAATCGAGTCCGAAGTCCCACTAGACTGAGGGATTTCAAGATTCTACTCCTCTAGGCCAGTTCTCTCCGTCCTATGTCAGGCGTGGGTCGACAGCCTCGTTCCGCCGGAGCTTGCCGCATCGGTCATCGACATTAATGTGGGTCATCCACATCCAGGTTCAGCCTCGAGCTTGTTGCTGGCCATGTAGGCCATCACAATCGATGTGGCCAGCAACATCGAAGTTCCTCACGGCCAGGAGAATCTAAATTTCTCAAGGCCGGAGCTAGCCGCCGCCCATGTCGGTCATGAGTTTGTCCGTTGGAGTTACCGGAAGAGTGGTAGTAGATCTCGGGTTAGTTTCAATTTTGTTTAAGTATGCCAAATGTATCTTAAATTTGATTGAAAAACGACCGTCTATGAATGATTTGAGCCCCAGAAAAAAAAATCAGAAAAAAAATCCTGAAATGGGTCACCCCATTGGTTGCACTGACCACAGAAGGGCGGACAAGGGTTGGACGCATGCCCCCCTGGCCACCCAAACAGATAAAAAGCAAACAGATTATGTGTGTGTTTGGGCCGGCCCGTTGGAGTTGCCGTTACACCCTTCCTCCCAACAAAACTTGTTTAATAGATAGTGTCACTCCCACCCTTCAAAGTTTGTCATACTATATTTCACAATTGATGTGTGATCCGGTCCCTACAATTTTCCTTTAAT
This sequence comes from Puccinellia tenuiflora, assembly GCA_012064385.1. Lineage (NCBI taxonomy): Eukaryota > Viridiplantae > Streptophyta > Magnoliopsida > Poales > Poaceae > Puccinellia > Puccinellia tenuiflora. Next base: position 3,759,160 of record QRDG01000473.1, on the reverse strand, counting down.
TTAGTGTTTTTTTTCAAATAGTGGATCACATGATTTACAGTATACGTGGGGTTTGAGTGAACTTGAAATTTCAACCACAGTCTTCTAGTAGTTATTGAATTCTCATCTAATAAAGACCATCGAAGTCGTTCTTTCATCATTCTTCCCTCCTGGAAATACTTTTAACCTTCCATTGATCTTCAATAGTAATATATATATATATATATATATATATATATATATATATATATATATATATATATATATATATATAAGAAAGTATTCAAATTCATTGCTCATTTTCAAAGGGATATAGCTTTGTCAATCCAACCACCAGTCAATAAGATTAATTAGATCGATCTAACACTAGCCTTGAATTGAGGAGACATTCTTGATGAAAGAATGCTACTCTAAACAATGACAAGAGCTAGCACCCCCACATCTTAATACGAGGCGACCGGGGTCAATTTCCTCGCCGACCGATGAGGATAACTACAAAAATAACATGGAGCATATTGTCCTTTGCATTCCTATTGTCCATGAAACACTGATTACAAGGGATTAGCACGTTAAATATTTTACACTGATATTGGATCCCAAGTATTTCATATTGCATTTACATGATAAAGTAAATTGTAAAGTGATTTCAAACCGATTATTTGAGCTCTCCCTTTTCAACAAACATTAAATCATTTTAGGAGGTGTGCCCTAGAATCGAACTCAGCAAGGCCAGCTCAACAATGTATCTGTACATTAATTTAAAGGATAGTACTTGAACTCTGTATATTAAGTATGCTGGCCGCTGAATATGTAATTTAGTTGTGGAACCATATTTTAATAAGGTACTTGTTCTAAATATACTTACCCGATAGAGTTATGTGGACGCTTAACAGTGACTAATGTGCTAAGACGATTGATGACTGGGTATGGATATGTGCTAATTCAACCTACGGACTCAGGCAACGGAGTATGGAGAGTTCTAGACCCAAGGTCCTTGTACGATTCGAGTAATGGATCCTCCGGCTTAGATTCCATCAAACGATATATGTAACAAAATATCTATAAAGGTGGAGTTCATACCGAGTTGACCAAGATGGGATTTCCGATACGACTCGAAGAGATGTTCTATGGGCCCACTCAGGTGACTTGATTCGGAAAGCATTGCCATACGGCTCGACTAAGAGTTAGTCTTGAGGATTAAGAGTTAATCCAGTGTATCAAGGACACAAGTCGAGTGGAGAGCCAAACTATTAAAGGGATTAGAAGCTCTCGCCTATAGCTCTCACATGGTACATCACGAGACAAAACAAATGGACGAATGAACATAGAATAAACTCGGGACAACTTTACATTTTTCAGGAGTCGGTATGCTTTTCTATAAGCCGCTGCCGACTATCATCTTGATACGGGCTATGCAGGGGAAGGAGTCAGGCAAAGGAGTTTGATGACTCCAAGCCATGAACAAACCTGAAAGGTCACACACTCAAAAGGAAAGGATCCAGCTAAATGTATTCCCGCCTATATATAGGAGGTGGTGGACGCGGTGTAGGACATGTTAGTGAGTGGAAGACAGTCCACATTAGTGTGGAATGGGAAGGATTCCACATCTCCACCGCCAACATCCCAGTCTTGGCTGTTGAGCCTAGAAACTCACAGCCAAAAGTTCCACTTTGTACGGAGTATGGTGATGATGCTGCGGTCACTACCTTGAGCGGTGGAGCTGTCCGAGACGAGTAAACACGGATTACACTGCACCGAAACGCGACATTGAGTTCCGCAACTGCGAGTCTAGTGGTAAGCCTTAATGGCGTGTTAGGAAATATTTTTGTGTGCAATTCTTACTCCCGGAGTGGCCCAACAATAATGACACTGATATTAGATATTAAGAATGACATTGCTGGTTGCATCTAAGAGATAGTGGTGAAACATGTATTTGACATCACCCAGCCATCGATCATGAATCAAGTTGTCATTGATGTTTTTTTCTAGTCTTTGGACACTTGCCATTTTACAAGATAGTTTTTTTTTATTAGGGGAAAGTTTGAAACATGGTTAATATTTATTTTACTTTGATAGAAAATATGGGTAAAGGAAATATTGACATGCTTGTCTTAATGGACTGATTAAAATAATATGTTCTTTTTATTCACATACGTACGTACTATTTTCTTTGACGCAGGCCCAGTTTTTATTAGATGGATCCTCTCGATCTGTCTTGTGGGATGTGCCATTAACGTTAAGTTGTGATTCATCAGCAAAGAAGTTCATTTTAAAACAGAAGTATGATAAGTTGGATTTATGTGGTAAACGAGGGAAATATGGGAATTTTACGATTAAGTTGAATATGAATGAAACGGGCTTTTATCGTGTGAAGTATGATAAAGAAATTGAAGCTACACTTCTAAACGCATTAGAGGCCAACATGTTATCTTCAATGGAAAAAATTGGTAAGCACGTCCGACGTCAACATTTAGTATGAAGATCTCTTTGCAATGTTCATCGTTTTGAAATGTACTCTAACATTGTGTTTTTAGGCATTGTGGAGAACTCGCTTGTGCTTTCCATAGCCCTTGAAGACACACTTTCGTCATTGCTATATATATTGTATGCTTGTCGTGAAGAAGCTGACTACCGTGTTCTAAAACACGTAAATGATGTATGTACATCTTAGTTGTCCAACTATTTCCATTATAATAAATTTGTATTTGAAAATATTAATTCCAATGTGTATTTTGCTTTGGCTTTACAGATAACTTTAGTTGTTGCCGAAAGATCAAGCGAGGCTATGCCTAACTTGGCTGGTGACATAAAACACCTTCTTGTCAAAGTTCTTCTGGAACCTGCTGTGTAATATACCTTATTACATGTCAAGTATACTGTCAATCAGATATGGAGTTTTTTCATTATTACTATATCTTTGCCTGAACTTCCTTTATATGCTCTACTTTTTCAGAAAGTTAGGTTGGGACCCGATTAAAGGAGAGGATGAACATGATGCAAGTCTTAGAGAAATGCTCTTGGATGCACTTGTCAAACTTGGACATGATAAGACTATTACTGAAGGTGTGAGGCGATTTGACGTCCTAATCCGTGATCACAACACTTCAATCATTTCTCCGTATACTAGAACGGTATCATATTTTCCTTACTCGCTTCACCTATGATTGTTTCTTCCATTATGTGACATGCGTTGTACCACAGGCTGCCTACCTCTCTGTGATGCAAACAACTAGTAGTACAAGTAGATCCCGTTATGATGCTCTTCGACAAATATACAAGGACTCAACTGATAACGATGAAAAGTTGTGTGTCTTAGGTGTGTGGCTATTTGACCTTTTTAAATTAGCAAAGCTTCTTGTGGATTTTTTTGGTTTCAATGAAATAATATTCTACTTGTTTCTAGGTGTATTGTTATTTTGCCCGGATAAGGATATTGTTCTTGAGTCACTGAATTTAATTTTCACCAATGAGGTAGCCTACAAAGTTTTTCCATTCTACGTACCTTGATTACATTGCAAGTTAAAATAAAAGTACAATTTAAGTTGCATTTAGGAGTCACATGTCTTCCTTCTTTCAGGTCCCTAATCAAGATGCAATTTATATCTTTGAATATATGAGCATACATGCACGTGAAACCATATGGAGCTGGTTGAAGGTACGTATGTTCTTGTGTATTGGGGATGGAGATGGTACAAATTTAGAAAGCTGGGACTTTTCATCATGTTAGGAAAATTTGATTTCTATAGAAATTTTTAACGGAATGAAATATGCACCTAGGGTATTCTCGTGTCGCTAACAGCTAGCTCGGTCCGGTAAACAGTACATGGACCTCAGTCATTTTCGGGCTTAGTTAACCACAGAAAGTCCTCTCAATCCGCAGAGTAGCGTCCCAAGGGACGAGCGGCCCAATTCGGGATATGGACGAAATCTTACGGCCAGAAACGTCCCCATGACACGATCGGGATCAGACGGTAAAAAAAGCGCTGATGACGTGAGAGGCCTCCTCTTAATAGCCATAAATTTTGTCGTGTACATGTGCATGTGTCAAGGTTGTGCCTTGTAAACAAGATCTGTACCTGGATATGAGAGAAAGGAAAAATAGAGAAAAAAGGCACATCAAGCGCCCTTGGCTAAGACCTCATCTGGGTACGGGTGCTATGATAGTGTGATTATATTGATGTGATTTATTTCTGAAGACGAATCCGGCCTAGTATACATCATTACATTTGTCTCATTCCTTTTATTCGCAGGGAAACTGGGATCGTATTTTGAAGATAGTTCCCGAGAGAGACCTATTATGGTGTATTGTCAACACAATTGTTCCACTGGTACATTCACCGGAACTTCATATCCCCTGATTTGGCTTTTTTCTGGTTACTCACTTTTTTTCCAGTTAATGTATGCATTGGACCACTTCTAATGTGCATTTTCTCTTTTGCGTCAGTTCACCTCCAATGACATGGCGGAAGAGATCTCCAAGTTCTTTGTAAACTACACGGATCCGATACTTCAGAGTGCGCTCAAACAAAACCTCAAGATGGTGAACATAAATATGAGATGGATTGAGGGTATCCGCCGCGAGCCCAAACTTGCACAGACGGTGCACGAACTACTTCACCGGACCTAATGAATGCGCGTTTTGTTGCTAGTGCTATGGTTCTGACGATGCACTATTGCTATGGTCCATTACAATCACATGTGCCGCTACCAAAGCATTCCAATAAAATGTCTCCTTTTTGAATGGAATTGTGATTGGATTATGACTACTGGTTTTAAAAAAGTGTGAAGCGAAATATGTAGGTTGGAAGTACAAACTATATATAGGTTAAAACAAGAGACAGCCTAAGAGTGAGTGTCTTGGAGCACGGGTTCCATGAAGCCTGTTTTTTTTTAACAAAAAAAAAAAATAGATTTCAAAGTTTATAAAAATTCTGAAATAAAATCCTAGCTAGATGTAGATAATGATTATTTCTACCGATGTTTAAAAATTAATACGAAATATTCTGTATTTTGAGCTGTGTAAAAATGACAATTTTTTTAATCTGAGTTGGTGAATAGTACCCAATTCGAAAAAATTTAGATTTGTCAGGATTTGTCATTTTTGTGTAGGCCGGAATACAAAGTATTCTGATTGGAATTCTGCAGGAGTGCCATTGTAAGCATCTAGGATTGGTTTACGAATTTTTTGAAATTTTAAAATACTGATTTCATAAAATTCAAAAAAGGGCTACACTACGGGAGAGCTCAACGTTACCGTGTGCCACGGGCACACGGCAAAGGCACAAAAACACACGGTAAAGCCTTTGCCGTGTGCCACACACGGCAAAGAGCACACGGCGAAATATTGCACGGTAACGAGCTCTTTGCCGTGTGCCGAATATCGTGGCGCACGGCAACGTTGGAAGGTGGGTCCCACTGCCACTGACGCCGACGACGGACGGTGACGGCGGGCTCCTGACAAGTTGGTCCCACCGGTAACTCTTTGCCGTGTGCAAAGACACGGCAAAGACCGGCCACTTTACCGTGTGGCGGCGCACGGCAACGCCGCATGATGTCACCAAAAAAAATCCCCATCGTCCCTTGCTGGGACGGGGAATGACGCCGACGGCCAGAGCACCAGGGGGCGGAGCTTCGACGAGCTTGAGCAGCGGCAGGGGGCGCAGCGGCATGGGCGTTGCTGCTCAAGATGGGTTCACTCCGTGGCGGCCAAAGTCGTGCGCGAGGTGGAGCTCGGCAGGTTGGTGGCCTGGAGCAGCTCGGCGGAGAGGCCGTCGAGGTCGCCGTCCAGACCTCCTCGATCTCCTGCTCGCTCGGGATGGTGCGGCACTGCAGCAGGTCGGCGGCCTGGAGCTGCTTGGCGGAGAGGCCGCCGCCGTCGAGGAAGGCCGGTAGCTGGGCCTCGAGCTACGCGCCAGACTTGGAGTAGAGCAGATGGAACACGGCGGTGAAGCGCAAGCCGCCGCACCAGAGGTACAGAGACTCTGTGGCGGAGGCTGGCGTCGTCTTCCTGGCCGGCGGGCGTCGTCCACCGCCATCGACGCGCTCGTTGGATCCTGCTGTGGTCGCCCGCCCACCACCGTCCTCGAGAAGAATGAGAGGATAAGATTGTGTGGCCGTGGGAGGGGGAGCACGTGGGAGGGGAGAGGATAAGGTTGTGTGTGTGGGGGGGAGGAGAAGATGAGGTTTGGGGAAAGAGATTAGGCCGTTGGATTCTGCCGGATCCGATGGTCCAGAACGGCGATCCGCGTGAGCGTGGTCTCAGCCAATCAGAAGATGCCATTCTTTGCCGTGTGTTAGGATTTGACACACGGTAAAGAGTGTTTGCTTTTTTTTCTTTGTTTCTTTACTTCTTTGTTTTGGGTTATATTTTACAAAATTATCGATGATTCTGCAAAATAATCACTACTTGTATACCTTAAACTAATTTTTGGAAAAATTTCAGAGCAGACTATTATGCACTTGTAGTTTAAATTTGAATTACTTTCGGGAGACGGCAAAGCGTCGTGTGCCAGGGACACACGGCAAAGGCTAAAAAACACACGGCAAAGCCTTTGCCGTGTGCCGCACACGGCGAAGAACACACGGCGATATCTTGCACGGCAAAGAGCTCTTTGCCGTGTGCCAAATATCGGGGCACACGGCAACGTTTCAAGGTGGGCCCCACCGCCACTTGACGCCGACGACGGACGTTGACGGCGGGTTCCTGACAAGTGGGCCCCATCGATCGATCTTTGCCGTGTGCAAGCACACGGCAAAGACGCTTCCCTTTACCGTGTGCAAACACACGGCAAAGAGCGACGTTTTATTAAAAAAATCAAGCGCCGGGTATCGGGCCCGAACGGGTGGTTCGTCGTCACGCCGCCTCGGCATCGGCGTCCCCGTCCTCAAGGAGGAGAGCACGGTGAGTGTGCTGGTGGACGTCGACCCGGAAGACCGCGTCCTCGCCGTGGACGCCTCCGTACATGTTGTGGACGTCGTGGTCGCCATGGACGCCGTGGTCGACGTGGACGCCTCCGTACATGCCGGAGCGTGGCGATGAGGAGGGCACCTCCATCTCCATCACTACGGCCTTGGGGTCCTTGGCACCTGAGCCCGAAGCCGACGCCGCCGCACCCGAGCCTGAAGCCTCCGTCGTCGCACGCTCAGTGTACCTCGTGGTTGTGAGAGACGGAGGCGATGACGTCGAGGAAGCTGGTCCCCCAAACCCATCGGCCGGATCGATCCAGAATAGGACGGCGAGGATCCCGTCAAAGTAGGCCCAGGACGCCACCCGCTGGTCACCGAGCCGGAACGCCATCGAGTCCTCTCCCACGAGGTCTCCCTCGCCGTCCGAGTCCGCGTCCTCCTCTATGTCGTCGACGGAGGCCCGGAGCGGGGCTGATGAGAGGAGGCGGGGGCGCAGAGGTGAGTGCCCCGGGGATGGGGAGTTGAGGAAGGGCGGTAGGGAGGTGGGAGGCGAGGTGGAGGCGGAGGGTGGATGCCACAGGCCACGGGTGGAGGAGGAAGCGGGGAGGATAAGGTAGAGGAACGGGTGGAGGAGGAGGAAGCGGGGAGAGGATAAATAGGGAGAGGGAGCCGCGGGTAGGAGAATTGATAGGCTTGAGCCGTTGGATTTTTCGAGATCTAACGTCTCAGAGTGACGATCCGCGTGAAACACCTTCTGTCCAATCAGAGCGCATAATTTCTTTGCCGTGTATCGGCACACGGCAAATTTTTTTTTCTTTTTTCTTTTCTTTGATTAATTTACTTTGTAGTGTGTCGTGTTCTGGAAAGTTTGTCAAAAATCAAGTCTATTATTTTTCCTATCAACTACTACACATAAGAGGAATCCATGCCGAACGATTTTTTTTATTTCCTTAGTTTTCTTTGAGTTTTTTGAAAAATTATCAAAATGGTCGGCATGGATATTCATTGAAAGGATTCGGTTTTTTCAAAACTATCGACGGTTCTGTTATGTAACCACTACTTGTGTACCTTAAAATGATTTTTACAAAAAATTCAGAGCAAACTATCACACACTTGTAGTTCAAATTTGAATTACTTTCGGAAAATCGGCATAAAGTAATTTAAATGTGCGAAATTAGGTAGAATGGAGAAAATTCCTAATATTTGGGGATTATCCATCAAATATGGACTACTCTTTGTGAAAATTAGATGGGTGCCATTTTGCACCATATTTTTGGTACCTGCTTAAAAAAAATGTTAATTTTGGCACTTAGAAAATGAAAAATGATATTTATAAAAATAATTTGAAAAATCTCAGTTCGGTAACATTGTTTCCCATAACAAGATACACCTATATGCCAAATATGGGCACATTATCACAAATTATGCAACGGGAATGGTCATATGTTGGTCGTTTGACTTGAAAACTATACATGTTTATAGATGATAGACCTTTTCATGAAGTAATTTTTTGTAATGTTTTACAAAAATCAAGTTTATTATTTTTCCTAACAACTAGTACACATGAAAGGACTCCATGCCAAAGGATTTTTTTTCAGCTTTTATTCATTTTCTTTGAGTTTTTTGAAAAAACGGTCCAAATGTCGAGCATGGCTATTCGTTGAAAGGTGTCGAATTTTTCAAAACTATCGATGATTCTGTGATATAACCACTACTTGTGTACCTTAAAATGATTTTTGCAAAAATTTTAGAGCAAACTATCACACACTTGTAGTTCAAATTTGAATTACTTTTAGAAAATCGGCATAAAGTAATTTAAATGTGCGAAATTAGGTAGAAAGGGAGAAAATTCCTAATGTTTGTGTATTATCCATCAAATATGGACTACTTTGTGTGAAAATTGTATGTGTGCCATTTTGCACCATATTTTTGGTACTTGTTTCACAAAAAATGTCAATTTTGGCACTTAGAAAATGAAAAATGATATTTATAAAAATAATTTTAGAAAACTCAGTTCGGTAACACTGTTTCCCATACCAAGATACACCTATGTGCTAAATATGGGCACATTATCACAAACTATGCAACGGGAATTGTCATGTCTTGGTGGTTTGACTTGAAACCTATACATCTCTACTAATATAAAAAGAGAGAGAGGGGGGTATGATCCAGACGATCTGAGCCGTTCAAACAAAATCCAACGATTCAGGGCCTCCCAATGATGAGGTGCTCATCATATTCATGCCCACACCCGAAAAAAAAACAAAAAAAGACCGTCGCCGCCCACGCCGGCAGTCCCGCACGATCCAGAGTTCCAGACCACGCCCATCGCGAAACTGCACACCACATCCCCCACATCGCGGAACTGCACGGGAGGATTTTGTCCTCAACGTCGCCTCCACGGCATCGCATAGCCGCCGCCTGCACGGCAATCGGCTCTCCGCCCCCCCCCCCCCCCCGTCGTGAAGGGACGGCCTCGCCACCGCCGCCAAACTGCAGTGGCCGCCCTGCCAACTGATGCACTTGCACGACGCTGTTTGATTCGCCACCGCCTCCGAACAGCCGTGGCCGCCCTGGATGACGCCCGCACGACCCCTCCGCCACAGTGCACTGGACATCCCCACCTTGCCCACCGCCTTCGCCCCCACGGCACGACTGCGCACTGGACTCCCCCGCCCAACCCTGCCCGCCGACGGCTCCATGCGCGACAACCTCCCATCGTGGAGGACGTGGGAGTACCACCTCAAAGCCCCCGCCCTGCGCCGACGCCCTCCCTCCGCTGTAGCCTGCCTGCCGCCATAGCCTGCACGGGACGGTCACGCCCTGCACGTCGTTAAGCGAGGCCGCGCCGCACGCTGGAACGTCGGATATGTGCCCTGCACAGCGGATGACGAAGACCCTCGATTGGAGCCCATTAGCGCCACGCTGCCTTCCCGCCGCCTCCCGTCGCCAGCGCGCTGTCGCCGCCGCCCGTCACCAGCTCAGCCGTCGCCGCGACGCCCTCGCGCCACCGCCGCCACCCGTCACCAGCTCGGCCGTTGCCGCGACGCCCTCGCGCCACCGCTGCCGCCCGTCACCAGACGGCCATCGCTGCGCTGCACTCGCGTCGCCGTCCGTCACCAGAAACGGGGCCGTGTTGCCCCTCGGGGTCGTTATCTCCAACCTGCAGCGGCACAACTACTTCTCCCGCCTGGCAGGTAAATCCTCCGAGTGCCTCCACTTCATGTTCTTCTATTGTTGTTATTCAGTTGGATATATGAATTAACCAATGTCAGGATTAGAAATAGCCATGTTTGTTAACAGTCTGACCAAGTCTAGATGATGGTCTGACATCTTGTAGGCTTCAGTTTTCTCTGAGGCCAAGCCCATGTATAAGAAGTTCATCCTCCTCCCTGCACAAGCATATCCAAATAGTTGCTTCTAATATGAGGGGAAAAAGCTTAGCTTATCGGGTTTCATTGGTATTGGGTTGTTAACATTACAATTAACTCCCAAGTTGACTTCATGTCAACATGGTGTAAAACTGTAATGGCCTGAATCCTTTTTGTGTGTAACTGTAGATATGGTCTTGGTGTAGTCCAGGTGTGCGCCCAGATCTTATTCAGCAATTGCATATACTTTCTACAACTTCATGCAATGGGAGCCAAGGCGTAGAGCCACCGCTATCGCAGAGGCCGATCACATACCACGCCCGAGCGCACACACCGTCGCAGCAACGCTGTCATTCGGCCACCTGCTAGAGGATCAGAGCTCCTTCATTGCTCAAGAAGGTGCGTGCGATGCCGAGATTAGTGCTTTTCTTCACGTGTGGTGTATGAATTCGTTTGTGATTCATTATTCTCTGTGATCAAACCATTGAGTTTCAGGTCAAGAAGATAACTAGTGAGTAGAACGTGCATCCCGTCAACGACCGCGTGAACCTCTGCAGTCCACAGGCATGTGTTTGACGAAATGAGTCAATACATTCCACACTTTCCGGTTCCATAAATTTTACGTTGCTTAAAAAAGTCACGATTTATGCTACCAAGTTTCATATGGCTCTCTGAGCATACCCTTGCTATCAACAACAAAGTCTGTGAGATGTTGCTCATTTTGTAAACTCTGATCGCATTTTACATATCATTGGAATCTGTACAACAAGGGACATTCTGTACCTACAAGCTCATTCCATTTTCATAGTTCTAACATCGAATATATTATTGTATACCATCTCTGTACCTGCAACTCATTAATGGTGTTATAATAACAGAGCAATTTCACATTCCATTTTCGTAGTTCTAACATCGAATATATTATCGTATACCATCTCTGTACCTGCAACTCATTAATGGTGTTATAATAACAGAGCAATTTCATGTGCTAATAACGAGCCTACTTTAGGGAGCATCCATTAAACTTGGATGTCTCTTTTTTTAATGTATATTGGAATGTAGAGCTCCTGCGTTTTGAGATCGGAAGTTAAATTAGGTTATGCACAACATGAATTTGATTTATTTATGTATAGCAATGTACACAGAAGTTGGTTTCAATTAGTTGTTTTTTCTTACAAAAGAAATGAAGTCTTTCCGTCGACTATTTCCTGAGTATCTACTTTATTTGATACCATTCCTTTTGGTGAAACTGAGCACACCATAGTTCTGCCTTTTGCTGCCCTTTTCGCATATTAAAAATTCACCATCCGGCAGTTACATGGATGGATTATCAGTAACTTTGTCCAGTAATGCTTACTCCTTCAATTTATAGTTTTTATTGACATTAATCTTATGCAGCCATAAAGCGCCTCCCAACGATCCACTCTTAGTCCACCTATCACAAAGGAGGCTATGCTGGATATTGAGAAGTTAGCAGATATCAAAGCAGTAGCTCAGGGGGGTTACATAGGTGGAATTGACAAAGGTTTGTCTCGTGGGTCATCTCATATCTTAGAGAGGAGATTCCTTAGATATGTGAGTGAAGTAAGTACCCCCCTTATTTTCCATTTGGGGGCTACACTGGACAGCTCATAATTGCCTTAGTTTTCCATATTTTTCTTCTATCTTTGTCTTCCCACAAAATGTGGAAAAGCATGCGCACATGCAAGTGCTCTGATTTAATTGTTGTTAACGAGTTAGCTGTTGTGTTTCATCATGCCAGGGGCCTCTTGATTCATATTTTGTATTGATTACCTATGTTACAATTATCTCAATTATTTAAACCTTGACAGCATATTCACAGTGCATCCGGCAAAGTGAAGAAATTCGTCGTTCGGGGTCAGTGCCACCGCCAACTTGGGTGTTCCCCAGTTGCCCCCTGGCAGCAGGCGCCAAGGATATTCTCCTAGGCAACAGGTTTCACGTAGGTACAGTTGCCACATTGCTATCGCTGTTGCACTTCGTGGCGAGGCGCTACGGAGAAGAGCTTCCTGGTGGGGCTATTGTAGAGCCTACAATTACAAAATTACTAATGGCTTGTTGTATTGCTGCATGATTTGTATCTCTTATGACTACTGGATCTTGCATTATATCAAGTAAAATGGAACATGATTGTATCCATGTTCTCTTGCAATAAATGAAAACAATGGAGGAGACCGATCTGGAAAATAATCCTTTCGCAGCATGTGAAGGTTGACCTAAACTTAGGGACTATCTCATATTATCTGAATACATATTGTTATATATACACATAATTCGATCATTGATGAAACGTGCATGTGCACGTGCTTGATTACTATTATTTTAAAGGATCAACTGATCTTTTGTAATTTTCATAGTGTTCATGTGGTTGTAAGATGCATTGGCATGTTTCTTTTTGTAGAGCCTAATTATCTGCAATGTAGGTGCATATGTTTCGCAGGAGATGTTGGGGAAATCAATCAGGGACAGTCAGTAAATCATGGTTTTGGTACCAAATCATCAATGGTATATTACTTCCCATTTATATACTTGCTGGGTTGATATATAGAGTCCGCATATTTGTGGTAATTGGTTGTTAATATTAGAGTCTTTTGCGGTTAATATATGAACTAAACAAACTACTATCCTTAATATATTCATTTGTGATTTTGATCATCTACCAATATTTTTTCTGTTATAAGTACCTGGTTGATTATTTTCTTATCACTGCTGCATCTTATTCTGTTGAGTCCACATACTGAATCCAAGACGAAGTTTCGTAGCTATATTTATATGTCAGCTTTGAGAAAGACTGATGCACTGTTTTCAATAAATTTGAGGCAAGATCGGTGATATTGTAGCACACTTAGTAGATGAAATATTTGGCTTACAGATGCTCGGTCTGCTTGAAATAACTTGGAAAATGGGAAATGAATTTGCATGCCGTAATCCCCTTCATTATCTGCTTGCACTTAGTATTACTAAGAGGGTTCACATATATGTCCTATTTATCTAATAACCAGCTTTTATGAATGGGTAAAGAATTTACACTCTTCAACATGAAAATGAATTGGAATAAGAAATATTTATTAATATCTATATTAAACATTATGTATAATACGTGCATTGCACTGTTACGCAAGTCGAAAATAATACTCCAATAAATAGAAAGTAGAGTGGTCGATCTACATTTATAGCACTGAAGTTTTCTATTAAGTCATCATATGTGTGGAACAAAGTTTTATTTTCTCTGGTTGTCATTTTCTTTTAATAATTAATGGATACAAGTTTGTGTTATTTCGACTGATTAATTAGTATTGTTGACATGTGGATTCTGTTATGTTTGTTTATTCACTTTAATAATTAAAATCATTGATATTTTGTGAGTTATTAATATTGCATTCACTGTTATTACACGTGTATTACACGTGCACGTTTACTAGTGTTTATAGATGATAGACCTTTGTGTGAAGGATTTTTGTGAAAAGTTTGTCAAAAATCAAGTTTATCATTTTCCCTAGCAACTAGTACACATAAGAGGTCTCCATGACAAAGGATTTATTTATTTAAGTATTTTTTTCATTTTCTTTGAGTTTTTTCAAAAAAAGTTCCAAATGGCGAGCATGGCTATTCGTTGAAAGGCGTAGAATTTTTCAAAACTATTGATGTTTCTGCGAAATAATCAATACTTTTGTACACTAAAATGATTTTTGTAAAAATTTCAGAGCAAACTATCACACACTTGTAGTACAAATTTGAATTACTTTCGAAAAATTGGCATAAAGACATTTAAATGTGCAAAATTAGATAGAAAGCGAGAAAAAGCCTAACATTTTGGAATTATCCATAAACTATGTACTACTTTGTGTGATAATTTGTTGGGAAACATTTTGCACCTTATTTTTAGTACTTGCTTGACAAAAAAAGTCAATTTTGACACTTAGAAAATGAAAAATGATATTTATATAAATAATTTGAAAAAACTTTGTTCGGTAACATTGTTTAGCATACCAATATACACCTATGTGCCAAATATGGAAAGATTATCACAAACTATGCCATGGGAATTGTTATGTCTTGGTGGTTTGACTTAAAACCTATACACGTTTATAGATGATAGACCTTTGTGTGAAGGATTTTTGTGAAATGTTTGTCAAAAATCAAGTTTATCATTTTCCCTAGCAACTAGTACACATAAGAGGTCTCCATGCCAAAGGATTTATTTTTTTGAGTATTTTTTTCAAAAAAAAGTTCCAATTGGCGAGCATGGCTATTAGTTCAAAGGGGTAGAATTTTTCAAAACTATCGATGTTTCTGTGAAATAATCAATACTTTTGTACACTAAAATGATTTTTGTAAAATTTCAGGAGCAAACTATCACACACTTGTAGTACAAATTTGAATTACTTTCGGAAAATCGGCATAAAGACATTTGAATGTGTGAAATTAGATAGAAAGCGAGAAAAATCCTAATATTTTGGAATTATCCATAAACTATGTACTATTTTGTGTGATAATTTGTTAGGAACCATTTTGCACCTTATTTTTAGTACTTGCTTCACAAAAAAAAGTCATTTTTGACACTTAGAAAATGAAAAATGATATTTATATAAATAATTTGAAAAAACTTTGTTCGGTAACATTGTTTAGCATACCAATATACACCTATGTGCCAAATATGGAAAGATTATCACAAACTATGCCATGGGAATTGTCATGTCTTAGTGGATTGATTTGAAACCTATACATGTTTATAGATGATAGACCTTTGTGTGAAGGATTTTTGTGAAAAGTTTGTCAAAAATCAAGTTTATCATTTTCCCTAGCAACTAGTACACATAAGAGGTCTCCATGCCAAAGGATTTATTTTTTTGATTATTTTTTTCATTTTCTTTGAGTTTTTTCAAAAAAAGTTCCAAATGGCGAGCATGGCTATTCGTTGAAAGAGGTAGAATTTTTCAAAACTATCGATGTTTCTATGAAATAATCAATACTTTTGTACACAAATATGATTTTTGTAAAAATTTCAGAGCAAACTATCACACACTTGTTATACAAATTTGAATTAGTTTCGGAAAATCGGCATAAAGACATTTAAATGTGCGAAATTAGATAGAAAGCGAGAAAAATCCTGACATTTTGGAATTATCCATAAACTATGTACTACTTTGTGTGATAATTTGTTGGGAACCATTTTGCACCTTATTTTTAGTATTTGCTTCACAAAAAAAGTCATTTTTGATACTTAGAAAATGAAAATGATATTTATATAAATAATTTGAAAAAACTTTGTTCGGTAACATTGTTTAGCATACCAATATACACCTATGTGCCAAATGTGGAAAGATTATCACAAACTATGCCATGGGAATTGTCATGTCTTAGTGGATTGATTTGAAACCTATACATGTTTATAGATGATAGACCTTTGTGTGAAGGATTTTTGTGAAAAGTTTGTCAAAAATCAAGTTTATCATTTTCCCTAGCAACTAGTACACATAAGAGGTCTCCATGCCAAAGGATTTATTTTTTTGAGTATTTTTTTCATTTTCTTTGAGTTTTTTTCAAAAAAAGTTCCAAATGGCGAGCATGGCTATTCGTTGAAAGGGTAGAATTTTTCAAAACTATCGATGTTTCTATGAAATAATCAATACTTTTGTACACTAATATGATTTTTGTAAAAATTTCAGAGCAAACTATCACACACTTGTTATACAAATTTGAATTAGTTTCGGAAAATCGGCATAAAGACATTTAAATGTGCGAAATTAGATAGAAAGCGAGAAAAATCCTGACATTTTGGAATTATCCATAAACTATGTACTACTTTGTGTGATAATTTGTTGGGAACCATTTTGCACCTTATTTTTAGTATTTGCTTCACAAAAAAAGTCATTTTTGATACTTAGAAAATGAAAATGATATTTATATAAATAATTTGAAAAAACTTTGTTCGGTAACATTGTTTAGCATACCAATATACACCTATGTGCCAAATATGGAAAGATTATCACAAACTATGCCATGGGAATTGTCATGTCTTGATGGTTTGACTTGAAACCTAAACATGTTTATAAATGATAGACCTTTGTGTGAAGGCTTTTTGTGAAAAGTTTGACAAAAAACAAGATTATCATTTTCCCTAGCAACTAGTTCACATAAGAGGTCTCCATGCCGAAGGATTTATTTTTTTGATTATTTTTTCATTTTCTTTGAGTTTTTTCAAAAAAAGTTCCAAATGGCGAGCATGGCTATTCGTTGAAAGGGGTAGAATTTTTCAAAACTATCGATGTTTCTGTGAAATAATCAATACTTTTGTACACTAAAATGATTTTCGTAAAAATTTCAGAGCAAACTATCACACACTTGTTATACAAATTTGAATTACTTTCGGAAAATCGGCATAAAGACATTTAAATGTGCGAAATTAGATAGAAAGCGAGAAAAATCCTTACATTTTGGAATTATCCATAAACTATGTACTACTTTGTGTGATAATTTGTTTGGATCCATTTTGCATCTTATTTTTAGTAGTTGCTTCACAAAAAAAGTCATTTTTGACACTTAGAAAATGAAAAATGATATTTATATAAATAATTTGAAAAAACTTTGTTCGGTAACATTGTTTAGCATACCAATATACACCTATGTGCCAAATATGGAAAGATTATCACAAACGATGCCATGGGAATTGTCATGTCTTGGTGGTTTGACTTGAAACCTATACATGTTTATAGATGATAGACCTTTGTGTGAATAATTTTTGTGAAAAGTTTATCAAAAATCAAGTTTATCATTTTCCCTAGCAAATAGTACACATAAGAGGTCTCCATGCCAAAGGATTTATTTTTTTGAGTATTTTTTTCATTTTCTTTGAGTTTTTTCAAAAAAAGTTCCAAATGGCGAGCATGGCTATTCATTGAAAGGGGTAGAATTTTTCAAAACTATCAATGTTTCTGTTCAATAATCAATACTTTTGTACACTAAAATTATTTTTGTAAAAATTTCAGAGCAAACTATCACACACTTGTAGTACAAATTTGAATTATTTTCGGAAAATCAGCATAAAGACATTTAAATGTGCGAAATTAGATAGAAAGCGAGAAAAATCCTAACATTTTGAAATTATCCATAAACTATGTACTACTTTGTGTGATAATTTGTTGGGAACCATTTTGAACCTTATTTTTAGTACTTGCTTCACAAAAAAAGTCATTTTTGACACTTAGAAAATGAAAAATAATATTTATATAAATAATTTGAAAAGACTTTGTTCGGTAACATTGTTTAGCATACCAATATACACCTATGTGCCAAATATGGAAAGATTATCACAAACGATACCATGGGAATTGATTATATCTTTATTATAGGAAGATAAACTAAAAAAAAAAAAATCAAAGTTGGTCTTTGCCGTGTACAAACACACGGCAAAGAACAATTTTATTTTCTTTTTTTAATTTTAGCAAACGATAAATCTTCTTTACCGTGTGCAAACACACGGTAAAGACCGGACGTGACTGCTCCGTCGGCACTTCTGTTTACGCGTCCACTTTCTTTGCTGTGTGTCGTTCTTTGCCATGTGTGCTTTTTACCGTCTTTACCGTGTGTTTTTTTTGTTACGAAGCCATGTGTTATTCTTTACCGTGTGTGGCACACGGCAAAGATACATATTACGGTGTACCCGATATTTAGCACACGGCAAAGACCCGAGCACACGGTAAAGTCGTGCTCTCCCGTAGTGCTATATGGAGGACGAGCTCCAAAACGACTTTTCTGACTGCCTAGTGCTAGTGTGAATTTTTTTCCAGATCGATCCGGCACGCAAATCCGAAGCAACAAAACGTTCCAGGTACATGACTTCCGATTCAAACTCTGCGCAACTTCCGACTCCGACACGTACGTGCTCATATACGTTCGACGTGCGCCAACCGGCCGTACATAAATTCCCAGCAGCGCCCGAAACATACAACCAGGTCAGCTGCAGCAAGTACGCCCGGCCGGCGACCGACAGACGATCAAAGAATCTCCTCCGATGACGCACGACCACCACCACCACTCGATGCCCGCGGCGTCTCCGGCGATGACCCACGGCCACCAGCACCACTCGACGCCGGAAGCGTCTCCGGCAATGACGCACGGCCACCACCACCACTCGAGTCAGGCCACGACGCACAGACACCACGACCATCATCATCATCACGGCAACCACCACCACCATCGTCAAGATCAGCAGCCAGCGGCGTTGCCGGCCCCGTACCCGTACAACCCGTTGTCGACGATGGGGCAGCCTCCGCCGTCGCAGTTTACCCCGACGACAACGATCACCGGGCAGCAGCCGCGATCTCTCCTTCCCACGACGACGCCGACGCCGACGGCCACAGGCCAGCAGCCAGCGGCGTTGCCGGGGTTTCCGCTCCCGCAACCATACTACCCGTCATCCACGACGAGGCAGCCACCATCGGTGCTGCCCACCACGGCGCCCGGGGAGCTGGTCGTCAAGTCGAGGCCGGACGCCGTCGACTGGTGCGTCTTGTTGGTACGTTTCCACCTGTGTGCATGCTGTTAATTGCTCCTACATGATCAGTCAATATTTACTTCGATAACCGTGGATGAATCGATTAACTCGATCGTGGTATTGGCACTGTTGCTTTCGTTATTGGATGCAGGTGGTGGTCGTCTTGGTCGTGATCGGAATCGTCCTCCTTATCGTTTCATTCGTCGGCTGATCTATCGGGAGCGTACGTGCGTGCAGGCAGATTAAAACATGGACACAGCATGGCATGCAGCCAGCAGCATCTTAGTTAGGACCACCGAAAAAAATAGCACGATATTATCCCGCTAATAGCACGATATAGCTTATTTGGAGAGGCTACGCTATATTTAGCCTAAAGTTGACGCTACGGCGCTATTTGCGTTTTATACGCGCCAAACCACACTAAATGTGGTAATGTTATAGCTATACTAACAAAAAGCCTAGAAATAATGTTAGATAATGATGATGGCGGGCAATCTGTTGGTTCTTCTAGTTATTCTGAAGACGATGTTAATGATTCTGATTAAAGTTTAAAATTGTTTATCTTTTAGTTGAGTAATTTTCATGGTTTAAGCCTTATATTTGTATTTTTGCCATTGATTTGGCCTTGGCATTTGAATATGGTTACCTGGTTATGCATGTATTGCTTCTGGACAAATTTTTAGTGCCGAAATCTTTAATATTTGGGCTATTTCTTGCATTTTTTTCATCACGCTATTTTATATGTAACTTCGCTATATCACGCTATATCTTGTATAGCTTCTGGAGGAGGGCCACGCTATTTTTGATAGCACGCTATTTTTTTCCTTGGTTAGGACTCAGAGTTGGAAAACTACTAGCTTGTTTCACTACGGGAAATCCACAAAACGCCGACGGCTAGGACATACGCCGACGGCCAAATGTCGGGGCCGTCGGCGTAGACCCCGATCAGGCCAACCGAGATCTTTTTTCTTTTTTGGCCGTCGGCGTAGACCCCGATCAGGCCTAGAGATTTTGGCCGTCGGCGTAGATTTTGCCGTCGGCGTATACTTTTTCAATTTTCTACATTTGATATGCCGACGGCAGCCGTCGGCGTATACTTTTTCAATTTTTTACATTTGATACGCCGACGGCATTGCCGTCGGCGTATACTTTTTTCTATTTTCCATTTAATATGAAATAATTCATATCTTTAAATCCGTAAATCGGAATTTAACAAATTAAATGTCTAAATCGATTAGAAAAATGAGAGGAATCCAAATATGACATCCATAAAATCTTTTTCACCGTGCACATGACATTTTGTAACATATGTTTGTTACTTGCTTAATTAAAAAGTATTTTTTTTACACTTAAAAAATAGAAAATGATATTTATAAAAATAATTTGGAATTTGTTTTTGACAACAATGATGATATGGATGTCATATTTGAATTCCTCTCATTTTTCTAATTGATATAGAATTTTTTTTAATTTCGATTAACGGAATTAAAGATATGAATTATTCCATATTAAATGTAAAAAGGAAATAAAAGTAAAAATAATTTCATTTTTTCATTTATTAAAAATATATACTATTTTACCATCATTGTTACTTATTCAAATGAATTTTCT
The DNA here is from genome assembly GCA_012064385.1 of Puccinellia tenuiflora. Classification (NCBI taxonomy): domain Eukaryota; kingdom Viridiplantae; phylum Streptophyta; class Magnoliopsida; order Poales; family Poaceae; genus Puccinellia; species Puccinellia tenuiflora. The sequence continues at coordinate 3,738,775 of QRDG01000473.1, read as the reverse complement.
AATTTTAAACAATGAAAAAGTGTAACATCCTAAATCAGGGGTTAACATGATTGATATGATATAAGTATCAGTAAGTTATCATTTCTCATTTGGAAGCTAACAATGAAGGAACTCAAAGGTTAAGCGTGCTTGGGCCGGAGCAATTTGAGGATGGGTGACCGAACGGGAACTTTGACCAGCGTAAGTACTTTGATCTATGATTAAATGTGTAATTAGAGATTTAGTATGTAGCTGAGTTAGAAATTTCGAAATAGAAAAAAGTCCAAAAAAAAGTTCAAAAAAAAGTTCAAAAAATTCAAAAAATTCAAAAAAAAATTAAAAATTGCATTCATACGCCGACGGCAGAGTGGCTACGCCGACGGGCCGATACGCCGACGGCGGCCGTCGGCGTATGTGTACGCCGACGGCAAATGAGCGTACGCCGACGGCTTCCGGCCGTCGGCGTATTGTGCGTTTCCCGTAGTGTTTAGATTTGGTAGCCATGTGAATGAGCACAGATCTTCTCTTCGGTAATTTGATTATAACTACTCCCTTCGATTGTCGCCCACTTAGTATAAAATTTATATTAACTTATATAAATTGAGCGACAATTTTTATAGATCGGAGGGAGTAGGTGAATACCTTGCTACAGCCTAATGAACTATTTTTTTGCGGACATGTGTGTCAAACAGTATACATACGTACAATATTTCCCAACTACTACCTCTGTCCTTAATATAAGATATTAAGGAACGGAGAGTACATCATATTACGTTGAAATGTTCCTTAAATATACTTAAATCAAAAGTACCGTCATCAGAAATTGAAAACAAAATGCATGCTTCCTTTCTTCCACTTCAATTAGTTACGTCCTAGTACCTTTTCTATTTCTCGCACTATGAAAGTTCGATGTATCTAGAAACAAGATTTTATCACGATCACACACACACACACACGAGATTAAATATCCTTTTTATTTTAGATGTCTGAGTCGGACTTGACGGTCTGACAGCTGGGTTTCTCTGGCCTTATTGTTTCGTTCGATAAGCATGAGAGTGGTAATGGGGAGGGTTGGATGGTGAGGTAGGTGTGGTTTGTTAATCGGGAGGGACGAGATAATAGGATACGGTTATTGATGATCTAGCGATCTGATCTAAGTGCGAGAGGATTGGGTTGGGGTGGATGACTGCGGTGGTAATTTTGTAGTTAGGTGAAAGTGCAACACTTAGCAATCACCACGAATCTAGGTTTAATAGAAAAGATTATTACCCATAAAATTTTTTATTCATCATTGTTACGAGCAGGTTAATTACTTACGAATGCCTTCATACTATCCGGAAGCAACAAGCTAAATGTTCACATTTTGCTTTCAAGATTTATATGAAGAAGGGCTATGAGCCTATGACCGTGCGGAGTGGGCTTCTCCCCAGACTGGATCAATTCCGTTATGAGGTGTGTCACAAATATTCATTAAGAGCTGACACGTGGGTTCCATTTTCAGTGGCTTTACCTAGTGTTTTTTGAGGCAGCTCGGCAAAGACACTCTATGAAGGCAGGCACTTCTAATTAATTGTGATAGGTGATGGTTTGATCGCTATGTAGGCAGGCACTTGGACTGGGCTGGGCTAGGCCCGGTTACTTTCTCAAGATACTGCGCTTGTTTCTCACATGCACGGCCCAGAGGTCGCAGATTTACGAGCATAACCACATTCTTTTCCGTTTTGGCTAGTAGAAAACAAACGATCTCCTCTTGGGAGGGGCACACGCACATCTCCAACAACCTTCACCATATATCTCCTTGTAGCTAGCTAAGCCACGCGCCGGCCGGTGATCAATCGATCGCCTTGAACATGATCAACAACCCGGCGGCGGCGACGGCGGCGAAACCGTCCTCGGGGCCGATCCGCAACACTCCGACGACGACGACCACCGGAGAACCGCCATCTCCGGCGGCGGCGGCAGCAGCGAAACAATCTTCGGGGCCGATCGGCAACACTCCGACGACGACCACAACCGGAGAACCGCCATCTCCGGCGGCGGCGGCCGTGAAGCCAGATCCCAAAGACGGCCCCAACAAATTGACACTGGTCAGTTATAATCACGTATATGTCGTTGCAGTGAATTCATCCACTACACGCCCGCTGACAATCATAGCATGCAGAACTACCTGTTAGCTGTTCTCTACCTGTTCGTCTGCTTCGTGATTACGGCCCCCGGTTTCTGGTCTGAGAGCCCGTCAGACGTGGCCGTCGCCGCAGTCATGTTCTTCTACTCCACGGCGGTGAGCGTCCTGATTCTCAGGTACTGGGACAAGAAACTAAAGGATGAGTTGGCAGCAGGATCTGGATACAGACTAATGGTGCGTATCTAATTATGTACCTACTCAATCCCTCCTCTTCAACGATCGAATAATTCAGTTACTAATATGTTCATATCATCTTAGGTGTGTGTTTTGTTTCCTTTCTAAAGCTGCATCGCGAATAAAATGTCTATAAGGCAGAGCATGCTGCATGCATAAATACATAATATTATGTGGATTTTGTTACAAGACTTATGCAGCTATGAGTTCTCACTTCACCAATTATAATAATTAATTAAAAACACTTTTGTTCTCTCACTAGGTTATGGCGTTCTTGGCCGAAACCATGTGGTTACATTTGTAATTTTGTTTCGTAGAACTATACTATAATGGCAAAAGTGGTAAATGGTAAGTTATATATCTTGAAGACTGTATCGTATCTTTTGCAGTACAGACTAACAGTAAAAAAAACATGTATATTGTCTTACATAGAAACTAAGTTAGCAAACGCCGACTGATGCATTTTGTTTCAATGATCGATCAGGTGCAGCTGTCGTTAACGACTGGATTGATGTGCATCTCCATGGCTGTCCTAGCGCTGCTCCTCCGGCCTGACTGGCATGACATGGCCATTGTCGTGGGCTGTTTCTTGTGTGGCACCGCGATTTGGGTCGGCTTTCTGTGTGAAGAGGACTGGAAACAGCTTTCTAAGATGCGTAGTAGAGCGGCGTGTCACCAAGAGAAAACATCAGATCAAGTGTAGTAGTTATGTTATGGTGTGACATGCATGATAGGAAAAAGTGTTGCCATGGAGGAAGAAAGAGATGTATGAAAAAATAAGTTGAAGGGGGGATAGAGCGTCTGTTGTTTCTTTCTAGTACTCCGGGATGTTTCAGACCTCCGCCATGTTTCATTGAGACCTCAGAAAAGGGGGGGCACAACGAAATGTGGCAACCGGAATTTCATTGAGACACATTTGATGCGGGCTTCACAACTTTTCGTCTGATTATCTGCTAATTAATCAACCAATTCTCATATTCTTAATTAATGAGATAAGGGTAAACGAATTGTTGTATTTTGTATGGATCGGGTACTATAAGTAGCACCAGCAGATCCAGAGAGAGAGAGATGCCTAAAGCAAACATATCTAATTAATCACGCACGAGAACTAACATGTGGTTCGATGGTTAGAAGGGAAGTTGTACTCCCAGCCCACCAGAGTTGAAACCTCAGGTTTGATATTGGTGTTTCTCATTCAAGAAGGAATATTCTTTTAGTAGGAGGCGATGTTCCCGTCGATAGCAAGACGTTGTGGTGACTTGGATAATCTCAAGATCCAATCTGCAGACTCAGTCTCTCGGAGATGCTCAAATGAGTACGGTGATGTGTGCGTTCATAGGATGAGTGTATATGCGTGTATGTGAGCGTCTGCGTTGTACTGTGCTTCTCAAAAAAATTCATGCATAATACACTAGAAAAATGTTTTCTGCTCAATCTCAAACTATGCTTGAAATTAACCAATTAGCATGGAACTGTTCAGTTTTTGTTGTTCGGTGCACATGACCAAGACCAACCACGCAACTACGTCGTTACTGGCTAGATCAAATGTAGATTGCTCATAGTTGATAAACCTAAGTTGCTATAATCCAAGATTGTTCAACGTTGGACAATTCACGAAATCTAAGTTGCAATAATCCACATCATCCTCTTAATCGTTGTAATTGAGTTGATCCCCGTGAAATGCATGTACTACCGAAGCAGCTCTACCATGGGTGATCGTGGGCACAACCACCGCGTGAAGCGCGTCCAAACCGCATGGGTCCCACCTAAACTGATGAACCTTATCGTTCTGTCTCTCCGTCGTCTCTTCTTCGTTTCCTTACTCCCTTTGAAAATAGCCAACATCATACTAGCTAGGCCATGGCCCGTCCTTTCCTCCCCTCAACTCTCCGCTCCATCTCCCACCATCCGGCAAGTCAGAGTTGGCGACGACGACCGACAAGAAGGGAGCGAGCTGGTGGCGATTAACACACTTACCGTTGTGTGCGTGTGGGGGGGGGGGGGGGGGGGGAGTGGCCAATGCCGGACCTTACAGGGAGGCTGGGGTTGGCGGAGTAGGAGATTCGTGGAGGGTGCGGTGAGGCGACTGTCATGTCCTCCTATTACCGGGCTGTGCCTGTGTAGGGGCTGTGGGCCTTGTATCGTGTGTGGCGGGCTTTAAGCCCATGTCGTGTGCGTTGCTGTGCCGCTGGGCCAGCTATATACTCTGTTGAGACATCTGGAGATGGTATCGAATGAATTATGCTATGAAGCAAACCCTAGTTCTAGTTATATGTTCTTACTTTCCTTAGCCAAATCCTGACTAGCAGGTCTCCAATCGGGAGTTTCTGTCGATTTCGACTAGCGGGATCTGACAAAATGGTATCAGAGCAGTGAATCCTCGGATCGAAATTTTTTTTTCGTAGCGATTTCCCCACCCTCCTCTCCAAATTCCCTTTCCCCATCGCCACCGAACCAGCCACAGAGCCGTCGCCCGCTCCTCCCCCGCCACTGACCCCCGATTCACCTCTGCCCCTGCGTCCGCGGAAACCAAGCTCCTGGACTCGCGTCGCACGGGAGCCTCCCCATCGACCAACTCCCTCCCGAGCTCCTCCCAAGAAGGCGCCGCATCCCATCGGGAGCATTACCCTCCGCCTCCGTCCCCACTGTCCAAGAAGGCGCCGCCCCGAGCGCCGCCCAAGCTCGCCGTCCTCTGCTCCGGTCCCGACCTCAACCCACGTCGACCTCATCCTCGGGCCGCACCAGCTCCACCTCACCGCCGCCGGATTTCCTACCCCACCCCTCTCCTCCGCCGAGATCGACGCCATCCGCCGCCCTTGCTCGTCTCCTCCTACCACGCGAGCTCGTCCCTGACCGGCGCTGCTCGAGCTTGTGCCCGGCAGATCGAGGCCGACCGCCACCTCTGGTCCTCTCCTCGCCAGGACTCTGCCGACGCCGCCCTCCGGCCTCCTCCGTGGCATCGTGACCGACGGCCGTCCCGAGCCCCCGCTCGACGTGCTCCTTGCTGCCTCCGGAAGCGCGCCGGCAGCCCACCTCCGCCCAGGATGGGCAAATCCAAGCACAACGAGTCGGCGGACGCACAAGAAATCACCGCTCTCAAGCTCGACATGGAGAACCTCGGCACCCGGACGGACGAAATCGGATCCAAAGTTGATGGAGTGGAAGAAAAGGTAACAGCTTTATCAGCTCAATTCTCTCGGTTGGAGTCTCTGCTGTTAGCCGATCGTGAGCGTGTGTCCGAGCAGCAGAAGGCTGTGGAGCTAGAGAAACAGAGAGCTGCAGAAATCAGCCAGCAAACCGCAGATGAACAAGAAAAAGCAGCAGCAATCGAACAACAACAGAAACAACAGGCCGAAGAACAGGCAGCAGCTGCAGCGCAACAGCGACAACACCACGCAGAACATGAGCGTGCTCATGGTCATCAGCATCAGCAGCAGATGCCGGCAGAACATGAGCGTGGTCGTGGTCATCAGCATCAGCAGCAAATGCCACCGTACTGGCGCAGGCGTTCTGATGCTCAGGAGCCCCCAAGGTATGATTACCCAAACACCGCTCAGAGAGGTGAACCATACCCGCAGTGGAATCAATATCCAACTCACCACCATACATTTCCTACCAATTACCAACTCCCTCCACACCCTGACCCTTATAACCCATACAATCCACACCCATACCCACCACAATTTCACATACACCCACAGCTACCTCCACCACAACCTCCCCAACCACCAGCCACACCATACAACAACCACCATATACCAGCAAACAACCATCAGAATGAAAACCAACATTACCACCGACAGGGAGAGCCACCTGACAGATATCAATTAAACAGAGGAGGCAGGAACCAAGAGTTCGACCGTGATGCCCAATTTTACAAATCTATTGCCAAGGCTCCGAAGATGGACTTTCCGAGCTTCGATGGCAGTAACCCTGAAGAGTGGCTCAGAATGACTGCAAAGTATTTTGCTATGGTCTATGTTCCTGAAAATGCCAAATTTGACTATGCACAGATGTATATCACTGGCAGGGCTGACACATGGTTGAGAAATTCAGGAGTGTTGGAAGAAAACCTCTCTTGGAGAGATTTCTGTGATGTTGTGGTGCAGAGATTTTGAGCTAATAGCTCTTATGAAGCTGTAGAGGAGTTCAATTCCATCAGACAAGGTTATACTACTGTCAATGAGTATACCGACAAATTTGAAGAGAAGATGGCAAACTACCGCAAGGAAAATCCTGATGTTAAAGAAGCCTATTACATCAAATGCTACATCAATGGCCTTAGAGGTGAAATCAAGCATTATATGAAACCCCTTAAACCTGCTTCTTTGTATGAGGCTGTAGCTTATGCAAGAGATATGGAATTGGGCATGCAAGCAACAACTCTGAGCCATACCAGAAGATTGAATGCAGCAAACGAATCCAATTTCACTCCCCCAATTCATCCTAGGCCAACATTCACTCCTGACAACAATCCTAAGAAGGATTTGGAGAACCAAAGGACTAGAACTGAAGCTAAATTCAATGAGCCGGGGAAATGTAAATATTGTGGTCAGAAGTGGTTCTTCGGACATCGCTGCCAGCAATACAAGTCGTTGAATGTAATGACAGCAGATAGCCCTCAAGAACAGGAAGAGGAAGAATTCCATGATCTACCCCACGAGGTTACCAACAAAACCACAACCGACACCGGATCAGCAGGAAGATAACACTTGAGGACAAGTGTGCTCTCGAGGGGGAGGAATTGTCGTGTCCTCCTATTACCGGGCTGTGCCTGTGTAGGGGCCGTGGGCCTTGTATCGTGTGTGGCGGGCTTTAAGCCCATGTCGTGTGCGTTGCTGTGCCGCTGGGCCAGCTATATACTCTGTTGAGACGTCTGGAGATGGTATCGAATGAATTATGCTATGAAGCAAACCCTAGTTCTAGTTATCTGTTCTTACTTTCCTTAGCCAAATCCTGACTAGCAGGTCTCCAATCGGGAGTTTCTGTCGATTTCGACTAGCGGGATCTGACAGCGACGCAGGAGCACCGCTGGCCGCAGGTGGTGGCGGGGGGGGGGGGGGGGGGGCGGGGGGGGGGGGGGGGGGGGGGGGGGGACGACTCCGAACTTGAGCAGGTGTCGCGGGACCTTATAGGGAGTTCGGGGACGGCGGAGGAGGATATTCGTGGAGGGCGGTGCGGCGAGGCTGGAGCGCCGGCCGCTGGCGGCGGAGGCAGGTGGCCCCGTAGACACTATTTGCGAGGGATGGAGGTGGTGCGGTGGCATCGATGGTGGCGACGAATCCTCTTCTTCCTCCTCTCTGAGCGTCATCCACTCTCCTTTCCCATCCCCATTGACCCATTCCCGTTCCAACAGGCAGTGTACCCCCATCGACACGGTTGAAAACTTGCTCTCCATTGACGAATCCTCTTCTTCGTCCTCTCCGGTGAGAGTCATCCACTCTCCTTCCCCGTCCCCATTCCCGCTCCAACAGGTAGTGTACCCCCATCCCATCGACACGGTCGAAAACTTGCCTGTGGGCACGGTCGCCAGCTAGCTATCCGCCCCGGCCATGACTACATATTTGGGAAAGTAGGTATAGTTCTCCTGGCCGGTCTATGTGCAAAACGTTCCGATCAAAACTCTGCATAACTTCTTCGACTCCGAATTGCGTTCAACGTGTACCTGCCGTAGATAAAATCCCAGCGCCAGGGCACGTCTACAGCACGAACCCACGTACGTGAAGCCCAACCGTCCAGCGATCGACACCAGATTGTCGTAGAATTTCGTCGGGCGCTCACCGATATGACGCACCACGACTGCTCGGCAGCGATGTCGACGTTCGACCACCACCACTACCACTCGATGCCGGCAGCGTCGCCGGCGATGACGCACAGCCACCACCACCACCACTCGACGCCGGCGGCAGCGTCTCCGGCGATCACGCACGGTCACCACCACAACCACCATCATCACGGCCATAAGCCAGCGGCGTTGCCGGGGTTCCCGGTCCCGTACCCTCACTACCCGCCGCCGTCGACGACGAGGCAGCAGCCTTCGGTGCTGCCCACAACGGCCGGGGCACCGGCCGTCAAGCCAAGGACTTGCGGCTGCGACTCCGACACCTGCGCCGCAACAGCGATCGTGGTAATCTTAATTATATATTATATATCGCCAGTCAAAAATTTATTCAATTTCGATTACTCAGTTGATTAACTCGCTCGTCATCTCGTGTCATTGTTTATTTTCGGTGCTTGCAGCTGGCCCTTGTCTTGATCGGCGTGGTCGTAACGATCCTCATCGTTAAACTCGGGTGACCCATCGCCCATCGGGAGCGTACGTGCGTGCAATTTCAGATTAAGAGTACTCCTTCGGGGACACGGATGTAGTTGACAACCGTCCTAGTATTATATAGTGTACTACGTATATAGAAAAAGACTAGTTTAATCAGTTCAATAATATATAGAGTAGACTTGGTAGCATGTGAAGATTGTGGATCCTCTGTTGTAATTACTATTGTTATTATTGTGTAATTTCGACTAATGTGACGACAATGTTCTTTGAGGCGACCTTCTACAATTCTCTACGATCTACACTAGCAAGCATGTCCGTAGGTTGCAACGGGAGAAAAAATCACAAGCCCCTAACCTAATAAGCATGGTTTAAACCTTCCACATGTCCGCTTTCTCAATTCAGTACCCAACCGTGTTACAACTTTATCAAATCTTTGCTGACGATGGCCACGGTATTGATCAGATCACAAAATGTAGTCACCTTAAAGCGATGTGATCGGCCAACAAAATTAAAAACTAATCACATCGTGTGATTCCCTGGGGGGGGGGGGGGGGGGGGTAGAATCTGATGGATAGAGGACGACGGGAGGTGGTCGGACGGTGGCGGCGTGGGGAAGACCCTAGGGGAGAAAGAGGGCTTGGTTGCAACTTTTCATATGGTTCTCCTTGAGATTGTGTCAAGAAACTTCAATTCAGTAAAGCTTGGACAAGTGAAAAAGAGTACAATCCTTCCTTAAGCATTTTAAGTTCTCTCACCAAATTAGGCACTTCTCTAAGTCTTAACATAACAATTCTTTGTGAACAACTTTACAGGTGGATGATGCATGGTTGTTGTTATGGTTTCGAGGTCGGTGAGAAAAGTAGACATATATAGGGGTGTGGCATGCATGCATGATACCTACTGTACTACTCTACTTCATTTCATGATAGGATGCATATCACTCTGAAATTCACGTAAATATCTTTTAACGTCTCTACCTTAATTCTGATCCAACGTAACTTAGTTGCGAGCATGTGGTGCGTCCATGAAATACGACTCATGGAAACCATATTAACTATTTGATACCGTTGGCGCGAATACGAGAGAAGGACGGAATGTTGGTGACTCGTCTTTGCGTGAATTTGTTTTGCTTTCTTTATATGATCGGGTGATCAAGTGTCGATGGCCAGGATGACGTGCAGATGAGTAGTTATACTACTTTGGTGACACATGACTTTGATGGCATGAGAGACAGCCTCGTATGCTACTATATTACTACCTCGGTTTCATAAAAGAAGGCGGATAAATTTAGTCAAATCAATCCATGTGAAGTTTGACTACTTTTTTCTTGAAAAAACTATCATCAACATCTAAAATATCAAATCACTCTTATTAGATGCATCATTAAATATATTTTCATATTATATCAATAGAATTTATATTTTTTGTTAATTGTTTCATTAAATTTGATATTGTTTGACTTCAGAAAAAATTTATACGCCTTGTTTTCAGGAACGGAGGTAGTATCTAGTTTGAGTAGAAATATGGTAAACTTGGTGGCAATGTGAAGATTTGTGTAGATCTTGTGCGATAATTGGGTTAAGTTTGCGAGTATATATGGTGTAATTTCAATTCCTGATTTCTCTCCTTTTTTGTTTCTATGGAATTTTAAACTCGAAGCAGTGACCTACGTATATACACATATTTTGCGTGAATTTGTTTTGCTTTCTTTATATGATCGGGTGATCAAGTGTCGAAGGCCAGGATCACGCGCAGATGAGTAGTTATACTACTTTGGTCACACATGACTTTGATGTCATGGGAGACGGCCTCGTATGCTTTTATCTTACTACCTCGGTTTCAAAAAAGAAGACGCATAAATTTAGTCAAAAATCAAACCACGTGGAGTTTGACTTCTTTTTTTTTGAAAAATAACTATCAACATCAAAAATACCAAATCACTCTTATTAGATGCATCATTAAATATATTTCCATATTATATCAACAGATTTATAATTTTTGTTAATTTTTTCATTAAATTTGGTTAAAGTTGACATTGTTTGACTTCAGAAAAAATTTATACGCCTTGTTTTCACGAAGAGATGTAGTATCTAGTTTGAGTGGCAATATGGTAAACTTGGTGGCAATGTAAAGATCTGTGTACATCTTGTGTCCGATAATTGGGTTAAGTTTGCGAGTAAATTACGTTTTCTCTCCTTTTTTGTTCCTGCCGAATTTTAAACTGAAACTGTGACCTATGTACATACACATGGTCGCACTCAAATTGAACGTAAATAAAGCGATCGACCTAGGGCACGCGGCAGAACAGTACACCCCTAATCACGCGTTCTCATCCCTCCGCGTCTTCCCACGCACCAGCCGCCGGCAATCAACGCGGCATTGTCTCCGGCAATGACGCACGGCCGCCATGATCACCATCATCATCGCAATGATCAGGGCGGCACTCACCACCACAACGACCCGGAGCAGCAGCCGCCGGCACTGCCTGGGTCCCCAGTGACGTACACCTCCCTAGCGGCGACGATGGTCAGGGCGCCGCTCCTCGAACTCAGCCCGGACGGCTCCGAGCCCGAATCCCAAGGGCTCGTCATGGTATGTAAACTCCACGCGCGCAGGCATCCATCCCTGCAATCATCTTGCTAGTGTTTCACTCATATGATGATCAATTGATTTCGATTGCTGTTGTTGTTTCCGACTACCTGTGCATGCAGTGCGTGGCCTGCTTGATCATGATCGTCCTGGTCGTCCTCTTCTACATATTCGGCTGATCCATCGACGGGAGCCAGCAGCCTTTGTGTGCGCAGATTACTACTACCTCGATCCGATCCATTTTTCATAGCGTGGACGTGCATGGTTATCAGATTTGTCAGTTAATCAGGACTTGCAGTGTGATGTGTGGTGGTCAATTCCATTATGATTGTGTAATTCAAATATTCGGCAAGGCGATGTTCTTCAAATTAACCATGCAGATTGCCGGATGACACTAGCTGCCTGCTATCAGATTCAGTTTTTGTGCTTCTTTTGAAAATGCTTTGCCTGCTTATTTTTTTATGTTAAATATTATAGCAGTTAGTTGTAAGAAACTATTTCCAAACAATTATTTCAAGTAAATGGCAACCTTTCGATTGGAGGCAAAAAATAGTTAATGTATTTACAAGCCGTGCATCCTAACATCAGCAAGCACCCGATCAACAACTTCCTTATTTTTATTTTTTTCGAAAAGGGTGTGAACTTTCAATTGGAATTTACTTTTTTTTGAGAATTCAATTGGAATTTACTAGTATTTGCTAGTAGCCCTTTGGCCCAAAATCCAACTAAATTCTGAAATTTTGATGCCCATTCATGCATGCAAGGGACAGGAATAAAGTTTAGTTACATTCTGCTAGCTGGATGAGAGTTGAACAAGTTAATAAGGTGAGCTTCTCTACAACTAGTAAGAGCATCATGGGAAGAGGAGTGCTTCACGCGCTCCTACGCCGCCCGCCTGGCCGCGACTCGTCATGACGTGTCGTGCCGGGTTTCGGGAACGGGACTAAGATATGCATGTTGTCTATATTTTTACAGTTCAGGAAATTTAATGAGTCATTAATTAGAAGTTAACGGACACGTTAATTAATCAGCCGTTTTCGATTCTTTTGGATCGTGGGGCTGTTACCGACTCGGGCGTGTGATTACTCCCACATCTTACCCGACCCCGCCACAAGATATGCTTTCACACCGCTATAGAACATTGCGCCGGCGTCCAAGTCTTCTCCATCCCGTCTTCTAGCGTGCACCAATAGACGGGACAGTAGGCATCCAAAACCCCGCCTCTTGTGATCCTATACGGGAGAGGGCAATCAGGTATTTGAGGAGCGCACTTGCGTGACTACTGGCAGCGCCAACTTCGCCAATGACGACTTCCTCCTCGACCTCGGCAACCTCTCATCGACGACATGGGTGACGCCAGTGCCAACGGTTATGTTCCCGTTATTCTCTACGTAATTCGATCATCTTTGTTTGAGATCTTGCTACAGTTTCTATTCCTAGCGTATGTTGTAGTTTTAATCTATTTATCAGTATTACTAGATCACATGTTTAGTTTAATAATTGTTGTTCCAGTCAGGTATTGTTTCCTATTTTTTCGTGAACTAAATCATATGCTAAATTGTTCATATATTCAACATCTGCATCAAGTGATGCACACAACTATCTTTATTGAAAGGTTTACTTGTTCAGTTTATTACATATCAAAGATGGATTTTTTTTTTCGTTGAAAACGCGGCGGTTCCTCTCTTTCCTGATGTGTGATAATTTATAAATAAGGTGGCTCTATGGTCCCATCGTGGATTGAGCCCGAGGTTCGAGTTCACTGTCTCTCTCTCTCTCCCAAACTTGTTGGGACAAAGAACAATCCTTGCACGTGCTGCACTATCTCATCTTTATCGTACAACTTGGATTTTGTGGCTTCCACCTTTTAGCATTTTTGTTGGGCTGAAAGAATGGGATCGCCCAATGCATTGCATAGTATATATAAGCCGAGCTTGCCGATTAGTCCCTACGACAGTCCAATCCCACCTGCATGGGGTGGATAGCCGAGAGAGCGTCGTGATCAATTTTTCGTCCTGGTGATATTGGTGAACCATGCTATTCATTTCTGATAGTGATCACAGTCGCATAGTGCGTGATCCCCGGTCCATCCATCTTTCTAAAAGTTTGTGTGCTGGCTATTGCCAATTCATGATAGTCCTCAATGGCAGAAAGTGGTCAAGAACATCACACCATGCATCGTGCATGCAGGGCATGGAATTGCAAGGTGGTTTCTCTAGGCAGCTCACTCACCACCCTAGTTATCTAGGCGCACAGTACAGTACTTGAGTCTAGACCAAATGCAGCCAAGTGGATGGGTATCTAGAAAGGCAAAGGTGGGAGGTGCGGGCAGGATCCAAATGGGGCAGGAAACTATTGGAAGTACTGAGATGAAAACGATTCCTCCTTGTGAGATTTTAACCTCTAGCACGCAGGTGCCTAGTGTACTGCCCAGCACAACACAGTTTTTTTTTTGCGAATGAAACTTGTATTACTCAATCAGGATATGACAAATCCTTGTGACAAATGTCAATTACACTTTCAGGGCCAGATGCGATCCAAACAGCCGTACAAGAATTAATTCTAGCGTAGTTTGCCAAAAAGTGACTAGCACCGTTTTGGCATCTATTTATATGGGTAATACAAGTATGATGAACTTTCATCAAGGTTTTGATTTCTTCAATCAATGTCGTATTAACTGACAAATCCAGAGCTTCATTTTTCAAGAGATTGACAATCTCCAGGCAATCAACTACAATGATAAGAGGCTGCCTACACCAATGCAGTGCTAGCTTGATGCCTTCCATAACCGCATATAGTTCAGACTCTAGGGCGTCTCTACAGTGGTTTAATTGTCTACAAGCTGTAAAAACAATTCCACCATTCTCATCACGAGTTATCATTCCTGCACCCGATCCACTAGCAAGTAGCAACAGTAAAGGAACCATCGGTATTAAGCTTGCACCAGCCTGTAGAGGGAGGCATCCAATGTGGAGTTGATACACTCTTTTGTTCGCCAATAGTGTGAAACTTCAAGGCCTCTATATCCAATATAAATTTACCTTTCAAATGATCCTTATCCGAGTGATTTTTTATCTGCCATATAGATTCCATGTAGCTCACAAGAAAACGTCTAGATGCTTTAATAGGTGGTGGTGGTTTATGATGGACAACTTCATTACGCACATGCCAAATTCGCCACAAGGTCATAAGAACCATTCATATCCTCTTCCTTGACATATTGCCAGTTAGATTCAGTAGCCACTCCTTCCCAGTGTGCTTTTGCTCGTCACTTCCTCACGACATCAGCCGCCAGCACAATCATTGCCAGCAGAAAACTAGCATCAACAGAGTGACACAGACCACAGAGGATTTCTCGCCGACCGGAGATTGCAGAGGGGAGAGAAAGATGCGGACAAGAAAGATGCGGACAAGACCTCCGTTGTTTCGGGTAGCTCCGGAGCAGCTCTCGGCCGCAGGATAAATAAATTCTTGCCTGATTTCGGGAAACATCTCCTCCGTATGCACTTGGGAATGGAGACGTAGTACGTGCCTAGCTATATACTAGCTCGACTGGCAACCTGAGGTGACGGCCTGAATATGCTCGAGCCTTTTTTCCTTTTTGTTTTTTAACCTCTTCTTTTTTGCCACGGATGGAAGCAAGATCTTACTGCTGTTTGATGTTTTTGTCTCGGCATGTTCGTTGCTTGTCCGGCGAGATGGCTTCCTTGGCAAATTTGAACTTTGATTTTGCAAAAGAACCAACGAACACGTTGTGTTTGTCAGCTTGCTTCTGTGAGTTTTGCAAGAGATGAAAACGATTCCTCCTTGTGAGATACGAGGTAACGGGATAGTACAATAAACAAAGAGAGGAAAAGAATTTGCAGACGGATACACTACGTATCAAAACGGGTGGGATTAAAGGGAAACAAATCAGGTCAATAACAAAACCAACGGCCCTGATTAGGCTTCGAAGCTATTCTCAAGCTATTTTCCTGGTGGACCTAATAGCATAATCAAATAAATCCAAGGAAAATTGTATCTAAAACATTGTGTCCACCAGGAACCAGTAATAGAGAGGCAGATAGCGAACAAGAAGGCATATTGGTGACAACATCCACCTACTTGATAATTCTTATCGTAGAGCTAGCTATGGCTCGTTAAACAAAGTAGATTTTTTTTTTACAAATCTCGATCGGGACACCGGAATTGTCGGGTTGGGCAGCAAATATGATGGGCTCACATACGGCTACATAAATATCATATATCCAAATTTCGTTCTAGTAGCAGCATCAACGCCTATCATTTCTAAGTTAAAGATATGGATCTTGTATAGTCTAGGTATGTGCACAATAACAAATACTTAAACACCTCTACACTCATGTATAATTCATAGGGCATAGCATTAGAGACTATGTACGCTGGAATAAAACGAATGATGATCATAGTAAGACCTTTACTCCCACAAAATAAAATTTAGATAAAAGATAATCATCTACTTGGTGAAGGGGATTTTGTAAATGCAAACCCACTTGACAAGAAGAACCGATTGAGGGCGGTTCCGAAATTTTCTCTAGTTTTTTTAAGGTATTAAACGCATTTTTTCGACGTCGTATGCAAAAGTTATGCCCATTTTAATATTTTTTTACCTACTTTTGGAAAAAAAGTCAAAATGTGTATTTTAAATTTTTCCTAACAACTAGACCCTAAACCTTCCCTATATCTAAAAGTATTTAATTTTTTGAATTTCTTATCATTTTCTTTCACTTGGTGCAAAACTGAAAAGGCGATCCACGGGGGGGGGGGGGGTGCGTGGGGTGAAAAAATGCTGCACAATTCTGTGGCGCATAGAACCACATGCGCCACAGAAATGTCACTTTCTGTGGCGCATGTGGACCCATGCGCCACAGAATTGTGCAGCCCTAATCATTGGTGTCGGGCCCACCATATTTCTGTGGCGCATCGGGCCAGATACGCCACAGAAATGTACATTTCTGTGGCGCACCTTGCTCCATGCGCCACAGAAAAGGCGGCGTAGGATGCAAGCCAGCCGTTGGTTATGGGGCCCACAGAATTTCTGTGGCGCATGGAGGAAAAGCTGAATCTAGTGGCGCATGGCAACTGGTGCGCCACAAAAAAAATTAGTGGCGCATGAAATATTGGTGCGCCACAAAATTGCATTCCACCTATAGCTAGTTTCCTAGTAGTGTGAGCATCACACCATGCATCGTGCATGCAGGGCATGGAATTGCAAGGTGGTTTCTCTAGGCAGCTCACTCACCACCCTAGTTATCTAGGCGCACAGTACAGTACTTGAGTCTAGACCAAATGCAGCCAAGTGGATGGGTATCTAGAAAGGCAAAGGTGGGAGGTGCGGGCAGGATCCAAATGGGGCAGGAAACTATTGGAAGTACTGAGATGAAAACGATTCCTCCTTGTGAGATTTTAACCTCTAGCACGCAGGTGCCTAGTGTACTGCCCAGCACAACACAGTTTTTTTTTTGCGAATGAAACTTGTATTACTCAATCAGGATATGACAAATCCTTGTGACAAATGTCAATTACACTTTCAGGGCCAGATGCGATCCAAACAGCCGTACAAGAATTAATTCTAGCGTAGTTTGCCAAAAAGTGACTAGCACCGTTTTGGCATCTATTTATATGGGTAATACAAGTATGACGAACTTTCATCAAGGTTTTGATTTCTTCGATCAATGTCGTATTAACTGACAAATCCAGAGCTTCATTTTTCAAGAGATTGACAATCTCCAGGCAATCAACTACAATGATAAGAGGCTGGCTACACCAATGCAGTGCTAGCTTGATGCCTTCCATAACCGCATATAGTTCAGACTCTAGGGCGTCTCTGCAGTGGTTTAATTGTCTACAAGCTGTAAAAACAATTCCACCATTCTCATCACGAGTTATCATTCCTGCACCCGATCCACTAGCAAGTAGCAATAGTAAAGGAACCATCGGTATTAAGCTTGCACCAGCCTGTAGAGGGAGGCATCCAATGTGGAGTTGATACACTCTTTTGTTCGCCAATAGTGTGAAACTTCAAGGCCTCTATATCCAATATAAATTTACCTTTCACATGATCCTTATCCGAGTGATTTTTTATCTGCCATATAGATTCCATGTAGCTCACAAGAAAACGTCTAGATGCTTCAATAGGTGGTGGTGGTTTATGATGGACAACTTCATTACGCACATGCCAAATTCGCCACAAGGTCATAAGAAGCATGCATATCCTCTTCCTTGACATATTGCCAATTAGATTCAGTAGCCACTCCTTCCCAGTGTGCTTTTGCTCGTCACTTCCTCACGACATCAGCCACCAGCACAATCATTGCCAGCAGAACACTAGCATCAACAGAGTGACACAGATCGTAGAGGATTTCTCGCCGGCCGGAGATTGCAGAGGGGAGAGAAAGATGCGGACAAGAAAGATGCGGACAAGACCACCGTTGTTTCGGGTAGCTCCGGAGCTGCTCTCGGCCGCAGGATAAATAAATTCCTGCCTGATTTCGGGAAACATCTACTCAGTATGCACTTGGGAATGGAGATGTAGTATGTGCCTAGCTATATACTAGCTCGACTGGCAACCTGAGGTGACGGCCTGAATATGCTCGAGCCATTTTGCCTTTTTGTTTTTTAACCTCTTCTTTTTTGCCACGGATGGAAGCAAGATCTCACTGCTGTTTGATGTTTTTGTCTCGGCATGTTCGTTGCTTGTCCGGCGAGATGGCTTCCTTGGCAAATTTAAACTGTGATTTTGCAAAAGAACCAACGAACACGTTGTGTTTGTCAGCTTCCTTCTGTGAGTTTTGCAAGAGATGAAAACGATTCCTCCTTGTGAGATACGAGGTAGCGGGATAGTAGAATAAACAAAGAGAGGAAAAGAATTTGCAGACGGATGCACTACGTATCAAAACGGGTGGGATTGAAGGGAAACAAATCAGGTCAATAACAAAACCAGCGGTCCTGATTAGGCTTCGAAGCTATTCTCAAGCTATTTTCCTTGTGGACCTAATAGCATAATCAAATAAATCCAAGGAAAATTGTATCTAAAACATTGTGTCCACCAGGAACCAGTAATAGATAGGCAGATAGCGAACAAGAAGGCATATTGGTGACAACATCCACCTACTTGATAATTCTTATCGTAGAGCTAGCTATGGCTCGTTAAACAAAGTAGATTTTTTTTTACAAATCTCGATCGGGACATCGGAATTGTCGGGTTGGGCAGCAAATATGATGGGCTCACATACGGCTACATAAATATCATATATCCAAATTTCGTTCTAGTAGCAGCATCAACGCCTATCATCTCTAAGTTAAAGATATGGATCTTGTATAGTCTAGGTATGTGCACAATAACAAATACTTAAACACCTCTACACTCATGTATAATTCATAGGGCATAGCATTAGAGACTATGTACGCTGAAATAAAATGAATGATGATCATAGTAAGACCTTTACTCCCACAAAATAAATTTAGATAAAAGATAATCATCTACTTGGTGAAGGGGATTTTGTAAATGCAAACCCACTTGACAAGAAGAACCGATTGAGGGCGGTTCCGAAATTTTCTCTAGTTTTTTTTAAGGTATTAAACGCATTTTTTCGACATCGTATGCAAAAGTTATGCCCGTTTTAATATTTTTTTACCTACTTTTGGAAAAAAAAATCAAAATGTGTATTTTAAATTTTTCCTAACAACTAGACCCTAAACCTTCCCTATATCTAAAAGGATTTATTTTTTGAATTTCTTATCATTTTTTTCACTTGGTTCAAAACTGAAAAGGCGATCCACGGGGGGGGGGGGGGGGGGGGTGGGTGCGTGGGGTGAAAAAATGCTGCACAATTCTATGGCGCATGGAACCACATGCGCCACAGAAATGTCACTTTCTGTGGCGCATGTGGACCCATGCGCCACAGAATTGTGCAGCCCCTAATCATTGGTGTCGGGCCCACCATATTTCTGTGGCGCATGGGGCCAAATGCGCCACAGAAATGTACATTTCTGTGGCGCACCTTGCTCCATGCGCCACAGAAAAGGCGGCGTAGGATGCAAGCCAGCCGTTGGTTGTGGGGCCCACAGAATTTCTGTGGCGCATGGAGGAAAAGCTGAATCTAGTGGCGCATGGCAACTGGTGCGCCACAAAAAAAAATTAGTGGCGCATGAAATATTGGTGCGCCACAAAATAGCATTCCACCTATAGCTAGTTTCCTAGTAGTGTGAGCATCACACCATGCATCGTGCATGCAGGGCATGGAATTGCAAGGTGGTTTCTCTAGGCAGCTCACTCACCACCCTAGTTATGTAGGCGCACAGTACAGTACTTGAGTCTAGACCAAATGCAGCCAAGTGGATGGGTATCTAGAAAGGCAAAGGTGGGAGGTGCGGGCAGGATCCAAATGGGGCAGGAAACTATTGGAAGTACTGAGATGAAGACGATTCCTCCTTGTGAGATTTTAACCTCTAGCACGCAGGTGCCTAGTGTACTGCCCAGCACAACACAGTTTTTTTTTTGTTTTGCGAATGAAACTTGTATTACTCAATCAGGATATGAAAAATCCTTGTGACAAATGTCAATTACACTTCAGGGCCAGATGCGATCCAAACAGCCGTACAAGAATTAATTCTAGCGTAGTTTGCCAAAAAGTGACTAGCACCGTTTTGGCATCTATTTATATGGGTAATACAAGTATGACGAACTTTCATCAATGTTTTGATTTCTTCAGTCAATGTCGTATTAACTGACAAATCCAGAGCTTCATTTTTCAAGATATTGACAATCTCCAGGCAATCAACTACAATGATAAGAGGCTGGCTACACTAATGCAGTGCTAGCTTGATGCCTTCCATAACCGCATATAGTTCAGACTCTAGGGCGTCTCTGCAGTGGTTTAATTGTCTACAAGCTGTAAAAACAATTCCACCATTCTCATCACGAGTTATCATTCCTGCACCCGATCCACTAGCAAGTAGCAACAGTAAAGGAACCATCGGTATTAAGCTTGCACCAGCCTGTAGAGGGAGGCATCCAATGTGGAGTTGATACACTCTTTTGTTCGCCAATAGTGTGAAACTTTAAGGACTCTATATCCAATATAAATTTACCTTTCACATGATCCCTATCCGAGTGATTTTTTATCTGCCATATAGATTCCATGTAGCTCATAAGAAAACGTCTAGATACTTCAATAGGTGGTGGTGGTTTATGATGGACAACTTCATTACGCACATGCCAAATTCGCCACAAGGTCATAAGAAGCATGCATATCCTCTTCCTAGACATATTGCCAATTAGATTCAGTAGCCACTCCTTCCCAGTGTGCTTTTGCTCGTCACTTCCTCACGACATCAGCCGCCAGCACAATCATTGGCAGCAGAAAACTAACATCAACAGAGTGACACAGACCGCAGAGGATTTCTCGCCGGCCGGAGATTGCAGAGGGGAGAGAAAGATGCAGACAAGAAAGATGCAGACAAGACCGCCATTATTTCGGGTAGCTCCGGAGCAGCTCTCGGCCGCAGGATAAATAAATTCCTGCCTGATTTCGGGAAACATCTACTCTGTATGCACTTGGGAATGGAGACATAGTACGTGCCTAGCTATATACTAGCTCGACTGGCAACCTGAGGTGACGACCTGAATATGCTCGAGCCTTTTTGCCTTTTTGTTTTTTAACCTCTTCTTTTTTGCCACGGATGGAAGCAAGATCTCACTGCTGTTTGATGTTTTTGTCTCGGCATGTTCGTTGCTTGTCCGGCGAGATGGCTTCCTTGGCAAATTTGAACTGTGATTTTGCAAAAGAACCAACGAACACGTTGTGTTTGTCAGCTTGCTTCTGTGAGTTTTGCAAGAGATGAAAACGATTCCTCCTTGTGAGATACGAGGTAACGGGATAGTAGAGTAAACAAAGAGAGGAAAAGAATTTGCAGACGGATGCACTACGTATCAAAACGGGTGGGATTGAAGGGAAACAAATCAGGTCAATAACAAAACCAGCGGCCCTGATTAGGCTTCGAAGCTATTCTCAAGCTATTTTCCTTGTGGACCTAATATCATAATCAAATAAATCCAAGGAAAATTGTATCTAAAACATTGTGTCCACCAGGAACCAGTAATAGATAGGCAGATAGCGAACAAGAAGGCATATTGGTGACAACATCCACCTACTTGATAATTCTTATCGTAGAGCTAGCTATGGCTCGTTAAACAAAGTAGATTTTTTTTTACAAATCTCGATCGGGACATCGGAATTGTCGGGTTGGGCAGCAAATATGATGGGCTCACATACGGCTACATAAATATCATATATCCAAATTTCGTTCTAGTAGCAGCATCAACGCCTATCATCTCTAAGTTAAAGATATGGATCTTGTATAGACTAGGTATGTGCACAATAACAAATACTTAAACACCTCTACACTCATGTATAATTCATAGGGCATAGCATTAGAGACTATGTACGCTGAAATAAAATGAATGATGATCATAGTAAGACCTTTACTCCCACAAAATAAAATTTAGATAAAAGATAATCATCTACTTGGTGAAGGGGATTTTGTAAATGCAAACCCACTTGACAAGAAGAACCGATTGAGGGCGGTTCTGAAATTTTCTCTAGTTTTTTTTAAGGTATTAAACGCATTTTTTCGACGTCGTATGCAAAAGTTATGCCCGTTTTAATATTTTTTTACCTACTTTTGGAAAAAAAAATCAAAATGTGTATTTTAAATTTTTCCTAACAACTAGACCCTAAACCTGCCCTATATCTAAAAGGATTTTATTTTTTGAATTTCTTATCATTTTTTTTCACTTGGTTCAAAACTGAAAAGGCGATCCACGGGGGGGGGGGGGGGGGGGGGTGCGTGGGGTGAAAAAATGCTGCACAATTCTATGGCGCATGGAACCACATGCGCCACAGAAATGTCACTTTCTGTGGCGCATGTGGACCCATGCGCCACAGAATTGTGCAGCCCCTAATCATTGGTGTCGGGCCCACCATATTTCTGTGGCGCATGGGGCCAAATGCGCCATAGAAATGTACATTTCTGTGGCGCACCTTGCTCCATGCGCCACAGAAAAGGCGGCGTAGGATGCAAGCCAGCCGTTGGTTGTGGGGCCCACAGAATTTCTGTGGCGCATGGAGGAAAAGCTGAATCTAGTGGCGCATGGCAACTGGTGCGCCACAAAAAAAAATTAGTGGCGCATGAAATATTGGTGCGCCACAAAATAGCATTCCACCTATAGCTAGTTTCCTAGTAGTGTGAGCATCACACCATGCATCGTGCATGCAGGGCATGGAATTGCAAGGTGGTTTCTCTAGGCAGCTCACTCACCACCCTAGTTATCTAGGCGCACAGTACGGTACTTGAGTCTAGACCAAATGCAGCCAAGTGGATGGGTATCTAGAAAGGCAAAGGTGGGAGGTGCGGGCAGGATCCAAATGGGGCAGGAAACTATTGGAAGTACTGAGATGAAGACGATTCCTCCTTGTGAGATTTTAACCTCTAGCACGCAGGTGCCTAGTGTACTGCCCAGCACAAAACAGTTTTTTTTGTTTTGCGAATGAAACTTGTATTACTCAATCAGGATATGAAAAATCCTTGTGACAAATGTCAATTACACTTTCAGGGCCAGATGCGATCCAAACAGCCGTACAAGAATTAATTCTAGCGTAGTTTGCCAAAAAGTGACTAGCACCGTTTTGGCATCTATTTATATGGGTAATACAAGTATGACGAACTTTCATCAATGTTTTGATTTCTTCAATCAATGTCGTATTAACTGACAAATCCAGAGCTTCATTTTTCAAGATATTGACAATCTCCAGGCAATCAACTACAATGATAAGAGGCTGGCTACACTAATGCAGTGCTAGCTTGATGCCTTCCATAACCGCATATAGTTCAGACTCTAGGGCGTCTCTGCAGTGGTTTAATTGTCTACAAGCTGTAAAAACAATTCCACCATTCTCATCACGAGTTATCATTCCTGCACCCGATCCACTAGCAAGTAGCAACAGTAAAGGAACCATCGGTATTAAGCTTGCACCAGCCTGTAGAGGGAGGCATCCAATGTGGAGTTGATACACTCTTTTGTTCGCCAATAGTGTGAAACTTTAAGGCCTCTATATCCAATATAAATTTACCTTTCACATGATCCCTATCCGAGTGATTTTTTATCTGCCATATAGATTCCATGTAGCTCATAAGAAAACGTCTAGATACTTCAATAGGTGGTGGTGGTTTATGATGGACAACTTCATTACGCACATGCCAAATTCGCCACAAGGTCATAAGAAGCATGCATATCCTCTTCCTAGACATATTGCCAATTAGATTCAGTAGCCACTCCTTCCCAGTGTGCTTTTGCTCGTCACTTCCTCACGACATCAGCCGCCAGCACAATCATTGGCAGCAGAAAACTAACATCAACAGAGTGACACAGACCGCAGAGGATTTCTCGCCGGCCGGAGATTGCAGAGGGGAGAGAAAGATGCAGACAAGAAAGATGCAGACAAGACCGCCATTATTTCGGGTAGCTCCGGAGCAGCTCTCGGCCGCAGGATAAATAAATTCCTGCCTGATTTCGGGAAACATCTACTCTGTATGCACTTGGGAATGGAGACATAGTACGTGCCTAGCTATATACTAGCTCGACTGGCAACCTGAGGTGACGACCTGAATATGCTCGAGCCTTTTTGCCTTTTTGTTTTTTAACCTCTTCTTTTTTGCCACGGATGGAAGCAAGATCTCACTGCTGTTTGATGTTTTTGTCTCGGCATGTTCGTTGCTTGTCCGGCGAGATGGCTTCCTTGGCAAATTTGAACTGTGATTTTGCAAAAGAACCAACGAACACGTTGTGTTTGTCAGCTTGCTTCTGTGAGTTTTGCAAGAGATGAAAACGATTCCTCCTTGTGAGATACGAGGTAACGGGATAGTAGAGTAAACAAAGAGAGGAAAAGAATTTGCAGACGGATGCACTACGTATCAAAACGGGTGGGATTGAAGGGAAACAAATCAGGTCAATAACAAAACCAGCGGCCCTGATTAGGCTTCGAAGCTATTCTCAAGCTATTTTCCTTGTGGACCTAATATCATAATCAAATAAATCCAAGGAAAATTGTATCTAAAACATTGTGTCCACCAGGAACCAGTAATAGATAGGCAGATAGCGAACAAGAAGGCATATTGGTGACAACATCCACCTACTTGATAATTCTTATCGTAGAGCTAGCTATGGCTCGTTAAACAAAGTAGATTTTTTTTTTACAAATCTCGATCGGGACATCGGAATTGTCGGGTTGGGCAGCAAATATGATGGGCTCACATACGGCTACATAAATATCATATATCCAAATTTCGTTCTAGTAGCAGCATCAACGCCTATCATCTCTAAGTTAAAGATATGGATCTTGTATAGACTAGGTATGTGCACAATAACAAATACTTAAACACCTCTACACTCATGTATAATTCATAGGGCATAGCATTAGAGACTATGTACGCTGAAATAAAATGAATGATGATCATAGTAAGACCTTTACTCCCACAAAATAAAATTTAGATAAAAGATAATCATCTACTTGGTGAAGGGGATTTTGTAAATGCAAACCCACTTGACAAGAAGAACCGATTGAGGGCGGTTCCGGTATTTTCTCTAGTTTTTTTAAGGTATTAAACGCATTTTTTCGACGTCGTATGCAAAAGTTATGCCCGTTTTAATATTTTTTTACCTACTTTTGGAAAAAAAAGTCAAAATGTGTATTTAAAATTTTTCCTAACAACTAGACCCTAAACCTGCCCTATATCTAAAAGGATTTTATTTTTTGAATTTCTTATCATTTTTTTTCACTTGGTTCAAAACTGAAAAGGCGATCCACGGGGGGGGGGGGGGGGGTGGGAGGGGTGCGTGGGGTGAAAAAATGCTGCACAATTCTATGGCGCATGGAACCACATGCGCCACAGAAATGTCACTTTCTGTGGCGCATGTGGACCCATGCGCCACAGAATTGTGCAGCCCCTAATCATTGGTGTCGGGCCCACCATATTTCTGTGGCGCATGGGGCCAAATGCGCCATAGAAATGTACATTTCTGTGGCGCACCTTGCTCCATGCGCCACAGAAAAGGCGGCGTAGGATGCAAGCCAGCCGTTGGTTGTGGGGCCCACAGAATTTCTGTGGCGCATGGAGGAAAAGCTGAATCTAGTGGCGCATGGCAACTGGTGCGCCACAAAAAAAAATTAGTAGCGCATGAAATATTGGTGCGCCACAAAATAGCATTCCACCTATAGCTAGTTTCCTAGTAGTGTGAGCATCACACCATGCATCGTGCATGCAGGGCATGGAATTGCAAGGTGGTTTCTCTAGGCAGCTCACTCACCACCCTAGTTATCTAGGCGCACAGTACGGTACTTGAGTCTAGACCAAATGCAGCCAAGTGGATGGGTATCTAGAAAGGCAAAGGTGGGAGGTGCGGGCAGGATCCAAATGGGGCAGGAAACTATTGGAAGTACTGAGATGAAGACGATTCCTCCTTGTGAGATTTTAACCTCTAGCACGCAGGTGCCTAGTGTACTGCCCAGCACAAAACAGTTTTTTTTGTTTTGCGAATGAAACTTGTATTACTCAATCAGGATATGAAAAATCCTTGTGACAAATGTCAATTACACTTTCAGGGCCAGATGCGATCCAAACAGCCGTACAAGAATTAATTCTAGCGTAGTTTGCCAAAAAGTGACTAGCACCGTTTTGGCATCTATTTATATGGGTAATACAAGTATGACGAACTTTCATCAATGTTTTGATTTCTTCAATCAATGTCGTATTAACTGACAAATCCAGAGCTTCATTTTTCAAGATATTGACAATCTCCAGGCAATCAACTACAATGATAAGAGGCTGGCTACACTAATGCAGTGCTAGCTTGATGCCTTCCATAACCGCATATAGTTCAGACTCTAGGGCGTCTCTGCAGTGGTTTAATTGTCTACAAGCTGTAAAAACAATTCCACCATTCTCATCACGAGTTATCATTCCTGCACCCGATCCACTAGCAAGTAGCAACAGTAAAGGAACCATCGGTATTAAGCTTGCACCAGCCTGTAGAGGGAGGCATCCAATGTGGAGTTGATACACTCTTTTGTTCGCCAATAGTGTGAAACTTTAAGGCCTCTCACTAGTGGAAAAACAGTCTCTAGTACCGGTTCCAGAGGTACTATAGTACCGCTTGGGCAACCGGTACTAATTAATCGGTACTAAAGGCCCCAACCTTTAGTACCGGTTTCCTCTGGAACCGGTACTACAGGGGCCTCCACGTGGGCTGGCCGGGAGCCTCAGGGCTGGAGACCTTTGGTACCGGTTCGTAACAGGAACCGGTACCAAAGGGTTGGGACCTAAACCTGCATTCCCTGCCACGGCAGAGAATTATGCATTTCTCTGCCGTGCCAGAAACGCATAGAATCCAGGGTTTAGGGTCTGTATTTGGACCGTTCGTTGTACCAGTATCGCTTCGATGCGCGAGAAATGCGTTTGGTATATATAAGATATCTACATGAAGATCAATTTGATGCATATCAACTTGGTGCATATATATAACACATGTAATTAATTACATAAGATCGCAAATTAAGTAGTACGACTCTCCGAGTCATACTATATATTACATGTTCCTAGCTCACTATTACATTGAGGCATACTAAACCAAATGGTACTCTTCCCCAGGAGGTAGGACATCCCGAATGAAAAATCCCGCCAATTCCTCGCCAATTGCTTGGAAGCGGAGCTGTGGGGTAAGCTTCTCCCGCTTTCTTGCCAACTGCAAAAGAATGAGATCAAAATGAATACATGTGTCATGTGTATACATATGTATCAAATCATAATAAAACAATTATGACTGAAACTCAGCAGAACTGATGGTAACAAAATAAATTTGTGAATATTATTTACGTACCTCTCTATTGAATATACTATTCGCTCTCTCGTTGACAATCTTGTGAATGTTCTCACAAACATAGTAACCACACAGATGAGTCCCCTGTGGCTGTTGCGGGCATTTCTGTATAAGAATATAATTCAATCAAACAATAATCAAGTATGATAAATGTGTCTGGACGTAGCTAGGTAGTATTACTTACTCTCGGACGCCATATCAGCTTCGGTTTCCATCCACCTTCCGGATCTTCCGCGATGAACGTTTGCCATACGCTGCCCGACAAAGAAAATCAATAAAAGAGTTATTAATTTGTTGACATCATCAAATTAACGATGAAGCCGATAAGAAATAATTAAAATTACCTTGTGAGCATATCAAAACAGTGCTTGTATGTTATAGCCTTCATGGTTAGTGAGTCATATACTAGAACTTCTCCTTCGTGTATTTTAATATTGAGAAGAATAAAGTGAAAGCTGCGCACGTTTAAATATGCAGTGTCATAGATATAACTCATTACTTAAAATTTTAACATCTAGCCAAAGTATTTAAATAATGACGATAAAGAAGACAGTAACACTCACTCGAACAAGTAAGGCCAAAGTATTTGTTTTTTGTCACGTTGTCGCTTCAAAAACCTTAGCAAAGTCGCCGGTGTATCCTTGTTATGCAGGGGATCCGTTATGGTTACTTGATGCATTGTCTCCGGGTCAATGAACCCAATGTCGTTGATATCATTCCTTTTGCATTCGAGCATCTTCAATCTGTATAATATAGCGCACAAAAGATTAAATTGAGGACAATTGCAGAAAATGAACGAACTGAGCTAAAGACTTCTCAAATTAAATAAATAAATCACTTACAGACAATAGCAACTGAGCAACGATTTGTCGAGGGCCCGGAGATTGTATAACTGAAAAAGTTCCTTGAAGTCAACGGACACAGCGTAATCTTGGAAGTAGTGCTCCTCCTTAACTCTCACCATGATAGAATCGAACCCGTCCTTTGCACTCCTCAAGTACCAGCTATGCAGTTGGCGCATTCTTGTTGGTAGGGTGGAGAGATTCTCGACCAAGTTATTCCCTTGAACAAATTCAGATGGTACTTCAAAAATGGCGCGATAATCGGTATCAGTTGTTTGTTGTTGACGACTTTGAACGGCCTTATCGTCAAACACCTTGAGAGGGGGGACCGATTGAACGGGTTGTTCTCCGAGCTGGGGAACTTGTTTACTTTTCTTTGACTCGACCACCTGTTTCCCTTTTTTCACCCTGACCATCTCGTCATATGACCTTTCAATAGAACGCGTATAGTCTGATACCACCGGTTCAGGGTCATATAGATTCTCCACGGTACGCACGACTTTCACCGGATCTAGCGTCTTCACAAAAGGTATCTCTGGCACTTTCTTAGCAAAATGGGCATCCATCTCGGAACGTGTGATGGCGTCGTTTTCCTCTTTAGATCTTTCCCAAGGTAACTTCTCAAGAGGCGGCTGTGTTCTCTCCAATCTAGGCATCTTCCTAGGCGGCGAACCGTTCCGCTTAACGGGCGCTCTCTTACGCGGAGGTAACCGAGGTGGTGGACTCGCGCTGGGCCCCCCCTCCGGTAGGTGTGGACTTTGTTGCTCATGTGGACTGCTACCACGAGGAGTCGATGGCCCTTGCTGCTCATGTGGACTGCTACCACGAGGAGTCGATGGCCCTTCCTGCTCATGTGGACTGCCAGCAGGAGTAGTCGATGGCCCTTGCGGCTCATGTGGACTTTGTTGCACATGTGGACTTCTACCACGAGGAGTCGGTGGCCTTGGCACGGGGCCTGAAAAGACGATGTATTGTTTTTTCCAGAGGGCGAAACCGCGCTTGACATCGCCCAGTGTCTTCTCCTCGTCACCTCCAGGATGATCAAGATCCATTGTTTCATAAGTAGGCACAATGTCATCCACCCCGACAAGAGCACAGTCAGCTGGAATGGGCTGATGATGGTGCGTTGCTCCATCTTGTTGTGGGTAAGCACAGCCGACCGCCACCTTAACGGACATGTTCCTTATTGGCACATGTAGCTCGCACTCTGTCCTCTCCGTGACATAATCCACGGGGTAGCTTGCTCCACATCCTTCAAGATGCGAGGAACCCACGCTGCTTTTCGGCTGAGATGGGGCGGCATCGGCTTGAGGATCTTCTATAAGAAGCTGCTGATCAGGTGCCCTCTGCCGACTAGTTGAGTCTGTTAGATTCTGCTCCAGCTGCTGCACCCTAAGTTCCAATGTCGATAATCGGTCAGCGCACTTCTTCTTCGTTCTCGAACGGCTTCTATAACTGTCTGCGCACTCCGGCCACGCATCCTTCATGGTGAGACCTGGGAGGGTTCGTACTCGTCCAACGTGTTCTGGATTCCCCAGAGCTAGTGTCAACTCGTCATTCTCTCTATCGGGAATGTACACTCCCTTTCTAACCTTATCTACTGCATCTTCAAGCTCCTTGGCGATTTTTTCAATTTTCGTCTTCCATTTACCCTTTGCAACGATTCGCCCTGTCTTTGGGTCCAACCCTGCCCCATGCGCGTACAACCAGAACTTGGACCGCTCGGGCCAGTCGTATGTCTGTGGCATGACCCCGTTTTTCAGCAGTTCAGCTTCATATGCTTTCCACTTAGGAATGGCACTCTTGTAGCCACCTGACCCCAATTTATGAAAATATTGCTTCTTCTTAGCATTTTCAACATTTATGGCTGATCGGGCCTTATACTCTGACGAGCTCCTATACGCCTTAAATGCGGGCCAGAGGGCTTTTAGCTTCTCAAATCTTCCAGTGAATTCTGGACCTTCAGGTCCATAGTTGTCCCATAATTTTTTCTTCCAGGTCTGGAATTGTACGGCCATCTTCTTAAAAGTCCATTCCTTGAGCTTCTTCGTCTGGCTTTCCGTGAAGCCTACCGGTAGGTTGAAGTATGGCAGCAGACTCTTCCAAAGTACCTCTTTTGTAGTGTCGCTGACATAACTAGCTTCATCGCCAACCCCCGCCTTCTTCGGCTTATGCCAATCTGGAATGGTGATCGGTACAATGTCCCTAACAAGAACTCCAGCTTGACTTATAAATTTTTTGACGTTCTCTGCTGGTTCCACCGGTTCGCCACTAGCCTTAAATGCGGTGAGGGATAATTTAGCCTCGCCCGATAGAGGTTTCGTCGGGCCTCGAGGACCTTGCTTTTTAGCAGATTTGCTCGATGATCCAGAAGGCTAAAATAAAAAAGGTTCGTTAATAAGTGCAATACAAATAAATCAATGCATCTACTAATATAGCATTGCCATAATATACACCTTGCCGGAGTTTGTTAAGGGCACTTCGTCGGCCCTTCTTTCTTCAGACTCAAGTCCTTCACCGGAGTCGTTCAGAAATTGTGTGGTTAAGTCTTCGCCATCGTCATCCTCATATGGTCGGGCATTATTATATATCACTTGTTGCACCAAATCTTCTTCCTCCTCATTTCGGATGAAGGGGGGGGGAGTCCGGATCCATAGCTCAATGTCACTACAAAATTTTAAATAGCAAATTCACTTGGCAAATTTGAAATAGAAAATTTTAAATAGCAATTCGCTACAAAATTCTAACACTAATATTTTAATACTAATAATTCTAATACTAATATTCTAATACTAATATTCTATTCTAAAAATTCTAAGTACTAAAAAAACTAACATCTAAGTACTTAAAAAAACTAATATCTAAGTACTTAAAAATTCTAATAATTCTAAGTACTAAAAATTCTAATCATTCTAAGTACTAAAAAAACTAATATCTAAGTACTTAAAAATTCTAATAATTCTAAGTACTAAAAATTCTAATCATTCTAAGTTCTAAAATTCTAATAATTCTAAGTATCTAATAATTCTAATACTAATTTTCTAGTATTTCTATTTACTTAAATTTATGTATAACAATATTGAGACATTTGTAAGTAAAAATAGAAACTAGTATTTCTATTTACTTAAATTCTAATACTAATTCTTAGTATTTCTATTTACTAATATTAATAATCACTAAGAAAAAAAAAACAAAAAAAACTAGTACCTCTACCGAGGCGGCGTGGAGGCGGCCGGAGGCGGCCGGAGGCGGAGGCGGCTTGTAGTGGCGGCCGGAGGCGGCCGGAGGCGCGTGGTGGAGGCGGCGGCGGTGTGGTGGAGGAGGCGGAGGCGCGGGCGCGTGGAGGCGGCCGGAGGCGGAGGCGGAGGCGCGTGTGGTGGCGGCCGGAGGCGGAGGCGCGGGCGCGTGGAGGCGGCCGGAGGCGGAGGCGGAGGCGCGTGTGGTGGCGGCCGGAGGCGGAGGCGGCGTGGTGGAGGCGGCGCAGGGGCGCGTGGTGGAGGAGGCGGAGGCGGCGGCGGCGGCGGCGCAGGGGCGCGTGGTGGAGGAGGCGGTGGCGCGTGGTGGAGGCGGCGGCGGCGGCACGGCGGCAGCCTGGCGGCGTCTCCTCGTCGGTGAACAGGGAGCCCGGAGGCGCGTCGGTTGGTCTGCTGGGTTTGGCCAAGAATGGCCAAGTCCCGCGTTGTTTGGAGCATTATTTTGACCTTTGGTACCGGTTGGTGGCACAAACCGGTACCAAAGGTCCATTGGTACCGGTTGGGGGCACAAACCGGTACCAAAGGTCCACCAAAAATTGCGCGCGAACCGCTGGACCTTTGGTACCGGTTTTCCTCACCAACCGGTACCAAAGGGTTTTCTCTCTTTTTCTTTTCCTAATTTATTAAAACAACTATAACTTTTGAAAGAAAAGTCCAAATGACATGAAACTAGTTTCTAAAATTTTGTAAAATTAAAAAATATCAACCCATAATAATTTTGTGATGTTTTGTAACATTTTCAAATTTTTAAATTTCAAAATGGAATGAAATATTTCTAGAAACTATAATTAAGTCTAGAAATTTGTCCCGTTTCCAGCAGAATCGGCAGAAATTTGTGATTTTTAAAAGAGGTGGATGGAATTCTTTTCTTAGAAAACAAATTGATTATTTGTGCATATAACATGTTCTAGCATATTAAAAAAATGAATCACCCAAGTTTTGCAACATATTTCTGGTAGGTCCTTCACAAAAAAAACCATTTCTGACACTCGGAAAATGGAAAATGGTTTTTTTATTCAATAAAAAAAACTTCCTTCGTCAACATTGTCCGTGCTTCCAAGATGCATGTTTGTGTGGAATATGGACCCATTCAAACAAACTATGCCATGTATTTGGCCATAACACCCGTTATTTCGACAGAAACCCTAGAATGTTAGGAGGAGATAGCTCTTTGTTGTGAACAAGTTTTCAACAGAACTGTCGTACTGCCTAGGACATATTCCAAGTTCCTGAGCCACGGGGTGCTGAGCCTCCGGCGCTGCGCATCCAAAGAGAAGGAACCCTCACAGGGTCATAGCTCACGTGAGAAGGAACCCTCTGAAGAAACGACCACCTACTGTCATACTGCCTATCCAATAGATACATGTAGCGACGGACGTGCTCATCCTCCTCCCTGATACGGCGACGTACCACCTCCTCGGAGGCCGGCTCCCTCTGCACCGAGCGTGGCCCACGCGACTGCCACCACAGAAGATCCGGGTCGACGATGTCACCCGGATTCCTCACCAAGCTGCGCGTCCCGGAAGGTAGCACCTCCCAGTGCCAGCCCGGTGGAGCCCAGTCCCGCACATCGCCCCTCTGGTCCAACATGGACATCGTCGCCGAGAACACCTAAGTCAAAAACGCCTAAGTCAAAATTTTGTTACAATGGAAGAGTGATGAGGTTGCAGATATGAGTTTAGATGTGATATGGCAATGGAGGCCAAGCCTATATATAGAGTGATCAGGGCCTTTAGTACCGGTTTGTGTTACCAACCGGAACTAAAGAAGCACACGGATCGTGTGTTTCTTTCAAGCGCTTGTGAGCCGTTGGATCAGGGGTGTGTTTCTTTAGAGCGCTTGTGAGCCGTTGGATCAGAAGCACACGGATCGTGTGTTTCCTTCGAGCGCTTGTGAGCTGTTGGATCAGGGCCTTTAGTACCGGTTCGTGTTACCAACCGGGACTAAAGAAGCACACGGATCGTGTGTTTCTTTCAAGCGCTTGTGAGCCGTTGGATCAGGGGTGTGTTTCTTTAGAGCGCTTGTGAGCCGTTGGATCAGAAGCACACGCCTATAAATAGCGACGTCCCTGCAGCGAAACGGCACACAACGAGTGGTGGTGGTGGTGGAAGTGGTAGCCATGCCCCTCGGTCGGATCCAAGCAGCTCCAAGGCTCTCTGATGATCTACAACATTCCCAACACTTTTTGGGACGGTCGTTAGATCATCAGAGAAGTCTTGGGGCTGTTTGGATCGAAGGTCGATTCGCTGCTCACGACGACGCGAGACGGATGCGCAAGCTTCCGGATGGGCAAAATCAGTGTTGGACCAGCCACATGACCCTATATGCAAATCATTCGGATTCCCGTCATACAGCCCAACGGTGCATTTGATATGCAGGCACTCACGAGCCACCGTTGGGCTGTATGACGGGAATCCATGTGCTTCTGATCCAACGGCTCACATATCAACGCTCCTTTAGTCCCGGTTCAATCTACCAACCGGGACTAAAGACGAAGAGTTGCCCTGATATTTTAGCTATAAATACCAAACATGATCGAGGAGGAGATGAAGAACAAGAGTACGGCAACAGCGGAGAAGAAGCTAGTCAAACTAGTCCGGAAGGCAAAGACCGAATACAAATCATTCGGATTCGCCTGCATACGTCCAACAGTGCATTTTATATGCAGGCACTCACGAGCCACTGTTGGGCTGTATGCAGGTGAAACCGTATGTTTTGTTCTATATCTACCGAATACAAGTCATACAAGTCATTTGATATGCAGGTAATAACAAGTCAGGTGAAACTGTGTGCATTTGATAAAAGGTTTAATACATTATTACACATCACCACCAATATGGACCCATTCAAACAAACTATGCCAAGTTTATTATTACACATCACCAACACATCCCTATCTAGTCTTCTGAGTTTTCTTCGTGTGTTTCCCTTTCTTCTGATTGCGACGCAACCATGGACAATCTTCGTTATTTAACACGATGCTTGGGTCAGTTTTCACCTTGAAGGGTGCAATATAATCAAACTTATTATAATCTTCTGACATGTCTGTCTTGTCCTCCACTCCCACGATGTTTCTTTTTCCTGAAAGAACTATGTGGCGCTTTGGCTCATCATATGATGTGTCCTCTTGCCTTTCTTTTCTTTTTTTCGGTTTGGTAGACATGTCCTTCACATAGAAAACCTGGGCCACTTCACTGGCAAGCACGAATGGTTCGGTCTCATATGCTAGATTCTTGAGATCCACTGTAGTCATTCCGTACTGTGGGTCTACCTGCACCCCGTCTTTCAGGTTGAACCATTTGCACCGGAACAAAGGGATCTTGAAAGTAGGTCCATAGTCAAGTTCCCATATCTCCTCTATGTACCCATAATATGTGACCTTCTTCCCATTGTCGTCTGCTGCATCAAAGCGGACACCACTGTTTTGGTTGGTGCTCTTTTGATCTTGGGCGATCGTGTAAAATGTATTCCCATTTATCTCGTACCCTTGAAAAGTCGATATACAAAAAGATGGTTGCTTGGCCAACAAGTATAGTTGTTCTTCAATAGTGGTGTCATTAATGAGATGTGTTTGCAACCAACCGCCGAAAGTCGTCTGGTGTTCTCCATCAATCCAATCTTCACCTTGCTCCGGATATTTTGAGCGTAAAATATCCTTGTGTTCCAATATATACGGAGCCACCATGATGGAATTATGTAGGACTGTGTAGTGTGCTTTAGTGAAAGAATGTCCGTCCATATTTATTTTTGCTCTCTTTCCTAGCGTGCCTTTTCCACGCAGTCTCCCCTCATAGCGTGATTCAGGAACACCGATCGGCTTAAGGTCAGGAATAAAGTCAACACAAAACTCAATGACCTCCTCTGTTCCATAGCCCTTGGAGATGCTTCCTTCTGGCCTAGCACGGTTATGAACGTATTTCTTTAAGACTCCCATGAATCTCTCAAAGGGGAACATGTTGTGTAGAAATACAGGACCGAGAACGTGAATCTCTTCGACTAGGTGAACTATGAGGTGCGTCATAATATTGAAGAAGGATGGTGGAAACACCAACTCGAAGCTGACAAGACATTGCACCACATCCTTCTGTAAATTTGATAGAGTTAGTGGATTGATCACCTTCTGAGAAATTGCATTGAGGAATGCACATAGCTTCACAATGGGTACTCGAACATTTTCTGGCAGAAGCCCCCTCAATGCAATCGGAAGTAATTGTGTCATAATGACGTGGCAGTCATGAGACTTTAGGTTTTGAAACTTTTTCTCTGTCATGTTTATTATTCCCTTTATATTCGACGAGAAGCCAGACGGGACCTTGATGCTGCTCAGGACTTCAAAGAAGATCTCCTTCTCTTCTTTTGTAAGAGCGTAGCTGGCAATACCTTGATACTTCTCTGGATTTAGGTTGTCTCGTTCGTGCATACGTTGCTGGTCCTGCCGTGCATCCG
Source organism: Puccinellia tenuiflora (assembly GCA_012064385.1). NCBI lineage: Eukaryota > Viridiplantae > Streptophyta > Magnoliopsida > Poales > Poaceae > Puccinellia > Puccinellia tenuiflora. Next base: position 3,703,077 of record QRDG01000473.1, on the reverse strand, counting down.
GTGTATCTTTTGTCTTTCCGTACACGCCCAAGCAGTTTAGCAGGTTCACGCAAAGATTTTTCGTCACGTGCATCACGTCGATTGAAGAGTGAACCTCTAGGATTTTCCAATAGGGTAGCTCCCAAAATATAGACATCTTCTTCCACATGGGTACGTGTCCGGCACTGTTATTCGGAACAGATTGTCCGCCAGGACCCTTTCCAAAGATCACTTTTAAATCCTTCACCATATCATATATAACATCGCCAGTAGGGCGGGTAGGCTTCGTCCGGCTATCTGCCTCACCTCTGAAATGCTTGCCTCCTCCCATTCTTACGACATGTTGTTTTGGAAGAAATCGACGATGCCCCAAGTACACATTCTTGTTTCCCAAATATATACTGTCAGTCTCACCTAAACAGTGTGTGCATGCATTGTATCCCTTGTTTGATTGTCCTGAAATGTTACTAAGAGCAGGCCAATCATTGATGGTTACGAACAACAACCCTCGTAGGTTAAATTCCTTTTGTTCATGCTCATCCCACACAGGTACACCTTCTTCATCCCACAACTGTAAAAGTTCTTCAACTAATGGCCTCAGGTACACATCAATGTCGTTGCCGGGTTGCCTCGGGCCTTGGATGAGCACTGGCATCATAATGAACTTCCGCTTCATGCACAACCAAGGAGGAAGGTTATAGATACATAGAGTCACTGGCCAGGTGCTATGACTGGAGCTCTGCTCTCCAAAAGGATTAAAGCCATCTGTACTTAGACCAAATCTTAAGTTCCTCGCGTCATCTGCAAATGTCTTGAACTCTTTGTCGATTTTTCTCCACTGCGACCCGTCAGCGGGGTGTCTCAGCATCACGTCTTTCTTACGGTCTTCTTTGTGCCATCGCAACAACTTGGCATGCTCTTTGTTTTGAAACAAACGTTTCAACCGTGGTATTATAGGAGCATACCACATCACCTTGACAGGAACCTTCTTCCTGGGGCGCGGCTCGCCCTCAACATCACCAGGGTCATCTCGCCTGATCTTATACCGCAATGCACCGCATACCGGGCATGCATTCAAATTCTCGTACTTCTCACCGCGGTAGAGGATGCAGTCATTGATGCATGCATGTATTTTCTGCACCTCTAATCCTAGAGGGCAGACAACCTTCTTTGCTTCGTACGTACTAGAGGGCAATACATTCTCCCCTGGAAGCATCTTCTTTATTATTTTCAGCAACTTTTCAAAACCCTTGTCAGAAATACCATTCTCTGCCTTCCATTGCAGCAATTCTAATGTGGTACCCAGCTTTTTCTGACCATCTTCGCAATTTGGGTACAACAATTTGTTGTGATCCTCTAACATTCTCTCCAACTTCAACTTCTCGTTTTCACTTCCGCAGTTAATCTTCGCATCATGAATGGCCCGACCTAAATCGTCATCGGGGTCATCAAAAATGAGCTCTTCTGCGTCTTCGTCTCCCCCCATTGTCATATCATCGTGTTCAGTGAACATAGGATAGTTGTCGTTATCCTCTTCTTCTTCGTTGTCTTCCATTATAACCCCTATTTCTCCGTGCTTTGTCCAACAATTATAGCCGGGCATGAAACCGTTCTGTAACAGGTGGGCGTGAATGGTTCTTGAGGTAGAGTAATCCTTCATATTCTTACAGGAACTACATGGACAACACATGAAACCATTCGACCGCTTGCTTGCCTCAGCCACGTGGAGAAAATTATGCATGCCATTAATAAACTCGGGACAACGTCGGTCACCGTACATCCATTGTCGGTTCATCTGCATTATATAAGTATATCAATAACCGTTAATTACACTACTTCATAAATAGATGAGTGACAAAATTAATTAATATTCAAGTTCATCACATTAAAAGCAAATTAGAGTACTGACCAAATGTAATACATAGTTCTCATAAAACATACACTCAAACTAACATACAACTATCTAAAAAAATTAAAACCAACAAAAAATGCGATGAAAATCGCAACTAAGGTAACTACTGAACCAACAGCATAATGATACCAAGCCTCTTGATTAATGGCATATTTTCTAATCTTTTTAATCTTCAAGCGCATTGCATCCATCTTGATCTGGTGATCATCGACGACGTCGGCAAACTTCAAGTCCAATTTCATCTTCTCTTCTAGGCATTGCAGACGAAGATCTTCACTTCTTTTCAATTTTTCTTTCAAATCATTATTTTCTTTCTCAAATAAATTGAGCATCTCGACAAGAGGGTCGGTTGTAATTTCTGGTTCAACTACCTCCTAGATAAAATATCTATGTCAAGTTGGTCGGCATAATTGTCACATGACAAAATGAAACAAATAGTTATAAAAGTATACCACATCCGAATCATAGACCGGACGAGGGCCGACGGGGACGGATATCAAAACCATGGCACTATACATAAAAAAACAATCATACAAGTAAGAAAATTATAAAGTAAAACTATGCATCTATCACATAAAACTAAGTTTTTGTATAAAACATAAAAACAAGTAGGCTCACCGAGGTGGTGCCGGCTAGGGACGGCGCTGGCGATCGACGGCGGTGAGGACGGGGAAGATACTAAAACCAACAAAGCATACTTTAATTTGAGATCAAATTGCATATAAAACGAATGAAATCACTAACTTAGACATTTCATCAAACACCTTGCTAGCACTAAAAAAGTGAAAAGAGTTAAACTATACGAAATGAGCTAAATTAGGAACGCCGGAAGAAAGGATCATGTTGCTAACCCTTGGATAGATGGTTGCCGCCAATCTTAACAAAATGGTGGAGAAAAATGGAGATTTGTTTGGAGTGTGAGAGGAGAGATTTATGTTGGAAATGTGTTGGAGATGAAAAAATGAGCGGGTCGGGTTGATGAAATAGGCTGCACACCCTCTAGTACCGGTTTGCATAGCAAACCGGTACTAAAGGTGCAGCGCCGGCCCCGCAGCCGCAGCATTTTTGGCGCGAAACCCTTTAGTACCGGTTCGTAGCACGAACCGGTACTAAAGGTCTAGCACAAACCGGTACTACAGATTCCCAGCGCACTGCGCTCTGGAGCCGGTACTAGTGCTAGCTTTAGTACCGGTTTGTAACCAAACCGGTACTAAGGGTAACATCCTTTGGCTGTTTTTCCACTAGTGTCTATATCCAATATAAATTTACCTTTCACATGATCCCTATCCGAGTGATTTTTTATCTGCCATATAGATTCCATGTAGCTCATAAGAAAACGTCTAGATACTTCAATAGGTGGTGGTGGTTTATGATGGACAACTTCATTACGCACATGCCAAATTCGCCACAAGGTCATAAGAAGCATGCATATCCTCTTCCTAGACATATTGCCAATTAGATTCAGTAGCCACTCCTTCCCAGTGTGCTTTTGCTCGTCACTTCCTCACGACATCAGCCGCCAGCACAATCATTGGCAGCAGAAAACTAACATCAACAGAGTGACACAGACCGCAGAGGATTTCTCGCCGGCCGGAGATTGCAGAGGGGAGAGAAAGATGCAGACAAGAAAGATGCAGACAAGACCGCCATTATTTCGGGTAGCTCCGGAGCAGCTCTCGGCCGCAGGATAAATAAATTCCTGCCTGATTTCGGGAAACATCTACTCTGTATGCACTTGGGAATGGAGACGTAGTACGTGCCTAGCTATATACTAGCTCGACTGGCAACCTGAGGTGACGACCTGAATATGCTCGAGCCTTTTTGCCTTTTTGTTTTTTAACCTCTTCTTTTTTGCCACGGATGGAAGCAAGATCTCACTGCTGTTTGATGTTTTTGTCTCGGCATGTTCGTTGCTTGTCCGGCGAGATGGCTTCCTTGGCAAATTTGAACTGTGATTTTGCAAAAGAACCAACGAACACGTTGTGTTTGTCAGCTTGCTTCTGTGAGTTTTGCAAGAGATGAAAACGATTCCTCCTTGTGAGATACGAGGTAACGGGATAGTAGAATAAACAAAGAGAGGAAAAGAATTTGCAGACGGATGCACTACGTATCAAAACGGGTGGGATTGAAGGGAAACAAATCAGGTCAATAACAAAACCAGCGGCCCTGATTAGGCTTCGAAGCTATTCTCAAGCTATTTTCCTTGTGGACCTAATAGCATAATCAAATAAATCCAAGGAAAATTGTATCTAAAACATTGTGTCCACCAGGAACCAGTAATAGATAGGCAGATAGCGAACAAGAAGGCATATTGGTGACAACATCCACCTACTTGATAATTCTTATCGTAGAGCTAGCTATGGCTCGTTAAACAAACTAGATTTTTTTTTTTACAAATCTCGATTGGGACATCGGAATTGTCGGGTTGGGCAGCAAATATGATGGGCTCACATACGGCTACATAAATATCATATATCCAAATTTCGTTCTAGTAGCAGCATCAACGCCTATCATCTCTAAGTTAAAGATATGGATCTTGTATAGTCTAGGTATGTGCACAATAACAAATACTTAAACACCTCTACACTCATGTATAATTCATAGGGCATAGCATTAGAGACTATGTACGCTGAAATAAAATGAATGATGATCATAGTAAGACCTTTACTCCCACAAAATAAAATTTAGATAAAAGATAATCATCTACTTGGTGAAGGGGATTTTGTAAATGCAAACCCACTTGACAAGAAGAACCGATTGAGGGCGGTTCCGAGGTTTTTCTCTAGTTTTTTTTAAGGTATTAAACGCATTTTTTCGACGTCGTATGCAAAAGTTATGCCCGTTTTAATATTTTTTTACCTACTTTTGGAAAAAAAAATCAAAATGTGTATTTTAAATTTTTCCTAACAACTAGACCCTAAACCTTCCCTATATCTAAAAGGATTTTATTTTTTGAATTTCTTATCATTTTCTTTCACTTGGTTCAAAACTGAAAAGGCGATCCACGGGGGGGGGGGGGTGCGTGGGGTGAAAAAATGCTGCACAATTCTATGGCGCATGGAACCACATGCGCCACAGAATTGTGCAGCCCCTAATCATTGGTGTCGGGCCCACCATATTTCTGTGGCGCATCGGGCCAGATGCGCCACAGAAATGTACATTTCTGTGGCGCACCTTGCTCCATGCGCCACAGAAAAGGCGGCGTAGGATGCAAGCCAGCCGTTGGTTGTGGGGCCCACAGAATTTCTGTGGCGCATGGAGGAAAAGCTGAATCTAGTGGCGCATGGCAACTGGTGCGCCACAAAAAAAAATTTAGTGGCGCATGAAATATTGGTGCGGCACAAAATAGCATTCCACCTATAGCTAGTTTCCTAGTAGTGTGAGCATCACACCATGCATCGTGCATGCAGGGCATGGAATTGCAAGGTGGTTTCTCTAGGCAGCTCACTCACCACCCTAGTTATCTAGGCGCACAGTACAGTACTTGAGTCTAGACCAAATGCAGCCAAGTGGATGGGTATCTAGAAAGGCAAAGGTGGGAGGTGCGGGCAGGATCCAAATGGGGCAGGAAACTATTGGAAGTACTGAGATGAAGACGATTCCTCCTTGTGAGATTTTAACCGCTAGCACGCAGGTGCCTAGTGTACTGCCCAGCACAACACAGATTTTTTTGTTTTGCGAATGAAACTTGTATTACTCAATCAGGATATGAAAAATCCTTGTGACAAATGTCAATTACAACTTCAGGGCCAGATGCGATCCAAACAGCCGTACAAGAATTAATTCTAGCGTAGTTTGCCAAAAAGTGACTAGCACCGTTTTGGCATCTATTTATATGGGTAATACAAGTATGACGAACTTTCATCAAGGTTTTGATTTCTTCAATCAATGTCGTATGAACTGACAAATCCAGAGCTTTATTTTTCAAGAGATTGACAATCTCTAGGCAATCAACTACAATGATAAGAGGCTGGCTACACCAATGCAGTGCTATCTTGATGCCTTCCATAACCGCATATAGTTCAGACTCTAGGGCGTCTCTGCAGTGGTTTAATTGTCTACAAGCTGTAAAAACAATTCCACCATTCTCATCACGAGTTATCATTCCTGCACCCGATCCACTAGCAAGTAGCAACAGTAAAGGAACCATCGGTATTAAGCTTGCACCAGCCTGTAGAGGGAGGCATCCAATGTGGAGTTGATACACTCTTTTGTTCGCCAATAGTGTGAAACTTCAAGGCCTCTATATCCAATATAAATTTACCTTTCACATGATCCTTATCGGAGTGATTTTTTATCTGGCATATAGATTCCATGTAGCTCACAAGAAAACGTCTAGATGCTTCAATAGGTGGTGGTGGTTTATGATGGACAACTTCATTACGCACATGCCAAATTCGCCACAAGGTCATAAGAAGCGTGCATATCCTCTTCCTTGACATATTGCCAATTAGATTCAGTAGCCACTCCTTCCCAGTGTGCTTTTGCTCGTCACTTCCTCACGACATCAGCCGCCAGGACAATCATTGCCAGCAGAAAACTAGCATCAACAGAGTGACATAGACCGCAGAGGATTTCTCGCCGGCCGGAGATTGCAGAGGGGAGAGAAAGATGCGGACAAGACCGCCGTTGTTTCGGGTAGCTCCGGAGCAGCTCTCGGCCGCAGGATAAATAAATTCCTGCTTGATTTCGGGAAACATCTACTCCGTATGCACTTGGGAATGGAGACGTAGTACGTGCCTAGCTATATACTAGCTCGACTGGCAACCTGAGGTGACGGCCTGAATATGCTCGAGCCTTTTGCCTTTTTGTTTTTTAACCTCTTCTTTTTTGCCACGGATGGAAGCAAGATCTCACCGCTGTTTGATGTTTTTGTCTCGGCATGTTCGTTGCTTGTCCGTCGAGATGGCTTCCTTGGCAAATTTGAACTGTGATTTTGCAAAAGAACCAACGAACACGCTGTGTTTGTCAGCTTGCTTCTGTGAGTTTTGCAAGAGATGAAAACGATTCCTCCTTGTGAGATACGAGGTAACGGGATAGTAGAATAAACAAAGAGAGGAAAAGAATTTGCAGACGGATGCACTACGTATCAAAACGGGTGGGATTAAAGGGAAACAAATCGGGTCAATAACAAAACCAGCGGCCCTGATTAGGCTTCGAAGATATTCTCAAGCTATTTTCCTGGTGGACCTAATAGCATAATCAAATAAATCCAAGGAAAATTGTATCTAAAACATTGTGTCCACCAGGAACCAGTAATAGATAGGCAGATAGCGAACAAGAAGGCATATTGGTGACAACATCCACCTACTTGATAATTCTTATCGTAGAGCTAGCTATGGCTCGTTAAACAAAGTAGATTTTTTTTACAAATCTCGATCGGGACATCGGAATTGTCGGGTTGGGCAGCAAATATGATGGGCTCACATACGGCTACATAAATATCATATATCCAAATTTCGTCTAGGTATGTGCACAATAACAAATACTTAAACACCTCTACACTCATGTATAATTCATAGGGCATAGCATTAGAGACTATGTACGCTGGAATAAAATGAATGATGATCATAGTAAGACCTTTACTCCCACAAAATAAAATTTAGATAAAAGATAATCATCTACTTGGTGAAGGGGATTTTGTAAATGCAAACCCACTTGACAAGAAGAACCGATTGAAGGCGGTTCAGAAATTTTCTCTAGTTTTTTTTAAGGTATTAAACGCATTTTTTCGACGTCGTATGCAAAAGTTATGCCCGTTTTAATATTTTTTACCTACTTTTGGAAAAAAAATGTCAAAATGTGTATTTTAAATTTTTCCTAACAACTAGACCCTAAACTTTCCCTATATCTAAAATGATTTTATTTTTTGAATTTTTTATTATTTTATTTCACTTGGTGCGAAACTAAAAAGGCGATCCACGGGGGGGGGGGGTGCGTGGGGTGAAAAAATGCTGCACAATTCTGTGGCGCATGGAACCACATGCGCCACAGAAATGTCACTTTCTGTGGCGCATGTGGACCCATGCGCCACAGAATTGTGCAGCCCCTAATCATTGGTGTCGGGCCCACCATATTTCTGTGGCGCATGGGGCCAGATGCGCCACAGAAATGTACATTTCTGTGGCGCACCTTGCTCCATGCGCCACAGAAAAGGCGGCGTAGGATGCAAGCCAGCCGTTGGTTGTGGGGCCCACAGAATTTCTGTGACGCATGGAGGAAGGTGCGCCACAGAATGTCTTCTTTTAGTGGCGCATGTCCTCCAGATGCGCCACAGAAAAGCTGAATCTAGTGGCGCATGGCAACTGGTGCGCCACAAAAAAAATTTAGTGGTGCATGAAATATTGGTGCGCCACAAAATAGCATTCCACCTATAGCTAGTTTCCTAGTAGTGTGAACATCACACCATGCATCGTGCATGCAGGGCATGGAATTGCAAGGTGGTTTCTCTAGGCAGCTTACTCACCACCCTAGTTATCTAGGCGCACAGTACAGTACTTGAGTCTAGACCAAATGCAGCCAAGTGGATGGATATCTAGAAAGGCAAAGGTTGGAGGTGCGGGCAGGATCCAAATGGGGCAGGAAACTATTGGAAGTACTGAGATGAAAACGATTCCTCCTTGTGAGATTTTAACCTCTAGCACGCAGGTGCCTAGTGTACTGCCCAGCACAACACATTTATTTTTTTGCGAATGAAACTTGTATTACTCAATCAGGATATGAAAAATCCTTGTGACAAATGTCAATTACACCTTCAGGGCCAGATGCGATCCAAACAGCCGTACAAGAATTAATTCTAGCGTAGTTTGCCAAAAAGTGACTAGCACCGTTTTGGCATCTATTTATATGGGTAATACAAGTATGACGAACTTTCATCAAGGTTTTGATTTCTTCAATCAATGTCATATTAACTGACAAATCCAGAGCTTCATTTTTCAAGAGATTGACAATCTCCAGGCAATCAACTACAATGATAAGAGGCTGGCTACACCAATGCAGTGCTAGCTTGATGCCTTCCATAACCGCATATAGTTCAGACTCTAGGGCGTCTCTGCAGTGGTTAATTGTCTACAGCTGTAAAAACAATTCCACCATTCTCATCACGAGTTATCATTCCTGCACCCGATCCACTAGCAGTAGCAATAGTAAAGGAACCATCGGTATTAAGCTTGCACCAGCCTGTAGAGGGAGGCATCCAATGTGGAGTTGATACACTCTTTTGTTCGCCAATAGTGTGAAACTTCAAGGCCTATATATCCAATATAAATTTACCTTTCACATGATCCTTATCCGAGTGATTTTTTATCTAGCATATAGATTCCATGTAGCTCACAAGAAAACGTCTAGATGCTTCAATAGGTGGTGGTGGTTTATGATGGACAACTTCATTACGCACATGCCAAATTCGCCACAAGGTCATAAGAAGCATGCATATCCTCTTCCTTGACATATTGCCAATTAGATTCAGTAGCCACTCCTTCCCAGTGTGCTTTTGCTCGTCACTTCCTCACGACATCAGCTGCCAGCACAATCATTGCCAGCCAGAAAACTAGCATCAACAGAGTGACACAGACCGCAGAGGATTTCTCGCCGGCCGGAGATTGCAGAGGGGAGAGAAAGATGCGGACAAGAAAGATGCGGACAAGACCGCCGTTGTTTCGGGTAGCTCCGGAGCAGCTCTCGGCCGCAGGATAAATAAATTCCTGCCTGATTTCGGGAAACATCTGCTCCGTATGCACTTGGGAATGGA